>OZ010799.1:31025646-32225646 GCA_963932465.1 Maratus speciosus | reverse complement strand
AACTTCAAATTCAATTAGTTTCTGATATAAATTGGTCTTGATTTGTTTTCGGTGTAAGTCGCCCAACAGGTGGTGCTGTTATGCAGAATTTTTTACGATTTCCGCAATAGCCCTATCTCAAAAATTAATGCATGGATTTTCATCAAACTTCAGATCCAATTAGAAATTAGCATAAGTTGTTACTGATTAGATTTTGCTGTAAATCACCTAATAGGTGGTGCAGCTATGCTAGACTAGTTTGTAATGGAGCACTCGAAAATTTATGTATTATAATGGGGTTTTTTTGGGGGGGCGGGGGGGGGGGAAATAAAAAAAAATAGGCGTGATTTTCCAGATAAACATTGAATGCTTTTAAAAGAATATATTTTAGGAAAACTGTTTTTACTTTTATAATTCTAAAAATGAATATATCTGGCTTCTTGTTCTATATATTTAATATTCTATATGTTCTATCTTGTTCTATATATTCTTTTTTATAACATTATTGCAAGAAAAATAAATTTTTAAAACTTATTTTAAACGGATGGCTAGATATTAACGTCTTGAGTCAAAAGTCAAGTGCAAGAGGTAAATTGGAATAGTGTAACACGCATCTGGTTATAACAGCAAGGTTTGTTTAGATATCCAGATCTTCATTAGTTCCCAATAAGCCAGTAAATGGACCTGAACTTGACTGTGACGATTGAAAATATATATATAGAATAAAAAGAAGAGCAAACAGGAGGCTTTTTTGGGAAATGAATTATTAATAATATTCCAATCGGTGTATTTGAAGAGAGATTTATTTTTAGAAATTACTTAATTTTAACTCTTTTCCTAAAAAGATAAAGAACCTTTTTCAGATGAGCATGTTATGATGTTCGTTTAGATATCCACACTTGCATTAGTTCCCAGTAAGCAAATAAATAGACCTGAATTTGACAGTGACAATTTAAAAAATAAATACCGAATAAAAAAAGGAGCAAGCATGAGGGTGCTTTGGGAACTGAATTATTAATGGTACGGAAATCGGTGTGTTTGAAGAAATATTTATTTTTCGAAATTAAATAATTTTGGCTCTTTACCTATAAAGATTTAAAAAAAAAAAAAAAAAAGTTTAGATATCCACACCTTCGTTAGTTACCAATAAGCCAATAAATGGACCTAAACTTGACTGTGACGATTTAAAAAAATAAATACTGAATAAACAGAAGAGCAAGCAGGAGGGTGCTTTGGGAACTAATTATTAATAATATTCAGATCGGTGTATCTGAAGAGATATTTATTTTTAGAAATTACTTAATTTTAACTCTTTTCCTAAAAAGATAAAGAACCTTTTGAGATGAGCGTATTATGATGTTCGTTTATATATCCACACCCTCATTAGTTACCAGTAAGCCAATAAATGGACCTGAACTTGACTGTGACGATTTAAAAAAATATATACTGAAAAACAGAAGAGCAAACAGGAGGGTGTTTTGGGAAATGAATTATTAATAATATTCAAATCGGTGTATTTGAAGAGAGATTTATTTTTAGAAATTACTTAATTTTAGATTTTTTCCTAAAATTATAAAGAACCTTTTCAGATGAGCGTGTTATGATGTTCGCTTAGATATCCACACATTCATTAGTTCCCAATAATCCAATAAATGGACCTGAATTAGACAGTGAGAATTTAAAAAATAAATACTGAATAAAAAAAAGAGCAAGCAGGAGGGTGTTTTGGGAACTGAATTATTAATCATACGGAAATCGGTGTGTTTGAAGAGATATTTATTTTCAGAAATTAATTAATTTTAGGTCTTTTCCTAAAAAGACAAAGAATTTTTTCAGAAGGGCGTGTTATGATGTTCGTTTAGATATCCACACCTTCATTAGTTCCCAGTACGCCAATAAATGGACCTGAACTTGACTGTGACAATATAAAAAACGTATACTGAAAAACAGAAGAGCAAACAGGAGAGTGTTTTGGGAACAGAATTATTAATAATACTCAAAATCGGTGTATTATAAGAGAGATTTATTTTTAGAAATTACTTGATTTTAGCTCTTTTCCTAAAAAGATAAAGAACCTTTTAAGATGAGTGTGTTATGATGTTTGTTTAGATATCCACACATTCATTAGTTCCCAATAAGCCAATAAATGGACCTGAATTTGACAGTGAGAATTTAAAAAATAAATACTGAATTTAAAAAAAAGGAGCAAGCAGGAGGGTGTTTTGTGCACTAAATTATTAATAATATGGAAATCGGTGTGTTTGAAGAAATATTTATTTTTCGAAATTACTTAATTTTGGCTCTTTTCCTAAAAAGATAAAAAAAAAAAAGACTTTTCAGATGAGCGTGTTATGGTGTTCGTTCAGATATCCACACCTTCGTTAGTTCCCAATAAGCCAATAAATGGATCTAAAGTTGACTGTGACAATTTAAAAAATAAATACTGAATAAACAGAAGAGCAAGCAGGAGGGTGTTTTGGGAATTAATTATTAATAATATTCAAATCGGTGTATCTGGAGAGAGATTTATTTTTAGAAATTACTTAATTTTAACTCTTTTCTTAAAAAGATAAAGAACCTTTTAAGATGAGTGTATTATGATATTCGTTTAGATACCCACACCTTCATTAGCCCAAGTAAGCCAATAAATGGACCTGAACTTGACTGTGACGATTGAAAAAATAAATGCTGAATAAACAGAAGAGCAAGCAGGAGGGTGTTTTGGGAACTAATTATTAATAATATTCAAATCGGTATATCTGAAGAGAGATTTATTTTTAGAAATTACTTAATTTTAACTCTTTTCCTAAAAAGATAAAGAAGGTTTTAAGATGAGCGTATCATGATGGTCGTTTAGATATCCACACCTTCATTAGTTCTCAATAAGCCAATAAATGGATCTGAACTTGTCTCTGACGATTTAAAAAATAAATACTGAATTAAAAAAAAGAGCAAACAGGAGGGTGTTTTGTGAACTAAATTATTAATAATATGGAAATATTTATTTTTCGAATTTACTTAATTTTGGCTCTTTTCCTAAAACAAAAAAAACAAAAAAAAAAAAAAAGACTTTTCAGATGAGCGTGTTATAGTGTTCGTTTAGATATCCACACCTTCGTTAGTTCCCAATAAGCCAATAAATGGACCTAAACTTGAATTTGACAATGTATAATATAAATATTGAATAAACAGAAGAGCAAGCAGGAGGGGTTGAGGATATATTTATTTTTCGAAATTACTTAATTTTAGGTCTTTTTCTAAAAAGAAAAAGCACCTTTTCAGAAGGCGTGTTATGATGTTCGTTTAGATATCCACACCTTCATTAGTTCCCAATACGCCAATAAATGGACCTGAACTTGACAGTGACAATTTAAAAAATGTGTACTGAATAAACAGGAGGGTGTTTTGGGAACTGAATTATTAATAATATTCTAATCGGTGTATTTGAAGAGAGATTTATTTTTAAAAATTACTTAATTTTAGCTCTTTTCCTAAAAAGAGGAAAGAACCTTTTCAGGTGAGCGTGTTATTGGTTTTCGACTTGTTTACAAAACTCATGCATATTTATTACATATTTTATTCGAAGAAATGCAATAAATATGTATGAACTAGAAGGAAAATTATAAATAGAATGAATTAACTCGGAAAAGGAATTTCTAAAATTCCATCTGATCGAAGTTTATGTATTTGTTATTTTCATTTTACCTCAGGATGTTGGATATAAATAGCGATTAGATAAGCAAAAACTGGATAATAATTTTGGACATTTACATCAAATTTATTGCAACGCCATTATTGTGCGCATTGCAGTTTTGTTTAGCCCATTTTAATTATCAATAGATTCAAATTTTGCATCACCTGGTTTTAGTTTACAGAAAGTGTTAGTGCATTTTATGTTTAAAACAAAAAGCTTTTTTTTAGTCATCTGTAATAAGCTTTCTAATGAAACAATTTTGATAATTATTTTTGTAAACGTAAGCTATTCATTTGTATATAAGTCCGAACTAACTTTTTTTTTTTTAATATTTCCATTTTTATAGTTTATTTTTAATTTGAAATATTTTTAATGAAATTTCTTCAAAATGATGGCAATTGGTTTACTTTCAGTGTTTTTACTGATGCCATTTTCTCATTTCAATTAAAAGCAACTTAAAAAAATGATTTGAATAGAAAATTATGTTACCTTAAAAAAAAATACATTCTTATTCACTCATAAAGCTGCTACATTTCAGTATTTTTTATTTGGTGAGCTTCAGTGTTTCTGCTTCTGTGAGTGAAAATGACGTCATATTTAAAAAAAACACAAGCATTTTCATTGATAAAACCCAATACTTTTCTATGATGCATCTAAAATGCATAAATTTCTGGATTTTTTACACGCCAGTGTTGAGGTTAAAATTTCAACTCAATACATCGAATATTCGCAATTAAAATTTATAATTTGAAAACTTAAATCAAGTTTGGATATCTATTAATTGATAACCTATTATTAAAATATTTTTTAAACAATGTATATGAATATGAGAAGTAAATATGTAAATTTTGCGATGATGAAAATGACGTTATGTTTTCATCAGAGACCCATTTGATAACTTGATCAAAATTATCATCTTGATTACACGTTACTGATTACTTATAAGAGCAAAGTTTAATTTTTTTTCAATAATTTGAAAAGTTGCAGTTACTGGAAATAATACAGGGTATCCGCAAATTCCAAGGCACATTTTAAAATTCAATATAAAATCAAGTAATTGTCGTAAAGAACTGCGGTTTGGACTAAAATGCTTCTCAGGATGAAAAGTTTTCTTCAAGGGAATAAAAACAATTTGTTCCAAATTTCGATTATGGAAGGCGCCGCTTGTCTGTATGTTTGCTTTCAAAGTATGCAAAGTGCTTTCAAGCATGTTTGCATGCATGCATTTTTCAGATTAATTTTGACTCTGTGACACAGAAATGGAGACTCACAGCGCCGAGAATAGTCAATCTGTGTCATGGCGTCAAAAGTAATCTGGAAAAAAAAAAAAACTCTCATGTTTGAAAGCAAACATACGGACAAGTGGCGCCATCTATTATCGAAATTCAGAGCTAATTATTTTCTTGAAGAAAACTTTTCATCCTGAGAAGCATTTTAGTCCAAACGACAATTACTTGATTTTATATTGAATTTTAAAAATGTGGACTTTTCGGATACCCTGTATTTTGGAAACTTTAGTTCAAAATGATATTTACTTTAAGAGTAAGACTAGCCAAAGTAAGATATTTTTCGTTGTAAATATTTTTGTAGGTTTATTAGAAATTCAATCCAACAGTTTCTTTTAAAACATTTTCTTTAGCGGAATTTCGACGTGTTTCACCTCGTTTCTGTTATTTATCTTTATACAAAGCCGTGTAATGAAGAAATTTAAATTTTTCGAAATAGCTTATTTTTAGTTTCTTAAAGAAAGAAAAGAAAAAAAAAAGACCACTTCGGATGAATTTGATATTATATTTTCGAGCTGTTCACCAAACTAACTCAAGCATATTTGTTCATATTTTATTCCGAGAAATGCAATACGTATGTATGAAGGCGAATAGAATTGATATACAGAATGAATTACTCGGAAAAGGAATTCGAGAAAATCCTTTTGATCAAAATACACATATTTTTCATTTCATTTTATTCGTGATATTTATCATCTTAAATAACGAATCAAACAAAGATTATACAGGCAGCTTAGGATAACACTTTTAAACATTTCATAACAAACCATACGTATTTTTGAATCATATAGATTTCTTTATGAGGACAAACAAATTGAAAACTAGCCTAGTTCGTGAATTTATTTGAAAAATAACAACAGAGAAAAATCACGTCTTTTGCATAAATTATGAAACATTTTCCCACACATTCAGAATACAATGACAAAACTTCGCCGTTTAATAAGGTTAAAGACGATGTGTAAGTATTTTTTAGAAGGTGGTAAAATTTTGTCAAGCGGAAATTTCTATTTTTTTTTTTTTTTTTTAAGTTAGGTATTTTTTAAAACCACACATTACCGGCATCCGACGTCTACATTCTGATGGTGGAAATCGTATTTCTATAATTATATTAGCTAAGGAGAAATCGCGCTTTTAAGTTTTCCCATAGGTTAACATGGGTTTTCGCGATCGGGAAGTTTCCCTGAAAAGGTCCCTTAAGACAAGATTTCTTTATAAACAGGTTACAAACAAGTTTCGTTTTCACAGCTTTTAAATTAAACTTGTAAAAACAGAGTAGCTATGTACCTGTAAAATATTCTGTTTTATTAGATAGATTTGTGCGGTATTCCTTTCCGTGGAATCATAAAAAATAATTATGATATTTACTGGTTTTTGTTTCACTGCTGTGACACAATTTTAAAATGGAATGGCGAAGTTACATCAGTTACAATTTCAAGGAATACAAACATGCAATATACATTGAGAGTTCGGTTAATAATACCCAAATTGGTCGAAATTTGGTAGATCTGGCTCACAACTCCCGCGTTTTCAGTTTCTAACCCAGTTCACTAAGTTTCGTCGGCAACGCTGGTTGACCGCTGTCTAACGCTGCGTTTAGGCAGGTTTATTTGGAGATCGACTCTCCCCTGCAATTCAATTGGAAATCTTTTGGGGCTCATTTACCTAGTGTATGAAGGTAAAATAATTCTAATTAGTTTCTTGAGGTTCTCAAGTATAGTTTTGAGCCCTAGAAATTTATAGGAGTATCTTTCTCTATAGTGTCGCACTTAAAAATTTTTGGAAAGTGTACATTCCTGTAATGTCAAGTGAAGTACTAATGAGTGGAACTTATTGCCCCTTCCGTAATCTTTATTATAATTTTACTGTTGCTTTCCATCTCGGTACATGTTTGAAGAAGAGGGTAATGTGAACACTCTATTACAGAAATATTCGTTTATTAATAAGTGGCTAATTGTGTATTTAATTCAACTTGATGTAGATTAAGGAATAGCATGGAGCTAAAAGAAATTTGTGTTCCTCCTTAGTTGTTCATCATGAAATATCTAGACTTTAGCATCTCGCGCAGTGATTTTACGGGACGGCTCTTGGATAATCTCAAAATCGGGACTTCTGCGTAAACTGCGACATTTGAAAACACTACAGCAAGAACGATTGATACGTTCCCAATACTTTTACTAATTATTTATTGTCAAATTTCTAGTGGAATTTGTAAATATCTTGTCAAAATTCGCTGTACTCGCCTTGAACTGTATATTTTAATGTAAACAAGAAATTATTCCCATTTCTAAGCCGTATTTTTACATGAAATTAAAAATTATACCTAAATAATGTCGCCGCTAAAAAAATAGTTGTATAAATTTAAAAATGCTCTAAAACTTATGTGACTTCGTTTGCGGTGCCGTATTTTTACCTGAAATGAAAAATTATACAGAAATAATATCGCTGCTAAAAAAATAGTTGCATACATTTAGAAATACCCCAAAACTTATGTGACTTCATTTACAGTATTTCTAAGCCGTATTTTTACGTGAAATTAAAATTTATACCAAAATAATAACGCTGCTAAAAAAATGGTTGCATAAATTTACAAATGCCTTAAAACTTATGTGACTTCATTTAAAGTATTTTTCACACAAGCGATTTTATTTCTTAAATATAATTTATTTTTTGGCGCAGCATGTCTCTATAGGGACTTTGCACCATAAAACCCCAATCAACCAACCATCTTATATATATTTCTTTAATAACTAATATATCTTGAAATACACATGTAAAAGTTTATGGAAAAAAAAAAAAAAACTTTCAAGTCCTTCAAGATTTAGCATCCTTTTTCTTCTACAAAAATATCCAAAAGGTTTCAACGTGAGACTTTGTATACACTGTAAATAAAGACAGGTGCTTCTTAATTTATGAAAATGCACTATAATCGCGAAAGAAAATATACAATAACCTCTTCCGTGTCACCCAAAATTACGAAAAGCGTTCCTTTACCTTTAGAAACCTCACAAAAATTTTATCTTTGAAATTTAAAGAAGAATTTATAAAAGTAAATTTCTGTTAGTTGCCCGTAGTTTTCGAAAAAGTCTCCGAGTAGCTTTTATAGTGCATTAATCAGTTCTCTCTACTCAGAAAATCGGTTTTTCGGATCCAATGAGGTCTCAAATAAATATTTTCATGTTCAACAAATATGTTTAACCCTTTATCTACTGACGGTACTTATAAGTACTATTAAAATAACTTGTTATAAAATCTATTTAATGCATCGATTTAGTTGTAATACAGTTTAGAATGAGTTATAGATACATTACTTTATCTTGTTCAAAAAGCATTATTGGTTACACAAAACAAAAATATTTTTAAAAGGATGATTCCTTTTGCCTTGACATCTTTTCAGTCAGTTTTTTTTGGCGTTGGGAGGGGAGAAGGATTTTCAATTCGAAAATATGTCTATATTTCTATAGTAAGAACATTTTATTTGTACATTTTCTAATTCTACAAAATACTAAGAAAAATATTTAAAATGAAAGATTTGAGTGGGATTATAAACATTGCACAAAATCCGTATAAATTCAAATTTAATTATTCTTTCTAAATCCTCCAATCCTTCTAAAATTTGTTAAATGATTATGAAAATGTACTAATGTAGTTTAAACAATTCCCGAAAAATGCTTTAGAAGATAAAATTTTCATGAATTCATAATTCAATACATAAAGAGTTAACTGAAAAACATAGAATTAAAGCATTAACATTAACATTTTTCTGTTACAATTGCATGCACAATTTCAGTTATGCAGCTGAAAATGTTTAGTTGAGGTTCGATAACATCCGAAAAACCGATTTTCCGTGTAGAGAGTCCTAATTAGAGCATTATAAAAGCTACTCGAAAACGTTTCCGAAAATAACGGGAAGCTAATAAAAATTAATTTTTATAAATTCTTCTTTAAAATTCAAAATTAAATTGTTTTCTGAGGTTTCTAAAGATAAAGGAACGCTTTCCGGAATTTTGGGTGACTTCGAAGTAGTTATCGAATAATTTTGTTAATCGAGTAATTGGTTTTATTAAATTTTTATAGTTTAAAAAACATCTGGTTTTTTTTTTTTTTTTTTTTTTAATAGTGTATGCAAAATAAAATTAATTAAACTATGTAAAATTGTTTAATTAATAATATTTTTCTATAAGGTATCATATAATCAGACATAAATCACGAATAACCGAATTCCCGGGTCAAGCGTACTTAACTCTTTCAAAGTGATTTTTGTGTTTGAAAGCAATTTTCTCTTTTTTTCCTGTTCTTATTTTTTCGATTACGTGACCACTAATGAATTTCTTTATCGCACGGAAAGAACTTTGATGTACTTTATTTCAACTGCCTACAAATAGCCTAGGTATTACACTGAAAAAAATTAAGTACTCAAAAATGAGTAAATCGATATACTCATATCGAATTGTGAATACATTGATCAAAAATGAACATATGCTTTCCCAATTTTGAAACATCATATGTTATCTAACCCAACAAAACAATACTTTTTTTAAAATCCTGTAATTTTTTTTTCATTTATGGTGGTATAAATGATGTTTATTAATGTAAATATCAAATTATGCACAGTATTTTAAAATAATTTAAAAGTTCTTGCAAATAATGCTCTTGCCATAAAAATATTCGATTTGTGTATCTTACTAATAATTTTGCTATTTTTCTTAATAAATAATCAATTAAACTTTCTTGTTAATGATTCTGAACGGGAAAAAAATGTCACTAAATTTTTACTTTAATTTGTATGTTCAGGGGACAGTAAATAACATTTCATATTTGAACACAGCCATGGCATAAAAAATGAGTACATGTGTTTCTCAATTTTGAGTACATCTAGATCGTAGCTATTTTGAGTATGTAACGTATTTAAAGTTGAGTACTTTTTGCTCAATTTTGAGTACCCATTTATTTCAGTGTACCTTTTTTAAAATGTTACAATTACCAACAAAATTATTTATTTGAAATTGATAAATATGGACATGGAAATTATAACAAATATGGAACAGAAAAAGGTGAAAATCATAAAAAAATTCGAATTTTTGTTGTCAAAAGATAAAATGAAATAAAATATTTCTGAAAATGTTTGGTCTATAGAATTTTTACTTATATTAGATAATAAAAATATACAAAATTGATTTGTAAAAGTATAAGAAAGTATATTTAGTTTTAAAACTGTATATGGAAATCACTTGAAACATCAAAACTAATTTAATATTTGCTAAAAATGATAAAAATACAAGACAAATAAATACCTTTATTTATTCAGATCGACATGTTTCATCGATCTGATGGTGATATTCTCAAGATTTACAATGACACAAATATTTACGCTAAACATTTTAAATTGTAAAGCTGGTAAACAAAAATCACACGATCTCATGCATAATGAAATGAACTGCAATATTAACTAGTTGATGTACCAGTCCCAAAACTTTCTTCTATCTCATATATGTTAATATTTCAAAATTAGGTTACAAATACCAATAATTCATTTTTATTAGTTTTATTAGTGTTATTATTAGAATTGTGCTTAACTTCATACATTTTTCAATGGAACAATATAGAAAATTGCATAAAAATCACTATTAAAGCGCCCTCTTCCCGTGGAATTTTTCAATATTCAGAGTGAATCTTCTTGCCATGGTCGAAAGCATACACAAAATATTTGGTTCAATTCTGTGCATAACTTCACACACTTTTCGATGGTACAATATTGAAAATGGCACAAAAATTGCTATAATAGCTTCCCCTACCGTCGGAATTTTTCCAAATTTAGGCAGGACGTTCTTGCTATGGCTAGAAACATACACAAAAAATTTGGTTCAATTCTATGCATAACTTCATACACTTTCGATGGTACAATATTCAAAATGCACAAAAATCGTTATTACAGCGCCTCCTACAGGCGTAATTTTTTCAAATTCAGGGAGGACCTTCTTGCTATGGCCAAAAAACATACACAAAAAATTTGGTTCAATTTTATGCATAACTTCATACAATTTTCGATGGTACAATATTCAAAACGCATAACAATCGCACAAAACTCGCTATTACAGCGCCCCCTATCGGCGGAATTTTTCCAAATTCAGGGAGAACCTTCTTGCCATGGCCAAAAACATACACAAAAATTTGGTTCAATTCTATGCATAACTTCATACACTTTTCGATGGTACAATATTCAAAATGCACAAAAATCGTACAAACATCGCTATTACAGCACCCCCTACCGGTGGAATTTTTCCAAATTAATTGAGGGCCTTCTTGCCATAGCCAAAAACTTAAAATAAAAAATTGGTTCAATTCTATGCATAACTTCATACACTTTTCGATAGTACAATGGCGACATACGGACATACGGACAGGCAGACATTTTCTATAAACATGTTTTTTAGGATCTCTGACCCCTAAAACGTGTAAATCCGTCGAAAACAGGAAGTTTAAAAAAATTTTGGTTACAATACTTGCTTCTATCGAAGATAGAAGAAAGTAAAAATGGGTATTTGTGAACGTGAATTATTTTATATTATTGTTTCATTTTTCTGCTGAGCATCCTTTTCCAGATTTTAGGAAGCTCCATGGAGGCTGAATCATTGTATGTATTCTCACCTCTATTGATTCTCGGCTAATGGATGTCAAATAAAATCTTGATGGATAATTTATTCTGCTAATTTTAAAATTAATCTGTAAAGGTTCCAAACAATATCTATTTGGAAAATATCCATTGATACCTACTTCATTTAACTTTATTCGTAACCGGACACTTAGCTGGAACATGCGTAACATATTGTTCTCGAAATCAAATTATAACAGACTCAGACTTATCTACAACGAACTAAATAAACATTTTTCGTTTATAAAATATAAATTTTCATTTTTGAGATATATGCGTCTGTGACTTTTACAGTAATATTATATTTGGTAGTAAGACTTTCTACTGCGGAATTTGGCGTAGATACTTTATCCTTATTTCGTTTTATGCAAAGTAGTATTTTTTTCCCTCCTGGCTATTTGGAATTTTAACATTTTAGTTTTTATGTACTGAGATGAACTACGTCTCTGGTAGTTTAATAGGTATTGTCTGTTTTTACTGAACATTTGGTGTTATCCTTACACTGTACTTATATAGTAACAACGGACAACTTGACTTTACCATTGATTTATTAACATTTCATAAGTTAAAAGTGTTAAAAATGTAATTGACTTTAAACACTGACTTTAAAGTAATTGACTTTAAACACTGTTTCTTCATGCTTTGTTTTCAACTTATCATAGTCATATTTAAAGGTGTAAATGACTTTAATATTTGTAAACCTTTCTGTTCCGTTCCGGAAATAGAACGAGCTCCCCCTAGCGAGCAGTCTGTAAACATAATTGAACATAATTTTTAGTAACATAATAATTAGTATTGAACATAATTTCCCTTAGGCGTAATTGGCCCTATTCTAACCAAAGCAAAAATTTTCATGCAACATTTATGGGAATTAAAGATAAATTGGAATCAACATCTGCCTGCCAGTTCTCTTCGGGAATGGCAAAATTTTCTGATTAAATTGACAGAAATGAATCATCTTACAATTCCACGATATGTTTTGTCTGACAACATTGCAGGTCTAGATTTACACGGATTTTCAGACGCTTCTGGAAAGGCCTATGGAGCAGCCATCTACATAAGATCTCTCTCCACAACTGGACAGTTCAAGTCTAATCTTTTGTGCAGCAAGTCCCGTGTGGCCCCCCCTAAAGCCAATGACCATCCCGCGACTAGAGTTGTGTGCAGCTCTACTTTTGACAAAACTGGTTCAAAAAATAATTCCCATCCTACAGCTATGCTTTGAAAAGGTGTGGCTATGGACAGATTCATCGATTGTTCTATTTTGACTTAACAATCCACCCCACAAACTTAAAACTTTCGTTTCCAATAGAGTCACCACGATCCAATCTATTTCTGAGAATTATCACTGGAACCATGCATCTTCAAAATCCAATCCAGCAGATATCATCTCCAGAGGTGCAACAGCCAAGGATCTGATCAATAATGATTTGTGGTGGTTTGGTCCGGAATTTCTTCAAAGGGAAATTATAGTTCCCAAACAATTTCCCACTCTCAAAGACATTGACTGTGATCATGAACTAAAAACTGATTTTAATTTATTGACTTTTCATAAAGACTCTAACGATTTTTTTAATGTTTTATATAATTCTTCTAATAATTTTCTCAAATTAATTAGAATATGTAGTTTTATTTTTAGGTTCATAAATAACAGCCGCCATAGAGATATAAAACGGAATCGGCTTTCGGGCACAGAATTAAAATATAGTACACATTTTTTGGTAAAAAAGGCCCAGGAAGGTAAGTTCGCTCCTGAATTAGCAGCACTCAGAAAGGGACAAACTGTTCCTTCTTCCAGTAAGTTAAAGGGATTAGACCCCTTCATTGACAACTGTGGATTACTTCGTGTAGGGGGCAGATTAATAAATTCTGACTTACATTTTGATGCTAAGCACCAATTAATTCTGCCCAATGATCATAAGTTCACTAAATTAATTTTTGAATACTTTCATAAAAAGTACTTTCACATAGGTGCTCAGAGATTAGTTCATCAAGTGCGGATGAAATATTGGCCTATAAAGGCTAAAAGCATTGCCCGAAAAACAGTGCACACTTGTGTCACATGTTTCAGGCATAACCCCAAAACGCTAGATCAGTTAATGGGAGACCTCCCATCGCAACGCGTAACACCTAACCACACGTTTCTCAATTCAGGTGTCGATTTTTGTGGCCCCTTCCACATTAAGTACAAAAATCAGAGAAAGGGCACTTATTCCAAAGGTTATGTGGCCATATTTATATGCATGGCTACCAAGGCTATTCATCTAGAGATAGTAAGCGAGTTATCCGCTGCTGCATTCATCGCTGCGCTTAAAAGATTTTGTGCCAGGATAGGCAAAGTAAATACGCTAACTTTTGACAATGCCACTAATTTTAAAGGTGAGTCAACAGAATTAAATAACTTTAAGAAATTATTGGCTACTCCCAACGAGGAATTATCGAATTTCTTTGCCGAAGAATTCATAACTTGGAAATTTATCCCACCACGATCTCCTAATTTTGGCGGTCTATGGGAAGCTGGCGTTAAGTCCTTCAAACATCATTTGCTTAGGGCCGTAGGTAATAATAAAATTACTCTAGAGGACTTTGAAACTCTAGTAGTCCAAATTGAGGGGATCCTAAATTCCCGACCTTTATTTCCGCTTTCTGATGACATAAATGAGTTTGAAGTGCTTACGCCAGGTCATTTTTTAATTGGCAGACCCATTAATAGTATTCCAGAGCCTAATGTTATAAATATTTCTGAAAATAGATTTACCCATTGGCAATTAATTACCAAATATGTTCAATGCATTTGGAAACGTTGGTCTATTGACTACTTAAATCACTTGCAGCAGCGCGGTAAGTGGCAATTTACAAAAGAAAACATAAAGTTAGGATCTCTAGTGTTATTAAAAGAAGAAAATCTCCCACCATGTAAGTGGGCTCTAGCCCGAATTCTGGAAATAATTCCAGGCAGGGACAATAGGGTTCGTGCAGTCAAAGTCAAAACTGCATGTGGTATATTTTTAAGAGGCATCTCAAAAGTGTGCCTGTTGCCCATTAAGGACTCTTAAATAATGTTTATGCATCATTGTATTTCTTATATATTATTTTTAAATAATTATCCTGATTGCTTTGTATATTAGTATTTTGTATTTAAGTATAATTTTTTAGTGTTAATTAGTTATCTATTGTATTATGTTTATATTAAATGCTGAAATATTTCATATTTCATCCCCGGGCGGCATGTTCCGTTCCGGAAATAGAACGAGCTCCCCCTAGCGAGCAGTCTGTAAAAAGGTTAGTTAAGCTGTTGATCGTCAAAGCATCAACACGTCTCTAAAAACACTCCATCCAAACTACGCAATGGATATTAATTATGATTTTCAATTTATTCAAGTTTGTGAAATTTATGTTGTGTAAGTGTCTTGTACAGTTTTTAATTGTGAATAAAATCAATTAAAAAGAAAATTAACGTCTGCAGTCCACATCATATCGACCACTTTCCTTGTTTTATTGTCATTTTTCAGTCACCTGTAATTAGTATAAATGACTTTAGAATTTGCTTTATTTTAACCACTTTTCATGCGCTAGGGTGCTCTTTGTGAGTTTTACTTTTATTTTTTACTTTCTTCTATCTTCAATAGAAGAAAGTATTGTTATCGAAATTTTTTTCGACTTCCCGTTTTCGACGGATTTAGACGTTTTAGGGGTCAGAGATCCCAAAAAACATGTTTATAGAAAATGTCTGTCTGTCCGTGTGTCCGTCTGTCCGTCTGTCCGTCTGTCCGCCTATCTGTCGCCATTGTACCATCAAAAAGTGTATGAAGTTATGCATAGAATTGAACCAAATTGTTATTTTAAGTTTTTGGCTATGGCAAGTAGGTCCTCCCTGAATTTGGAAAAAATTCGCCCGTAGGGGGCGCTGTAACAGCGATTGTTGTGCGATTTTGAATATTGTACCATCCAAAATCGTATGAAGTTATGCATGGATTTGAATCAAATTTTTATTTTAAGTTTTTGGATATAGCAAGCAGGTCCTCTCTGAATTTGGAAAAAATTCTCCGGTAGGGGGAGCTGTAATAGCAATTTTTGTGTGATTTTGAATATTGTACCATCCAAAACTGTATGAAATTATGCATAGAATTGAACCAAATGTTTATTTTAAGTTTTTGGATATGGCATGTAGATTCTCTCAAAATTTGGAAAAACTTCGCCGGTAGGGGGCGCTGTAACAGCGATTTTTGTGCGATTTTGAATATTGTACCGTCCAAAAGTGTATGAAGTTATGCATAGAATTGAACCAAATTTTTATTTTAAGTTTTTGGCTATGGCAAGTAGGTCCTCCATGAATTTGGAAAAAATTCGTCTGTAGGGGGCGCTGTAATAACGATTTTTGTGCGATTTTGAATATTGTACCGTCCAAAAGTGTATGAAGTTATGCATAGAATTGAACCAAATTTTTATTTTAAGTTTTTGGCTATGGCAAGTAGGTCCTCCCTGAATTTGGAAAAAATTCGCCCCTAGGGGGCGCTGTAACAGCGATTGTTGTGCGATTTTGAATATTGTACCATCCAAAATCGTATGAAGTTATGCATAGATTTGAATCAAATTTTTATTTTAAGTTTTTGGATATAGCAAGCAGGTCCTCTCTGAATTTGGAAAAAATTCTCCGGTAGGGGGTGCTGTAATAGCTACTTTTGTGCCATTTTGAACATTGTACAGTCGAAAAGTGTATGAATTTATGCATAGAATTGAACCAAATTTTTTGTGTACGTTTCTGCCTATGGTAAACAAGTCCTCCCTGAATTTGAAAAAAATCTGCCGGAAGGGGGGCGCTGTAATAGTGTCGTGCCATTTTCTTTATTGTATAATCGAAAAGTGTATAAAATTATGCATACAACTGAACCAAATTTTTTGTGCATGTTTTGGCTTTGGCCAACAGGTCCTCCTTGAATTTGGAAATGTCGCGCGGTAAAGGGTCTCTGTGATAGCGATTTTTGTATACTTTTCTTGATTTTTCGTAGTTCTATTCTCCATCGGTAGCTCGTGCAAAGGCGGGAACTCGCTTCCTGCTACGCCGGCTATTCGCAAACATGTGATAACAACAGAATAAGGAAAAGCTATTTATTTTTGACTCGTTTTTAGTCCGTTTAATTGACTGAAGCAGAAATTTAAGAAGAAAAATAAAGTTGGTATAGTATTGAACTAATAATATTGAAGTATTAATATGTGTAACTACTTTTTGAAATATTAAGACGTATAAGATAGAAGAAAGTTTTGGGATTGGCACATCCAACTAGTTGTCATTGTATTTCTGGGGCTAATCCCCTGCTGTTGTTTTGCAGGTCGCAGAGAGTACTTTTCTGTCAGGGGTTCATGCCTATGCCATTTTTGGTTGGCTCCCTGGCAGAGTGATCCTGATCCTGTAAAGCTTCTTTGTTATATAGTCTGGAGAAAGCTGTAGTTTTCTTGTTGTATTTAATATTTGCTATATGTTCTTTGATTCTAGTTTTAAGCTTTATATTTGTCATTTCTTTAACCTCTTCAGCTCCGAAGCTAAAATAACAATACAAATGCTTATTCATTTTTTTTTTCCAAACAGAATGACATCATAAATGACAGAAAAAATATCTTTTCTGAAATTGATCCTTTAGGCGCTTAGCAATTTACGTTCAAAAATATGGATCTAAAACTAAAAAACCCTTAAAACATCATTTTAATAACCATTAACCTAAATGAACGCAATCACAAATTAAACAGCTTTACACAAATAAATAATCTACAAATCATCAAAAAAATTTTTTGACAAAGATTTAAGTTAAATACTTATGAAAATTTCTCACTTTCTTGGTCATACTATCTTTTGGACATTTTTAGGCATTTTGCAAACTCAGATGAAAATAACATTTATTTTATGTGGGAATCAGCTTAGAGGCTGCCATTTATTCATTTGCTTTAAATGCAAAAAACATTCACCTATTGAGAAGTGATGTGAAAATTTTAAAAAAATCGGACATTTAAGTTTTTATAAGGAAAAGAACAGAGGTCCCCGTTTGGGGACCCAGGGACCGATTAGGATATAAAACTGCACTATTCCATCTCGTTTGGCGAAAGATATTTCATATATCCCTGAAAATTGATTTGGTTCTTTTAGTAAATATTAGTATGTTTAGTTTATAAAACTTCATAAGTAACTAGCTGAACTCGGTGAGCAAACGTCAGTCATATTTCCACAGTTATGCTGCGGAATGTTCAATTCAAATTGTGAATAACACAGTTTGACCTGCACTGGATGTGGATAAGTCTATTTTGCTCTTTGTTGTTATGTGCTTCATCTTTCTTGACAAAAACCGCTCGACTTACTTAGGAAATTATGCTTGATTGTCAGGTTGCTTATCAGTTGCCATACATTCACTAATGTGGACTAATACGTTCGCTAATTTTTAAACCTATTAAGTAATTTCCGCAGTTGGTTCCACTGCCAATTGGCTAATTTTAGCTAATAGAAGCTGGTCAATAAAGTTTTTAGGTACGTTCGTAATTATATAAATACGTCGCACCTATAGTCGTCGTTCGGTCCATCTGTCGGTCCGTCCGTATATAACAGAGCAAAAACTACCCAACCGAATGGTCTGAAATTTTAAATATACGATTGTTGCAAACTTTTGTCGAGTCATTTCAAATTTTAAGAAAATCAGATGTATAGTTTAATGACAGGGACAGTCAAAAGTTTTCCGTTACATTACGGCCAATGGGAAAAAAATTATTTCAAGTGCATTTTAATGATGTTACAGCCTTTCGAACAGAATGAAATGGATATGCATTAATGAAGTGCACTAAAATATACACACTGCAAATAGAGGCGTCTTAAATTAAGACACATATGTGACTGAAAAAGAATTTCAGGCACTTAAGTGTCTGAATCTGAAAATTCAGTCACAATAGATGTCTTAATTTAAAACACCTAAGTGTCTTACTATGATCATAGTGTACACGAACTGATAAAAGTGTCTAAAAAATCTGCAAGTGTCTAATTTTAAGACACTTTAACTCCGCTCCGCATTCACCAGGGGGCACTCTCAGTTGCGCATGCGTCTTCCTTTCGAACTCGATGTTCGTTTGTAATTCAAACTGAATGTTTGTTTTTATGTACGCGTATATTTTAATTAATAATTTATTTTGACTTGATTGTTTTTTGCGGAATGTGAAGTTCCGGGATTTAATTTCTATCGACATAGTGGTACTCCGTATTAATATTTATCTATAACACTAATATAATGTTCTTCATCTCGTCAAATTTGTAAAGAGAACTGTTGTCTGGCGGGCTATGTTTTCAGGATGGAAATTTTCCATTCTTTTAACAGAGCTAGCCGGATGTGCAAGGGGATTTTATTTTTTAAATATCAAAGTCTGCCTAACTAACGGATACTAACGTAGCCTCCAATCCGGACGTCCTCTGGGCGAATGTGCTTTTGGAATAATCAGACCTTTTCCCAGGTAAGTGGGGTCTTAACTATGTATTTAAAACCCTCTGTGAATGTTTTCTCTTTAAATGGAGACCTCACACCAGTCTATAGCTTTATTAGTTCTTGAGTAATGCCAAAATATGTTCAAAGCATTTTGCCTATGGTATTTCCATGTTAAAATTTTATTTTACTAATATTTAAATTTCTACTCTTCAAATCATCTGCAATCATATTTCTGTATTATTTTCTATCCAATGTTATCTTTAAAATAAATTTTGGTGTGTCTGCATGGTGTATATTAGCGGTTACTTAATTTATTAATTTTACACCTTCCTAAGCATTTTCTTATGTAGTCATTACTTTAAAAATCGCAGTGACATCGCCTGTTGATTGGCTCATACTTCTTAATTACCATCAAGACTACCTTAATAGTATTTTTTTGGTGTAATTATTACTCTGAAGTACCCTTTTTAATTATTTATTTATGTATACAATATTTTTGTAAGCATATAATGCGGCAGCATTTGTAATGTTTACATCGATTTTTACATTTCTGATAGATTTATTATGTGTTATGTACTGGAATTCAAAAGCATTTATAGTAAACATTCCTATTAATAGCTGCTTTTATTTATTATTTATGCTTTTCTTGTCTAATGAAGTTTTCTTCTGCCTCATAGTGTGTACATCATAAAATTTAAAAAAGAATATAGTTCGAACATTCTTCCATTCATTGATTCCCTCCATACATTTAATACAGCGAATTACTTGTGTTCATTTATTTATTTTAAAATGTTTTGACTGATAAAACTCATTAAATCCGGTCATTCTAATTAAAGGATTTCCCTTTGCTATAATTTTAGTGTTTCCGAGTATTTTAGAAATATCCCATTTGCCATACTGAAAATAGTCAACATATAATCTTTTTTAATTTTCTACATCAATGATTCAAAAGTCAAAACCACAGCTTCACGATTTGATTGTTTGAACGGAAATTGATGTCACTTATGTAGACGTTGAAGCAGAAAGAAATTTGTTGATGTCAACAAATCTTACTTAACGATTTAGAAAAAGGACCTCGCCTTATCTCTAGTAATTTTGTTAAATTTTAATGATTATTTTTAGATTCTTAAATTCATGTAATCATGTACCGTTACCGTAACTGTAAGAATGCGGTAAAAATATACAGATATATTTTATTTGAAATAATTATATAATATTGATTTTTTGATTATTTTTAGTAAAAAAAGTAATTTGAAATTAAAAATGAATACAAAGTAAAGAGGTAGAATTTTTAAAATATTTATTTGCATATAGCTAGATTTTGCACTTAAAACTGACACGTACATTTATCGAATCATAATACAGGGTTGGACTTTTTCCAGAAGGAGGGCCTGATTAAAGCATGGGCAGAGCCCCCCCCCCCCCCCCTTACGATTTTACGTGCTCCAAATTCGATATGGATTTTTTTAAGCTTATATTTTAAATGTGTTTCAACATTGTATTGATTATAATCAGCATTTTGAACTTTAAAAGTAGAATTAGATTAAAAACTAAATAAAAAAATAAATACAGTAAAAACTCTCAATCGCGGCCACCTCGCGAATTGCACGCGTTTTGGAACGTTGAATTTGCCTGCTATTCGATTGTGTTCGCTTTTATGAGGTAAAAAAAAATGTATTTATCTTGAAAAAGGTCAGTGTTCGCTGAAGAAATTTGTCCTATGAAAGTTTTGTTGTAAAATCTCCATAACGGACACTCCTACATAGAGGACACAACTATTTAAGAAGCACATTTTTTATTAGCAACATGCACATACTTTATATTTTTTTACCTCAGAAAAACAGACACCTCCGAATGGCGAAGAAATTCCACGGTTCTAAGGTGCCTACTATTGAGAGGTTTTACTGTATTGCGACAAATATTTAAATTTTTAATCTTATTCTACTCTATAAATTCAAAATATTGATTATAATCAGTACAATGTCGAAAAAGATTTCAATTATCAGCTTTATGAAAATTGCATACCATATTTTGGAGCCCTAAAATCAGGCTGTGTGTGTGTGTGTGGGGGGGGGGGGCAGAATAATGGCCATATATTTTTCCAGGATCAACGTGGTCAAACATGGCTACGTATAATGCTTTAAAAAAATGGCTGCGATTCAGACGTTTGAAGTGTCTAAAATTCAGACACGAAAAGTGTCTGAAAAAATTCAGACATTTTAAAATGTCTGAAAATTGAACACTCCGTTTCGGACACTTAAGTGTCTGAATTTAAGACATTTCGATTTACAGTGCATTCAGTACAATATGCGGTGCAAAAAATATTTATAAAATTAGTTATAGTACGAACGCACCTCATTTGCCACGTTTGGCGTGCAATTTCCAACTTGTTTTTTTGTGTGTTTGAAAAGCTTTAACGATATCCACACTTACACGAAGCCATATTATTACTAATATTTTGTGTGGGTACTTTCCAATTTCCCGCCAACTATTTTGCATGAAAAAACTATTGCAAAACTATTCGCCAAACTTTAATGCCCAATAAAAAATGGACGTCGGTTGAAACTATTGAAAGTGATCTATTTTACGAATGTATCACCGCATTTTTTTAATGCTTGTTCACTTTTAATATCAACGTTGATTGACGTAATTGTTATTTTAATTAACGAAAAAAAAAACTAATAAATCAGCAAGACATCATTAACAATAGAAATAAACGTCGAATTAAAAATCACTTTATGATGTAACAAATACGTGTAAAAAATCTGGCTTCAAGTGAATATGACGTCATGATAATTCATTTTAAGTACTTTTATGTTAGCCGAGTGCAAATCTCGGCAATCATATTCTTTTTCTCTCCATTAATAAATTAATTTTTCGCGTATCTAAATCGAAACCATTGCTTTGATGTTAAGAAAAATGTTTTGCTTTATTAACCATTTGGAAAAATGGTTATTGTTCTCGTCAGGATGGGAAATCAAAAGCATATTTGAAGGTTTTTATTGGTTTAATCGGCATTTTATTCGTTTTCTGATGGGTCTATACAGTAATCTGTATTTCCCTTTACTTTCAACAGAGATGGATACCTTCTTTTGCCACTATGACAAAAAAGTAATAAAAACTACAAAAAAAATTAAAAACTCAGCAATAAATTGAGATACAGCTTTCAAACAAATTGCATTTAAAAGTACATTTTTTTCTCTATACGACGGTGCAAAAAGTAATATTGTGGGATGTTTAGAAGTTTAAGAATGAAATTTTATTTAAAATGCGTCGTCAGATTTCTTGGAAATCTGACGATGGAATAGCCTTTTCCTGAACAATCAATGAAATGCTTGGATAATACATAAGTTTCAGGTGGATAATACGTACGAGTCGCAGGCGATTTTTGTCGATTGGAATTTTCACGTGTAATAACACTATTAATGTTTAATTCATGGCGTACGTAATGTAAGATCAACTCCGTGCAATTTTTTATGTCTTAAACTTTAGTCTTCGAAAAAATCATTTTTCCAAATGGTCGTTGTAATTTGATAAATTGTTTTTTTTTTATTATTTCGTAATGATTTTTTTTTTCTGTATTTTGAATTAAATGATTGAAAGACATTTATTTTAAACTATCTATTCCCCGTGACTTCGTTCACGTAACATTAAAAGAAAGAGAAATGCATTAATTATGTAAAAAATTTTACTCCTGATAATTAAAAACATATATCATTAACCACTTCTTTATCACTTTTTATAGGAGACAATACGTACCGGGAAAATGACTGATGATTTTAAAATTTAATAACTTGCAAACGGTGACAGATATTAAAAAAATTCTTGAGGGATGGTTGTGTATGATGTCAGGAGTTTTTTACTTTGATTCCTTATTTTAGTTCGAATTTCAAACAATAGATGGCGCTGAGAGCAGTAGGTGCTCAGTCCAGACCCGATTTTTGGTAATTCGAGATACATTCAATACATTTTAATCTCCTTTTTTCGTAGGGAAGAAGATAGAGGCCGAAAAATCGAGCTTGGATATAGCGGTTATTGCTTTCAGCGCCATCTATCGATGCTATTTGTGACTAAAACTGAGAATCTCAACATACAAATTTTTCACCATTTGCAATTGTTATTGAATTTTAAAATCATCGGTTATTTTTAGGACACCCAGTAATTTCTTATTAGTAGGAGACTCGACATAACCCAGTCATAAAAAAGTAAAATTTCGTGCCAAATAATATAAATGAAAATGAAATTGCAACCAATAAACAAAGTGTTATGGTACATTTTTTTTTTCTTTTTAAGCACCCCGAATGTTGGCAGATACCTGTTATGTGTTCAGTATAAAAATATGACATATACTAGTCATTAACACATTTATGCCTATCGTCCCATTTTTGGCACGCCTCGAATTTTAATAAATTTGTATAATTTTCTTCTTCTTTATAACATGAAAATTGTATAAAATAATTATCTATAAATATCTTTATCTGTTTCCGAAAGCTGACAGCTTAAGGTTGATATTTATTTGCTTAAAATGAATGCATTTTTCGGAGTTTATAGATTTTTCGTTTTGCAAGATGGCGAAATGTAAGTTAGTTTGTGTTTTTTCTACCAACTATCGAAATAAATAAATCATAATCGTAGCTTGTAGACTTCTTTGAAATATATGTGTATTTTTAAATTGTGAAATTATATGTTCAAGCTTATTTTTTATGCATTTTTGTAACATGCAAAATATAGGGCGCTAGGTACGAATAGGTACCTATTTTTATTAGCCATTTAGAGGACAGTTATTAATGTAAAGTCCTTTTCCATATGATTATGAAACAAACTGTGTTAAACCTCAAATACAATTATTATTAGTTTATTATTACTAATACTTATAATGTTATCAGTCTCTGTAAAGAAATAATTATACTTTTTTTTAGCAATTCATAAAAATACTAATTTTAGTATATAATATACAATTTAAAAGCTTATTTTATATAAATTTAGACAAAACATATAATTATGCATATTATATTATTACAAATAGTATGCGTATTCTCATGTTTATAACGTTTACATTTTATCAAATAAATACAAAAAAGCTTTTGCGTAATTTTTTTTTGTATTTTTTCAGTTCATTTTGTAACATTTTAAAGTGATTTTACCAATACATTTGAGAAAACAAAAATTCAGGCACAAATGGGTTAAGCTGTTTAAATTCATAGATTTTCAGATTTTTCGTAAGTAATAACACATACTTTTATTTACGAAAACATTTCATTTTGAAATTAAAAAAAAAAAAAAAAAAGAAGCAATAATTCAATTTATTTTCATACCGAGCTATCAAGATCAGCGTCATTTCATAAAATATGATGAAACGAAGGTAGAGGTGAGATGTAGAGTCTTTGTTATCAGGAAATTATATTTTGCCTATACAGCTATCTAGAATAAAGGGATACTCAACGCAATGAAAAATGAATCTTTTTTGTCCGGGAATGATTCATTGCTTCGGATTTTTCTTTTTCTTTCTTTTTTTTTTCTTTTTTTCTTTTTTTTTTTTTTTTTTTGAAAAATCTGCTTTTTGCTATGATAAAAAAATAGAGTTCATTATAAATGGATTTTCGGCGTAGAATTTTGTCGTTTTTTTCATGTGAACAGATTGTTTTTGTGATAAATGGAGAAAATGTGATAAGTTTTATAAATTATCCTAAATACATGGTGAGATATGTGTTGTACTAATAATATTTATGAAGTGTCTCTTGATCTTAATTTCGCCTATGTTTACTTCATTTGCAGGAAATTTATTTTAAGAGACTAGGGGGCCCTGCCCCCTATGAGCTACGCTCGTCAACCCCCGTTCAGACACCGCAGACTCTTAACAGCACGATAATTTGATCGCCTTTAAAAAGATTTCGGAAGATTGAATTATAATTTGAATCTGAGAATTATAATCTGACGTAATTTTCACCAAACTTTTCTTTTTCTTTTTAATATTCACGTAAAAATTCTTTTGTTAGAAATGAAATATCATGATCATCTTAAAATATTAAATAAATGTCTCGAGCGATTTTTAAATTTAAACTGTTTAGCAATATTATTTTTTGCTCATTTTATATAATAAGTGTAATGTGACGTAAATTCCCCTATTTAAGACTTCTAACGCATGTTTATGAATTTATTATTTTACAATATTCTGTCTCTTTTAAAATTCACGTGTAATTATAATTTTTATGACGCAATTTTCAATGAGTTCCTGCTTTTTATTTCTGTTTATAATAGTCACGTGTAAAATAAATTTTTAATTTGAAGTAAACATTATTGTTTGCGCTGTTTATACAACTGCCAACAGTTTAAATTAATAACATTTTCAAAAATTTGTAAAAAATATCTCTCGAAATGCTGAAAATTTGAATTTAAAATAGAAATAAAACCTCAAAAAATAGTCAAATAAAAAAAAATAAATGCAATCTGCACACCGGGAACTTATAACCTATAAAATGATCTAAAGATGATTAAATTCTCATGTATAGTTTTTGCTCCAATAAAACTTTTTTAATGGAACGATTTTGTCTAACATTAGCATTAAATATCTCTTTAAATAATTCTTCGATTTGAAAACTGTCTGCATCAGCGTGTTTATCAAATATTTCTCTATAATACCACCGATTTTCATATTTTTGTATGCAACAGTTTTTCTAATATTAACGATGAAAGGCCATGCTTAAACATTCAAATTGGATGTGGATCTACCCGGAATATCTACGCAGATTGTCATTGGTCCATTTCCAAATCAAAACTTTTTTTTATATATAGAAGGATTTATTAAAGATATCATACAAGGGTGACATAAAATGGACTGAACTTTCTTAAAATTCGATAAGAAGTTAATAGTAGCATTTAAAGATATGTTAAATTTGTTTTTGTTTTTTTTGTAGAAATAACACTGTAAAGCCTGACAGATGTTTCTTAAACCCTTGGGGACGAGCGACCGGTATACGTACTACTTAAGGCGCTCAGAATCCTTCATTATTCCCAACAGTTACTATTAATTGTAAAGTTTACGTTATTTAATCAGAGTAATTTCTCGATTAATTACACAAAATTTTCTGTTTTGAAAAACCGGTGGTAAAGATCAACAAGAAAGAAAAAATCATGCGTTCAGCATAGATTATGAAACACTTTCCAACACATTCAGAATAGTGTAACAAAACTGCACCGTTTAAAAAATTATAATATTAAGTCTAATTCAGCCATATGGAAACGCATAACACATTTCAAAACGCAATTTCAGCTGTTCTCATCTAATCTCATCGGAAAATTATCTGAATTGTCTCAGCAGCTCTGTATATGATTTATAGATTTGTATCTATTAACTACATGCATGCCAAAATTTTGCTCACTTAAGAAATACATATACTTCAGTTGAAAATCCCCCTTCAGCAAGTTCCTCTAATAACGAGAATGGTACCTGAATACTTTTGTGCAGCCCTGTATATGAGGTATAGAATTTATATATAACTAGTAACGTGCAAAAGATTATCTAAATTTAAAAGCATATACCGAATTTGAAACTGCACACTCCAGCAATTATTACTCAAAGATTGTACTGTAACAGATTTCTTTTGTGTGTCCCTGTAAATGAATAAAAAATGCTACGAATGCCCTGTTCTAACGTGATCGTAGTGAAATTTAGTGATTTATATCAGTTTAAATGCATTTGAAACAGCGTAATGTCATTAAAATACTCTGCAAACGATTTTTCACCTTGTACCATAATTTAATGGAATACTTTTGGGTAGCCCTGTAAATGAAATATTAATCCCACATATTTCATATGCAATACCAAACATGGTTAGGCGATCCTAAATATAGATTATCAATTGCATGAAAATCCGAGTATATTTACGGGAGTTAGAGCGTGGACAGACGGCCAGACAAACTGAATGCATAAACACTTTTCAACTTTGTTGGAAAGTGTTAAAAAGTAAGCAAAGGGGTCAAAAGGCGTAGTCGCAAAAGGGTTAATATAGAAAAAAATAATGTAACCAGGAACGAAAACATATAAAAACCTTTTCCGAGTTACCCACGATTTCTAAAAGCATTTGTTATTTTTAGAAAGCTCTGAGATCAAGATATTTTCGAGATTTAAGGAAGCATTTCTAAAAACAAGGTTTTTTTTCTTCTGCCACTGACTTTCAGAAACATTTCCGAGTAGTTTTTATGGTACTATGGGGTTCTACCCCTATGAGCTACGCCCGCCACCCCCAGTTTAAACTTTAAAAACATGCTAATTTGATCAGTTTTAAAAAGACTACGGAAGATTGAATTATAATTAAAAAATCAGTGGCGATCTTGGCGATCTCCCTGTAAACGGGTTTCCATTTTACTGGGGGATTTTAAGACCGAATCAGTTGTTGTTAATAGCGGTTTTTGTGTTTAATTAACTAAGATTACACTGTTAAAAATTTGCAGCATTCTGGCAGGTCATTTGACCGTTTTTTTTTCGAAAACGGTTACACAACCGTAATTTTAACACTATTCTGACCATATTATTGGCCATTTAATGGTCAGAATGTAGTTAAATTATGGTTATGAAACCGTTTTTTCAAAAAACGGTCGAATGACCTGCCAGAATGCTGCAAAATTTTTAACAGTGTAGTTAAACGTTTGGAAATCAGCTAATATAAAATGAACTAAGTAACAGAGTCTTTGCCTCTCGGTATTTTTTTACGTAACGACATAAGAAAATTGCTTTAAATAAGACATTTTAAATACTATATTGTTTTAAATCTGACGTAATCTTCACCAAAGTTTTCTTTCTCTTTTTAATATTCATGTGAAAATATTTTTATTTTTAGAAAGGATACATTATTATTAGCGCTGTCTTAGAATTGGTAATAATAGTTTAAACAATCATCTCGAAGTATGAAATAAATGTCTCGTGTAAATATATTTTTTAATTTAAAGTGTTTCGCAATGTTATTATTTGACCATTTTAAATAGAACGTAATTTCCCCCAATTTACTGCTTTTAATACATATTGATGAATTCATTATTTTTCAGTTCTTTTCAGTTTTCTTTCTTTTATAATATTCCTGTGTAAACAAATACATTTTTATGACGTAATTTTCAATATTTTCCTAATTTTAAGACGTAATCATTTACTTCAAATTTGAAAGTTTTTTTTCTGTTTATAATAGTCACGGGTAAATAAATTTTTAATTTAAAGGAAATATTATTCCTTGTCCTGATTTTACAATTGACAAACATTTAAAATAATAACCTTTTCTAAAATATGTAAAAAATATCTCTCAAAATGCTAAAAATTAGAATTAAAAATTGAAAAACCCTCTTAAAATTGAGTCAAGTTTTTTACTATCGTTTTAATGATTTATAGTGGATATGTACTAAGGACATTATTGCGATCGCCGCATTTTTAGAATATTATATTTTTGTTTATTTTACTCGGATGGCCCTCATGGTTAACATGGGCAAAGCTTGTTGAGTCCGCTAGTATTTAATACAATGAAACCTAAATTAAATACCTTTAGTACATGAATTTTACTAATATATTTATCACCAAGTTAAATTTCTTTATCTTGCCCATAAAAGAACGAGTAAATTTATATAAGAGAAGAAAAGAAAGAAAATAAATTCTTGAAGGTAAGAATTAATTAAAAGCAGTAGACTGGAGTCATTAAATACTTTCTCTACTACATGATGTTCAGAAATGATGGAAAAGATTCAATTAGTGAAGCACATTTAGTTCGAGATGATTTCTGTTCTTGCTGGAAAAACATTCCACGAGAGAGTTATTTTTCTGCTTCATGTATTAAAAGATTATTTTAGACATCAGCTCATGAAAGTATTTTTTTCGACTATAAATGAATTAAGATATGTATTTTGATCATTAAAAACAGATGAAGATGTACAGTTTATCAAATGTCAAGCCGAAATATTTTTTGTAAAGCTAGCAAAGAAAATTAAAAAAATATCCAAAAAATAGAAAAATATTTTAAATACATAACATCGTGATATTTTTTTTAAGAGAGTGATTGAATTTTCAGATTTTCCTTTTCATACTAAAATACTTCCTGGTAGTAAATTAACGTTCTTTGTCCTACATATTTTTTTGTTATCATTATATTAAAGCTGTTGTCAAATCTAAAGGAGCTACTTTCTGACACATTTTTAAGTGCTTTCGTAATTATATAAGTACATAGCACCGATAGTCGTCGTCTGGTACGTTTGTCTATCTGTCCGTCTGTGCGCATATACCTGCGCAAAAACTACCCAACCGAATGATTTGAAATTTAGTATATAGAATCGTTTCAGAATTTTGTCGAGTTATTTCACATTTTAGGAAAATCGAATCAAAATTTAAAAAGAAGTTCATGAAAGTTTTCTTCGTTCTATTAAATCCTATCATACGTAATTAATTGAATGATATCCCATGTTAGGTAAGATGATACTATGTTGCCATGGTGATCAAGTCCTATTTAAGATGAAGTCCTATTATTTTCATATTACTGAATTTAATATATAGAATCGTAATAAATTTTGTATTCATGCATTTCTACATAAGAGTGCAACAGTTATTGCACCAAGATCTGAATATATATAAAACTAGATATAGTACGAACGCATCTCATTTGCCACATTTGACGTACAATTTTCGACTGGTTTAAATCATTTTTATTCGGAAACACGTGAAATTGCTAGGTGTTGTTATTCAGGAACTATGTAATCGAAAGACGTTTTCCCTTTTTTGGTAAAGGCAAAAAATCGTATAGAGTATACTGTCAAAGTGGGCTTTTTGAACCGAATTTCCGCACGCGATGTCGCAAGACAAAAGAAAAAATCTCTGCCGTCACGGTCTACAGGCGGAGGTAGATTTTGAATTTAATTACTAATTTCACCAACAAAAGCTAAATCAAGATTAATGATAAACCCAGTTTAGCAATTTTATCTGGCCGCTTTTGACAAGTTTTTTATTTCATTTTTCTGTAAGAATTATGTAAAAGGTTTTATCAAAACCATCTTAAGGCCGGTATTAAAAAAAAATATTTTTTCACGCTCCACAACTCGAAATTTTCTGACATATTTTTAGACTCATTTTTAAAATTAAAAGCATGAAACTTGCTGGGGTGATTTTTTGAGGAGATTTATAAGCGACCTGTGTTTTTATTTTTCGTTCAGTTAAATAGGACTTGATTTACAAACAATTATTTTCTCAGTACGACCATTTTTTTTCGTTTCCAGCACTATAGCTTCGTGAAATTCGGTTCAAAATGCCCACTTTGACAACATTTTTTGAAACATATTCTGTCTTTATCAAAACATCAACTTATACAGCACATTATATAGTTTCTGAATAAGAGAACCTTACCAACTGGATGCGTTTGAGAGAAAAAAATGAATTTAAAAATGAGTCAGAAAATAAAGAGCTTGGATTTGAGTACAACCTTAATACAATAATTTCTTCTTCAACCCCTATTTTTGTGTAATTTGATTTGGCTATAAGACTTGGTCTTATCGAAAATTTGTCAATATAAAAGTTGTAGATAATACTGATAAGATGTATAATAAATTTAAGCGGATTAAATATCTTGTGAACTGACGAAGTTATGAATTTTTTTCTCCTTGAAAACCCCTTTTTTGTTTGTTTTTCTTTTTATTTATTTATTTATTTATTTATTGCAGCCCTATCAAATTCTTGTCAGTATAATAGTTGTAGATAGTAGTATTTGTAATAAATATAAGGGAATTTGATGTCTTGAGAATTGACGAAGTCATGAATTTGTGTCTTCTTAAATATCTATTTTTTCGCCCCTTGAGCCCATTTTAAATTTTATCAAAAATCTGTGATACATAAATTATTGGCCCTTTTACTAGAAGTAATAGTAACTTTAAACTGATTTGATATGTATTATAATTAAGAAGTTATGGATTTTTTTTAGATTTTCACACAACCTCTCCCTACTTCCATCCCCGTGGTCCGATTTTGCCCATTAACGAACTTGACCGAAATTTTCTGCCCCTTGATTTTATGTGTCAGTTTGGAAGAGATTTGTGCAGAATTATAGACGTTATCGTGTCCATTAAAAAGTGATATATATATGTATATATATATAAAGTTTTTAACTGTGGCGGATTTTGGGTTCTAGGGGGTCATGATCGGCGTAGATCTGCAAAAAAATTTCAGGAATTCCTACATAGGGGAAAATGTAATTGATAGTATTTCTTACGAAATCTACTTAAAACTGGTCGTCACATCACCAGATTCGCATATAACTCAATTACTAATTTATTTGTCAAAAAATAGAAAACGCATTTCGATTCGAAATCGCTTCAATAGTTAGGTCTGTCAATTTTATGCATTAGAAATGTGTCAGAAAGTTTCGTGTTGTTGAGCAAGGGATTTGAAAACCGCATTAAACGTTAAAAAAATCCCAGCCAGCTTGGCCTACAGGCGGAAGTAGATTTCGAAGTTGTACTAATTTCACCAACAAAAACTAAATCAAGATAAGAGACAAACGCAGTTTAACAATTTCATCTGGCCGCTTTTGATGAATTTTTAATTTCGTTTTTTTTTTTTTTTTTTTTGAAAGAGCTCGTTTTATCAGAATCGTATTATAATCATCATAATCATATCAGCGGTATTAAAAAAAATATTTTTCCACGCTCAAGAACTCGAAATTTTCTGTCACGTTTTCAGACTCATTTTTAAACGTAAAAACATGAATCTTGCTGACATGATTTTTTGAAGATATTTATAAGCGACCTGTGTTTTTATTTTCGTTCAATTACATAGAACTTGATTTACAATTAATTTCTCAGTACGACCATTTTTTTCGTTTCCAGCACTATCGCTTCGTGAAATTCGGTTCAAAATGCCCACTTTGACAACATTTTTTGAAACATATTCTGTCTTTATTAAAAAATCAACTTATACAGCACATTATATAGTTTCTGAACGGGTGAACCTGCCAATGGGATGGGATGCGTTTGAGAGAGAAAATGAATTTAAAAATGAGTTAGAAAATAAGCCGTTTGGAATTGAGTACACTCTTAATACGAAAATTTTTTCGTCAACCCCTAATTTTGTTTATTTATTTAGTTATTTTTTCTGCAAGAGTTCATCCTATCAAAAACTTGTCAGTATGAAAATTGTAGATAATATTGAGAAGATGTATAATAAATTTAAGCGGATAGGATATCTTGTGAATTGATGAAGTTATGAATTTTTTCTTCTTCATTCCCCCCCCCCCCCCATTATTTTCGTTATTTTTTTCTGTAAGAATTGATACCATCAAAAACTTGTCATCATAAAAGTTGTAGATAATATTAAAAAGATTTATAATAAGTTTAAGTGAATAAGATGTTTTGAGAATTGACGGAGTTATGAATTTCTTTCTCCCTATATACCTATTTTTTTTTCGCCCCTTGAGCCCATTTTAAATTTTATTAAAAATCTGTGATACATAAATTTTTGGCCTTTTTCCTAGAAGTAAAAATAATTTTAAATGATTTGACATGTATTATAATAAAGAAGTTAAGGTTTTTTTTTTTTCGGTTTTCACAAAACCCCTTCCTATTTCCATCCCCGTGATCGCCTTTGCCCATTAACGAACTTGACCGAGATTTTCTCCCCCAGATTTTATTTGTCAGTTTGGAAAAGTTTTGTGCAGAATTATAGACGTTATCGTGTCCATAAAAAAGTGATATATATATATATATATACACTGGTGTCAAAAATTAAGGACCTGTCACAAAATGCTAATTTTCAAGTACGCGAATACTCAAAAGGGAATAATATAATACGAATAATTACTATCTCTACAGCACGGCTAGTCTATGTAACATCTCATTCATGTCGCACATGGTCACAAGTGTCACAGTCACTTCGGTGAAACAAAAAATAGGGAATTCCACAGGTGACGTCTGTAAACTGTTATCTGTAAATACATTATTATTTGATTCTTATTAATTTATAACAATGTCAACTCGAATTTATTTACTTATCTTAACTTTATCTTGAATTTCATATCTTTTGCTAATTGACATTCCAATTACTGATTGGGAATGATAAGAAGCAAGATTTATTGTAATACATTTATTGAAATAATAACATTACTAAATATTATCCTTGAAATGTAAAAATATAATTAGGCTCGCCCTGAATTAATAGGGTAGCCAATTGTGATCGGCTCTGTAAAAACAGTTTATTCTATTAAGCAAAAAATAAATGTTCATCGGTGGTCCGGGGGCCTCCCGCTGGCCTCCCGTGTTCTCTTCGGGCAGTCGGACGGGTCCGTGGGGGGTCTTGTTTGTTGGGGCTGGTTCTTCGGGGCCTGCTCCTGAAGTTGTGGTTTCGCGGGTGGTGGAACTTTTTCCTGCCCTGAGCTCGGGGGCAATTGCCCTGACCATATGCCACAAGCGGGTTCTCAGGGTGGGCGATATCGATATCCATATCATTATGAGTCTCAAATGATCACTATATGTGACTCCACTGAGACGTCAATGTGACTGCTGCTTTGTGACGAGTCACCAAGTGACTTTACAATGTAGTTACATTGTGATTCTCGTGTGACTGTCATTTTTAGACTCAATTTCAAAGTCATCATGGACGTTGCATAATGATAAGTCACATAATAATATTACATTATAGTCACATGGTGACGTTTAACAAAAGAGCACAATGGTGAATGCATAGTAGTCTCTCTGTCACCTAAAAGTCATCATGTGACTTTAATGTGACATTATTTGGTAACATATCACAATGCAGCGTTCACGATTACTTTGAAATTGAGTCTACAGATGACAGTCACATGAGAGTCACAATGTAACTGCATTGTAAAGTCACGTGGTGACTCGTCAGAATGCAGCAGTCACAGTGACGTCTCAGTGGAGTCACATATAGTGATCATTTGAGAGTCATAATGAGGTATATGGAATTTTCTATTTGTTTTGCTTCAACGTAGTGACTGTGACACTTGTGACCATGTGTGACATGAATGAGATGTTACATGGACCAGCTATGCTGTAGAGATAGTAATTATTCGAATTATATTATTTCCTTTTGAGTATTCGTGTATTTGAAAATTAGCATTTTGTGATTGGTCCTTAATTTTGGATATCAGTGTATGTTGCATTATTGCGACATTGGATTGTTTTTCTAGAGTAAATGAAGTAACTGGCGGTCACGATATCAGTGGTGGATCACATTCAGCGGTAATAGAGTAGTATAAGTTGTCAGAACAGATAAATTCGATCCTGTTGTACTAGTATAACGAAGACTGGAATCCTGTCGTGTTAAAGACATTGACGTTATAGGATGATTTGGAAATTGTATCAGCCGACGAGTGAGGGCCATGGAATACATTTTTCGTGAAAATAATTGAGACAAAACATAAAATCAGTTCAGCATTTTATTTAAGCATATTTCGGCGGCGCAGTTTCCACCAAAAATATTAGCCATCGCTTCATAGTAATAATTTAGGGATGAACAAAGTTGTGGACGGTGACCAGGGGGTGGTATGAAAAATGGAAAAACGATTAAAATCTGCTGAAACACAGCGAGCATCGGCTTTTTTGTGCGTCAAGTGTAGGAATACAAATATGACGTAGGTCGCGCTCTCAACCAATTAATAATAGAGATCCTGCATTAGAGAGAGATTGGACATTGACAAAATATCCGCCATTTTCGTTACAAAGTAGATGGAACGCCGAACAACGCAATGCATTTCCATCAGCGTCTAACACTTTTTATTCTATTAAAATTATGAAAATTTCATTTTATATGCCTTCAAAGAGTCTTTCAGAACATAAATATGAGCACATTTCTATTTTAATGAGTAAGAATTCTCAGAAAATGCATTTTTTACTCTGTTATTTTTTTTACTAATTAAAATAGTGGGTAGAAGAAGATTGGGCATGTAAGAACTTTATTTTAATTTCGCAATATTTGAGAAAATATTTTTTAACGATTATCAGATAGAAAATGAACTATAGAATTCAATTTTTTAAAACTATCTATAATTTATTACGTATTTTAAAACAACAGTAATTATTATAATTTTCACCATCTTCGCATTGATAATTTCAGAAACAATAAAATTTGAACATATCATATACCACTCCTATTTAACTATGTATGTCATTCAAAGTTAATTTAATATGTGCGCTGTAAATATTTTATGATAAGTTTCTACGTATTGTTACTTCTCTTTGATATTCTTTTTAAATACTTGTAAATATATAGTAGTCTGGTAAATATATAGTATTAGAATGGGTATTCTTATCAAAACGTTAAATGAAAGTTTATAAAAAAAAAATAAATAGGGACACTGCTGTTAAAAGAAACAATAAAAAGTGTGAAAAACAAATTCTATAAATAAATCAAAATCCGATAACTATGTAAAATTGCATTGCTGTGTAGCGTAAAACAGCTGAGTAAAAAAAAAAAAAAAAAAAAAATGCATTTTCTGAGAATGCTTACTCATTAAAATGGAAATGCGATTATATTTATTTTCCGAAAGGCTCTTTGAAGGCATATAAAGTGAAATTTTCATAATTTTAACAGAATAAAAAGTTTTAGATGCTGATAAAAATGCATTGCGTTGTACGGCGTTCCATCTACTTTGTAACGGAAATGGCGGGCATTTTTTCAATGTCGAATCTCTCTCTAATGTAGGATCTCTAATTAATAATTAAGAATACCACGCTATGGAAAGAGTGCGGACAGAGCGAGTGGATTAATTTGAAGGTAAAAAGGATAACTCCGGAATACGCGCGGGAAAATAAAATTCGGAAGGGAAAAATAAAATGGTTGCTAAAAGAACATTCTAAAAGAAAAAAGAGTGTAAATGGAACATTTAATTTAAGAATACTAAAAGCGTAACATTTAAGTAATTTAGGCAAGGCAGACATTAAATTAAAGGGAATTTAACAGAATTAACGATAGAGATTATTTAACAATAAGGATTTTGTGAATATAAAGTAGTAATTTAGAATAAGATTAGGAAATCGCGGAATTAGATCTAATAATGTAACACACACACATATATATATATAGTTTTTAACTGGGTGTGATTTTGGGTTCTAGAGGTCATGATCGGCTTAGATCTGCAAAAGTTTTTCAGAAATTCCAACATAGAGGGTAAAGTAATAGGTAGTATTTCTTACGAAATCTACCTAAAACTGGTCCTCACATTACTAGAATCGCTTATAACTCGATTAGTAATTTATTTGTCAAAAAATATAAACCGCATTTCTATTCGAAATCGCTTCAATGGTTAGGCCTGTCAATTTTATGCCTTAGAAATGTGTCAGAAAGTTTCGTATTGTTGAGCAACGGGATTTGAAAACCGCATTTAACGTTAAAAAAACAAATATTCTATTGACCATATAAAATTAGATCAATTAGTAAATTAAAAATACAAGGGGATAAACCCGGTCTTCAGAATATAGGGAAAAACCATTATTTTTTAATTGAAAACCCTAACAGATTTTTTAAATTTATAAATTAGAATGCCCACTAACATTAAATATATAGAAAAATTTATAGGTAAAAGAACGTCAAATTCACCTTAAAATTTTAATTAAAAACATGAATACATAAAATGATTCATAGTTTTATTATTAAAGTAGGAGTAAAAAACACTTAAAAGGCTTTAAGACATTAAAACCAATTTACAGATGTTAAATATAAAAGAATCCGCCGGAGTCCCGAGAGCTTTCGACCAAACCCTGTGATTTCTTCTGACTTCACCCCGTGATAATGATGAAGGTTTGGTCGAAAGCGCTCGGGACTCCGGCGGATTCTTTTATATTTAACATCTGTAAATTTGTTTTAATGTCTTAAAGCCTTTTAATTGTTTTTTACTCCTACTTTAGTAATAAATTATGAATCATTTGATGTATTCATGTTTTTAATTGCCCACGAACAAAACCCAAAATCATTCGTATATGAAAAATAGCAATTAAGCATTCAGATAAAGCTTTGAAATTTATAAAAAGCGATGCTTTCGTATTGGATTCGTGCTAGGAGTTAACAGACAAAGAAAACGAAATCGCCAAAAATCGCTATATACAACAGCTTTTTTATTATTATAATTTCAGTTATTTAAACGGAGAGTTCGATTATATGACTTAAAGTTGTGATTTATTTATATTTTTTATTTTATTTATTTATTCGTGAAGTTTTAATTTCTTTACTGTATATAAGCTGGAAATAAATGCCGAACTATTTATTATTAATTTAAGTGAAAATGGATTTATCTTTCGCAATCGTCAGCACATGATGGAGATCGGTAAAAAAAAACGCATGCTTGAAAATTATTTTATAAGCCATAAAAAGTGAATAAACTGCGATACAGCTTTCAAATAAATTGTGATACGGTTTTCAAATAAATTGTGATACAATTTTCAAATAAATTGTGATACAATTTTCAAATAAATTGTGATACAATTTTCAAATAAATTGTGATGCAGTTTTCAAACAAATTGCGATACAATTTTCAAAGAGCCTCAAACCTTTTTCATTCTGTTGATATCAGTGTTTTAAACTCGTATGGTTCGATTACATGTCTCTTAAATTCGTGACTTATTTATATTTTATTGTTTTATTTATTGATTGATGGATGTTTTAATTGCGTTATGGGACTATGCTGGAAACAATTCATGAACTATTTAGACGAAACTATTCACCCACTACTTGATGCTCTAAACATATTGAATTTAGCTTTAAAATTTTTCAAGCCAAATCCTTTTTTCGTTGGAAACAAGAAAAAAACCAAAAGAACCTTTTCTTTTTGATTTCTTCTTGTTTTATTCTTTTATATTTATTTATTTATTATTATTATTTATATTTATATATTTTTTAATTTACTCCTTTTATTTTATTTTAATTTTGTTTATTTCTTTTATTTCCATTTTTTTCTCTATCAATTTTTCTTCTATCATTTTGGCAAAACTTTCGTCTTTTGCATGTGCTCCTCTCAGCTAGCGCCATCTGTCGCATTCTTTACAAGCTCTACTCTCTACCTTTCAGTTCATTTTTTACCTTGTCCCTTACGGACATGTGTTTACTTTAGCTGATGACGAGCTGTTAACATTTTTAGCTCGAAACGCGTCCTATGTATTGTTTTTATTTTATGGTGATTTTATACAAAGTTTTATTATTTTAATTGTTACATATCGCCAATTTTCGGAGCTGTTTCGCAGTCATTTGATATGTTTTGCAAAAAAAAATCGGTTATAGTTTTTTGCTTCTGTTTTTTTTCGGCAACCTTTAATTGATAACAGTCTAATTGTCTTAAGCTTTTGTAAACTTCTTCAGGCACATTTTCGACACTTTCGATAAAACGTCGAAAGGTTTATAGTCCTTTTACAGCTTCCAGAAAACTAGGAATTACTACATCTTCTTCCTCAGTTTCACTCATTTCTTCATCTACTGTCATTTTACAAATATCATCCACTGTAAGCATTCCACATGGTACTACTTCATCATCTACCGACACATACTCCTCAAACGATGCAGTGAAATCCATCTTTCTTTGAAGAGTCTTCCAATCATCCTCAATATCAAATTCATATTCTTCTGTTGATTCTCCATCCAAGAATCCTGCTTTTTGAAAACAATTGGCAATGACAGATGGGGTTATTAACTCTCATGTAGATAAAATAAAATGAATTGATTCGAAAACTTTCACTTTTTTTAACTCTCCAGTATTGTCAAGTTGAATCTAGGAAAAAAAGTGACCAGAAAAAACTTGACAGGGAAAAAAGGTGACAAGGAAAAAACGTGACAAGGAACAAACGTGACCGGAAAAAACGTGACAAGGAATAAAAGTGACCCGGAAAAACATGACATGAAATTGATAAATATTGAACTTATTCATAAATAATTACTAAAAACTAACAAGGTAACAAATGTTTCAACATAATGTCGCATCTTATAAATTTGTTTTCATAAGTTACTTTATCATTATAAGCATTGGGAAATCAACAGAGATTTCCTTACTAAGGGGTACTGAGATAAAAATTTTGTTAAAAAAAGGTACCCCCCCCCCCCCTCCCGTCCGGTCTTTCTTTTTATAATTGTTGCTTGCAATTTTTTTTTTAAGTCTTTCCACCCCTTGAAGCAGTTTTTTGTGAGCAAATTTTATTGAAATTGGAACTATTTCTTTTTAATAAAAGGATTATTTTTAATTTTATGTAATAATGTTACAAATATTTTAATTATTTTTTTATTTTTTAACTGACAAAACTAAGTTTTTCTGCATTTGTCCTTTATTATTTTTTTAATTACCCTTTTCTTCCATCTTTCCCAGAAAATAAGTTTAATAATTTTCTACCTTAATTTTATTATTAATTATATTAATAGTTTAAAATCTCAGTAACTTTAAACATAAAATAAATGAGCAGATAAAGGATAAATTTCAGCTTATAGCTAATATTAAATATAATGATAAACTGAATATATAATATATTTTGTATTGAGTTTATTTTAAAGTAGAAATTTGTAATTTATATTAATGTTAATAATTTAATAAATTAAGAATTAATTGAATTAAAAAAATATATTTAATAAAATATTAATTTAATTTTTATACTAAAATTACTAACTATTTTAATAATTAATTAATAGCAATTATTCATCAATTAAAGTTTTTGTTCAAAATTTTTTATTTATTACTCCCCCCGCTCCCCCCCCCAAAAAAATGAATAATTGAAAAATCTAAGTCAAAAATTTAAGTCTAAATAATTATTATGTTTTTGACTGATGGTATTATTATTTATTATTAATTAATAGTAGTAATAATGTAACATTGTACAAATACGTAAAAATATTTTTAAACGGTGTTAGGCGATATTATTATCCTGATGCAGATTTAGATTTTTTTTAGCACAGTTATAGTTTGCAATGAAAAAAGAACTAGATATTATTAATTAATTATATTTAAAGAGGAAGAAAATATTATAAACTAACTAATAAATAAATAAACAACACATTTATCCTCAGAATCATTATCATTTTATATAATCTAATGACATTATAGTAATCGAAAAATTAAAAAAAAATTATGTTTGCATTACCCTGTAATAACTATTATATAGCTCATGTAATTTTTTTTAAACAAGTAATTTATAAATTAATTATCTAAACAATTAATAACTGAAATAATTTTGAATTGTTACTAATAAATACACTAATAAAAACAATTTAATTTTTGAAATTTTGTATTAACAATATACAGGGTGTCCAGCGAATAAGACCCTGATTTCAAAATTAAATATCTCGCAAACAAATATCAATAGAATTATACGGTAAACGGTTTCTTTATTAGCTGAGTCGTAAAAATGTTATACAGAAGTTTAAAATTTAGTTTCAAAAACCGTTAACAGATGGCGCTGTACTCCATATGCCTACAAATTGTGCTTGGAAGCCCAAAGCGATCAGTTCGAGGCACTTCAACTCATTTTGCGGAGCCGATGCTGAGTCGACTCACTTGATTGATGAACCGACATAGTGACTCGATTCTCCACTCATTTGCGGAAGTAACATTGGTTGGTTTTAAAGATGACGCAATTCTATTTTTCGCATCGCAGATAAGAAACTTTTTGAGTGTATGCTTGAATTATTTTGGTTTTAATTTTACATAAAAGAAGTTTTTTATATTAGACTTTGTTGGATGGGAGCTGGGAACAGTCAAATTAAAGGTCTGCAAAGACCCAAATTTATAAGACCTGGCCCGGTCCGCCCTTAGAAAAAAATTCGGCCCACCTCTATATAAAATTTAAAAATTCAACACGTACAAAAAAAGTAATCACCCGTCTCGGTATAAAACTGATCCGGCCAGGAAAAAAGTTAAAATATCAAACTGAGGCCGTCCAGCCCACTAAATTTCTAGAAAACATGAATTTTTACGTCAATATGCTTAAAAATTGTTCGTTACGAGGAGTTCTGACCAAAAATACTTATTTTAGCTTTTATTTTCATTTTTATAATCTTCATTTTTAAAGAAGAGACCTGTGGTGCGATATTTATGTTTTTAATGAATCTCTATTTGTATGTAAATGTTTCAGTTAAATTTAATATCGTTAATCCATATTCTATGCATTTGAGATTTAACAATGTGAAAAATTCTATATAGTAAAATAGTCGAAGACGAAATTGCTTAGGAATGAAAAAATATACGTTATAGACAAGTTTCGTTCTGTGCAGGTTTAAATGTTATTATATACTTTTCCTCACATACTATTATATTCATTTTTCATGTATCAACACATTTTTTAGTTTAAGTCAGAATTCCGTCATACACAGGTTCTTTTTCACATGTTTTATTGTATTTTAATTTTATTGCCTAGAAATGGGTATTCTTTAAAAAGAATAAATTTTGAAGTTTAATTGTACATTAATATGGCTATTTAAAAATATATACATTTTTTGCAAAAAGTTTTGGGTCGGGCCAAATTTTACTTATTTTTGCACGAACCAGACCAGGCCAAGAGAATAATTTTCGTACGGGCTGGGCCGGCACTTAAAATGTCAGCCTTTGCAAACCTTGGAAGAATGAAGCCAGTCCCGGATCAGTACTGAAAAATTAAGTTCGGCTTGGCGCGATCTTTCAGAAAGAAGAAAGGCCCTAGCCTTGTACGGAAAGAGCAATACCTAGGCCCTTCCCAAGCCTTCAGAAAAGAAGTAAAGCCCTGTCCGACCCCAGTGCTGCGAAAAATTGGTCCCAGCCCTGCCCACGGGCTAGGCCGGTAAACACCTCTAAGCCAAACTGTAAAATATAGAAATATTCTTGTTTAAACCCGTAGCCCCCCCATGTCTAAAAAATTACCTTCTTTTTAACTGGGATTGGAAGGTTTTGAAGAGTTATTTTTTATATATATCAAAATTTAAAAGTTAAAATTTTCTGTGCTGAAAACAAAACGGGAAACGGATTTTTGTGTGTGTGTGTGTGTGCACGCGGGGAGCGCCCCCCCCCCCCCCCCTTCCAACCTATTTCCGAATGTACTGAAACTAAAATGATGAAAAAAAATTAGGGGCCATAGAAGTGTATTCAAACTTTGCTAGAAAATTATAGCGATTACCCTCGGTCACATAGTTTTGGAGAAGATCGTATTTTTCCGTTACACACAAACTTTACTTTGCGAGGCTCAGAGGCAGCATTTTTAACTATCAAGTTATAAATTTCACAGTCCTGACTATTGAGACGATTTGGAATCAAATAGCTTTTCCATTTTTTTAACATAAATAAATTGCTTATCAAGTAAAATGCGATTTTTGTCACGTAACGGCAAGTTTTTATCTTTTCATGCTAACGTGTACGGAAATTCGATTAAAAACTCCAGCTTTGACAACATTTTTTGAAAGATAGTTTGGCAAAAAATGGAAAACGCCATTCGATTACATTGTTCCTGAATAAGAACACCCGTCAATTTTACGCGGTTCCGAATACAAATGAATTCAATAATGAGTCCGCCCCGAGGAGGGGGGATGATACTAAGTTTAAAAATGTTCTTGTTTTCTCATGTTTATAGTTTTTGATTTACTCCCTTTTAAATTTTATTTTGAAAACCACAATAATATATATAACCATATAGTATTGAGTTACATTCATAGAGACACAAACACAGCCTAGCTGTTTACGAAATAAAAAAAAGGGGAGGGGGGCGTGGTAGCTACAGAATTACAAGTTAAACTGTGAAAATTAAAAAAAAAAAAAAGCAACGATAACAGAATTTATGGGTAATTGCAATTATTTTTCGAATTACTTAACCCGTCTCCGAGACAGCTTGATTAACCCTCTGAGCGGCAAGCAAAAGGGCTAAATTGCGTTGTTGTTTTCTCAGTAATTTTTTTAAATTGCTAAAGAAAGATCATTTTTCCTACATGATATAAAAAAAAAAATTACGTATAAGAATATAATCATTGAAAGTATTAATCATAACTCAATCTTTACAAACTGGATTATATCTGTAGAATTATATTAATCTAAATTATACTTTTATAGCAGTGAAACCTACAGTTTAGCGAACAGATATATCAGTTCACGGCGGTGAGAAAGTTAAAAGATGAATGAAAGTCTCTATTAACTCACAGGGTACTGTTTCTGTACTAAACTTTAAGTACAGGACAATTATAATTAAACTTCTCATATTCAGAATCTCTAGCAATAGTTCTAGGGCTCCAAATGAAACAAAATTTCAGGGTATTCACTGGAAATTACGACTTTAACTGTGAAAATTGAAAAATGTAGTTGTCTGTGAGACCGCTAACAGTTCAGTATTAATAAAGAGTAAAATTGCATAAAATTGAAAGATACCTAACTTATTATTGAACTAATAAATAAACTTTATTTCATAGTAATTTAAATAATACAACATTAACTGAGATGCTTACATCGCACATTTCAATATTCATATTAACAGATCCAGCAAGTTTTACCAGATCAGTTGCTTTTCATTTTGCGCAAGTGAGTCGAGAGTCAATTCACTATGTCGACTCATCAATCAAGTGAGTCGACTCAGCATCGACTCCTCAAAATGAGTGAAGTGCCTCGAACTGATCACTCTGGACTTCGAAGAAAAATTTACAAGTATATCGAGTACAGCGCTATCTGTTAACGGTTTTTGCAACTAAATTTTCGAAACTTCTGTATAACATTTTTACAACTTAGCTAATAAAGAAACCGTTTACCGCATAATTCTATTGATCTTTGTTTGTGAGATATTTAATTTTGAAATCAGGGTCTTAATCGCTGGACACCCTGTAGCTGCTTCTAACAACAACTGCAAGGGACTGAAATGGCTAGAGATCGAAATAGCAAGGAACGGAAATGGCTAGGGACCGAAATGGCATCAGGACCGAAACAGCGGGACTAAAATATTTTGTTTCCTAATTTGCATATATCGAAAATCAAGTAGCGATGTAAATATGCATTTTCATATGCGAATATGTAGAACTTTTCTCAATGTTTGCATTCTAAAAGATCGACGGAAAATATTGGTATTTCTGTTGGCGAATGTCAAAAATCAAGTAGCGCTGTAAACGAGAATTCTCGTATGCGAATATTTACGCCGTTTTTCAATATTCGCATTTGTAGACATTGACTTAAAATATTTGTATTCGCCTGTCTGTGTTATATCGGCTCCATACTGGACAAAGTACAAGCAAGACCAAAGGGTTCCGTTTATTTGGTGTCCCCTTTTTTCCGGTCACGAATTTTCCTTGTCACGTATTTTCCGCTTTCGTTTATTTTGTCCCCTTTTTTCCTGTCACGTTTTTTCCGATCACTTTTTTTCCGGTTACCGTCAAGTTTTTAAATCATCCATTTCACTAGTCGTTTTCTATAATGCTGCAAACACTTTAATTACTCCCTGATCCATAGATTGTAAAACGGAAGTTGAGTTCGGTGGCAGAAAATGGATTTTTATGTTGCTCAAGTTTTTCGTGTCTTTGGAATGGGCGGCACAGTTCTCTACGAAAATGTTGATGTTCCTATTAGCTTTCCTCATTTTATCGTTCAATTTTTTGAAGTAAGCTTAATAAATTGCAATTGCAACCACGCAGTCTTGTTGCGTTCATAATCACAAGGCATCGATTTTACATCCTGAAAACATCTGGGTTTCTTCAATTTTCCAACAACTGAAATTGGCAACTTCTCAGAACCATCCACGTTGGCACCCAATAAAATTGTAAGTCGTTACTTATTTCTTTTACCTCCGTGACATTTTTCGCCTTTATAAGCATATGTTTTATCCGGTAACAGATTATAAAAAAGTCCACACTCATCCATATTGAAAATGTCTTTAGGATGATAGCCGGTTATCAAATCTGGTAAGATTTTATTCCACTCTTCGATTTCTTGTGGATCGACACTTTTATTCTCGTCTTGAATAGAATTATAAGTCAATCCAGCTTTTTTCTTCATCTTATTAATCCATCCATTTCAAGGAGTAAATTAAATCTCCAATTTTTGGCAATTTCCTCAGCCTTCTCTCTAAGAATAGGCCCGCTTATAGGAATATTGGCGGATCTGGCTAGTTTGAACCAAATCAATAACGTTTCTTCCATAACTTCATATTTTCCTCTTTTCACTTTTTTAATTTTACGAGTTTTTTCAGAACAGTTTAAAATGAGATCTCGTTTTGCTACAATTCCGTTCAGAGTAGTCACTGGTATGTTCAACTTCTTTGCAATTTCAACTCTTGTTGTTTTCGCGTTACTATCAACTTCTTTCAAAATTTTGATTTTGTCTTCAATTGACAAGGCTTTCCTTTTAATTGCCTTGCCCGACATTTTTGGGAGGGAAAAAAACAGAATTTTTTTGTTTGTGTATTTTCTAACGAGAAAGCTTTGATGTTATGCACTTTACACTGACTTAAAAACTGTAAAATGAATAAACCAAACTCAGTTTGGTACATTACACTCATGGAAGATGTTGGGAGAGAATCTGTTGTAACAGAAAGTAACTATTGAATTGAAAGAACCACCCCTCGGTAGGGCGGAGCAATTCCCGTTTCTCTTTATCAGTCACCATTGTTACAGTGAATGGGGAACCCATCCTCTATCCACATTCCAATTCCATCAAACTCGTTAAAAAGATTTTAAGGTGAAATAGAGGTGACAACAACTGCTATCAGTCCTAAACATTGACCTTTCTGAATAGCGAAGATTATAAAGAAAGAGATTTTAAGCACAGAAAATAAAATAATAATTAAAAAGACAAAATAAACGCTCTTTGAAAGTAAAAATGGTAGGAAAAATAAAACTTTTTAAGCGGGAAAGAGTTTCGAACTAAACTTCTTAAACGAGTTATTTTAGCGTTGGAAGAATAAGATAAAAATGGTATTCGAAAATATAAACTTCTTAAATAGGAAAACTTCTTAAGCGGGAACTTCTTAAACGGGTTTTACTGTATATGAAAATATTTTTATATATGAAATTGTTTTTAAAGTAATAAAATTAAATAACAAGCAACATAAATATGTAATACAAGAAAATGTATTTATTAAACTCTCTCACTGTTTAAGTTTAAATTCATTAAATACTATTTAAACGCATTCTAAAAATCAATTAACAAGCAATTTTCAGGTGTATTAAAATCGTTTGCTTTTAGCGAGGAAAAGTACTGCTCGCCAAATAGCGTGACGCTTTCGTTTTTTCGCGCCAAATACTCGAAAATATTTTATTTTTTTTACAGACTTTCTACTGTAATTTCGCCTCTAAATTTCACTGATCCTTTATTACATGCATAAGTAGTTTAATTAATATATATTTTTTAATATTTTGAGTATACCCGGTAAGGAGACCTTCCTTGTGAGATGATGGGGACTGAGGGGATGTTTTTGTCTTAACAGCTGCACAGCCATTTTGTTAAATCAATTTGCACACATGTAAATTATGAAATATGCCATGTGACATTTGTATGTTACATAAATAAAATTGCAATAAGCTTTTTTTTTTTTTATATAAATAAAAAGTTAGATATGGGGACATGAATGATGCTATAAAAAATACTCTTCCCTATTCAGAACAAAAACTAAATATTTCTAAATGTGAAACAAAGAGCAGAACAACTTACTTTCATCCATCGTGACTAGAACTTTAGTTGCTGTTGCAATGGAAATAATTCTGCCAGTGCCATCTAGTATCTGTTAACTTAAATGTGTGTTTAGGGGGACTGAGATGATGGTAAACCTCAGGGACAAATATATTTACTACTATATTTTACTATACAATCTGTACTAATAAAGGAGAATTATATTTTCCCATACTGTATATAGATAGGTATAAATATATAATAGCAAAAATTAATGATATTTATGGAAATTTTTACAGCATACATTTAATTTTGGATATTTGTACCTGGGGACAGGAACTGAAAGGATGATTTCGTTTGTTTGAAGCTTAAAATTAACTATTTATACTTATTATATGTCCATTTATCATTGGCAATTGTTATAACAAATGTTACAATATATTACATTTTTCAGTTTTGGTTTCAGTATAATTAATGAAATATTATTGGCAGTGGACGCAAATTTTCCAATTTTCAGATATTGACCCGTAAAGGTATTTGTATGCCTTTTAAGTGTATTTTTTTATCACTTTTGGTAATTTTTAGCTTAGTTTAAAACATTACTTCTTTATAATATTAGAGTAAATAAACAATATGTGCATGATATTACCAGATAATAATATTTTTTTTAATAACAAACATTTACCATAATAAAGCAGTAATAGCTGACTGTAGTCAATAAATAAATAATAAGCGAATAAACAACCATGAAACGAAAAATTATTAAATGAACCATAATGATTGGAAATGAAGGAAAATACAACAGGCAGACAATAAACATAAATATCTCGAAACCCTGTTTAAGTAGAAATGAAATGTACTCCGTAAAGTAATCGACGATAATGATATAGAACACAAATCATCTTAATATATATTGGGAAGAGGTAACAATAGCAAAAGCCTTATGAAATAAATCGTATATCATAAAAGATATGAGAAAGAAAGCAGATATAACAGATGTTATGCGTACGATTTTGTGCAAATGTTCTGCATTTCTGAAAACATCTTCTATTTTACGCCGTATAAACTTGTATTCAAATTGACATCAATTAAAAATTTAATAACTATAAAAGTAAAAAGATAATAGTTTTTTAAAACACTCTTTTATAAGGATTTAATGTTTCCCAGTAATTGAGCATTGAACTCTATTATAAAAAATTTACTAATTTTTTTTTTTTTTTTTTTTTTTTTTTCGTTTTGTAGAAAGCGCTAGCAAGTGAATTTATTAAAAGATTTATAATTTTTGCACTTTTTCTTTTTTAAGATAGGTCAAAATGAAAAAAAAATAATTTAAACTATCTTTTTCGGATTTTATATTGATTTCTCAACGTAAATTAATAATTATTACACTATTAAAAGACAAAAGCACCTTAAAAAAAATATTACACTCTTCATTTTTTATTTAATTTATTATTTAATTTATTATTTATTTTCTACTTTTTAGCCTTAAAAATATTTCACTGCTGAAGTTTAACAGCGATTTGGCGAGCGTTTACTGGCACATAATTAAATCCGACTGTATATTAACTGTCTTAACACAGATAAAAACAAGTTAGAAATTGCTCGTCAAACGTGGCAAATGCTGTGCGTTCGTACTATAACTAGTTTTATAAATATTTTTTGCACCGCATAGTGTACTGAATGTATATTTTAGTGCATTTCATAAGTGCATATCCATTTCATTCTGTTCGAAAGGCTGTAACATCATTAAAATGCACTTGAAATAATTTTTTTCCCATTGGCCGTAATGTAACGGAAAACTTTTGACTCTCCCTGTCATTAAGCTATACATCCGATTATTATACAATTTGAAATGACTTGACAAAATTTTGCAAAAATTATATATTTAAAATTTCAGACCACTCGGAAGGCTGTAACATCATTAAAATGCACTTTCAATAATTTATTCCCATTGGCCGTAATGTAACGGAAAACTTTTGACTGCCCCTGTTAATTAAACTATACATCCGATTTTCATAAAATTTGAAATGACTCGACAAAATTTTGCAGCAATTATATATTTAAAATTTCAGCCCATTCGGAAGGCTGTAACATCATTAAAATGCACTTGCAATAATTTAGGGGAGACTAGGGAGGGTCGACCCACATTTTACAAAATATTTTTTTATTTTTTAAATATTGAACGTAGAATAAAGTTCTATATACCATTTTATTCGTTATATAATCAGTTATCAAAATAAAATTGCTACATAAGTGTAATATATAAGAAATTTGAAAAATGATCGATTTTACTCATGAGAAAATAATGGGTCAAGGCTCCCCACATATGGGAGGGTTGACCCACTATATGGGAGGCTTGACCCACGTTGTTTTATATTGAAATATTTGTGAAGAGAAATTAAATCAGTTTAAAAAAAAGCAAAATAACTTTGTGCTACATGCTTTAATTAATATAAAAAATTATTTTTGAAAATATTGTGCTTAAATAAACCTGTTTAGATGCAATCGCAAGTCAGAGGAGAAAAATTTTGTTTGAAACATGATTTTGTTGAGCATGTGTAATTGTACAGCAGAAAAAATGAAATTTTAACATTTAAAGCAGTATTCCGCTAGAGACAGATTCCGTTGTCACAGGGCTTCATGTGTTATTATGTCAAACCCTCTCGCTTTTTTTTTTTGTCTCCTTGTCCTACTTTTTGTGACACTCGAGGTGAAACTCTAGTTGTCACATAGTTTGGCTTCATCTCACTGTATTCATACTGGTGAGATTCGTCTACATACTTTCCTAAAGTTTTTCGATCAGTGCTATGTTCTTTTGCAGCCGCATGAGCATTTAACATTATCATCTTTTAACCCTTTCAGGGGCAAAGTACTTTCAGTACTAAACTTTTGAAATAAATGACTGGCAGCGAAATTTAAGAACAACTTTATTTCGAAATAAGAAAAAGACTATATTTCATATACATATTAAATATAAAAGATTCAACAAAATTCTGGTACCATTGTGGCGTTTGAGAATTAAAATTAAGTGGTTTCAAAAACATACCAGTGCCCCTAAAAGGGTTAAGACTGCTTCTTCCGTACTTTCTAGTCCTTTCTAGTATTTTCCACTGTTTCTATTTGCCTACTGCAAGTAATATTTAAATAGAAAAAGTTCCTATCATCTTTCCCATTTATACTTCATTAATTTTTTTCTTGCATTGGATACTATAGCAATTTTTCACATATTTCTTTAATCAGTTTTAACCATTTTCTTTTCCATCACCCCATTTTACTGTAGCTTTTCAGAATAAATGTACATTCTTTTTCATACATAACCATTAATATTTCATTATGCACAGTGTATACTAAAAGGTTTTCCAAAACCACTTAATTAAGGGAGCCTTGAGGATCTGGTCAACCCTCCCTCACATTGAGTGGGTCAAGCCTCCCCACATAGCCCTTTTCTAAAGAATAGCACATTGTTATGTTAAGCCCAACTTACTGTACAATCTTTATGATTCGAATGAAAGCTCGATATTTTTGCATTACCTGTTACAACTGATCTTATTCTCTGTTTCTAATTTTCTCATTAATCTTATTATCTAATAAAAAGCTTTCAACTTATACAATCATAAAATAACAGCTAAATGTCCTACCTGTTCTTTCCTTCGCATAAGAAGAAACAGCCGGGAATACGATGAAGTAAATGACAGAACTTCAAAATAATAAATCTTGAATTTTCGAAATAAATAAAGCTATATTACGTTAAACATTCATGAAGAGACGTACACAACATGCTTAGACACTCACAAAACAAACATTATTTACACGTTACAATTCGAGTATTAAAGTTTTCTTAAAGTAATTATCTTTTCAATTACGTACATATCTGGTTTCTATTCTGTTCTAAATCTCAGTCAATTCTCACAGAAAAAGAAAAACAAGTTCTGTCTGCTCTTGCGCAGTAGGATCATTCGGTCTGACGTAACACTCCACAGCTGCGTTTGGTTTTTGTTTTTTATTCAAGGGGTAAGGGGTAAGAGGAGTTTCGCAACATCCTCTCACCTTGACTTGTGATCCATGGGAGGAACTCAACAATTTAGAAGTCCAGATTGGAGTCTCAGAGGCGGTTTCACTAGTCGTCCACTTCTGGTAACCACAGGAGAGATATCTCTGTCACTGGGTTGGTTCTTTTCTACACTGATTCTAGTCTGATCTATTCCTGGAGTAGTCTTTCGTTGTTCATTATGGACATTAAAGTTCACTTTCTGCTGAATTATGTTATCTGATGGGGAATCGCTAGCTGCATCAATTTCCAAAGGAAACAGTCGTTGGAAAAGACGGAGGAAAATGCCATTTTCTGTTTGGACTTTGGCCAATCTTGCTATTTTGTCTTTTCCGGGAAAAATATCTATTATTTTGGCTAAAGACCAGTGAAGACGTCTTTTGTTGGTATCTTCCAGAAGAACGATGTCTCCTATTTGCAAAGGTTTGGAATTCTCTTTCTTCATAGACTGTTGCCGCAGCTGTCCTAATTACTCCGTTCTAAATCGGTTTCGCAGATCATTTCTTATTCTTTGACGATATCTTGCTCGTCTGTTAATATTTTGGGAGTCTAATGTATCTATATCTGGAACGCCGGATGTAGGTAGTTCTTGAAGGAACATCAATAGAGTTAAAGGTTCGGGATCGCGATTATCTTCGGAGATGTATGTTACACTCTAAATTAAAATGTCTGAAATTCAGACACTTAAGTGTCTGAAATGGAGTGTTCAATTTTCAGACATTTTAAAATGTCTGAATTTTTTCAGACACTTTTTGCGTCTGAATTTCAGACACTTCAAACGTCTGAATCGCATCCATTTTTTTGTAAGCATCATACGTAGCCATGTTTGACCACGTTGAATCCTGGAAAAATATTTGGCTGTGGTCCTGCCCCCCCCCCCCCCCATACAGCCTGATTTTTTTGGTGCTCTCAGTTTTGGTATACAATTTTCGTTACGTTGATAATTTAAATCTTTTACGACATTGTACTGATTATAATCAATATCGTGAACTTCAGGAGTAGAACAAGATTAAAAAACAAAAAATATTTATCTAAATATTAGATTTTTTAAAATTTATTTTGTTTTTAACCTTATTTTACTTTAAAAGTTCAAAATATTGATTATAATCAGTACAATTTCGAAACAGATTTAAAATATAAGCTTTACAAATATTGCACATCAAATTTGGGGGCACTACAGTCGTAGGGGGACGGGACACTTCCCAGTTTGCACTTCCTTTAATCAAGAAGTACTTTTGCAAAAAACGCAACCCTGCATTATAGTTGTCTAAATTGAGATGTCCGGTATTCGGGAGTATCCGTTGTGGAGGTTAATGGAGATTCTCGAATAGCGAACACCTCTATTTAACGAATACTTTTTTAATCAGCAGACATACATATTTGTATATTTTTACCTCAAAAAAGTAGACATCTCCAATTATCGGACAAATTCCGCGGTCCCGAAGTGTTCGCTATTAAGGGCTTTTAAGGTACATAGATAAATATATATATATATTTTATAATCTTGTCCTACTCTAAAAGTTCAAAATATTTATTATACTCGGTTGAATGTGGAAAAAGATTTAAAATATCAGATGTACGAAAATTGCAAAAATCCCCCCCCCCCCAAAAAAAAAAAAAATTAAAATATAAAAAAATATATTGCCACATAGGCAATTTTACATATACATCACTTGATAATCACAACAGCCATTTAACTATGAATAATGAAAATAAATAAATAAATATTCTACTTTAATAACATTGGGGAAAAAATGACTTTGGTATTTTGTTAAATATATTTGCGTTTTTAAACTTGTCCTACTCTAAAAGTTCAAAACTTTCATTATAATCAGTGCAAGATTTAAGATATCAGCTTTACAAAAATTCATGCAAAATCCCCCCCCCCCCCCAAAAAATGAAAATACTTATTTAAAAATTATGTTTTTAAAAAATTTATATTTCCATATAGACAAGTTTTTATGTAGATCAGAGGGTACTCACAAAAGCTATTCAACTATCAATAAAAACAAATAAGTACATATTCTATATTAAAAACATGAGGAAAAAATAACTTATGATTTCCAAACTTCTTTCGTCTTAAATATATACAGTAACATCTGTCATTTTTGTATTTTTCGTATAAGTGCATATAAATAAAGTTACCACAATTTTAAATACGAAATCTAGTTAGAGGTTTTTACTTTTTCCCATTATAAATTTCAAATTACTTTTTTATTAAAAATAATAAAAAAATCAGTATTAGAGTTGATTGCAAATCAAATACGTATGTATATTTTTACAGGCTGGTTCATATAATAGACCAGTCTCATTTACTTTATTTATCTTTTTTTAATCTGCGGTTTTATGCCAGGAAGTAAGAAAGCATTAGGCCATCTTTCAAAGTTTTTTTTTTTCTTTACTTCCTTGTGGCCGTCATTTACTGCGAGATAAAAATTATCCATTTGAAACTAAGAACTGACATTGAATATATAATTCGTAATAAAAAAGAACGTCATAAGTTTAAAAATATATACTTCTAGAATTAGTGGGGTTTTTTGCGAACAGGTTCAAAACTAATTAAATTTCATGCAGGATTTTGTTTAGTACAATAAATAAAATCATAAAATACACTAATTTTACTACTATAAAGAAACTTACTTGAGTTGCTGCAAGAGGTAAGAAATATTCCTCGATTTGAAATTTTAAAAACTACCACAACCACAGTGAGGGAGAAAGACTTTCATCAGTTTAAAAGGTAATCCCATAATACATCCGACTAGCCCTATTTAAAGAATGAGATGTTTCATCCTAAAAACAGGACCCGCCAGACAAAAGTTTCTTTTTTTTTGCCAGTTTCGACAGGACGAAGATGAATAACACAATATTATTGATATAAATTGATACGAGTTAACACTAAGCCCATTGCACACGCTTTGTAGAATTTCCGGGTGTAATCTTCAACCGCCGTCTACTTCTGTTCTGTGTCTATCCCGCCCTTGTATCGACGACAGCTTCTAAGAGACATTTGATGTCGAGCACACACGTCAGATGTATGTATTCAATAAATAAATACTCCAAGTTAATACGAATTAAAATCACAGTACTTCACATTTCGCAAAAAACGAATTAAAATACACGCGTACATAAAAACAAACTTTGTTTGAATTACAACGTATACCACTTCGAACGAAGACATCTAAAACGCATGCGCAACTGGGAGTGCTAGTGCCCCCTGGTGGTTATTGCGTCGGAAGAATCAAAACATCTTAAATTAAGACACGTTTAAAGCAATGAAGTGTCTTAAAATAAGACGTTTGCGGATATTTTAGACATTATTCTCAGTTCGTTTACACCATGGTCATAGTAAGACGCTTATGTATCTTAAATTAAGACATCTATAGTGTCTTAATTTTCAGATTAAGACACTTAAGTGTCTAAAATTCTTTTTCAGTCACATATGTGTCTAAATTTAAGACGCTTCTATTTGCAGTGTATGGGTCTCTAATTGATAACATTTTCACTGTCACAGAGTATTGTGCTCAGTTCTTCGTAATTTAATGAGGCGCGACCCAAAACTTTTCTTAAAATATCTTTCACCGTTCGCACGAGGCGTTCCCACTACCCTCCCCACCAGGGGGCTGAAGGTGGGTTGAATTTCCATCTGATCTTCAGAATGGAGGCTAATGTACTTATAGCTTGCCAATCCACACTGGAAAGTGCTCTGTTAGTGCCAACAAAATTCTTTCCATTATCTGAGTAAATTATATATGGCCTGCCTCGCCGTGCTATAAATCTTCTTAGGGACTGCATAAAGCATTCAGCTGATAAAGATGTTTGTTGTGTTTTGGAAGTAGGAGATGATAGAATAATATTGTAAAGTTATTTTGGATATTGAAATTCCAAATCATTTTTTTAGGATCGATCGTATAGTGTTATAACATTTTTGTTGTGGCCACAAAAGACCACTTTGACATAACAGTCATTAATTAAAAAAATATCTGAATTTACTTATCATACATTTGATAACTGAGAATAAAAAAGTAAAAGGAAAAAGCATTACCTGCATTGACCCGAAAGAACAGAAAATGATGGAGACATTTGCAGAAAGGAAATAAACAGGGGACAAATCTTCCTTGAAAATTTTTTATTTATGAAGCAATTTTTCTTGCGGAACATAGCGCATGATCATAGAGTACATCTCTTATTCTTTTAGATGTACTTTTTTTATGATGGACACATACAATCTACGTTCATTCTACGTTCTTACTAAAGAAAATAAAATAATTTCTTTCCTTTGGGGAGTGTGGAGGCACAGGCATTTAGATGATTTTTTTAGCATCACAATTCTACGACTCGAAGTAAAAGCACCATTTGAATAAAAATAATAATAATGCCGTCAACAGAATTTTATCCACAATCTTACTGAAGAATCAGGAGTAACTGATCAAAGAATCTCGCCACAAAAGAAAAGACGAAACTATGCAGCCGATTACACAATCATAAAAAAAATATTCTTGCACTTTTGATATTTCTTACAGTAGATATGAAAACCCATTTATTATTTTTTTTTTTGTAGAAGGGAAAGAGGCATCCACCCATTCTCTGCGTTCCTTGACAGAGCACTCATGCAGGCGTGGACATAATTCTTGACAGAACGGCAAAAGGGCAGCGATTCTGTATTGGAATCCCAACTCAACTGCACTGAATGCGCACGAGCTCTCCGAGAAGAGGAGTAAAGGGGGTTCTATAATCCTTGAAACACGCCAACTTTGGCGGAACGAACATACAGGCGCCCTGCATTGGCATAAATGTAATGCTAAGGAATATAAAAAACTGCTTTAAAAAAAGAAAATTTGATAGGTATCACGGAGATAATATGCCAAACAGTAGTAAAGAGCTAAGAATTTTGAAATTACGAATTAAACTGATTTAAATATTGTTGGCTAAGGGGTGGAGCTTCAAAAGGATATGACTTCACAAATAGAAAGATATGGAGCTTTCCAGATAATTCTTTTACCGGAAGTACAGATTTCAAAACGACGTTTATGATTTTAAAATGAATGAAATGCTATGCCAGAAAGAAAAACTTACAGGGGAAAGTTGAAAAAAAAGGGAATTAAAATAATTTTGGAATGCGAATATTAAAATTAAATGAATACAAGAGTAATAAAAATATTTTCCAAATGAAATTAAATAAAAATATGGCAGTGGTTCTAAGTAACCACAACAATGTTATCAACTCCAAGTGTACCACTCGATAGACAGCACAGGTGAATAAAGCTATCCACACCTTTGAACCATCAGCAAGGTATAGAGGACCGTCTAAATCGACTCCCACCACTTCAAATATAGCTGCATCTTTGACTCTGTCTTCAGGTGGGATTCCTGGTTCGACCTCTGTTCTGGGTGTTTGGAATCTTTGACACTTAACACATTGTCTAATGACGTTTCTGATATACTTTCTTGATTTCAAAATCCAAAATTTTTCTCGAAGTTGAGCCATTAGTATGCTGACTCCAGCGTGATGATTTTCTAAATGTTTTTCAAAAATTAACTTCTGGACCACAGGATGTTTTGAGGGCAAAATTATTGGATAACGAAAATCTTCTTTGTCTTGCCTACAGATTATATTTGTTTTTGCTCTCAAAAGTCCGTTTTTATCTTCTAATGGTCTTAAGGCTCTTAATTTGGGATCTGTGCTTCCTGAAAAAGATTCCTTTTGTACTAATCTGAGTAATATTTTTTCTGCTTTTTCAAATTCATCAACGGAGATGTTGGGTGATGAAATTCTTTCTTTTTTTCTTGTGTTGTTATAAAAACTATATATAAATGCAATCATTCTTATGTTTTTTCGATAAGAGGAAAGATATCGATAAAAACGTTGTAAATCAGTGTCTTCATTATCTAAAAGTGTTAGGATTGTCTATTTCCTTTCTTTATTTATTATATCCTCGTCAGGGTGTTCTTCTGGTTGTGGCCACTGATCTTCCGGTAAATACAGCAAAGCTGGTCCCTCCCACCATCGTTATTTCTCCAATTGCTCAAAGGAACATCCTCTGGATGGGAGGTTTGCCGGATTTAAATTTCCTGGTATATGTCGCCAATCTTCAACTTGGGTAAGGCTTCTGATTTCTAAAACTCTATTGTGGACAAATGTACTCAAGATTGTTCTCTTCTTATCCACCCTAAAGCTGCTGAGGAATCGCTCCAAAAGATTGTCTTCTCTGGTTTCAACTGAAGATCACTCATGATAGTTTTAGCGAGTCTAGCTCCAATGAGGCACGAGGGTAGCTCAAGTCGAGGAATTGTGAGTTCTTTAATGGGCGCTACTCTACTTCTAGCATTTACTAACTGAACTTTAAACTCCTTCTTGTGTTTGACATCTAAGATACACGCAAGTGGCATAGGCGTGTCTACTCGCATCGGAAAAGGTATGCAAGGAAATGTTGTTTTCATTTTCGGGCGATACATTCAACCAGCGTGGAACATGAATTTCTTGTAAAGAGTTAATTTGTTTTAACCAGGTTTCAAATTGTTTCCTTAAATTTTCAGGGAGTTCTTCATCCCATTTCAATTTTTGTTTCCAGCTTTCCTGAAGAATTAATTTTGGAATAAGAGTGCTCGGGACGGAGAATCCTATGGGGTCAGAAATCTTTTGGGTAACCGATAAAATTTTTCTCTTTGTGAGTGGTTCTTTCGTTTCAATTTTTTCCTCTATTTTACACATTAATCTATCTTGCTCTAAGTCCCAGACCAATCCCAAAACTGGTGCTAACTTTGTATTTTCTTCAGATACATCGATCATGGCCTGAGGCAAATTTGATCGCCAACATCTTAAATTAAAATGAGCTGAAGATAAAATACACTGTGATTCTGTTATAAATTTTCCAGTATCTGCGATCGATTTTAAACTAGTAATGGAATCACTACTACTACTAGTCAATGTAAAATGAATATTTCAGAATTCATGCTGTATTTTCCCACTGTTCGGGTACTTGACTTAAAAGATGGTTTAGTGTACCCATTAATAAAAACGGGCTTGAAGTGAGTCCGAAGACTACGCGACAATGTCGATAAACTTTTAAATTATGTTTGGAGTCGAACCAGAGAAAGCGTAAAAAATCGCGATCTTTTTCTGTGATTTTTATCTGGAGAAATGCTTCTTCAATGTCTGAAGAAACACCTATTTTGTATTTACGAAAACGATTCAAAATACTCTGAATTATTTCAATCAAATTAGGTCCCTTTGTGAGACAGTCGTTTAAATAAGGAGAATTTGCATTATGTGCGGAGGCATTAAAAACTGGACGTATTTTCGTCGTTTCACTATTTTCTTTAATTACTGGTCTGTGCGGTAAGAAATGTACTTTATTCTCCTTATCGTCTGAAATTTCTTCTATAATATTATTATCTTTCCACAAATTAAAAATTCCTTCATATTCTATTTTCTTATTCGTTTTGATAAGTTTTTGTTCTGTCTTGCGCAAATGTTTCTCTGCTAATACGCGATTGCTCGCTAAAATTGAGTTATCAACAATCCAGGGTAGTGTCACTTCGTAGCAGCCACTTTCATCACGTTTGACTGTTTCAAGAAAATGGTTATAAGTTTCTTTAGCTAAATCGTCTTTATTTTTGTAATCTTCATTAGTGATACCCAAGGTATCTAAGTTCCACAGTTGTGATAAACTGGCATTTGAAGTAAATAATGACAGCGATAAAACTGACAACGAACTTTCTGAATCATTTCCATTACCCTCTGTTTTCCCCATAATTGTCCAGCCTAACTTTGTTTCAAAAGCTGTTATACCCAAATCAGGAAAATATTTTATATTATCTGTGAATAATTTCGCCGCCATGTCAGCGCCAATTAAAATGAGTACTTCTTCCGGATTATTCTCATATAAACATAGTCGATTATTTTCACGAACATCGGTCAGATGAATTCCTCTTTTTTCTAAGATTTTTATCATCTCGTTATCGCGGCATAAATTTACTCCTGAACATTTTTTTTTTCATCTAAAGCTTGTATTTTAAATCGGAAACTATGATCTAAATTACTGATAGTAAATTCATAACGATTATGTTTACTCGTTTTTTCTACCCCTCCGAAGAGTCCGTGTCTAGTTCTTTCTGATCGAATTTTCCTTAATTTCAATTTATTCGCAGCATATCTAGTTATATAGCTATTGTAACTCCCTGTATCTAAAAAGATACGAATAAATTCGGAAGATTGATTATCATTACGGATCTCCACTATCAAGGTTTGTAAATAGACATTAGAAATTATATCCTGATTTGACAGCATCGGTCTCGTAACATCGCTACTCTCTGAATTAGTAGATTTCCCTTTTGAATTTATTTCTTTATTACACATTATCTGGGCGTGTCTCTAATTGCAAATACCGCATAAATCCTTCGATACACAGTATTTTCCAATATGTCCGTGGGATAAACATACATAGCAAAAGCCTCTCTTTCTCAGTAAATCAAGTCTTTTTTCAAACGGTAAATTACAAGTGCTAAAACATTTATTTGTCTGGTGCCTGCCAAAGCAAAATCCACAAGTAGTCTTATTTTCGCTCTGAACCGATAAATCACTCGCTGCTGGTAATTTTCTATTCGGAAAATCAAATTTATTACTCTGCGAATTAAATTTATTGACTCGGGGGGAAAGGAAGGATTTTTCCTAAATGACTGCGCACCGTAATTATTTTGTGTTGATTTTTCATTTATTTCATTCAGTGATGACGCATACATTTTCTCTCTGGATATTAATTGCTTATGTAAGAACGATATTAAATCTTGGACATTAATTGAGTCTTCATGCGTTTTATTAAACTCCAAAACTAGGTCTCTCGGTAATAATTTAAAGAAAATGGGTGATAATAAACTTCCATAAGAGTCTAATGAAATGTTAAGGGACTCTAGACTTCTAATGTTCGTTTGTATCTCATCAAAAAGTTTTCGAAATGATTTGATGTCATTTGAGTGTCTGAGCAGAGTTAAGTTAAGAAGTTTATTTGTATATACCGAAATTAACATATCCTTATTTCCGTACCTTTCTTTCAAAATATCGACGGCCTTTAGATAATTCTCTGCAGTGACACAAAATCCATCTATACTTTTTAATGGAATGGGGGCTAGAAAACTTTTTAAATAGTTAAATTTATCTACTGGATCTAATGCGTCATTGTTGTGAATGGTTGTTTCAAAAGCTGACCAAAACGAAAGCCATTCAACGAAATCCCCAGAAAATTTTGCGATATTTAGTTTCGGTAATTTAATGTTTATGTTTTCCTTTAAGGGATTTTCTCGTTTAGAAAGTGAATCATCCTGTGTGGGTGTTTTTTTTTTATTTTTTTTTTATTTATTTATTTATTTTTTTTTTTTTTTTATCTAACTCTTTTATCTTTCTGTTTGCTCTAAAGCGCCATGACGTAATTTTCTCTTTAAATTCGCGAGCGCCCTGTAATTCTGTATCTAATTGTGCTTCTTGCACCAATTTTTTAATTTCCCCGTCTGCTCGTGTCAGTTCTATTTCTGTCACACTTAACTGTTCCACTACCTCTTCTAAATCAAAAATGTCTGGTTCTCCCTCTTTCAAAATAGCTTCTATTTTATTTATAAATTTATTTATGCTTTCACGTAGCACAGCTCTTTCTTTTTTGGCGATAACTAAACTTTCAGCCATTGCTAACTAATAATAACAACAACAAAATTCTATTAAAAAATACAATTCTCTTTATGTTCTATATGCTATATAATTTTTCAGTTCTTCAAATTAAATAGCTTGATAAATAATTTCTAATTATTCTAATATCTTAATATCTTATTCTATTTATCTTATAATTAGGTTATATCCACGAAAGGGATGCCAAAATGTTACTATTGATCTTATTCTCTGTTTCTAATTTTCTCATTAATCTTATTATCTAATAAAAAGCTTTCAACTTATACAATCATAAAATAAAAGCTAAATGTCTTACCTGTTCTTTCCTTCGCATAAGAAGAAACAGACGGTCATACGATGAAGTAAATGACAGAACTTCAAAATAATAAATCTTGAATCTTCGAAATAAATAAAGCTATATTACGTTAAACATTCATGAAGAGACGTACACAACATGCTTAGACACTCACAAAACAAACATTATTTACACGTTACAATTCGAGTATTAAAGTTTTCTTAAAGTAATTATCTTTTCAATTACGTACATATCTGGTTTCTATTCTGTTCTAAATCTCAGTCAATTCTCACAGAAAAAGAAAAACAAGTTCTGTCTGCTCTTGCGCAGTAGGATCATTCGGTCTGACGTAACACTCCGCAGCTGCGTTTGGTTTTTGTTTTTTATTCAAGGGGTAAGGGGTAAGAGGAGTTACTTGATTTCGCAACATCTAATACCTGCTTACTTAAATTTCTATGATATACTTTATCTGAAAAAAGCTTACAAAATATATCTAAAAAACAGAACTTTTAGACTGAAAATGCTTCATAATTGATTTTTTCCACACCTATTTCGATATCTGTATGAAACAAAGATTGTTTTTTGCGCATTCCAGTTGCTTTCATTGACACCTATTGATAAAACTCTGAAATTCTTTTAATCATGAAAACTGATGGGTGGGTCAAGCCTCCCGTATGGTCAACCCTCCCTAATCTCCCCTATTCGCATTGGCCGTAATGTAACGGAAAACTTTTGACTGTCCCTGTTAATTAAACTATACATCCGATTTTCATAAAATTTGAAATGACTCGACAAAATTTTGCAACAATTATATATTTAAAATTTCAGACCATTCGGTTGGGTAGTTTTTGCTCCGTTATATGCGGACAGACGGACTGGAGGACGACTATAGGTGCTACGTATTTATATAATTACGGACGCATCTAAAAACAGAAAATTAAGCATTCAGATGCAAAAAAGAGCAATTCCAAGGATAACCAAATAATTCCAGGATTCTAAATAAACAATATGTGCATCATATTATAAGATTGTAATATTTTTTTTAATAACAAACATTTACCTTAATAAAGGAAGTAATAGCTGACCGTAGTCAGTAAATAATAAGCGAATAAACAACCATGAAACAAAAAAGGGATTAATGAACCATAATGATTGCAAATGTTAGGAGAATACAATAGGCAGACAATGAACATAAATATCTCGAAACCCTGTTGAAATTGGAAATGAAATGTACTCCATTAAGCAATCGAGGATAATGATATAGAAGACAAATCATCTTAATGTATATCGGGAAGAAGCAAAAGCCTTATGAAATAAATCGTATATCATAGGATATGAGAAATAAAACAGTTGTCATACGTACAATTTTGTGCAAAAGTTTTACATTTATTAAAACATCTACTATTTTATGACGTATAAACTTGTATTCAAATTGACATCAATTAAAAATTTAATAAGTATGAAAGTAAAAATATTATATAACATAAATATCTCGAAGCCCTGTTGTAAGTGGAAATGAAATGTACTCTGTAAAGCAATCGAGGATAAAGATATAGAAGACAAATCATCTTAAGGCTCCTGACCCTACCGGCGAAGACACTCACGAGCTAATACTAATCCTATGGGAAGGGATTTTTCTAATGTCTCGTTTGGATCTTGACATTTTTAATTTTTTTTTTCTTTCATTGGATAGCCGAGATCCATCTCTACATCGCACCTTTTTTAGTTTTTCGATTTTGGTTGCAGATATTTTTTAGACTGACACTTTCATTTTCAGAACCGGTTTTGAAAGTGAAACTAATTTTATAAAATTCATCTGCGACCAAAATCGAAAAAGTAAAAAAAGTGCGATGTAGTTAGAAAAACTAATCTCTTTCAGAATTGGATAAACATTATCAATCATGTTAGGCAAACTAATCTCTTTGAAAATTATATAAACTCATCATTAATCAAGATAAACTGCTTTTTCCTGTCATTCAAAAACACTTTAGCTATCATAAATAAAGACTTGTTTATTACTTTACAAGATTACTTCCTGTTTGTGAGATATGTGGATAAGAAACAAATAAACATTCAAATTAAATGACTGCTATTATGACTTATATAAGAACTATTTACATAATTTATGTCTTTAAGTATTTTATTCATATTAATAATCAAGATTTTTTTATTTGTTATTTTAATCATTTATCAATAATCTTTTTTTTTTTGTAAGTTATATTTTTCATCAGTGTGTTTCTGCAATGTAATAAGAAAGGAGCAAAAATGTATGCTCCAATTTTGTATTTTAAGATATATAAAATTATAGTTTAAAACAAGAATCTTCACAATGTTCCTGAAGTATATATCACAAGAAAAAGGATACACAATCTTTTAATAAAATAAATTCACAAGTTCTTATAGGTGAAACATCGCAGAATATTTCAGTTTTATCTTGGATTTAACCAACCTTTTTCTCATTGGATATGTTGAAGAAACTTACCCGCTCCGAAGTGGATGATCTACAATTAAAAGGTAAGGAGCTTTACCTTATCTTTATTTTGTGATTGAATGTGAATATTGTTATTTACCTTCAGTCTCATTTTTTTATCTAACAGTAGTGACGGATCTCGGCTATCCAATGCCAAAAAAAAAAAAAAAAAAAAAAAAAAAAAAAAAAAAAAAATTATTTAAAAATGTCAAAATCCAAACGAGACATTAGGAAAATCCCTCCCCATAGGATTAGTATTAGCTCGTGAGTGTCGTCGCCGGCAGGGACAAGAGCCTTAATGTATATTGGGAAGAAGTAACAGTAGCAAAAGCCTTATGAAATAAATTGTATATGATGAAGGATCTGAGAAATGAAACAGATATAACAGATGTTATGCGTACGATTTTGTGCAAAAGTTCTGCATTTCTTGAAACATCTTCTTTTTTATACCTTATATCACCTTGTTTTCAAATTGACTTCAATTCTAAATTTAATAAGTATAAAAGAAAGTATATAATAGTTTTTTAAAATACTATTTTATAAGCATTCAATGATCATCTTGGAAATCACACCTAATTTTTTTACTGTACTCCCGCTTAATCGGCCTAAACGGGACCGAGGGTTAGCCGGTTAAGCGAAAAACCGGTTAAACCGGAGGAGTAAAAAAAAAATTAAATAAGTAACTGCATATTTATTTAATTAAATGCTTAGAATGCAATTTGTTTTTTAATTTGTGTAGCTTTAAAAATGTACATATTTTCTATATTTTGAGAAATGAATACTAGTTGTAATTAACTGAATTGAAGAAAAAAAAATATTACTGATAACAAATAATGAAAAAAAATTAATACAAATTAAATTGTTTAAAATCTTATCGCATACCTTTATAAAAAGTTCAAATTATTCTACATTACGTAAATTTGTGTTAATTAACCCGAAAAGAAATGAGAACCGAAAATTTCCTTTATGAATTTTGCATGATGTTGGGGAAAAAAGTCGGCCGGTTAAAACGGAGTTCCGGTTAAGAGGGAGGCTACTGTATTTCACGTTTTTACCAAAAATTGAGCATCGAACTCGATTATGAAAAATTTACTGATTTTTGTTTCACGTTTTGGTAGAAAGCGCTAGCAAATGAATTTATTTTTGCCCTTTCCTGCCTGAGAAATTAATTTAGAAATCCTAGAAAGATACTTTACATAATTCATTTTGTCTTTTACGCTAACATATGTTTAAAAAAATAGAGCAATAAAATTTAAAATAAGTTCACTACTGCGATCTTTGTACAACGTATAAAAAAGCGTTTGAATTTTCCATAATTGGCTTCAGAGTTCATGCCAAATAAAAGCATTTCATATGATTTTTTTTCTTTAAATCCTGAATTTGAACCATGAAATAAGGCTTGAGTTTCAAGAGTAAATGTTTATAACAAGTAAACATTAAATTTAAAAAATCAAAAAACCCGACTGCCGAACTAATTAATTATTTCTCATCAATGTGAAACTATTTTTTATATTACTTACCTAAATTTTATTTACTTGTATTAATGACTATTAAGTTGTGTTTAATTGTTAGTTCCTATCTATAAACACTGTTTTGATGAGGCCTATAGATGTCTATGAAGGTTAGAGTTGCAGTAAAGTAGAGATCCTACCTACACAACTTTCAGGTTGCGAATATTTATACGGATCTTCTGACTGTAAAATAGTCAATGAAACATCGTCTTCATTTTGAAAGACCTATCCAATGATATGCCACTCAATAGAGTGCGTATTTTTTTTCCATCTCTACCGCCATTTTGAATTTATAAAAACAAAACCTAACCTATAACCATCGAACGTTTAAGACGAATCGATAGAGACCTCATTCATTAAAATCCATCCAGTCGTTGGGATGTTTCGAGGGTATAAAGAAATCCATATACCCAGATACGCGTGAAGCACATAACCCTTCTGGGCAGTCGGGTAAAACACAACAGAGCAAAAAAAAATTAAAATAAGTTCACTACCGCGATCTTTGTACAACGTATAAAAAAGCGTTTGAATTTTCCATAATTGGCTTCAGAGTCCATGCCAAATAAAAGTATTTCATATGATTTTTTTTCTTTAAATCTTGAATTTGAACCATGAAATACGGCTTGAGTTTCAAGAGTATATGTTTATAACAAGTAAACATTAAATTTAAAAAATCAAAAAACCCGACTTCGTAAAAAGGGAACTAATTAATTATTTCTCATCAATGTGAAACTATTTTTTATATTACTTACCTATTTTTTTATTTACTTGTATTGATGGCTTTTAAATTGTGTTTAATTGTTAGTTCCCATCTATAAACACTGTTTTGATGAGGCCTATAGATGTCTATGATGACTAGAACTGCAGTAAAGCTAGAGATCCTGCCAACACAACTTCCAGGTTATGTAATATTTAAACGGAGCTTCTGACTGTAAAATAGTCAATGAAACATCGTCTTCATTTTGAAAGTCCAATCCAATGATATGCCACTCAATAGGGTGCGTAACTTTTTTTTGTCTCTAGCGCCATTTTGTATTTTACGGCCGCCATTTTGAATTTATAAAAACAAAACCTAGCCAATAACCATTGGACGGTTAAGACGAATCGATATAGACCTCATTGATTAAAATCCATGCAGCCGTTGGGACTCCTTAAAATACAACGTTTGAAAAATATCTTAAAACTAATCTGTAGAAAAAAATACTCTCGAAAATTAAAAAATTCGGAAATTGCACGTTAAACGTCGCAAATGTTCGTACTATAATTAGTTTAATAAATGTTCTTGGTGCAATAACTATTGAACGCTTATGGAAAACTGCATGAATAGAAAATTTATTACAAATATATACATTAAATTTAGTATTACGGAAATAATAGGACTCCATCTTAAATAGGATGTTATCACCATGGCAACCTAGAATCATTATCTATCATGGGATATAACTGAATTAATTACGCATGAAAGGATTCATTAGATTAAAGAAATTTTTAGTAATATCTTTATTAGTTTTGATTCGATTTTCATAAAATTTAAATGACTCTACAACATTCTGCAACGATTATATGTATTAAATTTCAATACATTCGGTTGGTTAGTTTTTGCGCTGTCATAAGCGGACATACAGACAGACAGACAGACGGTCGAAACAGACGGCGACTACAGATGTTACATATTTATATAATTACGAACGCACCTGAAAAAGTTTTTGTGTTTTATTCAGCATATATTTCTTTTTTAATCTTTATATATTCTACATGTATTAATCGAGCAAATTTATAAATAAATTATTATTAACTATATATAAGTAATTATAACTAAATATGACTGCAAGTAACTAAATTAACTACAATTATAACTATAGTTAATCATATCTAACTCGATCATATTATTTATAAAAATATGGAAGGGATACCGAAAGATAATATTTAATTTATTATCGATTTGATGACATCTTTAAAAAAATGATGTACAAATTTTTAATCCTCCTTTCGTATTAATACATGAAATCCAAGTGATTCAATTAATAATTTAAAAATTTATTGTATTTGTTCTTTATGATAAAATTTTTCCTAGTATGGGGACTATTCCCTTTGAAAAACTAATTTATTTCGGCTTTTGATAAGTAGGTTAATCTTCTGTTTTATGTAACATTTACTTTTAAATTGACTTCACTCCTTTTATTTACATTGAGTTTTTACTTGACCATATTTTAAAGTAAATTATTATTAACTATATATAAGTAATTATAATTAACCACAATTAATTATAGTTAAGCATTATTAGTTGAAATAAACTATAATTAATAAATTAAATATAGTTAACGAGATTAACTATAATTAACTATAGAATAACAGAATATATTATTTATAAATAAATTGAAAAGATACCGGAAGTAAAATGCTTGATTTATTAGTGAGTTAGTGACGTTTTTAAAAGAATGATGTAGAATATTTTATCTTCCACATTTTGAATAACTAATTCTATTCGGCATTTTATAAGCGATTTTTTAGTGATATTCTAATATTTTCTTTTATGCAATATTTTACTTTTTAATTAGCGTCACTCAAAGTTCTTTTTATTTACATTGATTTTATTTGTTTTGTTTTATTTAAATTAGGGAGCCCTGTCCCCTACGAGCTACGCTCGCCAACCCCCGTTCAGACACCGCAGACTCTAAAAGCATGCTAATTTGACCGGCTTTAAAAAGATTTCGGAAGAATGAATTATAATTTAACTAGCATGTTGGGGCCATCACAAAACTTTCTTCTATATAAATCACGTCAATTAAATCATTTAAATAGTACAAGAAATAACAACGATTTAGCACCAATTCATATCAAAGTATATCTGAATTTGAAGTTGGGTGAAAATTCATGCATTAGTTCTTGAGATAGAGCTATAGCGGAAATTCTGAAAAATGTAGCATAGCAGCGTCACCTGTTGAGCGATTTACACCAAAAATAAGCAGCACTAAATGATATCAAGGTATACCTGAATCTGAAGTTTGTTGAAAATCCAAGTATTAGTTCTTGAGATAAAGCTATTGCGGAAATCGCAAAAATACAGCATAGCAGCGCCACCTGTTGAGCGATTTACACCAAAAATTAAACAGCACTAATTTATACGTCAATTCATGTCAAGGACTAACTAAATCTGAAGTTTGATGAAAATCCGTGCAATAGTTCTTGAGATACAGCTCTTGCGGGAATCGTGAAAAATGCAGCACAGCAGCGCCACCTGTTGGGCGATTTACACGAAAAATTAAACAGCACTAATTTATATCAGGGACTAACTGAATCTGATGTTTGAGGAAAATTCGTGTATTTTTTCTTGAGTTAGAGCTATTGAGATAATCATGAATAATGCAGCATAGCAGCAACACCTGTTGGGCGATTTTCACAAAAAAGTAATCAGCACCAAACTATGTCCTGGACTAACTAAATCTGAAGTTTTATAAAAATCCGGGCAGTAGTTCTTGAGATATAGCTCTTGCAGAAATCGTGAAAAATGCCGCATAGCAGTGCCACATATTGGGCGATTTTCACCAAAAGGTAATCAGGTCCAGTTTATATCAAGGTCTAACTAAATATAAAGTTTTGTGAAATCCCGTGCATTAGTTCTTGAGATAGAGCGCCCACAAAATTTTTGTCACATACAGACTCACAGAGTGACAGAGTGACAGAGTGACAGACAGACTCACAGACAGACATTTTCTAAAAACCATCAAATAGTGTTCTGGGCATTCTAAAACGTATAAATCCGTCGAAAACCGGAAGTCGAAATTTTTCACGAATCCAATACTTTCTTCTTGTAAAGATAGAAGAAAGTTAAAAACAGTGGCGATATCCCTATAAACGGGTTTCTATTAATTTCTCTTTGGGGAATTTTAATGCCAAATCAGCTCCTATTAAAAGATACAATGGCTGTTTCCGTCTTTGATTAAATAAAATCAGTTAAACATTTCAAAATAAGCTAATATAAAATGAATTATGTAAACAGAGTCTTTGTCTCCCGGTATTTTTTAACAAAGCGAAAAAAATTTTTTTTAAATAAGACATTTTAAATGTATCGTTTTTAATTTGACGTAATTTTCACCAAATTTTTTTTTTCTCTTTTTAATGTTCACGTGAAAATACTTTTGTTAGAAATAAAATATTATTTGCGCTGTCCTAACAAAAATAGTCGAAATGATTATTTCAAAATATCAAATAAATGTCTCGCGCAATTTTTAAATTTAAACTGTTTTGCAATATTATTTTTTGTTCATTTTACGTAATAAGTGTAATGTGACATAATTGATCCTATTTAAGACTTCTAACAAATGTTAATGAATTTATTATTTTACAATATTTTTTATCTTTTAAAATTCACGTGTAAATATAGTTTTTATGACGTAATTTTCAATGAGTTCCTGCTTTTTTTTATTTTCTGTTTACAATAGTCACGTGTAAATAAATTTTTTATTTGAAGCAAACATTATTGTTTGCGCTGTTTATACAGTTGGCAACAGTTTAAATTAATACCATTTTCTAAAATATGTAAAAAATATCCCTCGAAAAGCTGAAAATTTGAATTTAAAATGAAAATAAAACATCAAAAAATGAGTCAAATTAAAGAAATAAATGCAATCTGCACACCGGGAAATTTTAATGCATAATATGATCTAAAAATGATTAAATTCCCATGTATAGTTTTTGGTCCTATAAAACTTTTTTAATGGAACGATTTTGTCCAACTTTAACATTAAATATCTCTTAAAATAATTCCTCGATTTGTAAACTGTCTGCATCTGCGTGTTTATCAAACATTTCTCTATAATACCACCGATTTTCATAGTTTTGTATGCAATATTTTTCTTAATATTAACGAAGAAAGACTTCCGGTCACAAAAAATCAAAACCGGCGGCGGCGGTGACAGCGTTAGTTACTTTTTTTTATAGAATAGAGAGATTCATTTTTAGAAGCTGAATATTCATTGTTACTTTTATTCGCTCACTGTAAAAAAATATTATGTAACGTTACCCCATAAAAATGATGGCAGCCTTGCTGCCTCCCTTTTATTGAGTAATTTAACCGATATAACTGATGTTACGTTACACAAATGTGTAATATTACACCAGTTATATCAGTTTTAATTACACTATTATGCAAGTTAAATTATTCCATTAAAATAGAGTCAGCATGAAAAATTTATGTAACGTTACTTCATAAAATTGGAGACAGCATGTTACCACCAATTTTATAGAGTAACGTTTCGTAAATTTTTTACAATGTTGAAGCAAAAAACTGCCTAATCTACAATGTTATGAAAACATTTTTCAAGTATGTGTGGATGAAAAATAATTACCCTAGAAAATTGAAAAAATTATATTCTTTAATCTGTATAACTATATATGAGTTGAGCATACTATTTATAAATAAATATAAGGGATATGGAAAGAAAATGTTTCATTTGTTAACAATTTTACAGCATTTGATGATACATAAGAATGATGTTGAGATTTTTAAGGGGTCTCAGGACTCTTAAAGCTTCAAAATTTTCGAAATTTTAATTTTTTTCGATGTAAAATCCCTATCTTTTCTGAACATTTTTTCTGAACACAAAAAATGAGAAGCTTTGAAACGATTTAAATTTTCAAAATTTTGTTTTTAAAATCTCACATTTTGTGATATTTACCCATAAAGAAAAATTTTCTGACATTTATAAACTGCTTCTGTTAAAAACTTTACTGTATGAAGTTTGTTAATAAGCAATAACGTTCTCTGATCTTTTGAGAAGCTGAATTTATTACAAGCTTCCGACTTTCTTAGACAGTGGGTGAAAACTTTTCAATCATCCTTCCCTAATATACAAAATCCAAAGATCCAATTAAAAATTTGAAAAGAGGAAGTCAATCTTTTAGAATGTTTTTTTTTTCGTTTTGCCTTTTGAAAGAAATTTTTCTTTACAAAAACAAATTTCTTCGTCTTTTGATAAGCGTTTATTCGGCAGTAAAGTGCTCTTCTAATCTTATCTTTTATGCAAAGTAGACTTTTTAATCATAGTTTCTAAAAGTTTATTTTATTTATATTGACTTTAGTTTGTTTAATTTTATTAAAATTTGTTTTTAGCGACTGTGTGTCTTTGTTGCCGTCTGTTTAAAATCGATGTTACTAAAATTATAGGATATTCCGATTATGGAAGCCTTTTGAAATTAAATGCTTATTTATTAAATTTCGTTAAATCGGGGTAAAAGTGTATAAATCTATACAGGGTGTATTTGAAATGCTTCACCAAATTTATGGGGATGTTTAGTAGTCATGAAGACGAACAAAATATGCAATGGAACATGGGGTCGCAAATGACGTTTAAAGGATGAAAATCGGGAAAATGCGTCTGGAAATGGGCCAACTGAGTCAAGAAAGAAACACTCCAAAAAATTATTTATTGCACAGAATAGGTACAGTCGTGGAAAAAAAAAGTAAACACCCCCTACTAACTCCTCAGCAAATTATCGTAGAAGAAAATTACTGGTACCGAACGATTGGAAATAAAGACTACCTTTAAATGACGCATACAAAATTTACTTAGGGGACCATCTACATATTAAAACGAACCATAACTTTGGGTTTTTTTTATAGCGGTACACAATTCTGACAGCATAAATGAACTGTACACCCTTCAGTTAGTCTAAAAACAAATTTTTATGCAATTCGTACCATAAGTTTCCGAGAAATTAATTATTTTAAAACGAGCGTATTTTGAGGGCTGTATCCAAACTGAAGTTCGGTACTCGATTGTTAACCGAGAGAGCTCCCTTCTTGATCAAGGCACCTTAAGCAGTCAATTAAGCCTGTTAGATTACAGGATAGCATAAGAAATTTCAAAATATTTAGTCACTTCTATCATAGACGGCCCCTTAAACCATCATTTTTTTTTTTTTTTTTTTTTTTTTAAGCATAATTTGAAAATTACTTGTATGAAAAATGTGAAATTTTGGATTTCCATAAAGCGGGACTTAATAAATCTGAATCCATCAAAAAAATTGTAGGTTGCAATTCATATTTTTTTAAATATTAATTTCATAATTCATATCAGAAAATTTTAAAAATTGCAAATTCAACGTATTTATGTTTGGGTATATTAGTACTATTGCGACACAAAAAATTAGAACATTAGAATCATAATTTCAGAAGTTATAAATAAAAATATGAAAATGTAATTTAACATTAGAAGCACTAAATTTTGAATGTTTATAATTAAAAAACTTATCATTCAAATGACTTGGAATTTGGTGTCTAGGCATAGTTTGAACCAAAGATTTGAAATATCTTGTTAAAATTGGGTATTGCCATTGAAAAAAATGAAGTTTGGATTTGTTTTAACATGTATATGGCCCCCTAAGCAAATTTGATATACGTAATTTAAAAGTAGACTTTATTTCCAATCGTTCGGTACCAGTAACTTTCGTCTACGATAATTTGTTGAGGAGTTAGTAGGGGGTGTTTACTTTTTCTTTTTCCACGACTGTACAACACAGCTCGTGATGTCCAGAGAAAACAAATATTTTACAACAATTGTTAAAAGTGTCGACTGCGGACATTATTACACAGAGTACATCTACGAAGGAGCGACTGGCTGACATGCTCAAATTTGCATACGTGAATTCCTGCTCACAGATTTGTTTGGGCTCTTCCAAGTTTTTGTTATCTCTTTCTCACCAGATATGCACAAAGTGAAAGGAAACCAGCTTCGTGCGACTAGCCAGTTCAGCAGAAAAGTAGCATGCGAGATTTCGATATTTTTATTAGTTTTGCGACTTTCACCCTTTAAACGTCATTTGCTACCCCGTGTTCCATTGCATTTTTTGTTCGTCTTGATGAGTACTATCATCCCCCTAAGTTTGTTGAAGCATTTCCGATACACCTTGTATAATTACTTGTAGATACATAGATCTGTAACTGTAGAGTTGGTAAATGTACTTTTGTATGTTTATTTTATAGCGCAGATATTTTTTTAGATACCCCCAGCTAAAAATGAAAGCAGACAATCTGCAGGAAAATGCAGTTGGAAGACTAGTTGGAAGTTTAGTAGTTGGGGTAACTACAAAATTACTGAAGTTTATAAACTGCAATAATTTTGTAGTTGTATCGACCCCAAAAATTCTGTAATAAATTTATAGTTGTATCGAACTCAAAAATTCTGCAGTAAATTTGTAGTTGTACGACCTCAAAAATTCTCTAGTTGAATCGGGCAAAATCACCGGAGTTTTCCAATAACATTTTTTTTTTTTTTTTTTTTTTTTTTGCAGATTTTTTGCAGTACATTTTTAGCAAGACACTTTGCGTCGGAAGAAAACCTCTTTTTTGTTTCTGGCGAGAACCTGAATAATTCAACTGTTTTCAAAATCAATCTTAACCCTTATGTATAGAATTAGGAATTCATGAAAATTTTATCTTCTAAAGCATTTTTCGCGAATTGTTTAAACTACATTAAAGACATACATAATCATTTAATAAATTTTAGATGGATTTTAGAAGGATTGAAAGATTTAGAAGGATTCATTAAATTTGAATTTATAGGGATTTTGTGCAATATTTACAACTCCACTCAAATCTTTTATTTTAAATATTTTTCTTAGTATTTTGTAGAATTAGGAAATGTACAAATATAATGTTCTTACAATAGTAGTATAGAAATATTTCCGAATTGAAAAATTCCCCCTCCCCACCAAGAAAGCTAAAAAAAAAACAAAAAAAAAACATTATTTTAAAATTATTTTTGTTTTGTGTAACCAATAATGATTTTGGAACAAGATAAAGTAATGCATCTATAACTCATTCTAACTTGTATTACTACTAATCGGTCTATTAAATGAATTTTATAATAAGTTATTTTAATGGTACCTATAAGTACCACCAGTAGATAAAGGGTTAACTGGTTCCTTTCTTTTTGATCTGAACAGTGCAGTTTTGGTTATATCCTACTTGATATTTGCCCTTTTTTTTCATTAATTCGGCAACTCTGTTCGTTATACATCATACCCACATTTAAAAAAAGCCCTGTATACCTTAAAATCTGTCTGGAGATGGCCCGAATTCCGGTGAGCATGTTGGAAGGTGTAGAGGAGAACTTAGAAATCGATTGCATTGAAGTAAAGAGAATTGTTGCTACCACCTTCAAGACATTTTATTTAAAACTGCAATTTAGACTATTTAAAACTATGTTCTTTCATTAGCAAAAAAAAAAAAAAAGCTCGAAGAAGAAGGTTTCTGTTTTCCAACTTGTACATTTATTACCCGACTGCTAAGAAGGGTTATGTGTTTCACGCGTATCTGGGTATGTGGATTTCTTTATACCCCCGAAACATCCAAACGGCTGCATGGATTTTAATGAATGAGGTCTCTATCGATTCATCTTAACCGTCCGATGGTTATAGGATAGATTTTGTTTTTATAAATTCAAAATGGCGGCCATAAAATACAAAATGGCGGTAGAGACGAAAAAAAATTTTACGCATCCTACTGAGTGGCATATCATTGGATAGGTCTTTCAAAATGAAGACGATGTTTCATTGACTATTTTACAGTCAGAAGCTCCGTTTAAATATTCCACAACCTGGAAGTTGCGTAGGTAGGAGCTCTAGCTTTACTGGAACTCTAACCTTCATAGACATCTATAGGCCTAATCAAAATAGTATTTATAGATAGGAGCTAACAATTAAATACAACTTAAAAGTCATCAATACAAATAAATAAAAAAAAATAGGTAAGTAATATAAAAATTAGTTTCACACTGATGAGAAATAATAAATTAGTTCGCTTTTTCCGCAGTCGGGTTTTTGATTTTTTAAATAAAATTTTAATTGTATTTCAAAACGTTTTTCGGATAATCGATCTCCAAATAAATACTGTTCCGTTGTATTATTAATATATAAATTATTTTTAAATTTTGTAATAAAAACCTCTTTTTTTCAATACAATCGGTTAATAAACAGTGCTTTTGTAAAGCATAATTTATTAGTGAGTTATTCTTAAAAGAATGAGTGAAGATTTTCAATCATCTTTTCTTATTGCACAACATCCAAGTGATCCAATTAGTAATTTTGAAAGTGGAAGTCTTTATCTTTTACGATCATGCTTTTTTTCCGAAGACAATTCTCTTTGAAAAAATACATTCTTTCGGCTTTTGTTAAGCGTTTTCTTTGCTTATTTTTGCTGTTAGCTGTTTTCCAGTCTTAATTTTACGTAGTGTTTATTTTTTAATTAAAGTTTATGAAAGTTTATGTTATTTACATTTACTTCTTTTTTAATTTATCTTCTTTTTTACCACTGAGTACTAACAATGAAAAAAATTATGTTTGTAAATTCTTACGTATATACCATTCTATATGTGTATTGTTAACTGTGTATTAGAAAGGGTGAAAAAAAAAAGAAATTCATATCAACTTCTAATAGTGCGGAAAACTTGCTTTTTGTAATTAGAAGAATAACGCAAAAATTTTATTTGAAATTAGTTAATATGTTTAGGTTGCGCATAGCACTTGAATTATGGAAAATATGATCAAAATTGGCAATTTTTGAAATTACACTGTAAAAAAAATATCTGTAAAGTTGCTAAAGCTTTTCTAAGAAACTGGGATTTCTAGAACATTTTATGTAACGGCAACAACAAAAATTCCTGTAACAGACGAGTTTACAGGAATTTTTCTTGTTGCCGTTACATAAAATGTTCTAGGAATCCCAGTTTCCTAGAAAAACTTTAGTAACTTTACAGATTTTTTTTTACAGTGTAATCGTGAAAAAAAAATCATGTCTACTTCTAATAGCACATAAAAGTGGCCTTTCAGAAATTGAAGAATAACGCAAAAGGAAAAAAATTAAATCTGTTAATCTCTTTAGGGCATGCATCGCCATTGAATTTTGGAAAATATTATGAAAATTGACAAAATTTCATGTAAATGATGAAAATTAATTTTTTTTTTATCATAGAGATATTAAATTTTGTGCAAATATACATTTCACCATCTGTAGATAGAATAATTTTTTAAGAAATTCCAATCTTATTATAATTTTAAGATTTAAAAAGAATTAAATTTTAACCCATATTGAACCTCTGTCCTATAAATAGGACACCTAATAAAACCTTTTAAAAAATAAAAATGGTAAGGATTTTCTGGATGCATTTTGTTATGACGTCTATAAAATACATAAAAGTATAACATATAAGCAAAAAAACAAGTAACCAATTAAAATTTAATTGAAAAAAATCTATTTAAAAAATCTCTCTATTCTAAAAAAAAGTAACTACCGCTGTCGCCGCCGCTGCCGGCTTTGAATTTTTTGTGACCGGAGGTCTTTCTTCGTTAATATTAAGAAAAATAATGCATACAAAAATATGAAAATCGGTAGTATTATACAGAAATGTTTGATAAACACGCTGATGCAGACAGTTTTCAAATCGATGAATTATTTTAAGAGATATTTAATGCTAATCTCTCTATTCTAAAAAAAAGTAACTACCGCTCTCACCTCCGCCGCCGCCGGTTTTGAATTTTTTGTGACCGGAGGTCTTTCTTCGTTAATATTAAGGAAAATAATGCATACAAAAATATGAAAATCAGTAGTATTATACAGAAATGTTTGATAAACACGCTGATTCAGACAGTTTTCAAATCGAAGAATTATTTTAAGAGATATTTAATGCTAAAGTTGGACAAAATCGTTCCACTAAAAAAGTTTTATAGGAGCAAAAACTATACATCGGAATTTAATAATTTTTAGATCATTTTATACGTTATAATTTCCCGGTGTGCAGAATTCATTAAATTTTTTAATTTGACACATTTTTCCAGGTTTTATTTCTATTTTAAATTCAAATTTTCAGCATTTTGAGAGATATTATTTACTTATTTTAGAAAATTGTAATAATTTAACCTATATTAAATTATAAACAGAAGTTCTCTTATACGTCCATTAAAAATATTTGAAAAATATATATTCTAAAAACACACTCAAAATATATATTAAACATTTAATTGCTAAAAAGGACGTCAAATGTTAATAAAATACATTAAAAGATCTTAATAATTTGACATGTTTCGATTGAATTTACTCAATCATCATCAGAAAAACAAATAAACACCAAGATGGAAAATGACAATAAACTATTACAAATGAAATTTAAAATAAATAAATAAAAATCACGCGCGTAATATTTTAACATTTTTTACGTTGCCCTATTTTATTTTCAAATTATTTAACAATTCAATCCAAATATTTGGGATTTGAAATAACAAGGAATCATTGCCGACCATTGAGTTTCTGACGTAAATTTCAATGGATTCTCTAATAAAAAGTTGCAAATAAAAATCTGACCTATAAATTAATCTACTTTCATTAAACAAAATATTTATGTTTTCTATTTTATTTAGCCTAGATAATGCGGTTTTACCTCTATTAAATATTTTATGTCTGCAATGTGTTCTTTATATCTCACTTTGAATTTTCTCTGAGTCATGCCAATATAATAATTTCTATAACCACTTTCTTTAAGAAAAGGAATGATATAAACACCGGAAAGGTCAAATTTATCAATAGGGTCAATTCTAGTGGTTAAAAATGATTTTAATTTTGGAGGGGGTCTAGCAATTAAATTTAAATCAAACTTTTTTAGTTGAGTTTTAGCGGATTCGAAGAAATTTGGATAATAATTTATAACCACCCTTTTCATGTTATTTTCCTTGTCGGTTTTATTCTCAAAAACTGCATCGTTCATTTTGTTAATAAACTTTTTAATTAATTTATTAACTATTTTAACTTGATATCCGTTGTTAATAGCTATTGTTTTAATTTTATCTAATTCATCATTTAAATATTCAGGGGAACAAATTCTAAAAGCTCTGTTAATAAGGAATCTAAAGGTAGATAATTTATAAGAATATGGAGTGCATGCATCAAAAGGTATAACATTTAAGTTATTGGCTTACGATATATTGAACGAATTGGTTTATTATTTTCTCTTTTTAATTCAACATCTAAAAAAGGTAATTTCTTATCGGTTTCAAGTTCAAAAGTAAATTTAATCTTATTATCTAAATCATTTAACTGTTGAATAAAAACTAACAATTTATCAACTTCCCCTTGCCAAACAATAAAAATATCATCTACATAACGTAGCCATACTAAAGGTAATAATTTAAAAGTACTGAAAATTTTTGATTCAAGGGGGCGTTATTTTAATTCTGCTAGGAGGCCTGAAATTGGAGATCCCAGTGGGGCACCGTCTGATTGTTGATAAATTATATTGTTAAAAATAAAATAATTACTATTAATTATTAGGTTTAGGCCACTTTTTAAAGTATTTTTCATTGGTATGTCAAAATCTTCTCTATTGTCAATGAACTGTTCGATGGTTTGAGCTACTTCTGAAGTATCTATGGATGGATATAATGACACAATGTCTAAGCTTGCTAAAATGCAATAATCTGTAATGTCGATTTTCTCTAATCTTCCGATGAAGTCAATACTGGAATCCACCGTGAAAGTGGAGGGAGGCAATAACTGTTTCAGTAATGGAAGGAATGCACGCTCTAACGCCCAACATATTACTTAGAGCGTGCATTCCTCCAATTAATGAAACAGTTATTGCCTCCCTCCACCTTCACGGTGGATTCCAGTATTGACTTCATCGGAAGATTAGAGAAAATCGACATTACAGATTATTGCATTTTAGCAAGCTTAGACATTGTGTCATTATATCCATCCATAGATACTTCAGAAGTAGCTCAAACCATCGAACAGTTCATTGACAATAGAGAAGATTTTGACATACCAATGAAAAACACTTTAAAAAGTGGCCTAAACCTAATAATTAATAGTAATTATTTTATTTTTAACAATATAATTTATCAACAATCAGACAGTGCCCCACTGGGATCCCCAATTTCAGGCCTCCTAGTAGAATTCAAATTACGCCCCCTTGAATAAAAAATTTTCAGTACTTTTAAATTATTACCTTTAGTATGGCTACGTTATGTAGATGATATTTTTTTTGTTTGGCAAGGGGAAGCTGATAAATTGTTAGTTTTTATTCAACAGTTATATGATTTAGATAATAAGATTAAATTTACTTTTGAACTTGAAACCGATAAAAAATTACCTTTTTTAGATGTTGAATTAAAAAGAGAAAATAATACACTAATTCGTTCAATATATCGTAAGCCAATAACTAAACTAGGACTTCCCTCAGAGGGATTAGTCTGAGCGATATTACTGAGAACAATAGATTTAATAATAACATGTGGAAGCAAAGAAAATGAGATGTTATCTTTAATTGTCCATATACTGCGAAAAATTGAAATGATGAAAATAAACGAATTGTAGAATTACAAAATCTTATATATAAATTCGTATACACTGTTTAAAAAAATGGGAAATCAAACCATTCAAGACAGCCATGCATGGATATAAAATTGAAAGTACGCAATATATTAAAAATAAAATAGAAAATGAAACACTAATTTACTTATATCGGAATTTTAACTGTATAAAATGATGTCAAGAGCATAATCAGACGCTCCGCACCAATTTGAGTAACTTTAAATTACAAATATATGATGTTTAAAAAGAATGTACTATACTTTATATGGTGTGTGCTCCCCCGGAATAGTTAATATTGTACAATATCTGTTTTCCACGGATGCAATGAGGTTGTCGATAACATTTAAGGAATTCTCTTCTCAAAATCTAATATAGTATCAAAGTACCGAATACATCAAAAGTGGCATGCAATGCTTCGTTAGAGTGTGTTTTAGATATGCTCGATCGGATTTAAATGATGAGTGTATGCTGGCCACTACATACGCTGTATTGTTTCGTTTTCAAACATATTCTGCACAAGTTGAGCTGTATTTAGCATGATTACAACATAAAGTATGACACAAGATCTGAATATATCGTCTGCATAACTTTTGAGCTGTCAAAGTGTCATTTGAAGTAATTTACAAATCCATACATATTTATTCAGCAAATCATGCAAGCTAACATACGCCAATATGAACCCGATTACAAAATTTCACCAGAATAAGTTAATATATAAAAAATCTACTAATGATAATTGAGAATATGACCTTATGATAAAATGTCTAGAAAAATGAATCGGATAAAAAATTCATATCACACGTAAAACGGCACTTCCCTCTGTTAGTGGCCTTGGCGAGAGAGAGAAAAGCCTAGAGAAGGAACACTTTAACAAGTACTTTCGGGCAACCTACTCACTGTTTCATACAGGTCTTTATTCAATATTTACATAATTTATTTAATACTGGGTGGGTATCTATCAGTTTTGTTGCTTTTAAATCGCATGTTTTGCGGAGGAAATGCAGCATTATGAAATATTTAAAGTTGCTGTACCTAATAATTCCAAATTAATGGCAATTGAGATCGCTTTCCGTTAATTTCATCTTTTTAAATTTAAAATTTTTTAGAAACCATTCATAGAGACAATTGTATATTTTAAAACTAACCCGAAGCAAAATTTCAAGATTTTGGGCTGAGCAGTAACAGAGAAATAGAAAATTTTTGAAAGATTTTTGTTTCTGCACTATTTTTTATAGCGACATTTTTAGAAATTGTTCTATTGCGAGAATTTACGTCATGATAAATACAGCCATGTCAATTTTCATGTTTATATTCCTAACAGTTCCATGTTCTTCATTACTTAAATCATCTTTAGATCTTTTTCCGCTTTGTTTAGTCTTTCTATTTTTTAGAATTCGTTCTACAACGAGCATTTACATCTTATTAATTACTACCATGCCAAAGTTCTAGTTTCTAACCCCAACAGTATCCCAAAAATTTCAGTATTCCAAATAAATCATAGTTTAGAACCTTTCTAGAAATTTTTACGTTTATCCGTCAAATTGAACCTTTTAGAGAGCGTTCATTACGAGTATTTACATCTTAAAAGTAACTACCGCATCAAATTTAAAGTTTTTAACCCAATCAATATCGCAGAAATCACAATTTTAAAACTTTTTTGCTCCTGCAGCGATGTAGGTTCTTGCATTGACATAAAATAGACTTTTTTTCGGAGCAGAGATGGCCACCAACATTTTTTTAAGTTGGCTATGTAGTTTCAGAGATAACACCTCACAAATGTACAAGCATTAATAATATTATATACTTTATAATGTTATAACGCTTTATAATATTAGCATTAGATGTACAGATACAAAAGCCATTTATCTGTTACAAGCTAAAGTGCCAGCGTTGCCCAGAATTTGAGGGATGTTTTTTCTGAAAATCAATTTCAAAATTTAACATACAACACAAAACAAACATTAAAAAAAGCAGTCGAAAAGTTGTTGAATGAATCACAGGAAAACGCTGTATAAAAATGTATAAATGTATATAACAGACGCAAAAGAATACAGCTATAAATGAACTTATTTCAATTTATAATTGGAGCAATAATGTTAAAATACGCCAATATTTCCCTAATCGGGTTTTTATTATGCTTCAGTACATTTTTCACACTCATATGACGTTATACTATATCCACCATGCCCTTTATATTTCCAATATGACGTAATATTTTCCTCTTTCACGTGGAAACCTTGAAATAGAAAAGTTATGAAGTTATATTCACTTTCATTTAAATTCGTCAAACCATTTATTTCATTTTCATATTTCATGTGAATGTCTTGCAATAGAAAAGTTATGACGTAATATTCACATTTTTTTTTTTAATTCGGCAAACTATTTATTTCATTTTCATTTTTCACGTGGAAATCTTGCAGTAGAAAATTAATTGTTGTAGTAATAATTTTATTGTGTTTTTTAATTGTTGGCAACTGCTATAACGAAAAATGTTTAAATTTGATAAAAAATTGCTGTTAAATTGGTGGTTTTTTATTAATTAAAAATTAACTATAAGTTAATTCGATTCCGGATTACTTTAGTTGTCTCGGCCATGTTTTAATACACATGTACGTATCTCTTCACAATTTTGGCTTCCAAATTGTGGATTTTTTATAGAATTACAAACAGACAGATAGTTTTCATTTTTATATATCTCTCTATTCTATGAAAAGTAACTAACGCTGTCACCGCCGCCGCCGCCGCCGCCGCCGGTTTTGAATTTTTTGTGACCGGAGGTCTTTCTTCGTTAATATTAAGAAAACTATTGCATACAAATATATGAAAATTGGTGGTATTATAGCGAAATGTTTGATCAACACACTAATACATACAGTTTTCAAATCGAAGAATAATTTTAAGAGATATTTAATGCTAAAATTGGACAAAATCGTTCCATTAAAAAAATGTATAAGAGCAAAAGCAATACATGGGAATTTAATCATTTTTAGATCATTTTATTCAATAGAAGATCCCGGTCTGCAGATTTCATTAATTTTTTTTTTTAAATTTGACTCATTTTTTGAGGTTTTATTTCTATTTTAAATTCAAATATTCAGCATTTTGACAGCTATTTTTTACATATTTTAGAAAATGGTATTAATTTAAACTGTTGCCAACTGTATAAACAGCGCAAACAATAATGTTTGCTTCAAATAAAAAAAATATTTACACGTTACTATTATAAACAGAAAAAAACCCTTCAAATTACAATTAAATATTTAGGTATAAAAAGCAGGCACTTATTGGAAATTACGCCATAAAAACTATATTTACATGTTAATTTTAAAAGAGAAAGGATATTGTAAAATAAATTCATTAACATGCGTTAGAAATCTGAAATAGAACAAATTACGTCACATTACACTTATTCAAAATGAACAAGAAATAGTATTGCAAAACAGTTTAAATTTAAAAATTGCGCGAGACAAAATATTAGAGGTTAAATATTAGATTTTTTCAAAATTTTATTATTTGTCGTTTGATGTGAGGTGTTCAGCTATAAGTATGCAAATTTTTATGTTTCAACATAATTAGGGGCTGAGTTAGAAAAATTGCTTAAAATACAGAAGTTAGAGACCGGAGGGTTAAATATGACTTTTTCAAAATTTTATGATATATCGTGTTATCGCAAGTGTTCAGCTATAAGTATGCAAACTTTCATGTCTCCAACTTAATTAGGGGCTGAGTTAGAAAAATTGCTTTAAATACACAAGTTAGAGCCCAAAGGGTTAAATATTAAGCCTTTTTCAAAATTTTATTATTTGTCGTTTGATGTGAGATGTTCAGCTATTTGTATGCAAAATTTCATGTCACCAACTTAATTAAATTAGGTGCTGAGTTAGAAGAATTGCTTAAAATACACAAGTTAGAGCCCAGAGGGTTAAATATTAGACTTTTTCAAAATTTTATTATTTGCCTTTGATGTGTGGTGTTCAGCTATAAGTATGCAAATTTTCAAGTCTCCGACATATATAGTTTCTGAGAACGGGCTCTGTGACAGACGGACAAACAGACAGACAAAGGAGTGAGACATGTAGAGTTTCGTTAGATGGACGAAACTCTAATAACATGCTGCGGATGACTGTAACAACATCCTAAAATTACATTACCATCAGCGATCTACCAATCCCGAATTTAGTTTATATTCGTTTCATATATTCTTATTCTTTTGTGCGGCCCTGTAAAATAATTATCAATATTATATACAGTAAAACCTCTGAATAGCGGACACCCCGAGAATGCAGAATTTGCCCTCTATTTAGAGGTGACCGCTACTGAGAGTAAAACATGTACAGTTATTTAAGAGTTGGTAATCGAAAAAATGTCCGCTAAATAGAGGTATCCGCTAATCGGGTGTGTCCGCTATGGAGGTTTTACCAGTAAAACTTCTGAATAGCGAACACCTCGGGAGGGCAGAATTTGTCCTCTATTTGGAGGTGTTCGCTACTGAGAGTAAAAAATGTACAGTTATTTAAGGGTTGGTAATCGAAAATATGCCCGCTAAATAGAGGTGTCCACTAATCGGATGTGTCCGTTATGGAGGTTTTACTGCATAATAATGTCACCCTTTACAAGAAAATTGCATGCGGTATGACAGACATACATCCAGAGAAAGATAACCTCCGGATAAATAAACACTCATGTCTTTTGTTTTAATCATCCACAATTGTATGTCATACAACTTGCCAGATTTTATACAACAGGCTAAAAACGGTCACCGTGGTACGGAATACTGTATTATTATTTGTTTGCCCACCAAAACTGGTTGCCACGGGTTGTTGCAAGGTTTGTGATCACGTCGTTGAAACTGATCTATTCACTATTACTGCGTGCGTATTATTTTTTATTTGCTCCATGTGTTCAAACCAGTTGTCTACGAAAACATCAACCGGTGAAAGTGACGCACACCAAATTTCTGTGACGTATGCAGATAAATTGTGCTTTTTTAAGAGTTTTTTCTATATAATTTTTAAACGGTTTGGAACATATTTTTCATAGTAGGTGCATTCAGTAGGCGACCCTCACAGGTACCTTTTGGTGCAATCAGAAACGAAATCCGACAAATATTTTTTGAGTTATGCTTGACGAAAGGTTTTTATTAGGCTTTTTTTTTAGTAGGACATGGCGTTAATATCCATCGTAGTAGTAAAGTGTCCGGACAGTAATATTTCGCTGAGTATTAGCCTTCGCTTCGCTCAGACAATTAAATGTTATACCTTTTGATGCTTGCACTCCATATTCTTATAAATTATCTACCTTTAGATTCCTTATTAACAGAGCTTTTAGAATTTGTTCCCCTGAATATTTAAATGATGAATTAGATAAAATTAAAACAATGGCTATTAACAACGGATATCAAGTTAAAATAGTTAATAAATTAATTAAAAAGTTTATTAACAAAATGAACGATGCAGTTTTTGAAAATAAAACCGACAGGGAAAATAACATGAAAAGGGTGGTTATAAATTATTATCCAAATTTCTTCGAATCCGCTAAAACTCAACTAAAAAAGTTTGATTTAAATTTAATTGCTAGACCCCCTCCAAAATTAAAATCATTTTTAACCACTAGAATTGACCCTATTGATAAATTTGACCTTTCCGGCGTTTATATCATTCCTTTTCTTAAAGAAAGTGGTTATAGAAATTATTATATTGGCATGACTCAGAGAAAATTCAAAGTGAGATGTAAAGAACACATTGCAGACATAAAATTTAATAGAGGTAAAACCGCATTATCTGGGCTAAATAAAATAGAAAACATAAATATTTTGTTTAATGAAAGTAGATTAATTTATAGGTCAGATTTTTATTTGCAACTTTTTATTAGATAATCCATTGAAATTTACGTCAGAAACTCAATGGTCTGCAATGATTCCTTGTCATTTCAAAACCCAAATATTTGGATTGAATTGTTAAATAATTTGAAAATAAAATAGGGCAACGTGAAAAATGTTAAAATATTACGCGCGTGATTTTTATTTATTTATTTTAAATTTCATTTGTAATAGTTTATTGTCATTTTCCATCTTGGTGTTTATTTGTTTTTCTGATGATGATTGAGTAAATTCAATCGAAACATGTCAAATTATTAAGATATTTTAATGTATTTTATTAACATTTGACGTCTTTTTTAGCAATTAAATGTTTAATATATATTTTGAGAGTGTTTTTAGAATATATATTTTTGAAACTAATTTAACCTGTTGCCAACTGTATAAACAACGGAAACAATAATGTTTACTTCAAATTAAAAATTTATTTACACGTGACTATTATAGATAGAAAAGAAACTTTCAAATTAAAATTAAATAATTGCGTATAAAAAGCAGGAACTTATTGAAAATTAGGTCATAAAAAGTATACACGTGAATTTTAAAAGAGAAAGGATACTGTAAAATAATAAATTCATTAACATTCGTTAGAAGTCTTAAATAGGAGAAATTACGTCATATTTATGTCACATTACAGTTATTAAATAAAATGAACACAAAATAATATTGCAAAACAGTTTAAATTTAGAAATTGTGCTAGACATTTATTTGATATTTTGAGAGGATCTTTTCAACTATTTTTGTTAGGAAAGCGCAAATAATAAAAGTATTTTCACGTGAATATTTAAAAGAGAAAGAATAGCTTGGTAAAAATTACGTCAGATTAAAAACGATTAATTTAAAATGTCTCATTTAAAAGACCTTTCTTTTCGCTTTGTTAAAAAATACCAGGAGACAAAGACTCTCTTTACTTAATTCCTTTTATATTAGCTTACTTTGAAATGTTGTTACACGTGTCTACGTCATCAAGTTATTTTGATTTCGACGTTTTATTTGTATTTTTATTAATGTTGTACTAATTTATTTGCTCTTTCGTTATTTAAAATAAAAATTATGTCAATTTGTATAATTTGGCGAAATTGGTCGACTGGATAATCAAGTAGTACCGCAGCGGATTCGGCGATAAAATTCCTCAATCAAATGAATAGAAATCCATTTATACGGAGATCGCCACTGTTTTTTAAATTATAATTCAATCTTTCGAAATATTTTTAAAGCCGATCAAATTAGCGTGCATTTAGAGTCAGCGGTGTTTGGACGGGGTTGGCGAGCATAGCTCGTAGGGGGCCGAGCCCCCTAGTCCTTTAAAAATTGCGATCTTATAATCTAGAATTTTACCGTTATTATTATCTTTTTATTGGAGAAATCATAGAGTATTTTTGTACAACATGAACAGTATTTTTAAAGTAAAATAAAATATTTGCTCATAAAATTAGTTTATGTATGCATTTTATATGTCCTTACTATGTGTCGTACTAATATGTCCTGTTTATAGGACAGCTAGTTACTTAAAAAAATAAAAACTTTTTTTCAAAATTTTGCTAGTATCTACTCAATTACACCATATTAATGATGTAATCGAAGTTTTAAAAATTTTCAAAAATATTTAATCGGTGTGGTCGAATATGGGTTAAAACAAAATGTTAAAATGCTGCTTGCGTCTTAATTTTTGAAATATTTCCTGGATATTACATTTTAATCACTTAAAACTCTATTACAAACAAATCTGTGTATCTATTTTTTAATCCCTTGAATGGTTCATTTTTTAGAGATGCTTTTCTGAATTCGATATCGATTTTCATCGAAATTTTGCCTTTTAATAATTTAAAAATCAAATTTAATTATCTTAATGAAGTTGAATTTTAAAATGCATACACAGTTTCTTTGTAAGCAATATTGGGATTATTCCTTATCAGTTTCATCAATTTTGATCAAAAATTAATTTTGATTTAAAAAAAAAATCATTAAAGCCGTTTGATGGATAAAATTAGCTTCACCCACAGTGACCCCCAAAAAGATTCACAAATCGAATTTTCTCGATCATGTGACGTAACTCAATGATCTTCTCGTGCCCGGAAACAGTATAATATAAAATTCGGTCAAAATCGTTTGAGCCGTTTTTTTAGATACAATTAGCTTGAGTCACAGTGACGCTAAAATGATCCGCTAATCGAATTTTCTCGAACATGTGACCTGGCCCAATGGCCTTCTCATGCCCAGAAACGGTATAATACAAAATTTTGTCAAAATCAGTTGAATCGTTTTTTAGATACAATTAGCTTGACCCCCCCACCCCCACCCCACCCCAGTGACCCAAACATGAACCACTAATCGATTTGTGTTGAACATGTGACTTAGCCCAATGCAATAGCGGATCCAGGGGGAGGTCACGGGGGTCATGATCATCCTCTGAACACTTACAAAAATATTCTAAAACCCATTTTAAAAATGAAACATAAGTAGAGTTCCGATTATCCGAGTCCCACTTAACCAAATTTCCACTTTAACACAGTTATTTTCTTCTGATGAACTGATGGCTTCCATTTTTATGAAACAGCCATTATAAATGACGTATTAGATGAAGATGAAAGAGCAGTCGTAAAAAGTTAGAACTCTGATTATCTTGTCAGAATGGGGAAAAAAATGGCCGTATTTTTTTTTTTTTTCAAAGAAAGGGGGCCATTTTTTTCCTATTTTTTTATAATGGCTGTTTCATAAAAATGGAAGCTATCAGTCCATCAAAAGAAAATGATCCATTCCAAAGGTTAATCGAACTTATGTTCGATTAAAAAAACTATTTAATACTTTGAGCAGAAAGAAGAGGCTACACCTGCAATTTTCATGACTCTAATATAATCACATAGCTGTCAATGTGTACAGTTTAGTTACCTCTAAAATTTAATAAAAATTTTTGTCCTATTTAATCGTTGACAATTGTTAGACTTTTTAAACTAAATTTCCGGAAGTGACAGCCAATTGTTCCCTTGCAACGACATTTCTGTGGCTGTCAACTCGTAAATTTTGACTAAAAATGCTAACTTTGACACATATTCTGAATGAATCTTTGCCTTTATAAGAAAATGGGAAACTCTTTAATTTCTTGGTATCTGAACGAAATCGGTAAATTTTATATTTTTACGAATATTAATGCAAATTTTTTGTATTTACGAATGAACAAGTAATGTAAAAATTTTGTTTTTAAAGTCAATTCCTACTTAGGTCATCAAAGAAAAAATTAATATAATCCCTTAAGCTAATATTAGTTTTTGTTGCATTAAAATATCTCAATTTGTTTATTTTCTATAAGCAAGTAGGTTTACAATGGAAGTCTATGGGAATTTGGCGAAATATTAGAGTTATCGCCAAGTTGGCGTCACTTTCGGCGACTCATTTTAGTCGCCAAATTTGGCGATATATTGCCAAGTTGGCGACAAACTTAGCGGTATTTGGCGACAAAACAGGCTCCCCCTATGGTAACCCCCCTTATAGATATGAAGATGCATTAAATGCTGTTCAATAACCAATGGTTGCCATTTTATCTCCCATATAAAACTAAAATTAATTAATGAATTAATATTTGAAAAATCTGTATTAACGTCAATTGTCATCCAGTACAAGTTTAAAAAAAAAAAAAAATTATTTCAACTTGATAGGATGAATACGATTGAAAATTTGAACAAGATGTATAAATAAATAAATATAGGGAGAGTGCGAACTAATAGTAGGAATTGAAAAAGACTTCGCGAAAGTATCAGAAAAGTAGTTAGTTTGGTTTGGGAATAGCTTTCAATATAAAAAATTCTCATAACGAGATGTGACCCCCCCCCCCCACACCCCAAAAAAGGAATTCCATGACACCCCTCTAAATGGTGAGCTGGATCCGCCCTTGGCCCAATGGTCATATCATGCCCAGAAACGGTATATTACAAAATTTTGTCAAAATGTTGTGAGCCTTTTTAAGACTTTCCAACAAAGTTGAAAAGTGTTTATGACTTCGTTTGTCTGTATGTCTGGCCGCCTGTAAGCGCTCTAACTCTCGTAAATATACTCGGATCGTTCTGAAATTTTTGGATGTTAGTGACCTCTACCATAGCACGAACCCTATTCCAAATGAAGTTTGTAACATGTTTAGTCAGGGACAGTTCTACAGGGACAGTCAAAAGTTTTCCGTTACATTACTGTCAATGGGAAAAAATCGTTCCAAATGATTTTTAATGATGTTACACGCATCCAAACATAACAAAATTTATATGCATTTATGAAATTTGCATTATGACTGCACTAAAATAGACAATGGGTAGAATATGAGGTGCAAAAAATAGTTATTATTCATTTACAGGGCCGCACAAAAAACTTCCATTACATAATGATATAGGGGAGGGGGGATTTTTTGCGGCGTATTTTAATTACTATTTCATATATAATAAAATTGATATACGTCGCTGAGGTTTACTATAAGTTATTTAAGGTATAATATGAAGTGCAGAGAATTTACAGAGACACACAAAAGATTTCAGATACTGCATTGTATCAGAAGTACTGCACATTAGCGATGATTGCTGGATATGCATTTTCAATTATGATATGCGCTTTTATGTTTCACTATATTTATGAATACCATATGGTGTGTATAAATGCTGTAATTTATATACAGGGCTACACAAAAGAATTCGTAAGGGTTACTGTGTATGAACGCAAATTGCTTAAAGGTGGTTTTTAAATGAGTTATGCATTTTTACGCTGAACTGCATTTAGTTTATTAAGAAATGTTTGTAGAAAATAGATAAAATGATATACAGGGTCACGCAAAGATTTGGATACATGCCGTCTATGGATGATAATTTCTGGAAATATGATCTCAGTAGTTTTAAGAGTGTTTTAGTTTGAAGTAAATTTTAGCTAAATAGTGGCGTGTAATAAAGGTACTAGGTAAACTATAGGGCTGTACAAAACTATTCAAATATCTTTCCATCTATTAGCAAAAATTGCGAAAAGAGAAATTTCAACCTGTTTTGCATTTTCTTGCTAAACTAAATTTCCCCATTATATAGTACATATATCAACATACAGATCGAATACAGGGCTGTTCAAAAGAATTGGGATACATATTTGGCTATGGACGGTAACTGCTGAAATCAAATTTTTAAACGTTTACTTAGTTATCATTTCCCTAAATAACGAAGTTTTGTTAAAGCTTTTTGGGAGTGTTGGAAAGTGTTTCATAATCTATGCCGTACGCATGATTTTTCTTTCTTGTTTTAGATTCAATTAGTTTGACCCTGATCAATTGTGACCCAAAATGACTCACTAATTGAATTTTCTTGAACATGCGACTTATCCTAATGGTATTCTCGTGCCTGAAAATGATGGAATACAAAATTTCGTCAAAATCGTTACAGCCGTTTTCTAGATAATATTAGCTTGGCCCACAGTAACCCAAAAATGACCCACTAATCGAATTTTCTCTAACAACTTACTCCATAGGTCTTCTCGTAATCCAAAACAGCAGATTACAAAACCCACAGTGTCGTCAAAATCTTTAGAGCCGTTTTCTAGATAAAATTAGCTTGATACAAAGTGACCCAAAATTGACCCATTAATCAAATTTTCTCGAACATGTGACTTAGCCCAATTGTCTTCTCATGCCCAGAAACGGTATAATACAAAATTTTGTCAAAATCGTTTGAGCCGTTTTTTAGATAAAATTAGCTTGACCCGAAGTGACCTAAAAATGACCCACTAATCAAATTTCTCGAACATGTGACCTAGCCCAATAGTTTTCTTGTGCCCTAAAACTATTGGATATAAAATTTAGTCAAAATCGATTGAGACATTTTTTCGATATAATTAGCTTGACCCTGGCCCATTATGACACAAAATGACCCACTAATCTAATTTTCTCGAACACGTGACCTAGCCCAATGGTCTTCTCGTGCCCGAAAAGGGTAAAATACAAACTTTAGTCAAAATCGTTATAGCCGTTTTTAAGATAAACTTTACATACACGCACCCACGCACACATACACATATAATTTTTGCACAGTATAAGATTTAAATATAAACAATTATACCGAAAAAAATTTTAAACAATGCTTGTTAAAACCCATTTGAACAACTGTTTGAAACGATTTGAAACAAATTTTACTGAAACAATTTTAAACCTTGTGATTTAAAGCAGTTTTATAGAATTCTTATAGATCTCTCTTACCTACATTTATATACTACAGGTAAGAACTTGTTCTGAGATTTATTATCACATTTTGGTATTATTTATCGTGAAAGTAAAGTTGATCTAACATAGCAGTCTCTGTTATTGCGGGCGTTATAGTTTTGCAAAAGTTTCAGTTACAATTTTCTCACATCGGAAATGCCTTTAGGGTTCCAATTTGTCTCTTTCAGTTCCAATTCTGAGGGAGCTTTTGAATCAATGAGAAACAAAATACTCTCTGAACTGATTCTATGCAATATAGGTGGTGAAGTAACCTTACAGTTAAGCCAATCATTAAGTTCTGAATAATCGTGAGCAATAAAATTGAACTTGGTAACACAAAATATAGCAAAATTCAGCTTGCGTAGCTTTCGAAATCTGGCTGAATACAAACTCCCATATATTTTCTCTTTCATCTGTAACCATTGGCAATAACAGGTTTTCGATATGAACAAAGAAAGCCTTACGCTCAATAACAGAGTCTACTGCAATTTTTTACTTTCTTCTATCTTTACTAGAAGAAAGTATTGGATTCGGGAAAAATTTGACGGATTTATACGTTTTAGAAGGTCTTGAACACGATTTGATGGTTTTTAGAAAGTATCTTTCTGTGAGTCTGCCTGCATGTGACAAAAATTTTGTTGGCACTCTATCTCAAGAACTAATGCATGGAATTTCACAAAACTTTAAATTCAATTAGACACTGATATAAACTGGTGCCGATTAGTTTTTGGTGTATACTGCTCAACAGATGACGCTGCTATGCGGAATTTTTCTCGATTTTTGCAATAGCTCTATCTCAAGAGCTAGCGCACCATCATCAAATTTCATATTTCATCAAACTTCAGATTCGGTTAGACGTTGATGTATGTTGTTACTGATTAGGTTTTAGTGTAAATCGCAAAACAGGTGGTGCTGCTATGCTGAATTTTTCACGATTTCCGCAAAAACTATATCTCAAAAACTAATGCTCGCAATTTAATCAAACTTAATGTTCTGTTACATTTTCACGTAAATAGATCCTTATTGTTCCCTGCTGTATATTGAATAACAGGTGTTGATTTTAAACTCTTTGGGTTGGAAATTTTGGTTGCGGATATCTAAGAGGGTAGGTTCCGAAATTCCATGATTTGTTTGAAACAATGCGATACTTATATCTCCTTGTTAAATGTATCCAATTCACCGAACCTATATACCGTTACAATCCTCATGATGGGCATAGATTTCATTTCATTTTGACACTGTCAGGGTTCGTACGGGTGTATATTTTTAAATGCTGATGTGTAGATGAATATGCATGCCTGACATAATAAAAGCGATCATCAAAGCAAAGGATGGAAATACAAGATTTTGATTAAATGCTTCAGGCTGTTTTTTCAGATAGAACGTGATTCTGTGTTTTATCCAGCAGCATTTGGGGAAATAAAATTACACAAAGAATCGTGAAGTCATATAATTTAAAGCAAATAGTGTTTCCCCAACTTAAAAACATTATATAAAGTTGTTCATACATCATCGAGCGTTGGAAAAGTTAGATGGGGATTCCGTACTTTTTGCAAAGTGTATGGTAATTCCACCTCAAACAATAGTAGAAAAAAAAATCCAGCGCATAAACTTTTATATCATGCACTAAAACTATCTGTACATATAAAATGCAAATGGAAATTTCGTTCCGGCTTCTTATAACTTGAGTTCAGCTGAATGGATTTTGATGGGACTTGCACTGGTAATTAGATATTTTTTTAGAGAAGGTTTTAGTATATATATATCGTTGTACGGTGCTTATTCATAAAATTATGTAGGAAAGTTTTATAAACAGTTGAACCCGACTATGACAGATTAGCCATTTAAAAAAGTTCTACTAGACAGATTTTGATGGGACTTGTATTTTTAGTTACATAACTTGCCAGATATGTTTTCAGTATACTGCATATTGTTCTACTTTGTTTGGTTATAGAACTATAGAAAAAGTTCTATAATTAAATGAACTGGATTACGAAAGATTAGCCTTTTTATAAAGTTCTACTGGACAGATTTCGGTGAGACTTGCATTGATAATTATATAAATTTCAGGGATGGTTTTAGTGACGGAATGGCGTTCACATCGTTTTCAGCAAGCAGCGTTTTCAGGAAGGACATTTTTGGTAAAAATCCATATTACTATAAAACATGAAGTTCACCGATGTATTTTGTTTGTTTCAAGTTTTGTTTAACGAAACCGATTGGTGTAGCGGACGAAACCTGTTAGAATAGAATTAAAAAAAAAAAAAATCAATGGCCAACGATAAAAATAAATATACATATATTTTTTAAAAGAAATTCCATGGTAAAAAAAAAAACTAGATGTTATTTAAAAACAGCTTTTATTAAAACTGGTGGTAATCATACAATCTAAAAAAATACATAAATTTATGGCAAATAGAAGCGGTAGCTTTCTTGCACAAAAAATTAATTCAGAAATAATTGGTGTTAATGAAAAAAGTGGGTGTTGATTTTTTATTCGATTTTTTAGATAAGAAAATTTGATTGGTCCAGATTAAATTAGTGTAGCTGATCGTTGAAGAATAAAATATGTATTTTTTTCCCCACTAAAGTTACTCAAATTTTATTTTCTAATGTGATTTTAAAGACTAAAATTAAAAAATATATACGTATATTAATAGCATATTATTTTTTTTCTTGGTGATTCCAATTGAAAGTTAATTTATAATTTTTTACCAAATCTGATGATCTGACAGTTTTAATTTTTTATTTTATGAAAAAAGTGCTTGTTACAATAGAAAGAAAAAGTACAAAAATAAAACCTATTTCATTGGTGATTTAATTTACACGCTAAAGCGTTTAAGGTTAATGAATAACTTTTAGCTTTTTAATTAAATTTGGACAAACATTTGTATACAGGGTGGCTCAGATCTATTTGTCAAAAATGTAATGGTAGGTAGAGGGTACCTAAATAAGCATATTTTGTATAGGAATGTGGGTGCGGAAATGCAGTTTTGTGGCAATAGGGGCGCTGTTGGGTTTGGCGGAGGAAAGTGCTTCGCTGACTTGAATCGTCATTCCCCACAGGTATTTCAAGTAACATGCATCATTACACCAATAGGGAGCTTGCGACATGACTTTTATGTACAGGGTGTCCCAGAAGTAATGGGAAAAATTGTAAGGAGAGGTAGGGGACATCACAAGGATTCAGATTCGCATAGCAACCCAAGGTCGGAAGCGCTTTCCTGGCGCGGTAGTGACGACACAAAACACAAGAAAGACAGAATACAAATAAGAGGAGTAAACATGTTTATTATCTTTAGCACATCAAAAATCTAAGAAGAAAGAACATTAAAGGGACAACGATCGTCATCAAAGTAGGTGTTCGAAATTACGACCCCGGGCCGTGATGCATGGAAGCGCATCTCCGGCGTATGGAAGATCTAATGTTCTCGAAAATACTGGGAATACCCCGGACCTTCCCCTGCAGCTGCCACGATGCGTGCAACAAGTTCCTCAACACTTTCCAGCATTGTCCCGGCATTTTTGCAGTACTAAGAATAATAAACATGTTTTCTCTCCCTGTTCGTGTCCTTTCTTTCTTGTGTTTTGTGTCGTCACTACCGCGACAGGAAAGCGTTTCCGACCCTGGGTTGCTATGCAAATCTAAATCCTTGTGATGTCCCCTGCCTCCAATTAAATAGTTTGTCCCATTACTTCTGGGACACCCTGTATAGGGCTTCATAAGGAAATGGCTCACACACACTGCATGTCTAACAGCTCTCGAGCCTGTTGAAGGACTATCCTCTACTGTGCGTAATACTGTGCTTCTTTAACAGCAAGAATTCTGCGATATCTTCCAGTGCCCGCATCACGCCTCGAAGCATAAAACAATCTACTCGCGCACAAATCCCCATGAAAGCGCTGAAATGTTCCGCAATCCAGCAGATTCCTAACCGGGAATCGTTCCATGTGCATCCTCTGAGCAGCTGCTGCATTTCTTTGAGCAGCCGCATACATGAAATGCATGTCAGCGAGCTCCTCATTCGTGTAACAGCGCATGTTGCTCGAAATCCGTGCGGAGAATGACTATTCAAGCCAGCGAAGTTCTTTTACCCGCTGAATTCAACAGCTTCCTTTATTACCTCAGCCCTGCATTTCCGCACCCACATTCCTGTTCTAAAGCTGCTTATTTAGGTCCCCTCTACCTGCCTTTGCATTTTTGACATATAATTCTGAACCAGCGTGTATATATATATATATATATATATATATATATATATATATATATATATATATATATATAGCATCTCTGGTTATATTGCTCTTCTTGGGAGGCAAAAAAAGTATGATACATTTGAATTCCCAAAACATGTAGTTTTTTATTTTATTTTTTTGTGGGAAGGGAGGGTGTTACATAGTTACCAATAGTCTACATAATATTGTTGAGCGAAACTAGTTAATGCGCGTAACCTGTCTATAACGTCATACTCACTTAAACGGAAAATGTTCATGCTCCCTACAGAAGCAACATTATAATAATAATTACTAAAAATGTTGTCTAGAACGGAATTTTATTCCGTTTTTGCATGTTTTAATGTATGTAAAACATTATAGTGAGATATTATTTACGATTATTTATGTTGATTAATTTATATTATTCATAGTCTGTTGATTAATGTATATTATACAATAAAACCTTTGAAATCGGAACTTTTTTATAACGGAATCTTGCCTTACATTGTCAAAAGTTCAACGTTTCACCAACAAATTGGTGTTAATTTAGTTGCAGTCACGATATTGAGAGGTTTTATGCAAAGTTTGAGTTATTTGATAAAAGCAAAGAATTTACTGAATTTCCGAACGCGACAACCCAATAAGCCGATTATGAGAAATAATCGATTATAACTCAATATGTAATGAATATATCGAAAAGCAAAAAACGCTATTTGATTCTAAATCTATTAATTAGTTATATCTCATAATTTCATGCATTTACACGCAAAAATGAGTTCATGAGTATGTGACGAAGTGTCAAATTTATTTGTGAGGAATATTTTTTTCTTTTCTTTTAAGAACGTCTTTAAACACGTGGTGTAACGAAAGAAATTTTCAGAGAATTCGGGCCTTGAACTAATTATGACTTCTTGTGTTGTGTGTGTAAGCTGTACACACAATATGCCCACTAAAGCTCCTTGCCACCCTCTTAACTTCGGAACGGCTGCTGCTACGTTCATAAAAGTTGTAGTAGATACTGTAAAAAAAACCATGCGCTACTGAATGAAATAGAGATCCTACATTAGTGAGAGATTGGACATTGACGAAATGTCCGCCATTTTCGTTACAAAGTAGATGGAACACCGTACAACGCAATGCATTTTCATCAGCGTCTAACACTTTTTATTCTATTAAAATTATGATAATTTCATTTTATATGCCTTCAAAGAGTCTTTCGGAACATAATTATGAGCACATTTCCATTTTAATGAGTAAGAATTCTCAGTTTTTTTACGTAATTATTATAATTTTCAATTACAAATTATTATAATTTATAATCTTCGCATTGATAACTTCAGAAACAAAAAAAATTGAACATATCATATACCACTCCTATTTAACTAGGCATATGGTTCAAAGTTAATTTAATATGTGCGCTGAAAATATTTTATGACAAGTTTCTACGTACTGCTACTTTTCTTTAATATTCTTTTTAAATACAGAACTCTGGTAAATATATAGTATTAGAATGAGTATTGTTATCAAAACATTAAATGAAAGTTTAGAAAAAAAATTAAATAGGGGCACTGCTGTTAAAAGAAACAAATAAAAAATCTGAAAAACAAATTCGATAAATAAATCAAATTCCGATAACTAAGTAAAATCGCACTACTGCGTAACGTAAAACAGCTGAGTAAATAAAAATTCATTTTCTAAGAATTCTTACACATTGTTCAATTGTAAAAAAGGACTTTATTATGATAAATTGAATATAGATGGCAGCACTACGAGAATTGAAAATGACTGGTTTTCTCTGCCTTAAAAATAGAAGACTTTATTCAATTTTTATTCTTATTATTTTAACTCTTTTTTTTATTTTAAAATTCCTATTATCCTTTTTCTGTGTTATATGCATATTAATCTTGTTTTATTTTCTTTTATTAGATAAATTTTATTCTGTATTTTGATGGTCATGTGCGGACCTGTAATAGAACATTCCAGTGTTGTGTTTCTAAAATCTAAGATGTGAAAGTCAAATTCGATTCGATTAAAATGTGAAAAGACAAGTTATTCGTAATTCTTTATGTGAAATCTTTATTCGTTAAGTATGCTCTATCCTCATCCATGTAAAATCAACAATTTCCTTTATTTTAATTCATCCATTTCAAGTTCGCCTGTTTTGGAAATATAATTCTTGAATGACACATTTCGAACGCAACTGGAGTCTGCATCAAGAAATCAGAGGTACTGTTCCCTTTTCTCTGTTTAATTCAGTTGAATAAAGACAAATCTATTCTAATCATCTTTAAAACTACACATAAAAAAAAACTCTGGTTCGTCGGAAGCCTAGGAGATAACTAGTGATAATCGTATTTATTTAATTTGTTATAATGAAAACAAAAGCAGAAACTGCTGCAGAATCAAAATTTCTTTTTACTGTTAAAGAAATAAAGAGATTTAGCGCTCAAGTTACTGACGCAATTGAAAATAAAACATTAAAATTAATTGAAAAGTTAAAGGCTGAATTGATAAGTTTAGAAAATGATTTTAAAAAATCTTATTTTGGCGTAGCTGAAGAAAGTGTAAATTCGTTATACGAGTCCTTTACTGAAGCTAAAGATATTGTTGTTGACGATTTAGTCAAAATTGAGCAATTTTTAGAAAGTCAAGGCGTAAAATCACAAGAAAATCAAAGTGCAGTTAATAATATCTCAAATATAGGAGTTAGTAATAACGCTTTAAAGCTTCCTAAATTCGAGTTACCCATTTTTTATGGAGATGTCACTCAATGGATTAGCTTCAAAGAGATATTCTTGACTTCAATTCATAATAATAAATCTCTTTCAGATCAGTTAAAATTTTCGTATCTTATAGCTAGTGTTAGGAATTATCCTTCAAAATTAATTTCAGGTTTTTCAATTTCTGGGGAAAATTATAAAGAAGCTTGGGAAACTCTTATTTATAGATATGACAATCGTAGGAATTTGGCATATTCATTGCTGTCTAAATTTTTTAATGCCAAACCATTGAAATCGCCCACGCAGAAAACTATTTTAGAGCTATTGGATACATGCAATGAAGTGATTCGTAACTTAAAATCTTTGAAATTCGAATTTAATGAATTTGTTGATTTGATTTTAGTGTATATAGTACAAAATAAATTTGATGAATCCTTAAAAAAGCAATGGGAATTATCCTTAAATAATGATTCATTCCCAACTTATGATATGTTGATGATATTTCTCGAAAAACAGGCTCGTAGTTTGCAAAATTGTAACTCTGAAATTTTTAAAGGTGAATCCAAATCTAATTTAAAATTTGAAAGTAAGTCTCAACATTTTTCAAAAAAGTCTGTCGCCAATGCAGTTGTAATGGATAATGTAAATAAAACTACAAATATTTTATGTTCACAGTGTAAAGAATCGCACCCACTTCATAAATGCCCGGAATTTTCAAAATTATCTCTTGATCAACGTTGGAATTTGATAAAATCAAAAAGGCTTTGCACTAACTGTTTAAGATCAAATCATTTCGTAGTCGATTGTCGTATTACGACTACTTGTAGGCATTGCAATTCTAAACACCATACATTCCTTCATCGTGATCAGTCTATCCCTGCATCACAGAATTCTTTCAGGCAACAAGATCGTGTTACAACACCAAATGCTGTTGTTAATTCTAATGAATCTAACTGTTTAAGTTCTCAGTCTATTAATGAAAATTCTCAAACATTGTTGGCTACTGCCATTATAAAAGTTAAATCTAAATCAGGAAAATTTATTCCTTGCAGAGCGATGATAGATAGTGCTTCTCAAAAAAGTTTACTGTCAAAAGCTTGTTGTAGAAAATTAGATCTTCCATCTAGGCCTACGAATCATAGAATATCAGGAATAAATAATTTAGTCGCAGAAACGGCTCTTCAGGAAGTTTCCTTGACATTCTCTCCACATTTCAATAATGAAACTTTTCACTTAGATGCATTAGTTGTTAATCAGATTACTACCAATTTACCAAATTTTTTGATTACAACTAAATATTGGCCACACATTGAAGGATTGAACCTTGCGGATCCTAATTTTCATTTGTCCAGTCCTATTGATATACTTATAGGCGCAGATTTATTTGCTAACATCATAATAGGGGAATCAATTCTGGGACCTAAAGGATCACCGAGTGCTGTTAATTCCAGACTGGGTTGGATTCTTTCGGGGATCATTTATTCAAATGAATCAAATCAAAATTCATTTATTAGTTGCCATGCCACTACACAGATAAGTTCTCAACTACAAAAATTTTGGGAACTTGAATCGGTTCCTACTTCTGATCCAATTTCTCTAGTTGAAGATAACTATGCGAAAACAGTTTCACGTTCAGAATCTGGAAGATATATTGTAAATCTACCCTTTAAAGCTAAACCTGTGCTCGGAAACTCTAAATCTCAAGCCTTAAAACGTTTCTACTTCTTGGAGAAAAAACTTCAAGAAAACCCCTTGCTTAAAGAGCAGTATTTATCCTTCATGCGCGAGTATATCGACTTAGGGCACATGGAACTTGTTCCAGATTCAGAAATTTCAAATCCTGATCATTTTTATCTTCCACATCACGGGGTGTTAAAAGAAGATAGTTCTACAACTCGGCTTAGAGTTGTATTTGACGCATCTGCGGTTGGTTCAGAAGGCCGCTCCTTGAATGATTATCTAGAGATAGGTCCAAAATTGCAACCAGAAATATTTCCTCTACTGTTAAGGTTCAGAATGCATCCAATCGCCTTTAGTTCTGACATCGAGAAAATGTTTAGGCAAATTCTCGTCAATCAAAATCATGTAGATTATCAACGCATTCTTTGGAGATTCAATTCAGATGAAATTATTAAAACATACAGGCTGTTGACCGTTACGTACGGAACTTCTTGCGCTCCATTTTTGGCCATTAGGACATTACACCAATTAGCAAATGACAATGAGCAAAATCGTAAAGAAGCCTCTCAGACAATTCGGAAAAGTACGTACGTAGATGATTTACTTTCCGGTTCGGATTCAAAGGAAAATGCCCAAAAATTGGTAACTGAGTTAATCGAAATTATGAAAAGCGGAGGTTTTAATCTACGTAAGTGGACTTGTAATGATCCAGAAGTAATTGCTCATTTACCAGATGAAATGAAGGCTTCATCGCAAAAGGTAATTCAGGAAGATGATACCGTTAAAGTCCTCGGACTGCTTTGGGATTCTTCCAAAGATGTTTTACAAATTCGTTTCAATGATTTTAAAGAAGTAAAAACAAAAAGAGATTTGTTATCAGTAGTGGCAACAATATTTGACCCCTTGGGTTTCCTAGCTCCTACTACAATAAGATTAAAAATCATGCTGCAAGATCTTTGGAAAGATACGATTTCGTGGGATGAAGAAATCCCAGACTCCATACTACAGGTTTGGAATGAGTTTTTATCAGAAATTCATTTGCTAAAGTCAATTGAAATACCCAGATATATTAATTCTTATAATCAAAATGATGTCCAGATTCAGTTACATGGTTTTTGTGATGGCTCAGGTAAAGCTTATGCTGCTGTTACTTATTTACGTGTTGTTACTCCTGACGAAGTATTTGTAAATTTGATTGCAGCTAAAACTAAAGTAAATCCTATAAAACCTCAAACACTGCCACGTATTGAACTTTGTTCTGCTCTTTTATTAGCCAAGTTATGCTCAGTCATTATCGATACTTTGCCAATAAACTTTGACAATATTTATCTGTGGTCAGATTCCCAAATCGTTCTCAGCTGGTTAAAATCACCTCCTTTAAAGGGAAATCAATTTGTTCTAAATCGAGTCTGTCAAATCCAATCGTTAATGCCTTCATGTGAGTGGAATCATATTCCAGGTATTCTAAATCCTGCAGATTCAGCTTCTAGAGGTATTTCTCCACGAAAGCTTCTTCATCATTCACTATGGTGGCATGGGCCTCCATGGCTGCTATCAAATGAATCAATCCCAATACCTTTGTACAATCCTCCAATATCTGAGTTAAATCCAGTAATTCAATCTGTCAGCAATGTAACTCAAGTAACTGCCCTTCCAGACTTTATTCTTAAGTTCTCCAAATTCTCTAAGTTATCAAGAGTCACAGCGTGGTGTCTTAGATTCATTTATAATGCTAGGCATAGTGCTACAAAAAAATCTGGAAATCTGAGTGCACAAGAAATCTCTGATTCTATTCAATGCATTGTGAAATTAGTACAAAATTCTGAATTCGGTACAGAACTTAAATTATTAAAAGAAAGAAAACCCTTACCAAGCAATAGTAAATTATTATCGTTAAATGTGTTTTTAGATTCGAGTGATATAATTCGAGTTGGTGGTCGTTTGTCACAACATCAGACATTAAGTTTTGATAGAAAGTATCCTATGCTACTTCCGAAAAATCATATTATTACTAAGTTATTGATAAATCATGTCCATGAACAACATCTACATGCTGGTACACAGCTAGTACTTTCTATATTACGCCAACAGTACTGGTTTGTGAATGGTCGTTCTACTGTACGACAAGAGCTCCACAAATGTGTGCTTTGCAAACGCCTTAAATCTCAAGCTTGTCAACAAATGATGGGAGACCTTCCCGTTGACAGAATCACCCCAATCCGTCCATTTTCCAAGGTGGGTCTAGATTTTGCAGGACCCTGTCTAACTAAACCAAATTTGCCAAGAAGTAAGATCAAAATTAAATCATATATAGCAGTATTCGTCTGTATGTGCACTAAGGCGGTACACCTTGAGTTGGTATCAGACTTGTCTGTGCAAGCCCTGCTTGCAGCCTTGAAGCGATTTATCGCGCGTAGAGGTCTGCCGTCCGATGTATATTCAGATAACGGTAAAAACTTCACAGGTCTGGCTAATCAGTTAAAGCAGCTATTTCAATATTTGAAAGAAAATGAAGTTCAAGGATTTCTTTCGAGCCAGAAAATCAATTGGCATTTCATCCCTCCATATGCACCACACTTTGGTGGGCTATGGGAGGCAGCTGTAAAGCTTACTAAAAATCACATTCTAAGAGCATGTAAAGCTAGTGTATTGAATTTTGAAGAATTAACTACTTTGCTTTGTCAGATTGAAGGTTGCATAAATTCAAGACCCTTAACCCCTATGTCTTCGGATCCATCAGATCCACGTGCATTAACTCCAGGTCATTTTTTAATAGGAGCACCCCTCCTTGATATTCCAGAATCTTCAAATCCCGGAATTCTAACATTAAATGCTCGGTGGCGCTTGATAGAAAAGGCAAAGAATCAATTTTGGTGTAGATGGTCGCGTGAATATCTTCAACATCTCCAACAGCGTCCAAAATGGACTACTCCACGAGCTAATTTACGAGAAGGAGACTTGGTGATTGTTCATGATCGATTTCAGCCCATGAGATGGAAGTTGGGCCGCATTCTAAAGACTTTTCCTGGACCGGACAGTCTTGTACGAGTTGTTTTGATTAAAACAGCTGACGGTGACATCAAGCGTCCCATTTCAAAGGTGTCCCCTCTCCTGCCGGGGGCGGAGGATGTTCAATTGTAAAAAAGGACTTTATTATGATAAATTGAATATAGATGGCAGCACTACGAGAATTGAAAATGACTGGTTTTCTCTGCCTTAAAAATAGAAGACTTTATTCAATTTTTATTCTTATTATTTTAACTCTTTTTTTTATTTTAAAATTCCTATTATCCTTTTTCTGTGTTATATGCATATTAATCTTGTTTTATTTTCTTTTATTAGATAAATTTTATTCTGTATTTTGATGGTCATGTGCGGACCTGTAATAGAACATTCCAGTGTTGTGTTTCTAAAATCTAAGATGTGAAAGTCAAATTCGATTCGATTAAAATGTGAAAAGACAAGTTATTCGTAATTCTTTATGTGAAATCTTTATTCGTTAAGTATGCTCTATCCTCATCCATGTAAAATCAACAATTTCCTTTATTTTAATTCATCCATTTCAAGTTCGCCTGTTTTGAAATATAATTCTTGAATGACACATTTCGAACGCAACTGGAGTCTGCATCAAGAAATCAGAGGTACTGTTCCTTTTTCTCTGTTTAATTCAGTTGAATAAAGACAAATCTATTCTAATCATCTTTAAAACTACACACACATTAAAATGGGAATGTGCTTATATTTATGTTCCGAAGGACTCTTCAAAGGCATATAAAGTGAAATTTCATAATTTTAATAGAATAAAAAGTGTTAGACGCTGATAAAAATGCATTGCGTTGTACGGCGTTCCATCTACTTTGTAACGGAAATGGCGGAAATTTCTTCAATGTCCAATCTCTCTCTCTAATGTAGGATCTCTAGAATGAAATCCCCTACGGCGACATCTAGTAAAAGATTGCGCAGTTCAGTGCCATTGCTGTTGAACTGTTGTTGGTAAGATATATAATTTTATAGAATAAAAATAAAAACAAGTGGGTAAGTGTGATCGCGAATCGCATAGAGGATTTCGTTTAATATCCCCTTTGAAGCACTTTATCTTTAAATTAATAAATCAAAATAGTTAATTTATAATCGTTAAATCCTTACATAGATGACAGCACCATTACATTTAATTTTAAAATAAGTAGAAAAATATTTTTAAATCAAATAAAAAATATTCAAGAAAAATTATTTAAATAAAATTTAAAGAACCGCATATTTTTAAATTCAGCAATTTCAAAAATTTAGTAATTATTTCAAAAATAATTTCATAAATTTTTATAAATAAAATATATAATTTTTTAAAGCAAAAATATCTGTAAAAGATATTTAAAATGCTCAAATAATTCAAAAAAAATCTACATTAATTGTTGACTTTCCAAACACTCACTAGATGGCGCCACAAAAATGATGTTAACATTTATTAAAATTCTAAATAAAAAAGAAAAAACCTTCCAATTCCTGAATAATTCTTCTAATGATAAGACGAAAAATGTTGCCATATTATTTTAAAAAATGGCCATTAGATGGCAGCAGCAAACAAAAATATTGGTTCTAGATTGAAATTCCAGATTTTCTGTGGTTGAATAAAAAAGAGATTTTAAAAAATACCTATGCGCAAAAGAAATAAAACAAACCTTTAAAATGGCCAAAAAAGGAATATTCTTTTAATTAAATCCATCTGAAAAAAAAGTTTATTAATAAAAAAAATAAATATTTTAAAGCTCCGCCTGAGAGATTCGATCCTACAATCTTCTGCGTGGACGACGAATGCTTTATCACTACACTACGGACACTCAGCGATATATGCTGATATTAAGATTATGTGTTGAAATCGAAAAAGAACGATCTCATTTAATTAAAATAATATAAGGGTTTTTTTTTTCAAAATTTTATGATTTTGGGTATATTATTAATTATTCAGCTCTATGTAAAAAAAATCAAGTCTGTATCTTAAATAGTTTCCGAGTTAGGCTGTGACGGATAGACGGACAGACAGAGAAGCGAGATTATAAGGGTTTCGTGAGATGAGCGAAACTCTAAAAATCAGCAGCTTTCGGAGTTCCAGTTGAAGTACAATTGCAGGGCTACCACGGGCGACTATTTTTTGTATTCTGTTCTCCCCACCATTTTTAAAAAATATATTTTGTAGTATATTTCTCTTAAAAGCCGAAGCATATCTAAAAGATTTTCCTTTTGAAAAAGTGGTGCGAAATAGAATAAAAACTAGTTGGATGTGCCAATCCCAAAACTTTCTTCTATCTTATACATCTTAATATTTCAAAACCTAGTTACACATGTTAATACTTCAATATTATTAGTTCAATACTATACCAACTGTGATTTTCATCTTAAATTTCTGCTCAAGTCAATTAAACGAACTAAAAACCAGTTAATCTATATCATGATATTTGTTAAAATTATTAATTTTTCCTTATTCTGTTGTTATCAGCTGTTTGCGAATAGCCGGCTTAGCAGGAAGCGAGTTCCCGCCGCTGCATGAGCCGCCGATGCACAACAGAACTACGAAAAATCATAAAAGTATACAAAAATCGCTAACACGGAGCCCCTTTACCGCGCAATATTTCCAAATTCAAGGGGGACCTGTTGGCCAAAGCCAAAAACAAGCACAAACATTTTGGTTCAATTGTATGCATAATTTTATACGCTGTTCGATGGTACAATAATGAAAATAGCACAGAGATCGGAATTATAGCGCCCCCTTCTTTCGGAATGTTTTCAAGTTCAGGGAGGACTTGTTTGCCATAGCCAGAAACATGCACAAAAAATTTGGTTCAATTATATGGATAACTTCATACACTTTTCGATGGTACAATAATGAAAATTGTACAGACATCGCAATTATAGTGCCCCCTACCGGCAGAATTTTTCCAAATTCAGGAAGAACCTTCGTGACATGACCAAAAATAAACACATAAAATTTGGTTCAATTCTATGCATAACTTCATGCACTTTTCGACGGTACAATATTCAAAATGGCACAAAAATTGTACAAAAATCGCTATTACAGCGCCCTCTACGAGCGATTTTTTTACAAATTAAGGGAGGACCTCCTTGCCATAGCCAACAACTTAATTTTTTTTTTTTTTTTGGTTCAATTCTATGCATAGCTTCATACACTTTTCGATGGTGCAATATTCAAAATCGCACAAAAATCGCTATTAAAGCGCCCCCTAACGGCGAATTTTTTGCAAATTCAGGGAGGACCTGCTTGCCATATCCAAAAACTTAAAATAAAAATTTGGTTTAATTCTATGCATAACTTCATACACTTTTGGACGGTACAATATTCAAAATCGCACAAAAATCGCTATTACAGCGCCCCCTACCGGCGAATTTTTTCCAAATTCAGGGAGGACCTGCTTGCCATAGCCAAAAACTTAAAATAAAAATTTCGTTCAATTCTATGCATAATTTCATACACTTTTCGATGGTACAATATTCAAAATCGCACAAAAATCGCATTTACAGCGCCCCCTACCGGCGAATTTTTTCCAAATTCAGGGAGGACCTGCTTGTCATATCCAAAAACTTAAAATAAAAATTTGGTGTAATTCTATGCATAACTCCATACACTTTTGGATGGTACAATATTCAAAATCGCACAAAAATTGTTATATCAGCGCCCTCTACCGGCGATTTTTTTCCAAATTCCGGGAGGACCTGCTTGCCATAGCCAGAAACTTATAATAAAATTTTGGTTTAATTCTATACATAACTTCATACACTTTTTGACTGTACAATGGCGACAGACAGACGGACAGACGGACGGACGGACAGACAGACATTTTCTATAAACATGTTTTTTGGAATCTCTGACCCCTAAAACATGCAAATCCGTCGAAAACCGGAAGTCGAAAAAAATTTCGATTACAATACTTTCTTCTATTGAAGATAGAAGAAAGTAAAAATAGTCGCATGTGGCAGCCCTGCAATTGAAATACAATAATACCTCGACTTACGTTAGCAATTCGTTCCAAGACTAGCAACGTAAATCGAAAATGACGTAAGTTGAGGTACATTTAGATAAGCAAAAGGGGATAAGTAATAAAAATTCTCCAAAATCTAATAAACATATTCATTTAATACACATAAAAAAATTGCCATAATTTTTTTGTGAAAAAAAAAATTATGGCCATTTTTTTTTCCCATTCTGACCAGAAAATCAGAGGTCTAACTTTTTACGACTGCTCTTTTATCTTCACCTAACACTTCATGTATAATGACTGTTTCATAATAATAGAAGCCACCAGTCCACCAGAAGAAAATGAAGTAATGTTAATGCCGGGGGCGACACTAAATTCTGAAAAAGCAGAATTCCTGTTCTCTAGTTTTCCATTTCATTAGTTCTTCCTTATTTATTACATAAACCAATGTTTGCAACTAATATAAATTAGCAGACTTGTCATAATTTATTCCGAACAAGTGTTGAAAATACTTTAACCTACTTAATATTTTAAAATTAAATTCTTTGATATATTAATGAGATTAAAATTACATCATCTCCTTCGAAACGTAATCTGTAAACATAAATCTTACATTCGCAAGAGTATTAATTCGTTTTCGCCAATAAATTATCAGACTCGGGAAGTATTTGTCGAAATTCTAAATAAGCTGTATATTTGCATATAACTTATCAGAAGAATTTATTATAATTATACATTAACTAGAATTATCCAAGTTTACCAAAGATGAATTCTTCATTTGAAGTAGATGTCAACATTCCGGGTTTAATTTTTCAAGAAAAATAAACTTATTTCGAACCAGAAATTTTACTAGACAAATACATTTTAAATAAGTACTACATAGAACGGCTAGACTTTGGGCTTAGGCTACCCTTCTTCCCCTTTAATGCTAACGATCTCACTTTCTACTGATTTTTTTTACTTTCTATTATAAAATATTAAAAAATGTTATAAAAAATTTAAAAAATATTTGAAAAAACTTATAAAAAATTTAAAAATTTTAGAAAATACAAAAATATATCTTGTTGTTGTAATGCTATACTTAATCTTTCTTCTAGATTTTCCTCTTTATTTTTTACTTTTTATTTGAGCTCTATTCCCATGCAACCCCAGTTAGATTTTTTACTTTTTATGCCCTTACTGCTACCAGCTATGAATTTTGCTATTCCATTTAACTTGCACAATCTTATGTGATGGGGATGTGGGGCAAGAGGCCCCGGGCTCCTCGACCAAATCATCTTCGAACCGAACGGCTAGACTTTTAATTCATGGCTCTTCTCTGATGTGATATATAGTAAAGCGAGGAGAGTCTGCGCACATTTCAAAAGAATAATAATAAAAAATCTAAATATTAATATTTTGCTAAACTATGCATGAATAATTTTGACTTTATTTGTTTTTAAAGCATTTCCATTGTTATTTTGTTGTTATACTGTAAATTAATAGAACAGCAGTAATAAAACCAAGAAAACTATTTTGCGCAATCTCTCCTTACAGGGTAGGAGAGAACGCGCACATGGGTAGGAGAGATTGCGCACATAGGTAGAAGAGATTGTTATTAATAATAATTACAATTAAATTGTTAACAATAATAATTACACTTAATTGACATTTTGTGAGTAAATATTTTTGTATTAGGAGTAAATATTTCAACCAAATGTTTAAATAATAAATAAAAGAAATAATTTTAACAACAGTTAAAATTTGTAATTTAAAAAGATTAAAATATCAGAAAAAGCAAGCCTTACTAAGATTACAAAAGAACATTCACCTAGTAGATAACATGTTTAACTTGAAAATTACTTCATTTCGATTTCCACAGTTTCATTGTATTTTGTTTGCTAACCGAAGTTGTCGTCGTCCACAATCGATGCACTTATTATTGGAAACGTGCATCTTTCGTGCAATCACCTGCAACAAGCAATACATTGAATCCAGTCAGTTGTCGAAATTGTCTCCTGGTACAGTTCCTGATACTCAGTGTACTCATCCTCATTTACCTTCGTTTTTTTCCCTTGCGTTTTTTTATCCTACTTTTTGTAAAAGCACACCTTATCTTCAGCTTTTTTTTTTTTTTTTTTTTTTTTTTTTGTAGCGGCATCCTTCTTAAATCTTTCTTCATATGTATTTTGTGGATCAGTAACATTAATTGCACCCTGTTTCTTTTTGACTTTGATGGCATTACACTACTTGGAATGGGTGAAAGCTTTTGCAAAACATTGTATTAGAAAATTTATTTTAGTTAACAAAATTAATTTATTAGCAAATTAATTGATCATAAATTATATATATATATATTTAATTAAATTATTAACAAATACATTATTAATTTATTAACAAAAATAATTACATAAAATTTATTTAATAACAACTGTATTATTAATTTTTTAATAAAATTTTTATCTGCAAAAGTATTTTTTTGGCAAATTAATTTATTGCCAAATTTAGTTTTGATAATTATGTGTTTTTCCGAAATTATTTCAAAATTTGATTCTTTCATATGTTTTACGCGTAATTTGCAATTCATACAAATTTATCAATAAGCTGTGTTATCTCTCCTAGCACTTAAACTTATGGGGAAATGCGCCATCTCTCCTAAGTAGCAGATGCGCAAACTCTCCTATTTTGGCAGGAGAGATTGTGCGGTCTTTTATTTAAATACGGCCACTTCTAAAATGAATTTCTGGTGTTCGCATACTTAGTTCAGGTTAGTAGTTTATAAGAAATCGTTTAAGTTCAAAATATTTTGTATTATTGACGCTCTATAAAAATTCTGACGAACAGTTATGAAAATTCAAGCACTTACTTTGGAAAAAATACCAAAATAGCACTGCTTTATCCAAGACGCTTGGAACAATAAATATGCACATTCAGTAGACACTGCAGTAATTCTGCTGTACAACTACCTGGAGTCGCTGGGCGCGCACTCTACTCCTTCCCGTCGAAACTCTTTGTGCGCAATCTCTCCTACCGCGCGAACTCTCCTCGCTTTACTATACACTTACTCATATACAGGGAGTCGCGTAGCACTGCCAAAGTGATATAAGTAAGCGTCCTATATTAAATGGGAGCGTTAACCGCAAGATTAAAGGCGAGGTCACATCAATTAAGGTCGCACGCCACGTAGTGGACGGGGTGAACTACAAAAATATGCCTGTGTTCTTCTTTATGGATAATCTATTAATTGCACTTCTATGAAATAACTGCGCAAGCGCAAACGTCGTGTTTTTATTTATTTCTAGTATTTATATTCTAACAGTAATAGAATATTCTATCAATTTTTATTCGTGTTTTTTGACTTATTTATTATAGTTAATTATTTAAATAAAAACAATTCTTTTTAGAACTAATATTATTTGTTAAAATGGCAAAATGTTGGCCATCGAATAACTGTAGTTTTCGAAATTGTAAGAAAATTCTTTTTCTTATAGAATTCATATCTGTCTTTTTCCAAAGTGTAAAACAATTTAGTTACGTATTTTAACTTTAATTTATTAAAAAAGATAAAATATTATTTAATATATATTATCAAATGTTGTTGATTTAAATACGCTCGATTTTAATTATTTTCTTTTAATGAAATGAAAAATGACTCATAAAAATTAGTAAGTAGTTAATGTTTAAAGATTGAATTTTGCAGTCTTATTTTTTATTCAATTCTTATGTGCCAAAGTTATAAAAAATAATATACACTGTTGTATTCCCGATGAGAATACAACGTTTATGAATCTTTAGAATATGTATAGTAAAGTGGGGACAGATGCCGCAGTTTTTTATTTTCTTCTTGTAAAATGTACAATAAAGCAAAAAACAACAAACTAAGTACAAGAAATCATTGATATCTGGTACATGGCATATCTGGCACATAATCATGACCCTTTAGAATCTAATTCCTATGTTAAACAAGTTGAAACCCTCTTAATAAAGTAGGCATAATTATTTTCCCACAGGTCCTTTTTTAACATCATTTTTATGTGCTGGGTAAGATGTCGCATGGGGTGTGGGACAGATGCCGCATGGAGAAAATGCTAGGCTGTTTATTTTTTTTTTCAAGCAAATCACATTTTTATTTTCTCAAACTACTTCAAACGAAAATAAATAACAGTAAACTTACAAAAAAATATATATCACTAAATTGTGAAAAGTTTAACGAAAATGCAAAAGTGTAATCTCTATAAACAAAACGTAAGACAAAAAGTGAAAATGAAAAGAAAATCATTTGAATTTACATGAATGGATAGCATAATTACTGGAGACAATAGACAGCATAATTCCAAAAAAGATATAAATCACTGGTTTACATCCAGGCAAACATTACAGTTTGCTCTTAAAGTATTAGTTCTATTCTATTTAGGCCCTAGTCTGTTTATTTTTGGCCTTTCTTCTCATTATTTGATTTTGTATTTCCATTCGCCCACAATCATACCACACTACCCGTTGGAAAAGTAAAGTAAGCGTTTTTCATGCAGCTGTCTATTGAATTTGATCTACTGAATCTTGTTCGCTTTAGACTTTGGTCCTTGATAAGACTCCAGACCCTCAACATATGCAGAGTCATCAAATTCCAATCCAGTTCTGCCATCAGAATCCATAAGAGGAACAATTTACCCATTCTCGGAAGATGGCTCATATTTTAGTTTTTTCCCCAAGTAACGCGTTTTTAAGTTGATCTTTCCCTTTCTTTTTTTTTTTTTTTTACACATTTTACTTCCGTCGTTCTTTGACGCTTTCTAGTTCCTTTTGTTTTCATTTCCTTTTCCTTTTTTATTGTTTATAAACTCTGTGCTTCTAATATTTGCATCCTTTTACTTTCTCTTACTTGGCTGTATAGGTCTTTTGACCATTGGGGTAGGAGATATTTTGTTTAACAGTTTAGATGGTGTGAATTGTAAACGGCCTACGTTTTCCTTATTCACACATGGTGAACCAACATTGTTGCTGAGAATATTTTGATAAGTAGCAGAATGCGCTAATATACATTCATTTAAATGTAAGTTCTACTTAAATCTCAGTGATGGATTTATTGAACCGAAAAACAAAAATATATTTTGCGGCATCTGTTTCTCAACCTCGGTGCGGCATCTGTCCCATAGTGGCGGTTAAGATGCCGCGCCGCCATTTTGTGTCATGTGAGCGACGCGAGAGAAAGGCAAGCACATGCCTGTATTCTACGAGGATCTAGTCTATAGTTGCAAACGATTTTGGGATGGAATCTCTGTTTACTTTTCTTAAAATATGTAATAAAACTTCATTAGAATAATTTTAGCAACTTGCCACGCAGGTTCGAGCCATAAAAACTGGCATAAATATGTATTTTCCGTCCACCGTACTCTTAAATGCTAATTTAGTAAATAACATTTTATGGTGTTATAATTGCTTACTGTTGTCCTTTTCGCTTTAAATAAGTACGATCGCTATAAGGGGTAACCACTACCTTAAAATGACTATATACAGGGCGATCGAAAAGTCGCGCAACCCTTGAAAAATATTTTGTTTACTAAAATACAAACATGATACAAATTACAAACATAAAAAAACTAAATTGAAAGAGTAAACTGAGCGTTAATTAAGATTGCTACAGAAGATATTGGAAATGTCACCCTTTTTCTCAGATACAAAGACGTATGCGTTTTTTTTTTTTTTTTTTTTTTTTTTTTTTTTTTTAAATTTGAAGCCATTTTTCTCAATGTTGGAACAGTCATTTTTTTAATCTCGTGTTCAATGTTTGTTTTCAGGTCAGGTTTGTTTTCGCCTAAAAGCACATGTTTTTGCGAACAATCCACTCCTCATCATTGACCTGAAAACAAACATTGAACATGAGATTAAAAAAATAAGTGCTCCATCATTGAGAAGAGTAACCTCAAATTTGAAAAAACGCATACGTCTTTGTATACGAGAAAAGGGGTCACATTTTCAATCTTTTTCTGAAACTATGTTAATTTTCGCTCAGTTTTGTGTCTCTGTATTGTTACTCTTTCAATTTAGTTTATGTTTGTAATTTGAATCATGTTTATACTTTAGTAAAAAAAAATATTTGTCAAGGATTGCGTGACTTTTCGATCGCCCTGTATCATTCGAAATTACGAACATAAAATACTGCGGTCAAATTTATTTGTTTGATACACGAATGCTTTTCCGCAGTATTATTGATTACCGATTGTCATAATATGATAACCTATAGTTAATTCACTCTATGTCCATTGGCAACTTGTTTAGAAGAATAAGGAATTGGAGAAATTGGAGAAATTGGAGAAGCAGCTGTGCACTTTCGAAATTAGGAAGTGATAAGCAATTTCTTGTAATCAGTAGCGATAAACAAATCTCACAACCTGATTCATTTTGCTTTCAAAGATTTTCTTGACTCGCTTTTATCGGAAATCGAGAATTGGTTTCGAAATGTTTCGTTGAACATCATTTTATTTTACGCTGGAAATATTTTGAATGTTTACCATTGAATTGCTTGAATTGTATCCGATGAAAAATCGATAAACCAAATTGCTGTTTAAGTAATTTAGATTTTTGTGTAATAAAAGGGTAGGGAATGAACAACGTTAATAAACGGTCAAGTGCGAGTATTACTCGCTCACAGAGGGTTCCGTACAATAAATATATGAATTATTAACTGTACATTAGAACCTCTTTTATCCGAAACTCTTTTAACCGAAACACTCGGTTAACCGAAATCCATTTTTAAAGGTTTTTTTTTTTTTTTTTTTTTTACTATCACATTTCTTGTGTGCAAAATCCATTTTGAGAGCTTTTTTTTTTTTTTAACTATCATTATCCTTGTGTGCAAACGGTCCTTTACAAACTACGAGTATATATAAATATTTTCGATCCCCTTTCTTAGAATTCTTTTGAATTTAACTTGAGCTCCCGTAAGATGCGGAGTGAACGAAGAAACAAGAAAACGGATAAATTAGTAATTCTGAAGCTTTTAAATGTTTTGCAAAAGTTTTGGCATGGCTAGAGCAGCAGAAAGACTATGATACTGGTGAACTAATAATATTAGCTCAGTGATAGAGCTTCAAAGCAAAGACAATCGAAACATTTTTTTAAACTCTTGTGATATATGTAAAAGGTACTTAATTTCAAAATTAATATTCAGGTAATTTATTCTTGTTTCCATTTTGCTATTGCTTTACTTTTATTAAGCTCTTGTTAGCATAATAAGAAATATTGCATAAATATATCCTTAGTCTTAAAATGGAAGCATTCTCGGTTATCCGAAAGTTTCGATTTTCCGAAAGAGGGTCGGTCCAATTATTTCGGATAATCGAGGTTGTACTGTATTATTAAAAAAAATCGTCGCTAAAAGAATAATAAGGCTTAGTAAAAAACTATACAACGTAGGGTTTGGTATAGCTGTATATGCTAGAAAAGTAGGAGTGGGTATACCATGAAAGTTTAAAGAGATATGAAGCCTAAATAATATCAAATATTGCTATTTTGCATAACTCTTTTTTTTATCTTATCCTAATCTGTTTATGATGAACTTAATTTGGTAGTGACAATAAAAAAGTAGTGCATATTTAAACTTCAATTGTCATTTCATAAAACTGAATTCAGCGTAGTGATAATCCTTTCTTTTTACAGTGTAGCTAAAACAAAACCATTGATCAAAGTTTAAACCTGGCATTGTACTAAGCGCGCTTCGAAAGGAGGTCGCAAAGTTAAAGAGTAAGCAATGGTAGAAATTGGAGAAGCAGCTGTGTCCTGTCGAAATTAGCTAGTGGCAAACAATTTCTTGTGATCAGTGGCAATAAACAAAGCTCACAACCTGATTCATTTTGGTTTCAAAGATTTTCTTGACTCATTTTTATCGGAAATCGAGGATTGGTTTAGAAATGTTTCATTGAACATCATTTGATTTTACTCTGGAAATATTTTGAATGTTCATCATTGAATTGCTTGTACTCTATTCGATGAAAAATCGATAAACCAAATTGCTGTTTATGTAATTTAAATTTTTGTGTAATAAAAGGGTAGGGTATGAATAGCGTTGACAGGTCTGTTGTCACAAAAAGCGGGACAGGCTGAAAAAAAAGCGGGACAACGACTTTTAAATCGGGAAATAAAAATACACTAAATGTATCAACACGGAACCTGTTTATAACGGAATCCTGTTATCCGTGCTGGAAGAATATTATACAATTATACCTGATATGACAAAAACTGTTTAAAACGAAATATTTCTTCGTACTCTTTAGATTCCGCCTTAGAAGGTTTTATCCCATTTAGCAAAATAATCTTATACAGTAAAACTTACAAAACCGGAATTTACTTAAAAGCTCAAATATTTTTTTTTCTACCCTATCTATATTATAAAGGACAAACATATCTGTGCGTAACGCATACGTCATTTTGCGAATGGCAACAATTTGAAATTTGAAATAAAATTTAGGTTTTGCAATTATATATTAAACTTCTAAACATCGCATATTTTAAATTTTAACACCGTCGTATAAGGAAAAAAATGCTCTTTTAAATGCAATTTACTTGAAAGCTGTATCTCAATTTGTTTTTGAGATATTAATTTTTTTGTAGTTTTTAATACAAATTTTGTAATCGTGGCAACTGAAGTACTCCATTTATATTGAAAGTAAAGGGAAAATAGTCATGGTTTATTATTTTTATTGATTATATCCTTATTGATGCCATTTTCACATTACAAATAAAAGTAACTTTTTTATAATTTTTGAACAGAAAATGATGTCAGACATTAAAAAAGAACACGCATTTTTGTTCATAAATCAGTTACATTTCAATATTTTTACATTACGCTGATACTGAGTTTGAGACGCTAGGCAAAATGATTCCGTGAGTAAAAATTATGTCATATTTAAAACAATACGATCATTTATTTTGATAAAACTAAATATTTGACCGATACTAAATGGTCAATATGACAATTAAAGGCAAATTTCTGAATTTTTTTTTTTTTTTTTTTTTTTTTTTTTTTTTAACGGGTATTGAGACTAGAACTTAAAGTTCACATGAAAAGTTGCATCGGACAAACGTGACTTTAAGTTTGGAAATACATTCATTAATAATGTATTGCGCGTTAAAATACTTTCAAATTGTGAATTTGAGTGGTGCGTATGTAAATTATGAGAATGTGAAAATAACGTACAGTTTAGATTTTATGGGGGAAAATTTTATGATGTGACAAAGCGAAATACTTTTTATTGATTTTTCATCCCGTAAAAACAAACATAAGAGCCTCAATCGATAAATTCATCATAATTACTCATTTTGATTACGTATTATAATAGAGTTTAATTTTTCAATAATTTAAGCAGTTGAAGTTTGTTTAAATAATATTTTGGCAATTTTAGGTAAAAAAAATATTATTTGTTTTAAGAAAGAGTGAGACAACCAATGTTAGATGAATTTTTAATTGTAATTATTTTTGTAGGTTTATTATAAATTCGATCTGAAGTTCCTTTCTAACATTTTAGTTCGTCGAATTTCGACGGGTTGCAACTCGTATATATAAAATCCTAATGAAACGAATTTATGAAACGAATATATGAAACGCCTGAAATATATCAATTCTTTGAATCGACTGATTAAACAACTGATTTTGTTTCACGGCGATTTCTCCTAAAATATGGAATACTTTGCGATGAAATTAACACCAAAAATCCGTGTTGATCCACAGATCTCAAAACTGGTATTAGAATTTTTAAATTCGAATTAGTTTTCGAAATATTAATTTTTTTCTAATTTTAAATACATTTTTTCTAATGATGGCAACTCAAATTTTAATCATAAGAGAATTTTTTTTTTTCATAATTCAGAAAAGGTTACTATTTTAAATTAATTCGGCGACAGTTTGGCCTCCTTTAAATCTATGCTAAGAACAATGCTTTTTTTTGTATTTCGTAATCATTTTATTAAATACAAAACTTTCATTTAAAAATGAAACATTTAAATTGATAGCTTTCACTTCTTAAAAAAAAAAAAAAAAAAAAAAAAAAAAAAGAACGAAAAGAAAATTATTAGGCACAGATGTCACATACGCGCCAGGGTACCTAATTGGCGCACAAATGGCATTATTTTGATAGACATGGTAACCCGGCTATTGTTGTTTATTTAATAATAAATGTATATTTACTTTTATTTCTTTTATAAATTTATATAAATTATTTTGTTCTATAGTAATTAATTATTTTTTTGCTATTTCCTTTTGAAAATAATAGAAAATAATTAAAAAATACGGTACAATGTAGTAATTATTCCGTCACCCAATTTCGCAAATTATATAAATCGCCAAACCAATCGCCAAATTGTACAGATTGACAAAATTTTTATTTTAAATAACGAAAGAACAAATAAATTAGTATAACATTAATAAATATAAAAATAAAACGTCGAAATAAAAATCACTTGATGACGTAAACACGTGTAACTTGCTAAAAGTTAAGTGAATGTGACATTTACGATCAACCATTATTGACATTTAATCTTATAGTTCGCGATAGATTTTTTGTCGACGGGATAACTAAGTAGTACCAAAAATACATATGTAACTGGTATTCGAAAACGAGGTTTTCGCCAAATTTTCGTAAAAAAAAAAAAGTCATGCCAAATATGCCGTGTATGACATCTGGCGAAATATTAAATTATGTAACAAACCATGACATTTAATTTCAACTTCAAATCAATGTTTTAATTTATCACTCGAACAATAAAAATAATGCTAACTGGCGAGTTGAAAAAAAGATATTGGCGAGATTTGCACCCGGCTTTTTTTTTCTTATGGCACATGTCATATACGGCCCCATATTGGCGCGATTTTTTCTGACGCCAATGTCATATACGCAACGGGTATTTAACTGGCGCCAAAGTATTGTTATTTTGCTTGATATGGTAAGCCGGATGTTGTTGTTTATGCTGTTGATGCGTTCCCCAAATTGGCGTTGGAAAAAAATCGCGCCAATATGGGGCCGTATATGACATTTGTTCCAAACCTTCATATGAAAGGCGAAGGGATCAGATCGTATTTGTTTATGGCATTTGATGACTTGAACTATTATAATATAGATGAAATGATGGGTATAGAATAATATTTGGCGACTTATCACCTGTGCCTGGATAACATTAAAGTATCAAAATGGCACCTAGAGTATAAAAAGCAAAGTGTTCCGCCCGGAACTGTTGATGATAGTCACATGATTTAGGCTATTGTTATAGAGATTGTTTTAAAATATCGGTTGAGAAAGACTCTGAATACTTAATTCATTTTATTTTAGCTTCTTTTCAAATGTTTAACTGATCCTCTTTAATCAAAAACGAAAACAACCATTGGATGTCTTAACAGCAACTGTTTCTGCGTTAAATTTTTGCAATCAAAGGGATTTGAATGGAAACCCGTTTACAGGAACATTTGCAGAGCTTTTTCAGTATAATTTAATCTTCTCTAATATTTTTAAAACCCATTAGATTTTTAGATTTTTAGATTCTGAACGGGGGTTGGCGAGCGTAGCTTGCAGGAGGCAGAGCCCCCTAGTATATATACAAATTTCTCAAAGTGAAATAGTTTTCATTTCACCAGTTCCGAAATTCGAAACTCAATCTTAAAAAGACAAGATACTTTCGACAAAGTTTTGCATTAAAAATAACTTGATGTGCAAAATGTAACTTTTGCAGTATCTGTTTAACCTAGCATCATAAGTACGATTCCGTACTTTAAAATTTCGCGTTAATCAAATTAATGTTTCTTTTCTAAATGTACAGTCGTGGAAAAAAAAAGTAAACACCCCTTACTAACCCTGCAAAAAAATGTCGTAGAAGAAAGTTACTGGTACCACACGATTGGTAATAGAGTCTATCTTTAAATGATGTATATAAAATTTGCTTAGGGGCCATCTACATGATAAAACGAACCATAACTTTGTTTTTTTTCTATAGCAGTACACAGTTCTGACAGCATAAATGAACTCTAAACCCTTCAATTAGCGAAAAAACAAATTTTTATGCAATTTGTACGATAAATTTCCGAGAAATTAATTATTTTTAAAAAAGCGTATTTTAGGGGCTGTATCCAAATTGAAGTTCGGTACTCGATTGTTGACCGAGAGCGCCACCTTCTTTATCAAGACATCTTAAGCGCCACTCAAGCAGTCACTGAAGAAAGATAGATTACAGGATAGTATAAGAAATTTCAAAATATCTAGTCACTTCCATCATAGACGGCCCCTTAAACCATCATTTTGCCGTTTTTTAAGCATAATTTGAAAACTACTCGGAAGAAAAATGTGAAATTTTGGACTTCCATAAAGCAGGACTTAATAAATCTAAACCCATAAAAAAATATAGTTTGCAATTCATATTTTGTTCGAATGTTAATTTCATAATTCATATCATATAAAAGTTGCAAATTCAACGTATTTATGTTTGGGTATTTCATAATTATTGCTACACAAAAAATTAGCAAATTAGGAGTATAATTTCAGGGGATATTAATAAAAATATGAAAGTGTAAATTAACATTAGAAGCACTAAATTTTGAATGTTTATAATTCAAAAACTTAGACTTGAAATTTGATGTCTAGACACAGTTTGAACCGAACATTTGAAATATCTTGTTCAAATTGGGTATTGCCATTGAAAAAAATGAAGTTTCGGTTCGTTTTATTGTGTAGATGCCCCCCTAAGCAAATTACATATGCATCATTTAAAAGCAGACTTTATTTCCAATCGTTCGGTACCAGTAACTTTCTTCTACGATAATTTGTTGAGGAGTTACTAGGGTTGTTTAAATTTTTTTTCTACGACGGTACAATAATGTTGTATTTATTTTTCCTTCGAGATAGATAAAGATCTCATGCAATGTAAATACAACACTTCGGGTTTCCACACAGATAGAAAACTATTATTTTCAGTCGCTGGTTGAACTGTGAATAAGCATATATAAAAAACCTCAATTATGGAAAATAGACAGGTACCCAGATCTTAGAAAAAGAAAGCCCACGGGCATAACTAGTAAATTTATAAAATATTTACAAGAATATATTCGTCAAAAAGTTATTAAAACGCAGAGTTAAACCTTTGGGAATCCTGCCTTTTCCGTCGTGATATCGGAAGACCCCATCCAATGTAAATGGAAAACAACGGATTGCCACTAGAGTCCTGCGAATTTGAGTTATACCCGACCCGAACCCGAAAATTCCATTTGAAGTCAACCCGAAACCGACAAAATAATTCTTCTTTCACAATCCGACCCGAACTGCAAAAATCATTTTCAGTGACCGGCAACCTGACCCGAACTCTATATATTTTAACCCGCGCCGGACCCGAACCCGAAATACCTCAACCCACAACTCGACCCGATCCCCAAATTAATAGAAAGTGAATCATGTTTTATTGCAATTATGAAAAGTAATCTACAATTATATCTCTAATACTAATTTTATGTTTTATATAGAAAAACGAATAAATCTATTTTCTTTAATATCGAAATATAGTAAAACCTCTGACTAGGGTACACCTTGAGATCTTTGAATGGAGTCCTTTATCGAATCGGGTTGTCCTTAATTTTGTTTTTCGGGTCGAGATGATTAATTTCTTTTTTGTGGGTGAGGTTCACACTAGAATATTTCTTGCGGTTCGTATTTAAGCTTGCAGGTCGGGTTATTTGGATTTTCAGAAAAAGTTTGACCAGAACTATGTTTCAGATGAAAATAATTACGCATTTGAAAATGAATGAGTATATATTCAATTTACTGCATATGAAATACAATGTATATAAGAAATGTGACCATAGATTATTCCTTCTTTAACCCATTTATGCCTAGCGTCCTATTTTCCGGGGGCTTCGAATTTTGATAAATTTGTGTAATTTTTTTTTTATAACATGAAAACTGTATGAAATAATTATCTATAAATGTCTTTATCTGTTATCGAAAGATGACAGGATAAAATTGATATTTATTTGCTTAAAATGAAGGCTTTTTTCGGAGCTTATAGATTTTTCATTTTTCGAGTAAGCGAAATGTAAAGAGTAAGTTTATTTGTGTTTTTTCTTCCAATTATTCAAGTAAATAAGACATAGGGGAGACCGGTGCTAGTTGGCTACAGGGGTAAGTAGGCGCAGTCCTCAAAATCGCCTGTTTGTTGATAGATTGCGCAACCAGTCACAGAGTACCTTTCTTCTTGCTTTTTACAATCTTCATTGTAGTTTTGCACCGTTACCTACGTGCAGCGGACATTTATTACGATTTTTCTGTTTTTTGCACTCATAAATAATTTTTTGTAGCTTCATTCTTTTTCTAATTTCTAAAACTATTATCTTAATAATTGCGATTTAACTTGTGCAGTTTTTCTTAGTGTATGATTAACTGTACCTACCCCATATGTGATTGACTTGGATTATTTATGCTTAGAAGGTTACGTCTCCCTTTTCTGAAGAAATTTATTATGGGGCTAGTAGGCGCATAGAACACGGGGCAAGTTGGCTCGGTGTCTGGTGTGTGCTGGTAGCTTAAAATACAGCAAACAAAGAGAAAAGTGGTTGCAATGCAAGATTTTGGGCACATGGGGCTTGCCCAAACGGGGACACTCGATTTATTATTTGTGACAACTATAACTCTGATGATGATATCGAGTAGGATAGAAGTTACTCAATGTTAATGTTTTATCCATTATTTTTACGTCTGTATAATTTAGAATGTACATTGTATGGAGATAACGCCTTTGTTTAAACTTACTGGTAATAATGAAATTGATTTCTCTTAACTGCGAGTCTTATTTGAGTTCCATTTAAATTTTTATAAAGCGTGTGCCAACTTGCCCCATAGGTATAGGTAACTTGCCCCGTGACGGGGTTGGTTGGCGCACAATTTTCCTTTTACTTTAGGCTTCCACTAAAGATAAACTACAAAGACTAGAAACTCAAAACTCCGGTATTTATAGCCAAATGCCTTTTCTTTAAAAGGGCAGTTAAAGTTTGTTTAAAAACTTAAACAAAGAAATAATAAAAATAAATAACTAAAAACTGCGCCTACTATCCCCGGTCTCCCCTAATCTTAGCTTGTAGACTTCTTTGAAATGAGTATTTTTTTAAATTGTGAAATTATATGCTGAAGCCTATTTTTTATGCGTTTTTGTAACGTACAAAATACAGGGCGCAAGGCACGAATGGGTACATATTTTTATTAGCCATTTACGGGTCAATTATTTATGTAAAGTCCTTTTTCAAGATGATTATGAAACAAATTGTTTTTAAGCCTCAAATACGTTTATTCTTACTTTATTACTAATACTTATGTTATTAGTCCCTGTAAAGAAATAAATATTTTTTTTTAGTAATTCATAAAAATACTAATTTTAGTATATAATATACAATTTAAAAATTTATTTTATATAAATTTAGACAAAACATATAATTATGCATGTTATAAAATTACAAATATTATGCATATTCCCATGTATAGTGCGTTTACATTTTATAAAATAAATACAAAAAAAAAAATTAGCGTGTATTTTAAAAATATTTTTCCTGATCAATTTGCATCATTTTAAAATGATTTTACCAAGATATTTGTGAAAACAAAAAGTCAGGCATAAATGGGTTAAGAACTTTTTTTTTTCGTGTCTCGGAATATGAAAAATATTACCAACAATTCGTTTCTGATATACACAAAGATACATGCATCGTATTTGTCATAGTTTATGCACCCATACACATGTTATGTGTTTGTAGATTGGGAAGTGCCCGCTTATCAGAGTTATGAGCATACGAATATACAAGTGTTAAAAAATGAAAAAGTGTTCGCTAAATAGAGGTATCCACTTTTCGGGAGTGTCCATTATGGAGATCTTATTGTGTTTCTATTTTTAATAGGAAAAAATGTCTTTGACATTATTTTGAAAAATCGGGTCAATCCGACCTCGACTCGCAAGCGTCAAAACATAACCTGAACCCGAAACAATGAAAGTGAACCCGACCCGCAGCAAAAAAAAAAAAAAAAAATGTAGAAGCCGACACTACCCGAACCACGGGTTGAGTCGGGTGCGGGTAAAAACCGCTAACCCGACCCGATGCAGGACTCTAATTGCCAAGCAGCTTCTTTTATTATTTTCAATCACTGGTCGAATGGTTAATAAATATATCTCTATTCTAAAAAAAAGTAACTACCGCTGTCACCGCCGCCGATTTTAAATTTTTTGTGACCGGAGGTCTTTCTTCGTTAATATTAAGAAAAATAATGCATACAAAAATATGAAAATCGGTAGTATTATACAGAAATGTTTGATAAACACGCTGATGCAGACAGTTTTCAAATCGAAGAATTATTTTAACAGATATTTAATACTAAAGTTGGACAAAATCGTTCCACTAAAAAATTTTATAAGAGCAAAAACTATACATCGGAATTTAATAATTTTTAGTTCATTTTATACGTTATAATTTCCCGGTGTGCAGAATTCATTTATTTTTTTAATTTGACTCATTTTTCGAAGTTTTATTTCTATTTTAAATTCAAATTTTCAGCATTTCGAGAGATATTTTTTACTTATTTTAGAAAATTGTACTAATTTAACCTGTTGCCAACTGTATAAACAACGGAAACAATAATGTTTGCTTCAAATTAAAAATTTATTTACACGTGACTATTATAAATAGAAAAGATACTTTCAAATTAAAATTAAATAATTGCGTATAAAAAGCAGGAACTTATTGAAAATTACGTCATGAAAAGTATATAGGTGAATTTTAAAAGAGAAAGGATATTGTAAAATAATAAATTCATTAACATGCGTTAGAAGTCTTAAATAAGAGAAATTACGTCATATTTACGTCACATTACATTTATTACATAAAATGAACACAAAATAATATTGCAAAACAGTTTGAATTTAGAAATTGCGCTAGACATTTATTTGATATTTTGAGAGGATCTTTTCAACTATTTTTGTTAGGAAAGCGTAAATAATATTTCATTTCTAATAAAAGTATTTTCACGTGAATATTTAAAAGAGAAAGAATAGCGTGGTCAAAATTACGTCAGATTAAAAACGAATAATTTAAAATGTCTCATTTAAAAGAACTTTCTTTTCGCTTTGTTAAAAAATACCAGGAGACTAAGACTCTGTTTACTTAATTCCTTTTATATTAGCTTATTTTGAAATGTTGTTACACGTGTCTACGTCATCAAGTTATTTTTATTTCGACGTTTTATTTTATATTTTTATTAATGTTGTACTAATTTATTTGTTCTTTCGTTATTTAAAATAAAAATTATGTCAATTTGTATAATTTTGCGAGTGGTTTGGCGATTTATATAATTTGGCGAAATTGGTCGACTGGATAATCAAGTAGTACCGCAGCGGATTTGGCGTTAAAATTCCCCAATCAAAGAGAAATGAATAGAAATCCGTTTATAGGGAGATCGCCACTGTTTTTTAAATTATAATTAAATCTTTAGAAATCTGTTTAAAGCCGATCAAATTAGCGTGCATTTAGAGTCTGCGGTGTCTGGACGGGGGTTGGCGAGCGTAGCTCGTAGGGGGCCGAGCCCCCTAGTAATTAAAAAAAACCTCAATCACGGAAAAAAACGTACCCCCATTATGGAAAGGGCAAGCCATGGGTATAATTAATAAATTTATAAAACATCTAAAATACTGCCCTTTTTAAAAAATTATTAAAACGTAAAGTTAAACTTTAATTTCCTTAAAAAATAGATTTATTAATAATAAAATATTATATGACTTTCAATTTAACATCATTAATGAAAGAAGCTAATGATCATTTTTACTTTTAAATCATTGAAACCGTATTTTCAAAGAAAGCTTTGTAAAATAACGTGACTTCAAAATATCTGTTTGTAAAAATCATTAAAAAGAGATAATTATCTTTTTAAAAATATTTTTCCTGTCTATTTCGTAAAATAAGCTAGCATATCTTAGGGCTTTTTCAGGTAATTGGCTGCTTTAAATATTCATTAAAGATTTCACTTTTTTTTTTTTTTTTTCTTTTTTTTTTTTTTAAACAACTGCGCCTACTTTGGAAAAAAAAAAAGTTGCATTTAAAATTAATAACAACTAGGGGGCTCGGCCCTCTACGAGCTACGCTCGCCAACCCCCGTCCAGACACCGCAGACTCTAAATGCACGCTAATTTGATCGGTTTTAAAAAGATTTCGAAAGATTGAATTATAATTTAAAAAACAGAGGCGATCTCCCTATAAACGAATTTCTATTCATTTCTCTTTGATTGGGGAATTTTAACGCCAAATCCGCTGCGGTACTACTTGATTATCCTGTCGACCAATTTCGTCAAATTATATAAATCGCCAAACCACTCGCAAAATTATACAAATTGATATAATTCAATTCCTACTATTAGCTCACACTCTCCCTATATTTATTTATATATTTATATATTTATCTTGTTCAAATTTTCAATCGTTAATAAAATACGCATTATTCATCCTATCAGGTTGAAATAAATTTTTTTAAACTTGTACTGGATGACAATTGATGTTAATACAGTTTTTTCAATATTAATTAATTAATTAAATTTTAATTAATTAATTTTAATTATATAAGCAAAAATATTACGTCTGAATTCCATCTTTAAAATATTTACATTAAAATCACAGACAATACATAAAACAATTAAAATTAATACATAAAAACACTAAAAACATATTAAAATTGGGACGTTTCGGATCATCACGATCCCTCCTCAGCCAATTATAAACGTTAAGTCAATACTATCAACAGTTACAAGAAAAACACAACAGAAAGTCATCAATTTCAGGTTACAGTTAAAATAAAATAGAATGCTCGGCCGGCACAGATGCAGCTTCGTTAATCGCTAAATCCTTGGTTTTAGTATGCCAGGCCTCTAAAAACACTCTCCCTGCGTAATTGTTGCAACCGGATCGGATCACAAAAGCTTTATTAAAATCTGGAAAATGGTCGGTTGCAATAGTATGCTGAACGATCTTTGAATTCAAATTTCTACATCTAAATGCCTGTTTATGCTCTTTAAGCCGTATTTCAAGTGTCCTGCTAGATTCACCAATATAAACCGCTTCACACTGCTCACACGGAATTCCGTGATGATCCGAAACGTCCCAATTTTAATATGTTTTTAGTGTTTTTATGTAATATTTTTAATTGTTTTATGTATTGTCTGTGATTTTAATGTAAATATTTTAATTAATTATAGTTTTGCATGGGAAACAAAATGGCGGCCATTGGTTATTGAAGTTCAATGAAAGTATTTTCAATAAGGGGTTACCATAGGGGGACCCTGTTCTGCCGCCAAATATCGCCAAGTTTGTCGCCAACTTGGCGATATATCGCCAAATTTGGCGGCCAAAATGAGTCGCCAAAAGTGACGCCAACTTGGCGATATCTGTAATATTTCGCCAAATTCCCATAGAGTTCCATTGTAAACCTACTTGCTTATAGAAAAGCAACAAATTGAGATATTTTAATGCAACAAAAACTAATATTAGCTTGATTATATTAAATTTTTCTTTGATAGCCTAAGTAGGAATTGACTTTAAAAACAAAATTTTTATATTACTTGTTTTTATTTTAAATAACGAAAGAACAAATAAATTCGTACAACATTAATAAAAACACAAATAAATAACTTGATGACGTATACACGTGTAACAACATTTCAAAATAAGCTAATATAAAAGGAATTAAGTAAACAGAGTCTTTGTCTCCTGGTATTTTTTAACAAAGCGAAAAGAAAGTTCTTTTAAATGAGACATTTTAAATTAATTCTCAAAATATCAAATAAATGTCTAGCGCAATTTCTAAATTTAAACTTTTTTGCAATATTATTTTGTGTTCATTTTATGTAATAACTATAATGTGACGTAAATATGACGTAATTTCTCCTAAGACTTCTAACGCATGTTAATGAATTTATTATTTTACAATATCCTTTCTCTTTTAAAATTCACGTGTATACTTTTTATGACGTAATTTTTAATAAGTTACTGCTTTTTATACGTAATTATTTAATTTTAATTTGAAAGTTTTTTTCCTGTTTATAATAGTCACGTGTAAATAAATTTTTAATTTGAAGCAAACATTATTGCTTGCGCTTTTTATACAGTTGGCAACAGTTTAAATTAGTACAATTTTCTGAGATCTGTAAAAAATATCTCTAGAAATGCTGAAAATTTGAATTTAAAATAGAAATAAAACCTGAAAAAATGAGTCAAAATAAAAAAATTAATGCAATCTGCACTCCGGCAAATTCTAACGCATAAAATGATCTAAAAATGATTACACTGCTATGTATAGTTTTTGCTGCTATAAAACTTTTTTAGTGGAACGATTTTGTCCAACTTTAGCATTAAATAACTCTTAAAATAATTCTCCGATTTGAAAACTGTCTGCATCAGCGTGTTTATCAAACATTTCTGTATAAAACCACCGATTTTCATATTTTTGTATGCATTATTTTTCTTAATATTAACGAATAAAGACCTCCGGTCACAAAAAAATCAAAACCGGCGGCGGCGGCGGCGGCGGCGGTGACAGCGGTAGTTACTTTTTTTTAGAATAGAGAGACTATAAGAGTTCAAAGTTTTGCTAGAAACTAAAATAAACTGGAACGAAAGTTGAAACCAGTATCATCATTTAAACGTGGCTAAATTTAATAATTAAAATATAAATGTATTTTGATTGGTGAATGTCAAATGGTACGAACGCCAGTATTAAAATAAATATGTGTTGTAATATTATTGCATATTTTTTTTATGTTAATAGAGGGCTCTGCCCCTTACGTGCTATGCTCGTCAACCACCGTTCATGCACTCCAGGCTCTAAAAGATTGCTAATGTGGTCTGTTTTAAAAGATTACGGAAGATTGAATTATAATTAAACAACCAGTGGCGATCTCGCTGTTATCGGTATTCCATTCATTTCCCTTTGACTGAAGGATTTTAAGACCGAATCAGCGGCTGTTGAAACATTTAATAACTGTTTTCATGATTGATTAAAAGAGGGGTTCACAACCACTGTAGATCAAGTCCATTTCGAAAAAAAAGAGATAGTCTATTTAAAAGGTGCATAAAATCAGTATTATCCACTCCCACACTAAAGCAAGTTTGTAAACAGATGACATATATGGGAAAGTACGAGGGTGTATCAATAAGTTTTTGCCCTCACATAGAAATAATTGAGTGAAATTTATGAAATTGCTACATTGTATTAGTCCTTTTCTATATAGTCACTGTGCTCAGTGACACATTTCTGAAAACAGTATTTCAAAGAGAGGGGGAGGATGTATTCCAGAAGGCGCGATAGTGAACCCAAAGGGGGGCATTTTTCTAACTTTTGCCGACCCCCACCTGTGACATATTGTTGGATAGGTCTGTGACCATTTATTCATGTTATGCACTCTCGAGCCCCCTCCCACCAAATTTGCCCCCCGTGAGGCATAAATGATGTCTGCAAAATTTAGAAAAGTGTCCTCGGAGAATCGCGTCTCCTAGAATACATCTTCCCCCTCTCTTTGAAATACCGTTTCCAGAAATGTATTACCGTGCACGGTGACTATATAGAAAAGGACTAATACAATGTAGCAATTTCTTAAATTTCACTCAATTATTACTATGTGATGCCAAAAACGTATTGATACACCCTGGTATGTGAAAACAGACTTGGTTCACTGCGGGAATGCATAAAAAAGTTTTTATACAGCTTCTAAATGGACTATCGCATTTTTTTAAAAAATGGACTTGGTCTACTATGGTTGTGAGCCCCTCAAATAACGTCAGCTAAACATTTGAAAATCAGTTTATGTAAAATGAACTAAGTAAACAATGTTGTTGTCTCACCGGATTTGTTAATAACTCTATAAGAGAATTGCTTTAAATAAGATAATTTAAATGTATTGTTGCACTCTTGCTTAATTCCCACGCTGACGAATTTTCTCGGATCCACTATCACCACTCGTACAGACATCGAAAAAATGTTATTTTATTTGATATGCTGCCAACACCGATATAAATAGGTGATATCGGACACGGTGTGAGAAGGATTATCGAAAACGCTAAACTGATTCAATTAATATTAAAGAAAAATTTATTTACAAGTTATTTACAAAACACAACATTATTTACATTTAAGGGCTCGGATATAGACGATCCGGCCAGATACTAAGTTATATATCAAGTACTTTCTACGTACTGGGTCAACTTATTAAAATACACTATTTCCTTCTCACTATAAGGCACCTCATTAGGGTTATCGGAAGACCACACAGGACCCTATTCGCTCAAGACGCTTTCCCGCAACTCACGACGCTCCACTCCAGAAAACTCCACCGGAAAACACTTACAACCTCACCTTCACGAGGTCTACGCCAGAACTGCTCTCTCTATCAACTATCCCTTCCAAAACCCAGCATACGGAGATTTCCTTCTTGCCTACAGTGCCTCTTCTCTTATCTAAAACTTCCCCCTTCCCGTAACGTTATTTCGCTAGATAGTCCGTGAACTCCTTTGTTTGCCTTATCTGAGGTGTGCGTTCTTGAACAGAAAGGAAAATTGGAATTCCTCGATACAATGGAGCTTGTTCATAGAATAATATCTAACTAAAATAACTCGGATCAACTTCAAGATAACGAGAAATATTACCTTAAACCTCAAATACGCAGAAAGTGAAATGATGTAATACAATAGATAAGTAAAAAAATAACATCAGATAATAGTAGTGTTAATTAGTTACATGCTCATTAGCGTCAAAAGCCTGTCATGTATACTTTTAAATCTGACGTAATATTTACCAAAGTTTTCTTTCTCTCTTTAATATTCATGTGAAAGTAATTTTTTTATTTGAAAGGAATGGGAAATATTATTATTTGCACTGTCTCTGAATTGAAAACGATAGTCAAAAAGACCATCTCGAAATATGAAATAAAACTCTGGCGCAAATATATTTTTATATTGAAATTGTTTGGCAATATTATTATTTGGCCATTTTTAATAGGACGTAAATTTCCTTATTTACTGCTTTTAACGCATAAGGTTGTTACTATTATTACAACTAAATATGCATATTAAAAATAAAAAAAACCAATTACAGTTTTCATTTAAAAAATGTTTTTTATCTATGACTAGCAGGCTATGCCCGCTGCGCTGGTCAATATTTCCAAATGAACCTTGGATTAAACTAAATGGTGAATTTGAACTTGTATTTTAAACAATATGGATCTTCAGCTTGACCTTGCACATTACTGAAAACGATGCGAACGCCATTGCGATATAATGTTATCTTAAGCGTTGGACAAAATTTAGCAATTAAGAAGTAATTGTTTTAGTTGATTATAAACAGCGCACTTATGGTCGGGTAATGAGACCGTTATGACAGCAGGAATTAATACCTCTGTAACTAATCAACATATAATGAAATCGTATATACTAACACCATTCCTAAAAGTCATGCAACAGGGCCACTTGTAACAAAATATGTTCTGTAGATTTTTTTAAAAAGGCTAAACTTTCATAATCAGGTTCACTTAATTTTTTAACTTTTACTGTTGCTCTATAACTAAGTATCCTTGAACAATATGTATACACTAAAACCTTTCCAAAATTATTACCTAACTAATTGTGGTATATCCTACGAAAGTATTATAAACAATCGGAATGAAATACAAATTTCCGTTGTAAATATATAGTAGATGTTGATGATGCGATTTTGTGTAATAGAATTCATAGTAAAGTTTTCGCTTCAAACAAAAGCGATGCTTTCAACATTAAAGCTAATACACCAATATGTGAAGTATCCGATTACGGAAGGTTAACTTGAATTCTCATGAGCAACTACTGAAAGAAAAGTGAATATGTGACTTTTGTGATACTTTAATGTCAGCCGGGCGCAGGTAATAAATCAATAAAGATTGTTTTCATAGCATATTCTTATTTTATTATTTTCATTTAAAACACAAACCTTTCACTCATTTAATTTAAAATGCATGCCTTATACTAATTTCATTTAAAAAACTGAAAAGATAAACAATAACAGGAAATAATGCCATAATTAAAAGCAAAAAAATATTTTTAATTTGCATACGCAAAATGTAACTACTGCTACTGGGATTTTTTAAAATGCTATCAGCGAGATGTGCGCACGGTTGTTATAAATGTACCCATTTTTTCTTCTTATCGAGGAGCAATTTATAAATCGCACAATATTATTCCAATTCCAATTTCTTTCATTGAGGAACCTATGACCGGAAAAAAATGGAAAAAGACTCTTGTAGATTCTTCGGATGACGGCATCTGACGCCATAAACCGAGTTTATATATATGAAAATAATTTTTAAGTCGTTACAAACATTGCTTTCATACTTAAATATTTTCATTGGTACTACTTGTTATCCCTTCGACCAATTTCGCCAAATTATATAAATCGCCAAACCATTCGCCAAATTATATAAATTGACATAATCTTTATTTTAAATAACGATATAACAAATAAATTAGTATAACATTAATAAAAATACAAATAAAACGTCGAAATTAAATCACTTGATGACGTAAACACGTGTAGTTTGTATAAATTCAAGTGAATTTGATGTTTACGATCAACCATTATTGGCATTTAATCTTATAGTGTGACGATAGATTTTTGGTCGACGGAATATCTAAGTAGTACCTTTTCCATTTTTGTTTTATAACGCTAAATTCTCAGTAATTTTTTCCCTTTTATTTTACATAAAATCACTATTTTTTTTTAAAATTAAGATGCTTGCATTTTTATTTCAAACTCATAGAGCGGTTTTTATTTTTTAGCCAAAATGGTTGATTTGAATTTTTTTCGTTGCTAGAGTAACGGATGTAATGATAGATATTTTGAGGTTTAGATGCCAAAGACACCGCCAAATTAGAAAAACATGAAATGTGTCATGAACTGTTGGACTTATAAAAATTTATTTGGTAACATTCGATTCAGCATACAAAACTTCATTAAAATATGCTATCATTTGACGCATAATTTTGATATTCGATTTTTTTCCCCTCCCCGTGCAAAAACCATTTGGGGTGACACTTTAGAAAATCCTTTCTTAGCAGAAGTTTATGTCATAAGAAGTATTTTTACCACGATTTTCAAGATTTTAGGTTCAGTAGTTTGCGCTGTGCGTTAATTAGTCCCCTAATCCAGATTTTATTTTATATACTATATTAGATATGCGATTTTGCGGTGAATCGATGATCGAAAATTAGTCCAATATCATTTGAAATATTACATAACAGAGGAGAAAGTACGAAGAAAGACGAAGAAGAAATGACGAATTACAAAAGACTTGTAATTTTTTTTTTTCAAAATGTTGAATTTTTCCATAGTAATAACGTATTAAAACATAAATTTCCTTAAAAATTATCTTTATTTCGTAGATTTCGAATCTGTGAATTTTCCTATAAATGAAATTGGCGATATGACTTGAGAAAATAGATAATATTTGCTTAAATAAAATGGGTAATACTCGTTGATCTGAGTTCGAGTTTATAAATATCACATGCTTTCGGAATTACGGCGAAAAACATTTTAAAAAGTGTGAAATTATTTTACAATATGTATGTGTGGCAGAAATTCACTCTGAAATTTAAGAATTCGATTCCATTTTTAAAATATTAACTGATATCTATATAAGTTACAATTGAATATGAAAATGTACTCAAAAAATGATCTCTTTCACCTAAAAAAACACCATTTGTGAGAATATCCTCAAGCTAATGTCATGCTTATGCATTTTTGGCTTAAAATCACATTGTTTGGCGACAAAAGGAAAATAAAAAATTGTAAAGAAACAAATAGTAATTACACATGTGACTCACAATTACATCTGCTTGTTTCTTCTATAAGTCACGTGATGGGACAATTAGATATATAAAAAAAAAGAAAAGAACAGAACAGAAAGAAAATGTCGTTAAAATTTCATCTAATCAAATTTTCAGATTCGTTTCCATATCTAACGCAAGCGATAAAGAGCCAAATATTGCGTATCAAGTGTAATATTTCTTATTAAATTAAGTTTTAAGCATTACAAATATTTCTTTCGGGTTTTGATTAAATGTTTCCGTTTTTTAATATTATCACTCATTAAAACGGATTTTCTTCTTCTTTTTTTCTTTTTTTTTTTTATTTAAATAAAATTAGTAACAGTTTTTCTTTTATTTTTCGAGGTTTAATAGCCGTTTCAATTTTTTTTTATCAACGATGAATTTCGCCAAGAAATAAAATGGTAACCTTATCGCCCAAAATAACAGAATTTTCCGTCATAATTCTAAAACTAATATAGGTAGAATAATGTGTTATAGATTAAAACCTTCCCTGAAACAATACCTATCTAACGGTATAAGTTCCGTAAAAATACATGCAGTAGAACTCGAAATCTAGGCGTTCGGAACGAAATTTCCGTTTGGATTTTATATATATAATAGATAGATAATAGATTATGTGTTATGAACTATCTCAAAGTTTAAAACAGATCGCATTGTAAGATTTCCTAATTTTAACAATATCGCGTTATGTTAGTTCCACATTCCACCACCAGGGAGCGCACTCTATTCTTAACGAAAGCGTATCTGAACGAAACTCCTTCATGCAACCTTTCCGTAGATACATGAATCGGGAGGGTGGCGGTCTTAACCAATAATTTAAGATAATTGCTGAAATTACTACGAAAAATATTTTAAAGGGGCTCTACGCGGGCCCCTAATAGAGTTAGAGGAAATCGGAAGACGGCAAAAAAATCGCGGGGAAAAGTTTGCTTGGGTGCTTCGGAGCTACTTTTGGCGCGAGATCTAAGCTCTACGACCAATAGGAGCCCAGATATTTAAGGAAATATGAAGTAACAAAGTCCAAAATAATAGAATTTTCCGTAGTAATTCTATAACTAATCTAGGTAGAATGATGTGTTATAGCTTAAAACCTTCCCTGAAACGATACCTATCTAACGGTATAAGTTCCGTAAAAATCCATGCGGTAGAACTCGAAATCTCGGCGTTCGGAACGAAATTTCCGTTTGGATTTTATATATATAATAGATAGATAATAGATGTGTTTTGTGAACCGGAAAGTCCGGGTTGAAACTTCTTATTTGTACAGTAATTAGAAGGAATTTAGACGTTTATTAATTAAAACTAATTTAATAAATTGATAGTTATATAGTTCTTTTACTTACATGTTTACAAGAGTAATTAGATTAATTAACAAAATATTCTATTAAGGAAATCTCGCGATTTTTATAAAAACCCTTTAAATAAATGTATTGGGATCTTGTCTGTAAATGGAATACTTGAGATCTTATGAGTTTATGTAGTTGTAATATCTTTCTATAATGCATGGTGATTATAATTAATGTTTCAGTTTCAAAAGGATGTAAAAAAAGAATCATTGGTCAGAATGATCTGATATTCCATGTGAGTATACGTGTAGCAATGGGAATTTGTTTTGCGAACGAAAAAAAGTAGCAAAGTTCACCAATAGATGGCGCTGTACTCCTTAGAAGATGCTAATAAAAAGATGTGACATGCGCACTGCACATTTCACTTCTGATAAAAAGTTTTTTTTTTTTTTTTTTTTTTTGTAAACTTTAACTTTAATAACTTTAATAACTTTAAACTTAATAAACTTTTTTGTTTTATTGCAGCGATTCGATTACAGACAATTTTCTGTTTTGAAAAACCGGTGGTAAAAGTTTAAATATAAAGCAAAGGACTGTCGTCACGAAGGGGTTAAATATTATTCACATCCATAAAGGGACGTCGACAGTGTCTCAAAAGATTTTGGCTTTAATTGTATTAAAAAATCTAATTAACTTTGGATTTGCATTGATAATGAATTATTATATGACATCCATTTTAATATTATTATATTTTTTAAAAAATCCTTTAGGCTTAGATGCCGTATATCCCCTTGGCCGCCATCTTGGACGTTTTGAGATTGCTTGACGGTTTTATGTTGGCGATCTTTATCGATACTGAACCCGCGTGACTTGTGTGTTCTGGCAACCCCGTTTTTCAGCGAGAATGTGCTTGAGAAGGATTTATGACGTTTAGCGATTGCCACTTTAACGAGTTTTGTTTATTATTTACATTTTATTTTCGTTAAGCCTAACATGCGTATAAATCGGTGCTTGGCGACATTTACTACTTAGCGGAAAAGGGGTTTTCACGCCAAGAAAATTTCCAAGATGGCGGCCCTGGGAATTTATGACATCTGTTCAATCCTTTAGTCCAAAAAAAAAAAAAAAAAAAAAAAAAAAAAACATTCTGTAGACAATTTTTGTTATTAAACATCATACTCATACTTTAAAAGATACCTTTGCAAAATAAGGTAACTTCAAAATATCAGTTATGAAAAAAAAAAAAAACTTTAAAATGAGCTAATTAACTTTTCTAATACATTTTTCTTGTTTGTTTAAAATAAACTAGCATGTCTTCCGTTTTTGCAAATAATTAGCTGCTTTAAACATTCATTAGCGAGTTGATTTTTTTTTTCAAAAAACAGCTGCAACTACTTTCTAAAAAACAAAGAAAAATGTCATTTAAAATGAATAACAACTGAAAGTTCAATGTTTTGCGAGAGATAAAAATAAACTCAAACGAAAGTTTAAATCAGTATTTTCATTTGAACCTTGTAAGATTTAGTTTTTAGAGAAAAGATTTATTTTTTGGGTGATTATATTTTTTAAATAATTGTTTTTGTTAATACTTTATGATTCATAGTTCTTTTTTTGTAGAATTATTAACATTAAGTGTTATTTTCTATAAAAAAAATACCCTTCCAGTACTTTGTTGAATTATAACTGTTATATATGTATATATGTATATATATAATACCATGATTATTACATTTTACTAATCTGAATATTGTGTTTGCAAATTATCTGAAATAATTGAAAAAGACGGGAAATGAAATTTCTATTAAAAAAATATATCAATTTATTTTCAAAAAATTACAACGTCAGAAGTTTGGGACGCTAAGCATAACTGGTTTAACGCAAGAACCTTGCATACTTTTTTTAAAAAAACATCATCGAATTTGTACTTTCAAGAAAAGCTTATAAAAATAATGTAGCCTTAAAATATCAGTTTTTTTAAAAAAAAGGTCCTAATTATCTTTTCTAGAATAGTTTCCTTATCTGTTTTGTAAAATAAACTAGTGTGTCTTCCGTTTTTTCGGATAATCACTTGCTTTAAAAATCCATTAGCGTGTTGTTGTTTTATTTTAATTTTTTTACAAACAATTGCTATTACTTTGTAAATAAAAATTTAAAAAAGTATTTTAAAACAAATAACATTTGAGAGTTTTATCTTTTGCGAGAGATTAAAATAAAAATTCAAACCATTAACACCATTTGAACCTTGTATAGTTTAACACAAATAATTAATTGTTGACTGTTGAGTGATTACATTTCTGTAAAAATTGGTTCATAAATGGGGCATTTTCACAATTTTTGACTTTCAGGAATAAAAATCTGGTGAAATTATACTTGCTAAACTAACATTTTAAACTTTTAGAGGAATACCTCAAGGATTCAAAATAAAGAAAAACTGGTCAGCAGCGAATTTTTTTTTATTTAACTGAGATTTAAGTTAAACTTGCGAGTTTAATTTTCCTTACCGTTTTACCACTATAACTTTTTATTTTATTCTAAATTTTTACTTATAATGAATTTACATAGAACCCACAGATCATTGAAATAAGAAATAATAACAATGTACTATTTTTACTTTCTTCTATCTTCAATAGAAGAAAGTATTGTAATCGAAATTTTTTTCGACTTCCGGTTTTCGACGGATTTGCATGTTTTAGGGGTCAGAGATGCCAAAAAACATGTTTATAGAAAATGTCTGTCTGTCTGTGTGTCCGTCTGTCCGTCTGTCCGTCCGTCCGTCTGTCCGTCCGTCCGTCTGTCCGTCTGTCCGTCTGTCTGTCGCCATTGTACCATCAAAAAGTGTATGAAGTTATGTATAGAATTAAACCAAAATTTTATTATAAGTTTTTGGCTATGGCAATCAGGTCCTCCCGGAATTTGGAAAAAAATCGCCGGTAGGGGGCGCTGATATAACAATTTTTGTGCGATTTTGAATATTGTACCATCCAAAAGTGTATGGAGTTATGCATAGAATTGAACCAAATTTTTAGTTTAAGTTTTTGGCTATGGCAAGCAGGTCCTCCCTGAATTTGGAAAAAATTCGCCGGTAGGGGGCGCTGTTATAGCGATTTTTGTGCGATTTTGAATATTGTACCGTCCAAAAGTGTATGAAGTTATGTATAGAATTAAACCAAAATTTTATTATAAGTTTTTGGCTATGGCAAGCAGGTCCTCCCGGAATTTGGAAAAAATTCGCCGGTAGGGGGCGCTGATATAACAATTTTTGTGCGATTTTGAATATTGTACCATCCAAACGTGTATGGAGTTATGCATAGAATTGAACCAAATTTTTAGTTTAAGTTTTTGGATATGACAAGCAGGTCCTCCCTGAATTTGGAAAAAATCGCCGGTAGGGGGCGCTGTTATAGCGATTTTTGTGCGATTTTGAATATTGTACCGTCCAAAAGTGTATGAAGTTATGCATAGAATTAAACCAAAATTTTATTTTAAGTTTTTGGCTATGGCAAGCAGGTCCTCTCTGAATTTGGAAAAAATTCGCCGGTAGGGGGCTCTGTAATAGCGATTTTTGTGCGATTTTGAATATTGTACCGTCCAAAAGTGTATGAAGTTATGCATAGAATTAAACCAAATTTTTATTTTAAGTTTTTGGCTACGGCAAGCAGGTCCTCCCTGAATTTGGAAAAAATTCGCCGGTAGGGGGCGCTGAATAGCGATTTTGAATATTGTACCGTCCAAAAGTGTATGAAGTTATGCATAGAATTAAACCAAATTTTTATTTTAAGTTTTTGGATATGGCAAGCAGGTCCTCCATGAATTTGCAAAAAATTCGCCGTTAGGGGGCGCTGTAATAGCGATTTTTGTGCGATTTTGAATATTGCACCATCGAAAAGTGTATGAAGTTATGCATAGAATTGAACCAAAAAAATTTTTAAGTTCTTGGCTATGGCAAGGAGGTCCTCCCTTAATTTGTAAAAAAATCGCTCGTAGAGGGCGCTGTAATAGCTAATTTTGTACAATTTTTGTGCCATTTTGAATATTGTACCACCGAAAAGTGTATGAAATTATGCATAGAATTGAACCAAATTTTATGTGTTTATTTTTGGTCATGTCACGAAGGTCCTTTCTGAATTTGGAAAAATTCTGCCGGAAGGGGGCACTATAATTGCGATGTCTGTACCATTTTCATTATTGTACCATCGAAAAGTGTATGAAGTTATCCATATAATTGAACCAAATTTTTTGTGCATGTTTCTGTCTATGGCAAACAAGTCCTCCCTGAACTTGAAAAAATTCCGAAAGAAGGGGGCGCTATAATTCCGATCTCTGTGCCATTTTCATTATTGTACCATCGATCAGCGTATAAAATTATGCATACAATTGAACCAAAATGTTTGTGCTTGTTTTTGGCTTTGGCCAACAGGTTCTCCTTGAATTTGGAAATATTGCGCGGTAAAGGGTCTCCGTGCTAGCGATTTTTGTATACTTTTCTTGATTTTTCGTAGTTCTATTGTGCATCGGCGGCTCATGCAGCGGCGGGAACTCGCTTCCTGCTATGCCGGCTATTCGCAAACAGCTGATAACGACAGAATAAGGAAAAATTAATAATTTTAACAAATATCATGATATAGATTAACTCGTTTTTAGTCCGTTTAATTGACTTGAGCAGAAATTTAAGATGAAAATCAAAGTTGGACTAGTATTGAACTAATAATATTGAAGTATTAACATGTGTAACTAGGTTTTGAAATATTAAGATGTATAAGATAGAAGAAAGTTTTGGGATTGGCACATCCAACTAGTTAGTATAAAATCTAAAAACACAAGGCTGCGCATGGATTTTTAGATACATCTAATATTAATTTTTTTTACTGATATATATAGTGAAAAACGATGAAATCTAACGCATCTTCATATGCTTTTATTTTTTTTTTTTAAATAACAAAAAACTTGAAAGCTAATTTCATGCAAAGATTTATCACATACATAATAAAAAACATATACAAAAAATTTTAAATCTCTATCTCACATACTCAAAAAGTCTTAGCATTTTAAAAACAAGAAAGTGCAGAAAATATGAACATGGAGAAAAAGCCGTTTAAAGTTTTGATTTGTGTGGGTAATTGCTCTGGGTGTATTAACAAAATGTACAATATCTCGCGATATAATTGCCCTATGGATAAAAATGAGGTGTCAGAATATTCACAATTTAATAGGCTTTCATTTAATATTTAAAAATAAAAATCGATTTATTGAGCAATTATGAGGTAACAAAATTTAATGCAGCTGTGCCAAAATTGCAAATAAATCAGTTTTCTCACATTTTCCTATTTGGTTGTATTATAACAACTCTTTATCTCTTTCATAGGTTCTGACCTTATCACTTGGATGCTGAAGAATCTGGATATAGAAGATCATAGTAAGAAATTTTTCTTTTAATTCAAGTAATTTTTTCTAGTTATAATTTGTTTGTTAAAGTCCAAGATAGTTAAAAAACACAATACCTATGAAACTGGTATCATGGCGTAACTAATACTGAAAAACGAGCAGTGTCACCAACTTGTGAAAAATGTTGGATGGTAAAAAATATTTTGGTAAAATGGAACTGTCAATTTTTTCTCCTTTTGATAGAAGAGTTTCATTGAAATTTTAATTAAAGTTAAAAAAAAATTTTAAAGCTATTCTAATCGTCATTTTAACAAGAAATTTGAAAGAGGAGAATGGCTACTAAACTAGTAAATGTGATATATTTCTAGTACTTTTTCAAATTTAGTCTCCTGGTGTTGGGATAGGTCACTAATTTTAACGTAAAATTTAAAAAAAAAAAACCTTTCTTCAGTGTTATCCTCCACGTGCAAATGGTGATTGTCATTTTTTACTTTTACATCAATTCTCCAACAATCTCCAACAGTGCTTTTTTAAAAGCTATTCTAATCGCGATTTTAACAAGAAATTTGAAATAGGAGAATGGCTACTAAACTAGTAAATGGTATATGTTTCTAGTACTTTTTCAAATTTAGTCCTGTGGTGTTGGGGAAGTCCAGTAATTTAAAAATAAACTAGTAAATGGAATATCTTTCTAATATTTTTACAAATTTAGTTTTCTCGTGTTGGGATAGGCCAATAATTTTAACGTGATTTTTTTTTAAACCGTTCTCCAGTGTTATCCTCTACGTGCAAATGGTGACAATCATTTTTTACTTTTACTTCAACTAGGGGCACCGCGCCCCTGCTCGCTACGCTCACCAACGCCTCGCATAATCTCTTCGCGATTCCATTCAGTATCGCGAAGCAATTCCTATTTTATAGCCAACCTCAGATTATTGTTTGTGCTTAAAAATAATGTAAATAGTTCAATTAAGCTCTATTCATAAACTAATATTAGTTTGTGTTGCATTGAAATATCTCAGTTTGTTGATTCCCTGCAAGCAAGTAAACCCTATTGTATTTCAATGGGAGTCTATGGAAATTTGACGAAATACTGGAAATGCGCCAAGTTGGCGTCACCTTTGGTGACTAATTTTGGTCGCCAAATTTGGTGATATATTGCCATGTTGGCGATAAACTTGGCGACGATTGGCGACAGAACCGGGACCTTTCATCTTGGTAACCTGCCTTATAGCGTCATAAAGCTCTGACCAATCAGATGCATTTTCGCGGCATCTACGCAGATTTTCATTGGTCCATTTCCAAAGCGTTACTTTTTTTATATATAGAAGGATTCCACAACTATTTCCAATAGTGCTTTTTTAAAAGCTATTCTAATCGTCATTTTAACAAGAAATTAGAAAGAAGAGAATGGCTATTAAACTAGTAAATGGGATATCTTTCTAGTACATTTTCACATTTAGTCCTCTGGTGTTGGGGGAGTCCAGTAATTTGAAAATAAACTAGCCCATGGAATATCTTTCAAATATCTTTTTTCAAATTGAATCTCCTGGTGTGTGGATAGACCAGTAATTGTTACATAATTTTAAAAAACAAAACAATCTTCAGCATTATCCTTCAGGTGCAACTGGTGACTGTCATTTTTTACTTTTGCTTCAATTCCACAACAATCTCCAATAGAGTTTTTTAAAAGCTATTCTAATCGTCATTATAATAAGAAATTAGAATGACAATGGCTACTAAATTAAAAATTGCATATAAAAAATACATATCTTTCTAATATTTTTATCAAATTTAGTTCTCTCGTGTCGGGGCAGCTTAATAGTTTTTATATTTATCTAGCAGCCACAAAAATTTCAAGAAAAGTCTTTTCAAAAGTCATTCTAAATGTCTGTAAATTATATAAAAAATGAATTTATCAAGTAGCTGTTACTTTAAAGTCAGAACTAATAACTTCCATCATTGAGAATTGAGATCAACTTACATCAAACATAGATTTTCCTGAAAAGTTTTCTGAAATTTTAACATCAGCAAAATATTTCAGTTGCAAATTTGAAACAGAAAGAAGATCCGACTCTTAATGGAGAAATTAAAATTCTCCTGGGGCCTATATCTTTAACAAATGAAGATCATTTGAATGTCATGTTACTATTCTGGAAAATAATTTATGCGCGGTGTTTTGTGCGCATCATGCGTAATAATTCCCTTCATATCAAGCAACAGCAATAAAACAGGAGATTTAGGAAGGTACTGTTTTTAATTTCGTCTTCATAAGCAAATGACGGTTGGTAATTTTTACACTGAACCGTTAAAAAACAGCAAACTGTCCAGTCATTCAACCGCTTTCATTGGATTCGGAACGGGTGGTACCAGGTTCAAAACCAATTGGATGCACGGAAAAACGAGAGACTTATTTTTTTTTAAAAAAAAACTCCTTTTTTAAGATTGCAGAAATTCACTGTACAAGAACCGAAAAAAAAGAACGGAAATTTCTTCAATTCTCGGATATAAACTGGCAGCAGTGCTGCCTGGAATATTTCCGTGATTTGAAGAAAATATTTCTGAGAGTACTAAATTAGTAACATATAGAACTTTCCTTTAAAAATCACTGTATGTAAGTTTTCCGGAGGTGCGTATGGTGATTGATAATTTTTATCTTTACTTCTATTCCACTAAAGTCTTTAAAAGAGCATTTCTAAAAGCCATTCTAAACGTCATTTTAGCAAAATAATAATAATAATAATAATAATAATAATATCTACTAAACGGGTTGCATACAGAACTTATTTAGCAATCACTTTATTAAAGTTAGTCACTATATTACAGTTAGTTCGAATGTGTGAATGGTGATTGGTAATTTTTATTTTACTTGAAATTCCACTAAAATCTTCAAAAGAGCCCTTGTAAAAAGCATGCTAAATGTCATTCCAGCTGGAAATGAGGTACAAATACAGCGTCTACTAAACTGCTAACATAGAGAACTTTTAAAAATTACTGAATCAAAGTTAGTCCACACGTGCGAATGGTGATTGGTTATTTTTTTCTTTATTTGGATTCCATAAAAAAATCTTTAAAAGAGCATTTCTAAATGCCATTCTAAACGCTATTCTAGCAAGAAATGAAAAGCAGAAATAACGTCTGTTAAACTGGTAACATAGAAAACTTTTTTACAATTACTGGATCAAAGTTATTCCGCACGTGTGAATAGTGACTGGTACACTCTAAAAAAAATGTGTAAATTTACACGTAAAAACAGGTATATCGATGATACAAAAACGATTTGTCTATATGTGTAAAGTGGTGTGTAAATTGCCAAAATACACGCCTAATGTGTAAATTTAAAAATGCACATTAAAATGTGTAATTTGATGATAACACTAAGTGTGTAAAAGTTATCTTTTCGCTCTTGAAATACGCACTTTAATGTGTATATTGCACAAGTATACACATATTTCTGTGTAATAGTGTAACACATATATCTGTGTAATATTCTGTAATTACACATATTTTTGTGTATTATGCAAAATACACAAATTTTTGTGTATTATGCAAAATACGCACATTTTTGTGTAATATGTAAAATACACATGTTTTCGTGTAATATGTAACACACATATTTTTGAGTAATATGAAAAATAAATATTTTCGTGTAATATTCTGTTCTTACACATATTTCTGCATAATAAGCAAAACACAGATTTATATAATATTCAAAATACATAAAATTTCGTGTAATAATCAAAATAGGCATGTTTTTGGCTACATAGCTTTATCTTTATACTTTAGTATGTGTGAATTGTGAACTAAATGTTTTTTATGATCGGAAAAAAATATGAAGAACAAGCTCATACGCTTGATGTGTTTTTTTTTTCTTTATAGTATGTTTAAGATCACAAACAGTGTACTCCACTGTATTTAGGTAATTAACACACCACATATAGACAAATGGTTTTCCTATCATCGATATACCTGATTTTTACATAAAACAGGATCATTTAAAATCACAATTAGTACAAATCATCTTTCTGTTTGATTTGGTTTAGTCTTAAGTCACAATTTATGCATAGAACCTGTATAATCTGAATAAATATCCACTTAAAGTGTGGAGACTGTCTTCAAATTAAAGTTAAAAAGACAATTTCCTTCATGCAGCCTTACAACTATAACCTCTCTTGTTGTTTTTGTTATTTTAAAAAACATTTTCTTTCAAAAATATTTATACATTCCCCCCCCCCCTCCCAACACCCCTCACACTGAAAATTACCTAGCTTTAACTGCATTTATAACTGATACAAAATATTATTTAGAAGTAGAATTTTTTTTTAATGTATTCAGAAATTTTTCTGCATTTTATAGAAATGCTTCAGAAACTCAGACTAAATTATTTTAATTTATTATTTTTGTTTGATGCTAAAATAAATATTACTTAATCTGAAATATTTCTAGCAAAACAAATCTATTAAAATTTTTTTTGTCTGCAGCATACCTAATATAAGGTTTGTCAGAGAACGAAAGGAAATATGCAAGCTGCTTATATAAGATATCGTATGCTGCTTATATAATGAAATACTTTGTGACAGGTGGGGTAACTTTGTGACACCTGGTCTAGTTTTCATATTTCGAATCCCCATAGCTGACGTTACTGTTACTGTCGGCTATGCGAATCTCCCGCTACGTCCGGTATCTCTCTATTCTAAAAAAAAGTAACTACCGCTGTCACCGCCGCCGCCGCCGCCGGTTTTGAATTTTTTGTGACCGGAGGCCTTTCTTCGTTAATATTAAGAAAAATAATGCATACAAAAATATGAAAATCGGTAGTATTATACAGAAACGTTTGATAAACACGCTGATGCAGACCGTTTTCAAATCGAAGAATTATTTTAAGAGATATTTAATGCTAAAGTTGGACAAAATCGTTCCACTAAAAAAGTTTTATAGGAGCAAAAACTATTCATGAGAATTTAATCATTTTTAGATCATTTTATACGTTTGAAGTTCCCGGTGTGCAGATTGTATTTCTTTTTTTAATTTGGCTAATTTTTTGAGGTTTTATTTCTATTTTAAATTCAAATTTTCAGCCTTTCTAGAGATATTTTTTACAGATTTTAGGATGTGATATTAATTTAAACTGTTGCCAACTATATAAACAATAATGTTTGCTTAAAAAAAAAAGTATATATATATATTTATACGTGTAATAAATTAAAAATTTATTTACACGTGACTATTATAAATAGAAAAAAAAACCCATCTGGAATTGGAATTAAATAATTATGCACAAAAAGCAGGAACTTATTAAAAATTACGTCATAAAAACTATAATTACACGTGAATTTTAAGAGAGAAAGGAATTTGTAAAATAATAAATTTATTAACATGCGTTAGAAGTCTTAAATAGGAGAAATTACGTCATAATTACTTCACATTACAGTTATTACATAAAATGAACACAAAATAATATTGCAAAACGGTTTAAATTTAGAAATTGCGCTGGACATTTATTTGATATTTTGAGAGGATACTTTTCAACTATTTTTGTTAGGAAAGCGCAAATAATATTACATTTCTAACACAAGTATTTTCAGGTGAATATTAAAAAGTGAAGGAATAGTTTGGTCAAAATTACGTCAGATTAAAAACGATTAATTTAAAATGTCTTATTTAAAAGGACTTTCTTTTCGCTTTCTTAAAAAATACCTGGAGACAAAGATTCTGTTTACTTAATTCCTTTTATATTAGCTTATTCTGAAATGTTTATCTTATTTTACTTAATCAAAGACGAAAACAGCGATTGACATATGTATTTTTGGTACTACTCAGTTATCCCGTCGACCAAAAATCTATCATTCGCCAAACTATAAGATTAAATGCCAATAATGGTTGATCGTAAATGTCACATTAACGTGACTTTAAGCAAATTACACGTGTCTACGTCATCAAGTTATTTTTATTTCGACGTTTTATTTGTATTTTTATTAATGTTGCACTAATTTGTTTGTTCTTTCGTTATTTAAAATAAAAATGGTGCCAATTTGTATAATTTGACGAGTATTTTGGCGATTTATATAATTTGGCGAAATTGGTCGCCGGGTTAATCAAGTAGTACAGCAGCGGATTTGGCCTTAATATTCCACAATCAAAGAGAAATGAATAGAAATCCGTTTATAGGGAGATCGCCATTGTTTTTTAAATCCGAAATCTTTTTAAAGCCGATCAAATTAGCGTACTTTTAGAGTCTGCGGTGTCTGAATGGGGGTGGACGAGCGTAGCTCGTAGGGGGCAGAGCCCCCTAGTGGTAGAAAAGCAAACAGCGTCGTAGTCTCCTAGTACGGTGTGCCACATCACCTAACGACCGTTTCCGAAGCTATAACACGAAATATGCGAACTAGACCAGGTGTCACAAAGTTACCCCACCTGTCCAAAGTATCTTACGGTATTTATTATATTTGGATACAGAACCGCAACAAGGATGGGGCGGACGGTGCCCCTGCATCAGGCATCTCCAATTAAAATAGCAGGCTTCATCGGTGCCATCAGTTATCTTTAATGATGCGTCAATCATCAACGTAAAAGTTTATGAAGTTTTTGCTCTAGTACTCAAATAGTGTTGCTGCGGTATAATAAGTGCTCAAATAGTGCAATGCTTAGATATTACAGCTTGAAATTAAATTATTTCTAAAGCCCCTTAAAACTAGTATGTTGTGGCCATCACAAAACTTTCTTCGATATAAATCACGTCAATTAAATCATTTAAATAGTACAAGAAATTACATCAATATAGCACCATATCATATTAAAGTATATCTGAATTTGAAGTTTGATGAAAATGCGTGCATTAGTTCTTGAGATAGAGCTATAGCAGAAATTTCAAAAAATGTAGCGTAGCAGTGCCACCTGTTGAGCGATTTACATCAAAACATAAAAAGCACTAATTCATATTCAGGTATACCTGAATTTCAAGTTTGTTGAAAATCCGTGCACTAGTTCTTGAGATAGAGCAATTGCGGAAATCGCAAAAAATGTAGCATAGCAGCGCCACCTGTTGAGCGATTTACACCAAAATTTATGAAACGTCAATTGATGTCAAAGAGTAACTTGATCTGAAGTTTGATGAAAATCCGTGCATTAGTTCTGGGAATTGAGCTATTGTGGATATCGTGAAAAAGGCTGCATAGCAGCGCCACCTATTGAGCGATTTACACCTGAAACTAAACAGTCCTAATTCATATCAAGGTATATCTTCATCTGAAGTTTGTTAAAAATTCAAGCATTAGTTCTTGAGATAGAGCAATTGCAGAAATCGTAAAAAATGCCGTATAGCAGCGCCACCTGTTGCGCGATTTGCACCAAGATGTAAACGTCAATTCATGTCAAGGACTGATTGAATCTGAAGTTTGATGAAAATCCGTGCATGGAGATTCTGGCATGGAGTTCTGGAGCTTGAGATATTGTGGAAATTGTGAAAAAGGCTGCATAGCAGCGCCACCTGTGGAAAGATTTACACCAAAAACTAATCAGCACCAATTTATATCAGAGACTAACTGAATATAAATTTTTATTAAATTCTGTGCATTAGTTCTTGAGATAGAGCGCCCACAAAATTTATGTCACATACATACAGACAGACGGACACAGTCAAGAATCACAGACAGACATTTCGTAAACACATGTTTTTCGGAATCTCTGACCCCTAAAGCCTGTAAATCCGTAAAGCACGAAAACTGAAAGTCGAAAATTTTCATGAATCCAATACTTTCTTCATGTAGATAAAAGAAAGTAAAAATTAACTTTAATATTATAGGCTCTATCACAAAATTACTTTTAACAAAACAGGTCCCTTCACAAAATTTCTCTTAATAAAAATCGGCCCCTTCACAAAATTCCTTCTCATAAAATAGGCCCCATAACAAAATTTAATTTCATAAAAATATACTCTTCATTAATTATTTTTTATGTTGTTAGATTTAAAAACGTATATTTTGTTAATAAAACAAGTTTATCAGAAAGTAAAACTTTAGGAGAAAGGCTTGAAAAGGTCATTATTAATTAATATTTGATTCGAATTTGAGTAAATGGATTTCATCTTTCGTTATTTTTTACAAAAATATAAAAAAAAAAAAAAATTCACAAAAATAAATTTTACTTCACACAAAATATGTCCCTTGCAAAAAAAAAAAAAAAAAAAAAAAAAAAAAAAAAAAAAAAAAAAAAAACCTTTATCGACCCAAAAGTAAAGCCTATTACTATTTTTTTGTATCGCACTACTCGCTACATTACATTTTTTCAAAAAACAGGATGCTACACTACGAACTAAGGGAAATTGCAACTAGAGAAGTTTTGTCACTTATAGCATACTACTTTTTACCATTGGACATAATGCACCGTTTAAAAATAATACAAAACCGAAAATAATGCAGAATTGCTATCATAAAAAAAGGAATCAGAAAGTAATTAAGACCAAGATTATTGATACACCATACAGAGTAGGTGTGCCAGTAACGGACACCCTTAATGAATTTCTTTAAGAATTATTTTTTTTTTATTAATAGTTATAATTATTATATTCTTGTTATTTCAATATTATATTAATCTATCAACAATATTTAATCATTCATCTGTAAGTCGGATTTCCCAATGTGAACCTAAATTTAATTGTAAATAATTAAAATAACTTGGACACTCATTGTTCCAATAATGGCCAGTCTCTGTTCCAGAAATGACACCTTGCAAAGGAATAGCTATATAGGTTATTTTGATTGTATTCTGAACAAGAAATTAATGAAAGCATATTAAGAAAACAAAATAGTTATTTTCAAAGATTATTTCCAAATAAATTTAACAACTAAGATCAAAATAGAAAAAGTAATCTAAGTTAAACACGCAACATTTCGCCTTATTTAAAAAGAGATTTTCCATAAGAAAATATTGGTACCGAAGAATTTCCTGGTCTTGAAATCTCAGGACAAGTACGACACCTGCTAAATTTTTATTGTTTATTTTTTTATAAAGAAAAAAATTTCAAGGTACGTTCATTACTGATACATCTACCCTATATATTCACATAGAAAAAGCACCCAGTTTTATAAAACTATGAATCATATCTAAAAAGTAATATACTTTTTAACAATAAAAACTTTAATACTTAACACCATTTTTTTTCCATTAGATCCAAATATTAACATACCTTTGTAATGGTTATCCATTTTTTTCCCGGCGATAAACGGCAAAGAATGTAAAAATACAATTAAAAATACACAATGAGAATATGATTATTAGCACTACACTGTTATAAAAACATTTCATCATAATCCAGTAAACTTTTATTATTATCACCTTATATATATTTTTTTAGAATTTCGACTGATAAAGCAAACTTGTGTTCCGGCATCTCCTTAAAAATGGCAGCCTTTTGAGAAGCAGATGTTTTTTTTCTTTTTTTTTTTTCATTGTTCGCCAGTTTATTTGTGGTCAGAGTCAAAGCAGACGATTTTTCTACATTTACACACTTATGTGAGTTTATCAGCCGATAACAACTGACAGACTTAATTAATACACATTAAAACAGGTAAATTTTTGTACAAAATGTGTAATTTTTATGAACAGTGGGTGATTTTAGAAATTTACGCACTTATCTGTGTATATACAATTATGTGTAAATTACAATAACACATCCATTCGTGTAAATTTAGAGATTTTTTTACATTTACACATTTATTTGTGTTTTTCAAGTGATAACAAATTAGACACTTAGTTTCAAAGGCTAAATACACATAAAAACAGGTAAATTTTTGAAACAAATGTGTAAATTTTGTGACAAGTGTGTAATCTTAGAAAATTACACATATATATGTGTAAAATTACCTACTTTACACATTTATTTTTTAGAGTGTATTTTTTACCTTTTATTTAGGTTCCAAAGAAAACTTTTAAAAGAGCCTTTCTAAAAGTCATTTTAACATAATTTCTGCTGGAAATGATAAATGAAAATAACGTCTGCTTATTTGGTAGCGTGCAGAAATTTTATAACAATCACATTTATAACACATTTTATAACATTTTATAACAATCAAAGTTAGACTGCACCTGCGAATGGTGATTGATAATTTTTGCCTTTACTTGGATTCCACAAAAAAAATCGTTATAAAAGCATTTCTGAAAGCCATTCTATACATAATTACGACTGGAAATAAGAAACAAAAATAACATCTACTAAATTGGTAACATGCAGAACTTTTTCTAAAAAATCACTGTATGAACGTTTGCCCGCATGTGCGAATGGAGGTTGATAATTTTTACCTTTACATGAATTTCGCGAAAATCTTTATAAAAGCATTTGTAAAAGCCATTCTAAACGTCATTTCAGCTAGAAATGAGAAAAGTAAATAACATCTGCTATACTGGTACCATATAGAACTTTTTTAATAATTACTATATCAAAGTTAGTCCACGCGTGATAATTAGTAATTTTTACCCTTACTTTGATTTCACAAAAAAATCTTTAAATCAGATTTTCTAAAAGCCATTTTAAATATCACTCCGGCTGGAAGAGGGTTGCGAGTTTGGCCTCCATTTTCATTCCGAAATTTCCAATTCTTACCGATGTTTCGAAACAGGAATTTTAACTTTAAGTAATCACGAAAAGTTTCTCATTAAATAAAGCTAAAAATATTATTCTTAATTTCTGGTGCGAACTTGAAATCTCTGATTAAAATTAGAGACCAAACTGGCAACCCTGGGAATAAAAACTTAAAATAACATTTACTAAATTGGTATCATACAAAAATTTTATAACAATCACAGTATCAAAGCTAGATTGCACATGCGAATGGCAACTGATAGTTTTTATCTTTATTTGGACTCCACAGAAATTTTTAAAAGAGACTTTCTAAAAACCTTGCAAAATGCAATTTCAGTTAGAAAAGGAGAAAAGGGGAATGGCTAACATATTAGAAAATATTTTTTTTCTACTGCAACTTTTTCTAATACGATGTTGAAATTTAGCATCCGCGTATACATATAACTTCTGATAATTTTTACTTTTATTTAATCTCTGTAAAAATCTGAAGAAAAGTCTTTCTATAGTAGTACTGAATTTCATGAGAAATATCTGCAATTTGAATGAAAATGTTTTCAAGAGGAGGTGATTTTAATACCTCAACTAATAACTTCCATCACTGAGAAATGAATTTCTCCTGAAGCCAACATACACTGATCATGAATTTTGGTGAATGGTTTTATGAAATTTCAATGTCAGCAAATTGTTTGAATCGAAAAGTTGAAAAAGGAATAAAACGAGACTCTCAATGAAGAAATATGAAATGCCCGTGGGGCTGCTATTTCTATATTTAGTAAATGAAGATTATTTGATTGTCGTTCGTGTTGCTATTTTTAAAAATAATTTATGCTTGATAACGCATCTATTTTGATGAGAGTTAAGTGGCTTAAAAATTTGGGATTTTTAGGTGCGTTCGTAATTATATAAATACGTAGCACCTATAGTCGTCGAAAGTCCGTCCTTTTGCCTGTTAGTCTGGCTGCATATAACAGCGCAAAAACTACCCAAAAGAATGGTTTGAAATTTAATATTCTGAATCGGTACATAACTTACTCGAGGCATTTGAAATTTTAATGAAAATCTAGTAAAAACTTAAAAATACATTAATAAAAGTTTTCTTCATTCTATTAAATCCTATCATAACTAATTAATTCAATGTTATACCACGATAGATAATGATTTTAGATTGCCACGGTGATTATTCTATTAAATCATATCATATGTAATTAATTCAGTGATATCCCATGATGGGTAAGGATTCTAGGTTGCCATGTTGATTACGTCCTATTTAAGATGGATTCCTATTATTTCCATAATACTGAATTTAATATACATAATAGTAATAAATTTTGTATGGATGCATTTTTGCATAAGAGTGTAACAATCAATGTACCAAGATCTGTTATAAAAATAGTTTTAGTATGAACGCACCTTATTTGCCACGTTTGACATACAGTTTCCGACTTATTTTTATCCTTACTTAGATTGCACAAAAATCTTTAAAAGAGACTTTCTAAAAGCCTTTCTAAACGCCATTTCAGTTAGAAATGAGAAAAGGGAGTTGGCTAATATATCTACCCTATCTATATTATAAAGAACAAACATATCTGTGCGTAACGCATACGTCATTTTGCGAATGGCAACACTTTGAAATTTGAAATAAAATTTTGGCTTTGCAATTTTCTCTACTGCAAATTTTTAAACTTCTAAACATCGCACATTTTAAATTTTCACACCGTCGTGTAAGGAAAAAATGCTCTTTTAAATGCAATTTGTTTGAAAGCTGTATCTCAATTTATTTTTGAGATATTAATTTTTTTGTAGTTTTTAATACCATTTTTCTTATCGTGGGAACAAAAGTACCTCATTTCTATTGAAAGTCATTGAAAGTAAACGGAAAATAGGAGATACTGTATCTTTTTGTTGCCATTTTCTCATAAAACTTGAAAAAAAAGTTGAAATTAAAATATGCACTAGACATAACTCTCTCTGACTCTTGACATAATGCAAAATATGTCAAGAATATTGTCTGTTATTCCGTGATAATGACGTCATATGCACAATTTCCTATAAACGAAGTTTAAGATTGGATTATAAAAGTGGATTGCTTTAGCGGATGCAAATGACGTCATTTTATAAAAAAAAACGTGTATTTTAATTCTTCAACCTGAATTATGTTTTGTAGAAGTGCATCATTTTCACAGCCCAGCTATTTTGAAATTCTTCACAGGGGAAAATGCTTCACTTTTGAAAATAAAGTAATCGAAATCACATAAAACGCATTGTTTTACAAAAATTTAGAGTGTCTTTATAAAAGAGAGGTGGCATGCAAATAATAGCGATTTATATTACAGAAATTGTTGATTCTCGCCTGGATGGATTTGCTTCGCCAAGTTAGACAACCAAACAAATAATTCGTGGTTTAAAATAATATCGTGTTCCTGAAGTTTTTGTGGAAAATTCTCTCTAATAATAAAATTTTATAGGTATTCTTTAAGACATTCTACTATAAGTTTATCAAAATAACACAATTTGCTTAATTTAATTTTACTAATTTTATATAATCTATATATTTAAAACACAAATGTGTTTTTTAGTCATCTGACCTGATCTTTCTGCTGAACCAAGTTTACTATTTTTTTTTTTTTTAAACTAAAAGCTCTTCCTTTGTAGTCGCACTATCTTTTTTTTTTTTAATGTCCCCACTATTATATTTTAATTTAAAATGTATTTTATTAAATTTCTTCAAAATGAGGAAAATTAGATAGCTTTCATTACTGCAGACAAGCGAGAAATAATGAGTTATTTTTAACTTTATTCATGCTATTTTCTGATAAAAATTCAAAATTGTTGATAAAAATTGTTGTATAGGATTTAGTGGCGCAAAATCCCATTAGGAGCAGAATATTATATTAGGGACATAATAACGGAAAATGACATACTGCTTTTGAAAAGATGCATTTTTCCTCATTGTTTTTTTCTTCTGCATGTGTACTGATACTAAGTTTCAGACACCAGGCGAAATGCTTATTTAAGAGAAAATGAAGTCATATTTAAAAGAAAACGATCATTTTCTTAGACAAAACTAAACATTTTAACACAAATGTGTCTAAAAAACATAAATTACGGAAATTTTTACTCTCAGGAATTGAGATTAGAATCTCAAGTAAAGAGTGCGTCTGTTTAGATAATAGATGTTGCTGACAATCGTGACTTCAAGTTTTGAGTTAAAATGATCTTTAAATGATCAAACAAAATACAATTTTTTTTAAGTGATGAATATGGACATGAGAAGTGCGTATGCAAATTTTGAGAAGGTGAAAATTGCTGTTTTCATTCCGGAAATCCAAGCATAAGAGCCTCAATTGATAACCCCATCATAATAACTGATCTTTATTATATTTTACTGATTAAGTATCTATATTATAAAGAACAAACGTATCTGTGCATATCGCTGACGTCATTTTGCGAATGGCAACACAGCACGATCAAATTTCGGTCTTGAAATTTTCGCTACTGCAATTATTTAATCTTCTGACCATCGTACATTTTCAATTTTCGTCGCATAAGGAAAAAATTTTACTTTCAAATGCAATTTGTTTAATAACTGTATTCACTGACTGATGTTTTATATTTTCTAAAATAATTCTTAAGCGTGATTTTTTTTTAAAGTTTATCTTATCACGTGCCGGTTTCAATACATAATAATAATAAACATTTTGCTCATAAAGCAACAAACATTTTTCAGCATTTGTTTTTGACTATTTTTGCATAACGAAATTAATACTTGCTTTATAAACAAATAAAAGAATAATATTGAAAAAACACCAATCTAACATATTTGTAATCGTACAATTTAAATTTTTAGATCACCAAATGGGATTTTTTTTTTTTTTTTCAAATAGAATTTGTTTGCAAAGTTCATCTCAGTTTACTGATTGTCTATGGTTTTAAAAACAGTTTTAAAGCATGAAATATTTTTTTTAATTTATCTATATCGCGCGGAGGTCAATTACGAAAGATTAATCCGTTTCCCCTTAAAACAAAATAAAGAGTTCGTAATTTTCTTACGGCTAATATCCATTAAAAAAAAAACTTCCCTATGAATAAATAAATAAAGTAATATAAATAAAACACAAATTTGCCAGACATGTATAAGCTCTGAAATTATCAGAATATGAAAGGATGCCATAAGTAGCAAATTCTTGGCAAATAACTCTTTGCATGCAGCTAATAAGAAAATATCGCTTTTGATAAATTTCAAAAATTTATTTGATTATATAATTCGTATTTTCCATTGAGAAATGCTTTTTTAATGCAAGTGATCAATCTAAAAAATCTATTGCATAGAAAAAAAAATTATTAGTTTTCAATTAAAAAAAAAATGTTTTCACCTACATTCTTTAACCCGGGAAGCCCGGGTACGATCCCCTAGTATATATAAAATCCTAATGAATCGAATTGAAACGAATTTATGTAACGATTCTGTGAAACGACTGATTAAACAACTGATTACGTTTCACGGCGATTTCTCCAAAAATATGGAATACTTTGCGATGAAATTAACACCAAAAATCCGTATTGATCCACAGATCTCAAAACTGGTATTAGAATTTTAAAATTAGAATTAGTTTTCGAAATATTAATTTTTTTCTAATTTTAAATACATTTTTCTAATGATGGCAACTCAAATTTTAATCATAACAGATATTTTTTTTATATTTTAGAAAAGGTTATTTTAAATTAATTTGGCGACGAGTTTGACCTTCCTTAAATGTATGCTAAGAAATGCATCATGTTACTTTTATTCAGAATTCAATTTGTATTTCATTATCATTTTATTTAATACAAAAATTTCATTTAAAATTGAAAACTTTAAAATAAATGGCTTTTACTTCATTCTTTTTTTAAACGAAATGAAAAGAAAAATATTAGACACAGATGTCATACACGCAACGGGGTACCTAATTGGCGCCAAAATGGCGTTATTTTGCCTGACATGGTAACCAGGCTATTGTTGCTTATTTATTAATAAATGTTTATTTGAATTTATTTTCCTTTTATTTACAAAAAATGTTATAAATTGTTTTGTTCTATAGTTATTAATTAATTTTATTAATTTATTGTTATTTCATTTTAAAAATAACAGAAAATAATTTAAAAATACATATGTAACAGGTATTTGAAAACGAGGTTTTCGCCAAATTGTCGTAAAAAAAAAAATCACGCCAAACCCGGTGCGTATGTGACAATGCAACAAATCATGAGATTTAATTTCCACTTCAAAGCAGCGTTTTAATGTTATTACTTCTCCCGTCGACCAATTTCGCCAAATTATATAAATAGCCAAATTATACAAATTGACATTTTTTTTATTTTAAATAACAAAAGAACAAATAAATTAGTATAACATTAATAAAAATACAAATAAAACGTCGAAATAAAAATAACTTGATGGCGTGAACATGTGTAACTTCCTTAAAGTCAAGTGAATGCGACATTTACGATCAACCATTATTGGCATTTAATCTTATAGTTTGGCGACAGATTTTTGGTCGATGGGATAACCAAGTAGCACCGTTTTAATTTACCACTCGAAAAATAAAAAAATGCTAACTGCCGAGTTAAAAAAAAGCTATTGGCGAGATTTTCACCCGTGATAATGGCACCTTTTTTGTAGTTTTATTCGAAAAAATAATTTTGAAAATGGAAACCTTTCTTATGAAAAGCGAAGGAATCAGCCCGTTGTTTATGGCAGTTACATGACTTGGAGTATTATAATATAAACGAAATAATGGGGATAGAATAATATTCGGCGACTTATCATACCTGTGGTTGGCTAACATTAAAGTACCAAAATGGCCACCTGGAATATAAAAAGCGAAGGGATCCGTCTGGAGCTGTTGATGATAGTCACATGACTTAGGCTATTATTATAGAGATTGTTTTCAATTTTAAAAACAGCGCAAAGAATAATATTTCCTAACGATTAAAAATTTATTTTCACGTGACTATTAAAAACAGAAAAAATACTTTAAAATTACTATTGAATGGGTACGTGTTAAAGGCAGGAAAATATTGAAAATTATGTCCTGAAAATTGTATTTACACGTGAATATTAAAAGGGAAAGGAAACTTTAAAATAATAAATACATTAATATGCGTTTAACCCTTTCACGGACAAGGCACTTCTATTCGTAAAATCTTGAAACCACTGAATGGCACCAGAATTTACAAATTTCGAGATACAAAAATGCTTTGGTTGACTTACTTGATCACCCGACCGGAGCACCAACCAAAGAATGGCATAGGATGTAACGCTCCGGTGGGAAATCCCCACAACAATCACCGATGCCGGACATCGGAAAGCACCCAAAATAACAAAGAAAAAGGCACATATTCTGACGAACTTACATAGTAAATCGTAAATTTACAAAACAATTGATGTTGCTTTCATCATAATAATAAAAATAAAAACAAAAGTGAAGTGACTTAAATGTATAACAAAAGTTAAGACTATAAATCCTTGTTCAAGATTATGAAGTGTAAATGTTCATTAAAGTTCACTGTTCACTAATGTTCAGATGAGTTCAGTGTTCGAAAGAAAAATGTTCATAAAAGTTTTATATAAGAAAAACTAACTTGAAGAAAGATCACCATAATGTTCAGACCTCAAGAGAAAATCACCGCCAACAAAAATGTCAGACAAAGGACAGTTACTATAAAAGGCACAATGTTGAGCCTTTGATGTAGTGTCAGAAAACCACGTAATGTCCGTAGCGAACCACTGATGAGTATTAACAGTATGATAGAAGTAAATAGTTACAAGTGTAAAAATTATCAAAATTTATACCCAATAAATGAGTATTCCCTATTAAGTGCGTTGTACATAGCACACAGTTTTCTATAGTTTGAACGGGTGATGAGAACGTTTCGAATGTTCCATCTCAGTGTACAATTCCTGTTGAATTTAAATGTACAAGGCATTAACGGACAATGTGCAAACAAATAATGTTGTATACATCCTACATCACCACAGTTACACCTGTTATTTGGGCGTTTTCCTATTTTAAACAGATACTGTGGAAATGCTCCATGTGAAGAAAGAAAATAACCTATCACCTGTGATTCACATGGAAATAAATCGTCAACCTTGTTTAATATCGCATAAGTATCTCTTCCCTTCTCCGAATATTCCCAAGAAACCTGCCATTGATCATGTAGAAGTGTTTTAAAATGACGCTTTAAAATAGAAGTTGGTGCAGGAATGCGTAGAACTTTATCATACAGATCATTTATAATAACTGATTTTGCCAACATGTCCGCTCTTTCATTTCCTGATATTCCAACATGCGATTTTATCCAGCCAATATAGTATATGACTTTATTATGTAACAGGCGCAAAGAGTTGAAGATATTAAAAAGCTGACCGTTAGATGGAAATAAGCGCTGAAGAGCGTAAATTGATGACAACTGTCAGTATAAAGATGAAATGAATCATGCGGGGAGCCGATGCACCAACTGATAGCCTCGTCTATCGCAGCCAATTCTGCTTGAAAGACAGAGTTATAGTCATGTAATTTTAATCTCATGTCTAGCATAAAAGAATCCCTATACCAAACCGTAAATGCAGCTCCTACACTATTCATCATTCGAGAACCATCAGTATACAATATCGGATGATTCACCACTGGTACTGTATCAACCACTGGCTTAACAAATTTTATATTTAAGTTTTCAAAGAAGTAAGGATAATTATATGTCCTCAGTTTATTCATAAAATCTTCACCTTTAAAACACATATTGTCAATCAAGACTGAACCATTTCCATAAATGATATTATAACGCTTAGAAGACAAATTCAGTTCTATGTCAAGTGGTGGAGCACCCACACACAATAAAACACACAATGCGTCATTAGAAATCGTACGATATGCCTTTAAGACAGATAGCAGACATAGACGTTGACATGAGAGTAATTTTGTTATTCCATGTTGATTTAAGTCAGGCATCCAGATCTCATGCCCATATGAAATACGTTTCTTCAAGACGGTATTGTACCATATTTTAAGATAAATAGAAGGAAGACCTCTATCACGGATTCTGGTTTGGCGCATTTTACACGTGAAATCGTTAAGCCTAGTTCAAATCATATCTAGGTGATCCATCCAGCGAAAATTGCTGTCAAGTAGAAATCCCAAATAAAGAATATTGCCCTTTACACTGATACTTTGGTTCACTTACTTAATAAAAGGGAAATTTTCATCCCAATATTCTGATGCTAATGTGGCATTTAAGAATTAAAATTAAGTGGTCCAAAAATGAACCACCGCCCTTGAATGGGTTAAAGCAGCAAATTTTAGTAATTGTATTATGTCAATCGCTTTATAACGCTGTTAAAGAATACCGAGAGACAAAGACTCTGTTTACTTAATTCATTTTATTTTAGCTTCTTTTCAAATGTTTAACTGATCTTCTTTAACCAAACACGAAAACAACCATTGGATGTCTTAACAGCAACTGATTCTACCTTAAATTTTTGCAATCAAAGGGAATTGAATGGAAACCCGTTTACAGGGAGATCGCTACAGGTTTTTTCAGTATAATTCAATCTTCTCTAATTTTTTTTTTTAACCGATCAGATTAGCGTGCTTTTAGATTCTACAGTGTCTGAACGGGGGTTGGCGAGCGTAGCTTGCAGGGGGCAGAGCCCCCTAGTATATAAATAATTTTTTTCAACTGTAACTTTTTCTATTACGATATTCAATTTTTATTACCATGTATAGATCACTTACGACAATTTTTACTTTTCTTTAGTATCTGTAAAAATCTGAAGAAAAGGCTTTCGACAGTCGTACTAAATGTCAAGAGAAAGATCTGCAATTTGTATGAAAATGTTTTTAAGAGGAGCCTATAATTCTAATACCTCAATTAATAACTTCCATCACTGAGAAGGGAATTTGCCCTGGAGGACAACATACACTGAACACGAATTTCGATGAAAAGTTTTATGAAATTTCAATGTCAGCAAATTCTTTGAATTGAAAAGTTGAAAAAGAAAGAAAACCAGTCTCTTAATGGAGAAATATGAAATGCCCGTGGGGCTACTATGTCTATATTTAGTAAATGAAGATCATATGAATGTCGTTCGTGTTGCTATTTTTGAAAATAATTTACGCTTGATTATGCATATCTTTTGATGAGAGTTGAATGGTTTTAAAATTGTAATTTTTAAAAAATTTAATCGCAGTAAAATTGGACGCATTGTTAAATACTATACTTTAAAAAAAGATAAATGTTTCTTTATCCACGAAAATATAGATTAACCTCTTCCAGGATATTTACGATTCCGAAAAGCAATCTTTTTCTTTAGAAATCTTAGAAACCAATATACTGGATGTTTATAAAAGAATCTCCCAGTAAATTTTACCAGTGTCAGCTGTAAGCGCTCTGTAGAGTGTGGTTCAAGGTGACAAATAAAGAGTAATAAAAAGTGTTTTAGATAAGCGCATGTGCGAGTACTGCTTTGTTATTGATTCGCTTGCGGTGCCACATATGCGAAATAACGACTCCCGAGAGTAAAGAGTTTTGCGTTCTGCAATTTGCTAAGAGCACTGAAAAAAAATGAAGTACTGAAAAATGAGTAAATCGATGTACTCATATCGAATTGAGTATACTTGGATCAAAAATGAACCTATGCGTTTTCAATTTTGAAACATCACATGTTATCAAACCCAAACAAAACAATAATTTTGTACCCTGTAACGGTTTATTTCATTTATGGCGGCATAAAGGGGTTATAGGGGTTATAGGGGTAGTACTTAACGATTCATATTTTAACACAACCATGGATTCAAAATTGAGTACATGTGCTTCTCAATTTTGAGTGCATTTGGATCGGAGCTATTTGGAGTATGTGACGTATTTAAAATTGAGTACTTTTTACTCAATTTTAGAGTACCCATTTTTTTCAGTGAGTGAATCTGTAATTTCAGTTCAACGTGCGTTTCGTTTAAAGTTTAATTGTGATCCTTATGATCCGCTACCCAATGATTGGCCAGAGTTGAGACACAGAATTGAAGAGGCTAAATGCTTCCATGATCCCGGACTTGTTAACCGAAGTGTGGTTAGAATTGGACTTAGGGTTGGATGCCTGCTGCATAACTAAGGACTCACCTATTGATCATTTGTAAGAAAAACTAGGTTAGTTTACCTTCAATTTGATGTATGATTTGTTGTAAATAGTCTATGTAATACTCGATTCCCGCTTTATGTGAGATGTATACTTCTAGATCATAGATCACTAGTTCTTTTTAACACAAAACTAAGTTTATTTATAAGAATGCAGAAGGACAGTACAGATATTCGACGGGGACAAGACTATAACACGCACACAAGTATTTACATAAAAGTATAAATTTCCGGTTTGAGTGCGCCACGCTACTTCTATTTTTAACGTACACTGTTAAAAATATCGTGAAAATTTGCCTCTGAGTTTAAAGGCTGACTATTTTCTGACCAATGAGAACGCTCCATAGGCGTTTACGCAGCGTTCTCATTGGTCAGAAAATAGATAGTCTTTAAAAACAGAGGTAATTTTTCACGATATTTTTAACAGTGTACCCACAAAATACTCCTTCACTATACTATTAAATTTCTTCACTTTCTCGTGCCCGTAGTACCCCGAAAGATTTTTATAACCTACTTTTGGTTTCTTACAAAAACCCGCCGAACACACAGGCCGGCATACCTCTATCTTTTTTTTTCTGAAAAACAGAAATCTCTACCTTCTCCCCGCGCTCACCTATCACGTGATCAAAGGCGCCAGCAATGGCTAAAAAAATGTGCTCCAGACATCACGGTCTAAATAAATTAAACTGTTATAATATACCACTGAAAATGAGACGTTCTTTTATGGATGTTCTGTACAACCACAAACGAAAATATACAATAACATCTTCCGGGATATCCACGATTCCGAAAAACAATCTTTGTTTTTAGAGAGCTCAGGAAACCAATATATTTTCAAGATTTAAAGGTGCATTTATTAGAAATAAAGCTTAAACAAATACTGCCACCGATTTTCGGAAGCATTTTCGAGTACTTTTTATAATACATTAATCAGTTTTCTCAACCGGAAATATAGGTTTTTCAAATGTTATTCATAAGGATCGATCAAAATAGATTTTTAAGACCGAAACTGAATATTGTAAACTTTCCAAAAAAATTTTTAAGTAATTAATACATACATAAATTTACATAATTATTAATTAATAATACGATTAATTATACGTGTGCCCAAGTTGTCTTTCTGACTAAAACTTTTATTTTCATATAAAATAAAATATAATTAATTCATCAAAGACGCAGAATGATTTTTTAGCAATACGAACTCAATTTAATTAAAAATATTTTAGGTGTACATACCTCGATTTATCTTCTATAATGATTTTTGTAAATGACTATCTGTTATGCTATAGCCTTCTCAAAGAGTTTTCGAAACAGTTCTGCGGTTTCAAATAGAACAAATTCCATTACTATTCAAGTCTGCAGGTTTTAATGAGCACGTGAAAAGCGTCTTCAAAGTTGAGTCATATAGGCATTATTTGCCTTATAATTCGCACTCATGTCTTGAGTCAATCATGACTGATAATTGTAAGAATGTCTCATTTGAGCCGAAACAGCTCAAATCAATGAGTAATGTTGAAAATTCCCGAAGGAAGAAACGAGATTTTTGGAATACAAATAGTTTAGGTCCGGCGAATTTTCGCAAACATTTTCACCGAAAATGAATGTTCGGCGAAACTCAGATTTTGGTCCGAAAAAGAAACTGAATTTTCGGTCATCTCTAGTCATAAATTTTCAAGTAAACTTTTTCCACACACGTGTTTAAAAAACAAACGTGATAAATTTGCAACATTACTTTATTATTTTATTTACTTATTAATTTTATTTTGTCATTATTGATGTGTAAATTCAATCACGCAGCTTAAAATGTTTAACTGATAATTGATAGCATCCTAAAACCGATATTTCGGATTGAAAAACTTATTAATCCACTGAAAAAACTACTCGGAAACGTTTCAGAAAATTAGTGGCTGCAAAAGAAACAGTTGCCTTCATGAATGCTTCTTTAAATCTTGAAAATAAATTGGTTTCTGAGGATACTAAAGATGAAGAGCGATTTTCGAAATCATGATTAAATCCGAAGGTATTTGTATATTGTATATTTTATTTAAAAGCATTTTTATATCGTGCACAATATTTATTAAATTGTTTGATTGCGAATACAAATTTTTGCTTGATTTTCAAAACAAGTCGGAAATAGTATGTCAAACGTGGAAAATGCGGTGCGTTCGTACTATAACTAGTTTTTATAAATATTCAGACCTTGGTGAAATAGCTGTTGTACTCGTATGCAAAAATGCATGAATACAAAATTTATTACGATTTTATACATTAAATTCAGTAATATGGAAATAATAAGATTCCATCTTAAATAGGGCGTCATCATCGTGGCAATCTAGAATCATTACCTATCATGGGATTATTATTAAATATTTAATATATTAATTAATATATTTATATGTATTAAATATTTAACCCCTTAATTCTCGCTCCCGTCAGTATCGCGCGCTGAGGTGTCGTTCATTATTTCTCGTGCCCGTCCCATTTCCGGGCTGCGTATTTCAGAAGTGCACATTCACAACGCGACCGGAAGAAATACTGTCCTTTGATTGGTTGAACGAATTTCGTTTCTACCGGCAAACGATTGTGTTTTGTTTACGTTTGCGTGATAATGTGATATTGTCATGACGGTAAATAATGGGGGGTAGTTTTTTATTTCTTTTTTAAGAGAAAGGCCATTTCTCTGCAACAAACAGATAATAATAAACTACATTTAATATACTAAATTATTTTATCTCCATCAAGAATTTCATTTCCTGAAATCATGTTAATCTGGTACAATTATGTTTAAAAATGTTATTTAAAGTGAAAGGTTTAATGTAGAGGCTTAAATTTAAACTTTTAAAAAAAATGTTCAGAATGTTATGAGATGTAATGCCGCATTGCTTATAGATGACATAAAAGCAAGCATAGAATGTAAACAACTAATTTCTGAGTGTGAATACAAACTAAACACATAAAAAGGTTTTAAATTTTATACCTTAAACTAAAAAAAAAAAAAAAAAAGCATGTTATTAGTTGAGATATTACTCAACAAATAGCAGAACTGCTAAAGAAAGTAAACTAACTAATAAAGTAAGTGACATTCAATAAAAAGTAAGTAAAATTAATTTGAATAAGAACTAAAAAAAAGAAAGAATTCCTTAACTTATGGTGTGAACAATACATGAGAGAATGGAAATATTTATTATTATTATTTTAAGAGAATATTTTGAAATTAAAAGCAGCATTGTTTATGTATGACATGCAATTAGCATGCAATTTTTTATATGTGGCATGTAAATAACTAATTTTTGACTACAAATTAAACACATTAAAAAATATATTAAAATATATATTTTAATTTTAAAAAACTAGTGCGCTATTTGTTAAGAAATTTCTCAATAGATGGCAGAAATGCTATATGAAAGTAAACTTACTGATAAAATAAGTGACATTCAGCAAAAAGTAAGTGAAATCAATTTGAATAAGAACTAAAAAAAGGGAATAATGCCTTAACTTATGGTGTGAAAGTCACATGATAATAAGTAATGGAAGTATATATATATATATATATATATTTTAAGCAAAAGCATTTTTTTTTTTTTTTTTAAGAATAGATAAAGTTAAAATATTTTTAATATAGTAAAAATTGTATCTTCATCAAGAAATTCATTTGTCAAAATCACATGTTACTGCAGTACAATTATGTTTAAAAAGTCATTTAAACAGATAATTTTAATTTTAAACTATTAAAAAACTATTCTGAGATTAAAAGTAGCATTGCTTATCGGCGACATGCAATTGGCATGGAATTATTAAAGATGGCATGTAATTGCATGTAAATAACTAATTTCTGACTACAATTAAAATGTATACCTTAATTACAAAAACTCTTATCGTAACTATCTTTTTTGGAATGTTTTTAGATCAAATAACTGCATATTTATAGGCGGCAGAACTGCTCTGTGAAAGTAAGCAAACATTTGCCGGTAGTGACGAAATTCATTCAGCCAATCAGAGGGCAGTATTTCTTCCGGTCGCGCTGTGATTGTGCACTTCTGAAATACGCTTCCGGGCTGGAGATTTAATTGCTGCAAAATACTTCTTAAACCAGAAAAATTTAACTGGCATTTCCGTGTGAAGTCTTTGAATATTACCGCTTGGGTTTGGCTTTTGGATTGTAATGCTGGGATTCGTATTGCAGGTTTCAAAATATATAACGCTCAAAAAATTATTAATAATCAAAATTTAATGTATATATATTATTTCAAATATTATTTGTAAAAAATTGTGTGATGATGATGATAAATAACGATCTAAGATGTGAAAAATAAAAGTCTTACTCGCATTAATTTGTATGGTATAAAACAAACATTAAGACACAGAATTCTCGCATGATGGCTTTTCTACAAATGTGGATTTGTTCTATAACATCTTTTTTTTTCGCCTTAACCCCTTAACGCTCGAATTAAATTACGGTTTAAAAATTCAAATTGCTTATTGGCACCACTTTTTGAAAAAGAAATATTCACATTGTTTAATGACATGTAAAACGATACTAAAATAAAGCCAATTATACAATTTTATAAAACTGGTGGGAATCAAATAATCTGAGTAAAAGACACAGCCCGTGAATATGACGGGAGCGAGAATTGAGGGGTTAAAAAAAAACTAATTGCATATTTTATTTAGAAACCTTATAATTATTCAACTTCTGTAATAAAAGAAATATGTACTTTTTTGATGATTTTTCCAAATATTAAGCGACCGTGAAGAGGATAATATATTATGTTATAAAATTATTATATAAGTAAAAATTTTTAATCAGTTCACTAGCTTACGTTTTGCAACGGACGCAAAATAAAAACCAGTGAATTTTCTATAACTGGGTTCGATATCCACGTCAAATTAATGTATAGATAACGGAATTTGTTTGGAAAAATCATGAATTATAATCATACGATTAGGCGTGATTTTCAAGTTGAACACTGATTGCTTTTAAAAGAGTGTATTTTTAAACTATTTTTACATTAAATATATTTTTTTCATGGTGTAGTAATTCTAAATTTAATTAACGAGTGAACTAATATGAAATTGCGTTGTTCATCTTATCATGGACAGATCGTCATAATTATCAACATTCCTGAAAGATAAATTTGAAAATATCGATAACAAATTTCTGCGATAAACTTTCCTGAATCTATTTTGTCCTTGCAACTTACGAAGGGGAAAAAATCAGATTAAAGCATATATTTTCTTCCGACCTCATCACCATGGATATTAAAGATTATAGCAAGACAGCGACATAATTGAATGTGATTTTAATCCTTCTGGCATCTTTTGATAGCTTAAGTGCTTTCAAGCGAAGTTAAAGCATATTTTTCAGAAACTAGACTCCTTTTTACCCGACTGAAAAGAAGGGTTATGTGTTTCACGCGTATCTGTGTATGTGGATTTCTTTATACCCTCGAAACATCCCAACGGCTGGATGGATTTTTATGAATGACGTCTCTATCAATTCGTCTTAACGGCTCGATGGTTATAGCCTTCATTTTTTTTTTCATAAATTCAAAATGGCGGTCATAAAATACAAAATGACGGTACAGACGAAAACAAATTACGCACCCTATTGAGTGGCCTATCATTGGATAGGTCTTTCAAATTGAAGACGATGTTTCATTGACTATTTTATAGTCAGAAGCTCAGTTAAAATATTATATAACATGGAAGTTGTGTAGGTAGGATCTCTAGCTTTACTGCAACTCTAACCATTATAGACATCTATAGACCTCATCAAAACAGTGTTTATAGATAGGAACTAACCCTTAAACACAACTTAAAAATCTCCCATACAAGTAAATGAAAAAAAAATAGGTAAGTAATATAAACATGTTATATATAAAAAAAAAAAGTCATATAAATAAAAACATACATTTATTTTACTTAAATAGGTGTCACAAATAAAAATAAAAATATGTTGACATGTTTCGGTTTAATAGTAAAAACCGTATTCATAACATACACATAATCAATAGAAAATGAATGACACTGGGTACCAAAAAATACTCTAAAAACCAAAAACATAAAAATGCAAACACTGCGCCCTCTATGATCTCAAATAGCCTCCGCTACCGCGGCTCCCTCTACCAGACTCACTTTTTAAGTATTTATTAAGGAATTCCAACCATAAAATTGGAATATCAAAGGAAAAAGAATCATTACACACAGTTTTTATTTATATGATATGAAAGGGTGAAGTAAAATTTGTTTGAGTTTTTTACGAAAACTTACAACAGTTTTTGACAAAAAATAAGTCAATTCCTACTTAGGTCAGTAAGAGAATTTTTTTTCTCCCATTCTTCTTACCTCTTGAAAGCCCCTTAAAATGCCTTGATCAAGAAGAGGCTCTTTCAGTCTTAAAATACCTTGATCAAGAACAGGGCTCTCTCGATTATTGAAAATTAATTAATTTAATTTAATTAATAAATTAATATTTGAAAAAAAAATAGATTAACATCAAGTGTCATTCACTACAAGTTTAAAAAAATTTATTTGAGCTGGATTGGATGAATAACAAGTATTTTATTAACGATTGAAAATTTGAACAAGATATATATAGCGAGAGTGTGAGCTAATAATAGGAATTGAAAAAAAAAATAGTTTCACATTGATGAGAAATAATTAATTAGTTCGCTTTTTACGCAGTCGGGTTTTTTTATTTTTTAAATTTAATTGTTTATACACTCTCTTATTATTTGGCATCTTTTTGATAGAATAAGTTCTTTCAAAGGTTTGAGAAACTACGCTTTTTTAATCCTTTTGTTTTTTAACCCTTTTGTTTATATATATACCACTTTATTTTTGTATTTATTTTTTCCCCGATTATCCGCGAAGCAATTTTATTATTATTATTATTATTATTATTCAAGCCAACACCAAGGAAAATGCAATAAGCCCTACTAATAAATATAAACAGAAAAATTCATGTGTTCGAAAGTAATAGAATAATATTTCTAGATTCGGTTGCCATGTTTAAAATATCAGATATAAAGTCTTGATGTCTTTTCATGATTTTATTAACAAAACGTATACACAGCAATTAAAATATTTAACAATTAAATAAGACTATTGTGATAAATTCCAGGGGAGCATATCAATTTTTAAGATAGAAAAGGTGTTTCCAAAGCAAGAAGCAAAAACAAGTGACTGATTTTTTTAAAAAGGTTAACTCAACACTTTTTGTACAGTATGTAATGGCATTGTTTCTTGTTTACTGTTCTTTATTTTTGTAATTTACACGTAAATCAAAGGTTTCTGCTGTACTGTGCATATGTATGTATTTTAAACGTTTTATTATGTTTTTGTACATTAAAACATAGTTTTTATGTTGAGTTTTCTTTTTATTGCACCCCATTTTCAATCTTTTTCGGGTTATCCGCGGAGCCCTTGCCACTTAATTCCGCGGATAATCGGGGCTGTACTGTATATATATTTAAAAATGCGCTTTAATCAATTAATTATTTCATATTAACTATGTTACATATGTTATAATTAAATGTTACATTTCATTGTAACTAAATTATGATTATACGTTGAGATCAATTTAGAAATACTAAAGAGATAGTTTAAATTGTTTAATTTTTTTCTGACCTGTTGTCACATCTTATAAAAGAAACAATGCAAAACGTTTAATTTTTAAAATAAATTCACTGACGCACGCTTTCTACCAGGCGTAAAAAAATGGGTGGGTTTTTCATAATCGGGTTCGATTTGCTATCCTGTTGCCACATCTTAAAAAAAAACAGCGCAAAAATTGCATTTTGAAAATTAAATTCACGAGCTTGCGCTTTCTATAAGGCATGAAAAAATGGGCGGATTTTTCATTCGGGTTTGATTTGCTATCTTGTTGCAACATTTAAAAAAAAATCGCGCAAAAATTGCATTTAAGAAAATAAATTAAGGAGCTTGCGCTTTCTATAAGGCATGAAATAAGTGGTGAGTTTTTTATAATCGTGTTCGGTGCATACGCCAAATTAATGTGTAATGACGGACTTTTTTTTTCTTTTTTTTTTTTAATTAGGAATTACAATTATGAAATTAGGCGTCATTTTTAAAGATGAACATCGAATGCTTATAAATTAATGTATAATGGCGGATTTTTTTTTTTTAATCAGGACAAATTTCTGTGATAAACTTTACTGTATCTATTTTGTTCTTGCAACTTACGGGGTTGGGGGGTGAGGGATCAGATTAACCTATTCGGACCTGGAGTATCCTATAGGATACACATCATTACAATTTTTTCTCCTGTATATAAATAATAATTTTAAAAAATGAAAATGGTGTGGATGTAATCTTAAAATATAACCAAACTAAAGGAAAGTAGCAATTTGTTTCTTATAGTGCTTTTTTTGGCCATAAAATGGGATTTGAAAATGACTTGCAGCAAAAATGAGGGAAATATACAAAAACGAACAGTAAATATTTTTTTTTTATATGATAAAATACCATGTGGAGAGACCATATTAAAAATAAAAATTTATTAAATGCATAATTATTTCATATTTTTCATTATTTTTTCCATGCCTAACAAAAGAAAATACCCTAACAATTTGTCAAAAAATGTACTTAGTGATCCCATGTGTCATATACCGGGTGTCCTAAAAAGTACTGACTGATTCTAAAATTAAATAACTTGCAAACGGTGACAGATATGTCAAAAATTCTTCCAGGAAGGTTATGCATGAGGTCAAAAGTTTTTTTACAGTGATTTTCGATTTTAGTTCGAATTACAAACAATAGATGGCGCTGCGATCAATAGACGTTAAATTCAGGCTCGATTTTTGGTCTTTTCGGACCTACTCAATACATTTTAATCTCCTTTTTTCACATGGAAGAAGAGATCGGCCAAAAAATCGAGCCTGTATTTAGCACCTATTGCTTACAGCGCCATCTATTGTTTGTAATTCGAACTAAAATCGAAAATCACTGTAAAAAAACTTTTGACCTTATGCATAACCCTCCTGCAAGAATTTTTTCAATATCTGTCACCATTCGCAAGTTATTGAATTTTAAAATCAGTCAGTCCTTTTTAAGACACCCGGTATGATATATAAATTTTATGTACAAAAAAATAATTTTTTTTTTTTTTGCTTCTTAATCTTACTTAGTTATCACTTTGCGAATATAAATTCATAACTGAAGTAAAAAAATATATGAAAATAAACCCGGTGGTCTTGAAGAAGTTAAAGCTCGTATTTTCTTCCGACTTCATTACTATTGATACCAAAGATTAAAGCAAAACTTCGATGTAATTGAATCTGATTTTAATTCAACTGGCATCTTTTGGTAGCATAAGTGCTTTAAAACGATTTTAATACACTCTACACTGTTAAAAATATACAGCAATTGCTGCATACTCACTCCAGCACTTTTACAGAATGTTTCTGTTCTGACCAATGAGAATGCCCCATAATATAGTCAAGTTACAGTTTCCTATAAAAGCGATGGAGTGACGATGCAGCAAATGCCCCAGATTTTTAACAATGTATTATAGAACTCAACTTGGCTTTCATATGTAAAGATGTAATTTTGTTATCGATTTTCCACTCTCTTCCTGGTGCGCTAGAATTATAAAATTCATGTTAGCATGTGCGTTTCTGATGACAATGCAGCATTTAAGGCATTTTCCTTTTAACAGGGCCACTGGTGATATGGTTACAATTGTATAATTTTTAAAGCAACAATGGATTTAATGATTGTCAAATTTTGCTCGCCAAAATAGGCCAGTCGGCTGTGAAACTCCAACACCTAAATATTTGACACCTTAAAGAAGTAGAAAATTAAATACAAAAATAAAGTGATATATATATATATATATATATACATTTTTAAAAATACGCTTTAATCATATTAACTATTAAATTGTGGTTATACGTTGAGATCAATATAGAAATTATAAAGAGATTGTTTAAATGATGCTTATTTTTTTTTCTGTCTATTTGTCACATCTTAAAAAAGGAACAATGCAAAAATTGTAATTTTTTATATAAATTCACTGGCACGTGCTTTCTAGCAGGCGTAAAGAAAAAAAATCGGCGAATTTTTCATAATTGGGTTCGGTTTCCAGTCCTGTTGGCCAGGGTTGCCGGCTTTTAGCCAGGCCAAAAAAAGCCGGCTTTTATTTTTGAAAGTTGGTTTACAGCTAATTCGTTTTAAATTTGGAACAATTAATTTATAATACACTCATAAATATTTTCTACTAAGAAAATTATAAATTTCTATTAAATTTTGTCAAATAAATAAGTCTTTTATAACTGTTAGAAAGCAACCGTGAAGGCATTATGTCTGAAAAAAATATATAAATATTGAAAAGAATATAAGTTAGACTCCAAACTGGTGTTTTGAAGTTCTGTATTACATAGCTCCACATATACTACACATTTTAAAGATTATATTTAATTAAACAATGACAAAATGTAGCACATCAAAATGGAAACATTCTTATGTGTCCATATGGAGAGTTAAGTTATAAATGTTAAAAGAGAAATTAGAAAGGATATAATACTTGAGGAGAGTTTGGTACATAAGTGTATAAAACATAGAGCATTTAAACAAGAAAAAAATAAAATAAAATTTCTCTAAGTAAAATTTTGAAAAGCTTGTTGCTAAGCATATTCATAATATTTTTAATAGTGAGAAATGATATTTTTATTATATGACTATGTATAATTTTAGATGTTTACTAGAAATAAAATAAGACTTGTATATTAATAGCTCTTAAAATTAACTAAGTAATAAAACATGTAACTAAGTAACTATTGTCCTCTTCAATTTTATAAAGCTGTAAAAATGAAAAAAATTCAGGGGGTGGGGGGTGGGGTTAAAGGTCAATCAGTGGAAACCAGATAAAGCAGTTGGTATGGCGCTTTTAAAACTTAGCTGACATATTTGCAATTCTAACTACAAATTACTAGCAAAACCATCTTAAGTTTTATTCCAATATTAATGTCTTCATTATTGAGAAATTGGGTTACTTATTAAACTCTAAATCAATTAAATGTCATTAAAACTAATTAAAAACACTTTAAAATGTGTAGTGTATAATTACAATGCTTCATTGTATAAAAGCCAATTATGGCCAAAAAAAAGCCGGTTAAAACCAATAAAAGCCACCGGCATGGTTTTTTTAAATTTTAGCCGGCTTTTTTGCAACCCTGGTGGGGGGTTAAATGTCAGTGTAAACCAGATAAAGCAGTTAGTATGGCGCTTTTAAATTTTAGCTGACATATTCGCAATTCAGACTACAAATCACTAGCAAAATGATCTAAGTTTTATTCCAGTATTAATGTCTTCATTATTGAAAAATTGGGTTACTTATTAAGCTCTAAATCAATTAAATGTCATTAAAACTAATTTGAAACACTTTAAAATGTGTAGTTTATAATTACAATGCTCAGTTGTATAAAAGCCAATTATGGCCAAAAAAGGCCAATTTTGGCCAAAAAAAGCCGGTTAAAACCAATAAAAGCCGCCGGCGTGGCTTTTTTTAATTTTAGCCGGCTTTTTTGCAACCCTGCTGTTGGCACATCTTGAAAAGAAACGGAGCAAAAATTGATTTTTTAAAGGAAATTCACTATCTTGGGCTTTCTTCCAACACATAAAGACACCAAAGACATAAAGAAGTGGTGAATTTTTCATAATCGGGTTCGGTGCATATGACAAATTTAAGTACAGTAAAGGTCTTTTTAAGGGAAAAACAGGAATTGAAATAATGAAATTAAGTTTATTTTTAAGATGAACATTGAATGCGTATAAAACGGGTTTTCTTTAGCTCACAGGCTATCAAAGCATGAGAGCTAATGTGCCCGCAGCATCTGTATGTACTTAACGCTATAACTCTTGATAGGCATATCCGATTTGCTTCAAATTTTGGATATAGTTTCATTCTGATAAGGATCTTCCATGATTAGTTTTGGGGATTCATTGGTTAAGTATAAAGAGAGGAACATGGGTAATACTCCCTTAATTTAGACAAATGGGTTTTTGATGGAGAATTGTCCGATTTGCTTCAAATTCGGTATATCGGTTTATTCTGATAAGGCGCTTCCCTGATTAGATTTGGAGGCTTATTGATTAAGTATAAAGGGGAGGGGGAATAGGGGGAGCTAATCTCCACCTTAATTTAGCTAATTTTTTTTTTCGATTTCTTCATTTTTTGAGAGGGTTTATTTTATGAAACAAGAGTATAATATACAATTAGCGAGAATAGCCTGTGAACTCAATGCCATCATCTTAACTGGACACTTTTCTTTTTATTTAAACAGTTTTTGCAGAGTAGTGATTCTTACTTTAGTTAACGAATAAATTCATTTAAATTTTTGTTATTCATCTTATCTTGAACAAATAATCAGAATTACCAACATTCCTGAAAGATAAATTTGAAAATATCGATAACAAATTTCTGCGATAAACTTTACCGAATGTATTTTGTACCTTCAACTTACGGGGAAGAAAAAATTAGAATAAAGCACATATTTTCTTCTAACTTCATCACCATGGATACCAAATATTAAAGCAAAGCAGCGACATAATTGAATCTGATTTTAATCCAACCAGCAGCGTCTGTTGATAGCGTAAATGCTTTCAACAATGTTAAAGAACTTTTTTGAGAAATTGGAGTCTTTTTAAATAGTAAAACTTCTAAACATATATATATATTTTTTTTTACAACTTCAAAAATCCTGTCTTATAATTTTAAGTAAATAAATATATATGAAAAGCAAGCTTCAATTCATTTTTATGTTTTATAAAAGGTAATTGAAGGAAAATTTAAGGATAATTAATTAAGTTTATAATTTATAATTGGCATGAAATTAGAGAATTTTGAAGTAAAAAAATCTGAAAAATACAGTGATATAATTTTATGTAACTGAATATGAAATGTAATGCTTACAATTTTATTCGTTTTTTGAGAAGTAATTAAAGAAAAATTTGAAAGGAAATTGAAAGCACGCAATGCTAATTGAAATTTATAAATTTATTTCAGGTAATGAAAATTTTGTTAAAGGAGTTTTTTTCATCGAAGAGAGACAGAGGCGGGCAGTAATTAATTCCCTTTCAAATAATTTGCAAAATTCATTTTACGTTGATTAAAAAAAAAAAAATTGTATAAAGTAAAAATAGTTATAAAAAAATGCTCTTTATAAGTACTTGATGTTAATCTTGTAAAACGCGCTTGAATTTTTTACTGCAATTCATGTTGTTTTCCAAAATTTTCCGTTGCAGCGCATTCATGTGGCGTGGGCACTTAACTCAATTATAAAAAATCTACTTTTTTTTTTTTTTTTTTTTTTTTTTTTTACTCTCCGTAGGAAGCGCATACAAGTGAATGTAATAAAAAACATAAAGGGTGCAGTATGTTATCTATCGCCGACCTTTAATTTCTCAACCGTTGGGCGTAGACATATAGTTCCAATTACAAAAATGTTTCGAATGAGCTAAATATTCATGTTGTGGCATTATTTAAAGTTTTTTTTTTACTTTATTATGCTATCAATTTTATAAAAAATTACGAAAACTAACTTTTTATACGGTCCCCCAGTCCCTATAGTTATATTTAGTAAAAGTTTACCCATATCATAACAGATATAACATAAAAAGTTTGACATCTGTACTACAAAAATTGACCCAGTTATTAAATTTCAAAGTCTGAGATTTTTGCACATGATTTTGACTTTCATTAAGGGATCAGTTTAAAATTGAATTAAAGTAATTCGAGATCAAAATCAGAGTGCAATGTCTTTTTTACGGCGAAACCACATTTAACCGGTATCACCAAATCGTCGAATCACAAAATAGGGTTATTTCATCGAAAAATTTGAGCAAACTTTTATGGGTCAAACAGCGTTCAAAAGTACTGACGGTACCGGCTAAAAATAGCTTCGCCGTAAAAAGGACATTCCACCCTGATTTTGATCTCGAATTACTTTAATTCATCTTTTAACTGATCCCTCAATGAAAGACAAAATCATGTGCAAAAATCTCAAACTTTGAAATTTAATAACTGTGTCACTTTTTGTAGTACAGATGTCAAACTTTTTGTGTTATATCTGTTATGATGTGTGTAAACTTTTACTAAATATAACTATAGAGACTGGGGGACCGTATAAAAAGTTAGATTTCCTAATTTTTATCAAATTGATTTTTTACTTTAAATAATAACACAGCATGAATATTTACTTCATTTGAAACGTTTTAGTAATTGGAACTATATGTCTACGACCAACGGTTGAGAAATTAAAGGTCGGGCGATAGATAACATATTGCACCCTGTATAATTTTTGCTTTGTTTCTTTTCTGTCTGTACAGTCAAACCTCGTTAACACAATCACGCTTAAGGGGAATTACTTTTAACACGAACTGTTTTCGATTGTCCCATCCAAATGTATGTAATATATTTAAGTTCGGATAACACGAACTACTTTTAACAAGAACAAAAAAAGTTTCCCCTTGAATGTTCGCGTTAATGAGGTTCGACTATTATAAAGGACAAACGTGTCTGTGCGTAACGCTGACGTCATTTTGACGGTGGCAACAGCAGACGATTAAACTGAACTTTCGGAGCAATTTTTTTAAACTTCTAAATATCGCACATTTTCAACTTTGGCATCGCCGATTAGGGGAAAAATGTATTTTACAATTCATTTTGTTTGAAAACGGTAAGGTAATTTGTTTGGAAAATAAGACTTTTGTTTGAAAACGGTAAGACAATTTGTTTGAAAACTGAGATTTTTGTTCGAAAATTGCATCGCTATATACTCAATTTTTATTGTTTTAAAATAATTTTCAAGTATTTTTTTTAAATCTATCTCTATTGCGTGCAGACGATTACGAAAGATAACTCCGTTTGTACTCCAATTAATAAAAATAGCTTAGTATTTGATTCTAATTTATATTCCATAGCGCAATTAAAACATTCATTAATCAATAAATAAAACAATAAAATATAAATAAACACAAATTTAAGACATGGAATCAAAGTGCGCACTTAAACCACAGAAATAAACAGAATAGATAAAAATTAAATTTAAGAAATCAAAAATCCCGACCGCGTAAAAAAGCGAACTAATTAATTATTTCTCATCAATGTGAAACTATTTTTTTTATATTACATACCTATTTTTTTTTATTTATTTGTATTGATGACTTTTAAGTTGCGTTTAATTGTTAGTTCCTATTTATAAACACTGTTTTGATGAGGCCTATAGATGTCTATGATGGTTAGAGTTGCAGTAAAGCTAGAGATCCTACCAACACAACTTCCAGGTTGTGTAATATTTTAACGGAGTTTCTGACTGTAAAATAGTCAACGAAACATCGTCTTCATTTTGAAAGACCTATCCAATGATATGCCACTCAATAGGGTGCGTAAAAAATTTTTTCGTCTCTACCGCCATTTTGAATTTATGAAAACAAAACCTATCCTATAACCATCGGACGGTTAAGACGAAGCGATAGAGACCTCATTCATTAAAATCCATCCAGCCGTTGGGAGGTTTCGAGAGTATAAAGAATCCACATACCCAGATACGCGTGAAACACATAACCCTTCTTTTCAGTCGGGTAAAAAGGCTGATTGTAAATAGTAATCTTTATTGATTTCATTAGCCTGTAAACTCCTCGCACAAGGCCAATACGAAAGCATTGCTTTTAATATATTTCATTTTTTTTTTTTAACACAGTATTTCTATTATTCAAATACAGTGAAACCTCCCTGTGCGACCACCTCCCTAAACGACCATTTTCTCACGGAACGATATTTATTCCCATAGGCTCAATACTAATTTTACCTCCATTCAGAGACCATCCCAGTTGAACTCCCTCCATGAGCGGCCCATTTCTTTGAAGAAAATGAAACAAATTACGTTTTTTCCTGGTCGCTTGAAGAAGGTTTTATTCGAACAATAATTCCGGGGAGCGCATTATTCATCAAACTTCTAAACTAAGTTTAGAATTTTTTTTTATTTGTAACTTTTAAGTGTTGAAACAACTCTGTACCTTTTTAGGCAATGAATTTAACTCTGATGACAAATTAAGAATAACGGTCAATAAACTCCTCTGCCCTATTCTGCCAAAAAAGCTCTCAAAGAAATAGATAAATTAATGAAATCGTCATTATTTGTTCCCGTCCAAAAAATATTGCATTTATTTACTGGACTTCGAAATAAAAGTTATAAAAGATAAAAACGTAAAATCAAAGAACACGCCAATGCATTCATTTTTTAAGCTCTGCAGTAATTAACTTATGCAATTAACTTTTGTTTTGATACTTGAATTTTGATATTTTTTCCTAATGGGAATTTTTTTAGTAACATTAATTGTTACCTTTTTCAACAATTAAAATCTAGATTTAAACATGACCTCCATTAAGAGATCACCTCTCGGAGCGACCCATTTTTATTGGAACGGAACGTGGTCGCTTTAGGGAGGTTTTACTGTAAATATGATTTTTGGTGTTGTTAGAGGACATTAAAAATATATATATTTAATGTAAAAAATCTATTAGAGTTATCAGTTTTAAAGAAAAAATTTTTTCACTTACATTCTATTACTCGGAAAGCCCGGTTTTAAATCCTTGTTTCTTCTCATGGTATATTCATTTGTAATCGTTGTTAAACGTATTACAATGCAAATAAACTACTCAACTTTTTAATCATAAGTTACAATTTATATAGTTATACAATTATAGATAATAGCAATAGAGATAGATTAAAAAAATATATGCTTTAAAATTATTTTAAAACAATAAAAATGAGTTAATACCGATGCAATTTTCGAACAAAAGTCTCAGTTTTCAAACAAATTGTCTTACCGTTTTCAAACAAAAGTCTTATTTTCCAAACAAATTACCTTACAGTTTTCAAACAAAATGAATTGTAAAATACATTTCTCCCCTATTCGGATATGCCAAAATTGAAAATGTGCGATATTTAGAAGTTTAAAAAATTGCTCTGAAAGTTCAGTTTAATCGTCTGCTGTTGCCACCGTCAAAATGACGTCAGCGTTACGCACAGACACGTTTGTCCTTTATAATAGTCGAACCTCATTAACGCGAACACTCAAGGGGAAACTTTTTTTGTTCTTGTTAAAAGTAGTTCGTGTTATCCAAACTTAAATATATTACATACAATTGGATGGGGCAATCGAAAACAGTTCGTGTTAAAAGTAATTCGCCTTAAGCGTGTTTGTGTTAACGAGGTTTGACAGTACAGACAGAAAAGAAACAAAGCAAAAATTATAAATTTTTTATATAAATTATTTTACAATTTATAAAGTTTATGCACTCTTCAAATATGGTTAAAAATAATTGAATATGATAATATATAAAGACAATTTAAAATAAATATTCGGCATTTAATCAAAATCAAATAAAATAAGCAGTGTTTTTATTGGTTAAAATGAAAATTACATTAATTTTTATTTAATTTACTTTTCTTCTTGAAGAAACACTGTCTCAAAAGTTTAAGCACTTTATGCTATTTTTTTTTTTTTAGAAAAACGAGATTGGATGGGTGTAATGAGGTTGTATGACATCATTTTCCAATTTGATAAAAATATAAAAGTAAAAAAATCATTTCCACTCGTTTTAAAAATGCCGGTGGGTAAAGAATTCACAAAAAGTGAGATTTTAAAAGTTTTTAAATTGACATTACAAAGTAAAATTGTTTCTGAAATTGCAAACATTTTAAATTGATCAAACCAATTCTGTATGTATCTGTATCCAGTACTCTCTAGAAATGATAATTTCAACCGGAAACCAAGATATGGACGACCACGCATGACGTTTGTTGAGACGGATAGTAGAATACAGAGATTCGTGTTTAGATAAAATATGCACATACAGCAAATTAAAAATAATCTCGTTATTACAGGTGGCCAAAGATATTCTACATAGACGCATTAAATAATGTGATTACATCATACTAATAAAAATGGCTTCCAGACCATATCTCAAACTACACCACTAACAAGCAAGAATGAACTGGGCTCAAAAACACATGTTCTGCGGGGGACAAGTGGCTTACTGTTTTATTCAGTGATGAGAAAATATGGAACTTACAAGGCAACCACTTTTGGTGTTGCTCGCACCAAGCATCGAGACCTGGTGCCTTTTGTAGTCTTATACATAAAAGTTAGAGAACCGAAAAAATTTCTCTGTTAAAATAATATTTTATATACTTTTTTATACTTTTAATATTTTATTATTACATATTTATTTGTTTATTTCACACCAAAAGTGAGTTAAGTCGCCAAATACGGCGCTACAATTTTTTCGCCCGCTTTATCCAAAGAGAAAATGTACGGAACATATTACTAGAATTATATCAGATTGCGATTTTTGTTTATAATTGATAGCCTAAGAAACAAATTCAGGTTTTTATTTTTTTCTATGCAGACGATAAATATGTAAGTAATAAATATAATTCTATAAAAGCTTCGAAGAACATTGAAAACTATTTTTTAGTGAAATACAAAATAAGCAAACTATTTTCTTTTGAAATCGATTGAAATAAAGTTTCGAATGTTTAAAATGAAATGTTGCTGAATTAAATGGTCCTTCGGTAAAGGTAATCATAAAGTAAATTAATATTTTTACACAATTTAGAAAAAATACTGTGGCGAAAGAGGTTGGACGTTGCAATTTCTAGCTATTACAAATTCAGCTATGACATTTGGCTAGGGTTGCCGGAAAGCTCTACTTTTGAAAATAAATGCCAACTGGTTCCCCGCCAAAAATATGAATATAAAGTTGCAAATTTTTCAAAATCAAATTCGTGGGTTTTTGAAGGAATTTTCAAACATTTTTCAGTATTTTATACATAAGTATAAAATATACATACATAGTATAACTAATTTTTATTTTTAAATGCTTTTCTTTAAAAAAATTCAATGTTAATAGTCCCATAAGTGGTCTCGAAAATTGCATTTTCAGAAAGTTATGTTGCTGTATAATCAAGAAATATTATTTTAACAGAAAATTTTTATCGATTCTCAAACTTCATAATAATAGGGCTTTAAAATGCACCAGGTCTCAATGCTAGGTGCGAGCAACACCAAAAGTGATTCCCTTGTTAGATGGCTCTGATGGTTGGAACATGTATTGAAATGATCTCCAAAAGGAACCAAGGAGTTTTTTCAACAAACAGCAAGGTGGTAAACCTGCTATGGTTTGGGGGGGTATTCGGCTTCAACAGCTTAACCTCTCTGGATTTTCTAAAAGGAAGACGAAATCCCCCAAAATATCAAGAGATGCTGTACCAACATTTCCTTCCATTCGGTGGCAGTTTGGGGGGCCTCTGAATGGATCTTTGAACAAGGTAATGCATCAATATACATATCACATACTACATAACCGTGGCTTTCGAAGAAAATTTTTTTAATTCTTGACTCGCCAGCTTTAAGTACTGGCATAAATCCGATTAAGAATGTCTATGGCATTTTAACCCGCCAGGTTTACAACAATGGAAAACAGTATGACTCTCTTGAAGAATTCAAAGAGGCAATAGATAAAGCATAATACTCTTTGCCACCAGAAACCGTACAAAAAGTAATATTTTCGATGGACGCGCGTATATTTGAACTAATCCGAAATCACGGAAAAATAACTTGTATGTAACAGTTTTGTAAAAATGATAAATTGAGTTGTTTTTGTCATTGTGCATAAACTTTTGAGACAGTTTTGTTTGAACAAATTTTAAATTATATTTTTGACAAATATGTAATTTAAATTTTTCTACTTTTGATATCATTTATTTAAATGAAGTTGCAAAATACACAAATAAAAAAATGCTATTTGTTTTAACTTTTTATTATTCATTAAAAATCAACATTTTTTGCTTGTGCATAAACTTTTGAGATGGGCTGTACTTCTTTCCTAATATAAATTTCCTAATATATATATATTTCGAAATTAAGCTTTTGAAAACTTTATAAATTGTAACACCGATGAATTTTTAACCCAAAATTGATTTTTAGAAGGTTTAAATATGTTAAACTAAAATTACAGTTCATTCCGCCAATTGATTTTTCCAATAGTCTCTGAAAAATTCAAAATATTAAACAAAATCTTATTGATGGCAATCTTATGAACTTCAAACCAATACTTTCAAACTGCCAAACCAATTTAAAAATGTTTCGTTAGTTCACATTTTTACATGTAGTTTTCAAGTACAGATTTATGTCCAAATGTTCTAGCAGGAAATATATTACATATATATATATATGCTATATAAAAACATTGAAATTTTCCCAACATACTGTTTTCAAAAATTGGTTTTAAAAATTGAAAGACAAATATAAATCTAGGGAAAGAGTAGAAAAATATTGGTGAATGTCTTATTTAAAAATATAAACGACAGTTTTCTGTAAGTTATATTTCCATATTTTTCTCAAAATTTAGAAAATAAAATTATTTTCCCGGCGCTTAACTATTTTCTTCGGTCGTTAAACTAATGCTTTACGTCTTCATCTAACAATTCAAAGAAATGAAATTCAGAGCAACAGAACTTACGACCGAAAAAATTCTCATTTCTTACAAAAATGTGCTGTTTGTATTCATGGAGTAGCTATGTATATCGTTGCTTAAAATCAAGAATGAGATATGTGCAAGACCCTAGATATAAGAAAACGCGGTTTCTATTAGTACGGAAATATTATTTATGTGTATTAGTTTTTTAAAGAAAGTTGGCCTTAAATCTGTTGCAGTTTTTGTCCATTCAATGTATGTTCCGATCAGCGCGGTTTCAATTATTGAGATAAAAACACGGCAGTTATTAACTGCACTATTCAAGGGAAATCTGTACATTAATTTTTTACATTTTCCAATAAAGTTGAAAAGTGTTTATGAATTCGGTTTGTCTGTCCGTCTATCCGTCTGTCCGCGCTGTAACTCCCGTAAATATACTCGGAACGTTCTGAAATTTTTGGATGTTAGTGACCTCTACCATAGCACGAACCCTATTTCAAATAAAGTTTGTAGTATGCTTAGTTCACTTACAGGACAGTCAAAAGTTTTCTGTTACATTACGGCCTATGGGAAAAATCGTTTAAAAGGATTTTTAATGATGTTACATGCTTTCAAACATAATAAAATTGATATGCATTTATCAAGTGCACTAAAATATGCATTCTATAGAATATGCGGTGCAAAGAATAATTATTCATTTACAGGGCCACACAAGAGAATTCCGTTACATAATGATATAGGGTGTAGGGAATTTTTTCCGGCGTATTTTAATTAGGTTAAATTATTTCATGTATAATCAAACTGATATAAGTCGATGAGGTTTACTATAACTTATTTCATGTATAATATGAAGTGCATAGCATTTACAGGGACACACAAATGATTTCAGATACTATATTGTATCCGAAGTACTGTACAGTAGCGATGATTGCTGGAAATGCATTTTAATTATGTTACGTACTTTTATGTTTCACTATATTTGTGCATTGTATATGGTGTGTATAAATGCTGTAATTCATATACAGGGCTACACAAAAGAATTCAAAATGGTTGCTGGGTATGATTGCAAATTGCTTAAAGGTGGTTTTTAAATGAGTTATGCATTTTTACGCTGAACTGCATTTACTTTACTAAGAAATGTTTGTAGAACGTAGATAAAATGACATACAGGGTCACGCAAAGAACTGGATACATGGCCGTCTATAAATGATAATTTCTGGAAATGTGATTTCAGTAGTTTTAAGAGTTTTTTACTTTGAATTAAACTTTAGCTAAATAGTGGTGTGTAATAAAGGTACTAAGTTAACTACAGGGTTGTACAAAAGTATACAAGTATGTTTCCATCTAGTAGTATAAATTGCTGAAAGAGAAATTTCAACCTGTTATGTGTTTTCTTGCTAAACTAAATTTCCCCATTATATAGTATATGTATCAACCTACAGATCAAATACAGGACTGTTCAAAAGAAATGGAATACACAATTGCTATGGACGGTAACTGCTGAAATCAGTTTTTCAAATGTTTTATGCGTTTTCTAAAATGTTCACTTAGTTCTCTTATATACCTTATTTCCCTAAATAACGAAGTTTTGTTAAAGCATTCAGAAAGTGTTGGAAAGTGTTTCATAATCTATGCTTAACGCATGATTTTTCTTACTTGTTTATTTATATTAAAGAAATTTTTTTATTTTGTTTTATTTCCTCTTTCAATCAAAATGTTTTATCGTAAAATGTATTGCGAATAAGGGTGTTTTATTTATTTAATATTATTACTATTATTATTTCATTTTTGCTTTTTGAATGGCAATTTTTTTATATGTTTTAGAAATAATATCAATCACAGTTTTTGTTTATTTTTTCGCCTTCAAGTTTGAGAAAACCCTAACAACTAATGCATTTTCCATTATGTGCAATTACCAGAGTCTTCGAGTATTCAAGTAACTTCAGAGCTTAACGTTCCTCAAATCTAAATGGCGAATCTATTTATATTCTACATGCGTTTAAAGAGTCTAAAGCTCTAAGGAGAAACTGTATCTAATATCTGTTTTGACTGAGTAGCTTATCATTCCTTTAAATAAGAGTTTGTAAGAAAATATATTTACTTTATCAGAGATTTCCCAGAGATAAAAATAGAAGTTGGATTTAATATGCGTAACTAAACAAAGTATATCTTAATGTTTTTAGTGCAATAACAGAATACAGATTTAAGCATTGAATAAGCAAAATCGAAATTTGAAAAATATATCATTCTATCAATTTTGTTTTCAGTATTTATATTTGCGATGTGTATCTTTAATAAGCAAAATCTAGAATCCGAAAAATGTATCATTCTGTCTATTATACTTTCAGTATTTATGTTTGTGATGTGCATCTTTGAAAAGTGGTCTGTTAAAATTTGACATTGCCAATTAATTTTCTGGTAAATTTTAAAAAACTCATTACTTTTTATTTTCACTTTTTATGAGACAATATTAATTAAAAAAAATTCCTGTAGCAATCTACAAGCGCAGGTAGCTTTCGAAGTTACGTACTAATTTCAACAAGAAAACTAAATCATGATTAGAGATAAACCCACTTTAACAATTTTATCTGGACGCCTTTGAAGACTTTAATTTCATTTTTATATAACAGTTGGTTTTATCAGAATCATGTTAAAGCGTTATTTAAAAAAAATACTTTTCCATGCTCAACAACTCGAAATTTTCTGACGCATTTTCAGATTCATTTTTAAAAGGAAAAACATGAAACTTTCTGACGTGATTTTTTAAGAGATTTATAAGCGACCTGTTTTTTTAATTGTTCTTTCAACTAATTAGAATTATTTTCTCAGTAGGACAATATTTTTCGTTTCCAACACAATAGCTTCGGAAAATTCGGTTCAAAATACTACTTTGACATCATTGTTTGAAATATATTCTGCCTCTATAAAAAAAAAAAAAATAGACCATTACGGCACATTATATAGTTTCTGAATAAGAAACCTACCAATTGGATGCATTTGAGAGTAAAAATGAATTTAAAAATGAGTCAGAAAATAAGCACTTTCGATTTGAGTACAACCTTAATATGATAATTTTTTCTTCAACCGCTATGTATTTTTAATTTGTTTTTGCTGTAAGAATTGGTCCTATCAAAAACTTGTCAGTATAAAAGTTGTAGATAATATTAAGAAGATATATAATAAATTCGTGCGGATATTATATCTTGTGAATTGACGAAGTTATGGATTTTTTTTCTTTTTCAACAAGTTGCCTTAAAAAACTACGCCTGCTGTCTAGAAGTGAGTCATCGGAATAATAGACTGCTTTTAGAACATATTTTCCTAAAATGTAGTTTGAGGTGAAGTAACTACTCAGGTAGATCCCGTATAATACCCCCAACAAGATGTGATTTGTGCTGGATGCTTTACAACTGTATTCTACTAGAAGGAATAAATAAAAAAATTTCCTTTTTGATGAGCTAGCTGTTATTTTCTTTCTCGGTAAATTGCTAGTGTATTTCGACGAACGGCCAACAGGGATAAACGACCACTGATTAAATGCTATTACATATAGCGATTTCAGAGATATACACTAAGTAGTGGATCAAATTGTGCTAATTACCTTTCCTATATATAGGATGATATGAAAGGTTTACTTTAAAGCCTTAGGACAGAGACTTATAAAGAGATCTCAACTTTTATTACATTAAACTTCATTACATGTTACAAAATATAGTAACATATATAAAAAGACAACCCCCTGAATGGTAATTTTTTCGTGGAACGAAATTTATTCCCATAGGCTCAATACTAATTATACCTTCATTCAGAGATCATCCCAGTTGAACTCCCTCCATGAGCGACCCATTTCTTTGAAGAAAATGAAACAAATTCCGTTTTTTCTGGTCGCTTGAAGAAGGTTTTATTAGAAAAATAATTCCGGAGAGTGCATTATTTTTCAAACTTCTAAACTAAGTTTAGATTTCTTTTTTTATGTTTTATTGTGGTAACTTTTAAGCGTTTAAACCCCTTTGTGCCTTTTTAGGCAATGAATTTAACTCTGATGACAAATTAAGAATGACGGTCAATAAACTCCCCTGCAATATTCCGCCAGGATACTCTAAAAGAAATAGATAAGTTTATGAAATCGTCATTATTTGTTCTCGTCCAAAAAAAAAAAAAAAATCCTTTTTTTTTACTGAACTTCGAAAGAACTTGGAAATAAAAGTTATAAAAGACAAAAACGTAAAATCACAAAAAACGTCAATGCATTCATTTTATAAACTCTGCAGTAATTATCTAATTTTCGTATTTTTTGTTTCCTAATGTGAAAAATAAATTTTAGTTACATCAATTGTTACCTTTTTTCAACAATTAAAATACAGATTTAAACATGACCTGCATTAACAGACCACCTCTCAGAGAGACCAATTTTTATTAGAACGGAACGTGGTCGCTCTAGGGAGGTTTTACTGTATATATAAAAGTAATTGTGAAGAAATAACATGATAGTTGAAGTTGCCGGATTTTGGAGAACAGACATAAAAATCATTTGTCTACCAATGATTGGAGATGATACACTCCGAATGATCACATCACCAGCTCTTAATACTAGGCCTTAAATATGGAGACTGTTATAGGCGGAGTTTTTTCAGCGTTTGCACGGTGCCTTGAATTTGAATACCAATCATATGAATACCAAGTTTTTTATGCTTTAGATTTCTGAGATTATTTCTAGGATTCTCTTAACCTTTTTCTTAATTTTTAAAAACTCAAAGGAATAAATTCTTTTTCTATTGAAAATAATACAATAACAATACAAGGCATGCCATAGGAATACCTGTCATGCGAAGACAAAATGTTTATTTTATTCTACAATTCTACACATCTGAAGTACAAACATCAGTAAGCCTTTAAAACAAGTCATTCCATTAAATTATCGACAAACTTTACCATCTTCAAAGCAATATATTTACATTTAGTTCGAAATAAGCAATTGTTTCTAAAATTCTCTAAACCTTTTGTGTAATATAATATATTAAAACTCAAAGGAAGAAATTCTTCTTATATTGATAATAATACAATAACAATACACTGTATGCCACAGGAATATCTGTCATGCGAAGACAAAATGTTTATTTTATTCTAACAATTCTACACATCTGAATTACACACTTTAGTAAACCTATAAAACAAGGCATTCTGTTATATTATCGACAAACTTTACCATCTTCAAAGCGATACATTTTCATTCAGTTCGAAATAAGCAATTGCTTCTAAGGATTCTCTTACCCTTTTGTGTTAAGTTATTAAAACTCAAATGAAGAAATTCTTCTTCTGTTGATAATAATACAATAACAATACAATGCATGCCATTGTTCTTGAAAAGTTACTTTCAGTCGATGAACATGCTTTTGTGCATATTTTTCCTTCATTTGTTGTTAATAAGAATTTTGAGAAGCATTGATGAAAATAATTTAAGATTAGAGACAAACTTCGAAACAAAAGTTACTTTTTTTTAATCACGTTTAAAACGAAAGTCCTTTTTTAACAATTCTTCAACATGTGAAATGGAACAAAATTAAGAAATATCTATTACATAATTCACAGGACATATTTGTATCATAGTAATATAAAAGTCCTTCTGACGTGTACCGGGAGGAACAGATAACATTCCCATTCCTTGTTTTTTTATTCAACTTATTTTATTCGAAAACAGAAAGATAGATGCACGGAACCCGATTATAGAAGATTTCCCATATTCGTCAATGCTGAATTTGAATGGGAATTTCGAAAAAAGAAATCGCCAAGTTTGCTTAATTTATAGAAAACTATTTTCGTCACCAAATTTGACGATATCTCACCAAGTATCACCAAGATTGGCGAAAATTTGACGTGTGGGTTATGACTAAGTAGTTTCAAACGTATGAAAGTAGCAACGATGATTTCAACAAACTAAATTTGTGAAAATCCACTTTTTTTAAAGTTCATAAATGAAACCTGATTACAGAAAAATCAGCCATCCTAGAATTTCAAACTGCTTCTCCAGTCAAATGACGGATTTTTTTTCAAAAAAGCAGAAAATTTTCTTCCAATCGAAGCGGCAAATTGTTGCGTGTATTTATTATGTTTTTTGGCAAAATTTTGTTTTGAGACTGTAATGTTTTGAATTGTTGAATGTGTTTCCTTACCATAAATCTAAATTGGAGCCAGTTTTCTGTGAATAAATGATCCTTTCGACGGCACTTTACATTTTAGTAATATCGCGTAAAAATGGCCGTTTCTAATTAATCCATTGCTTTTTTGGAGGGAAATTTCTTATAATATAAAAGATAAGTTTCAAAATATAAAGTATATATAATATATAAAGAAAAATAAATTACAAAACTTCATCAATATCTTCTACATAATCCATAAAATATAAGATGAAGAAGGGGTGGTAGGTAAAATAAGCTAATGTAATGTAAGACTAATGTAATTGTAAAAAAAAAAAAAACTATTAGAGTTTTCAAGAAGATTTTTTTACCTTGAATGAAGAAAAAAACATATTCTTATTAATTGGTGATCACATAAAAATTGCTCACTTCGTACTCTAAATGGGTATGAATATACAGCATTTAAACGAACAACCTGGGTATGTGTTTATAGATTTCATACACTTAAAAATTTTTTATTATTTAAAACGTTAAATTTTTATTATTTAAAACGTAACATTTTTTTTAATTTTTTATTATTATTTTTTGTTATTTAAAACGTTACTCCATCAAATTGGTGGCAGCCTTGCTGCCACCACTTTATGGAGTAATTTCACCGATATAACTGGTGTTACGTTACACTAATGTGTAATATTACACCAGATATATCAGTTTAAATTGCACCATTGTATAAGTTAAAATACTCCATAAAATTGGAGGCAGCACGTTGCCATCAATTTTATGAAGTAACGTTCTATAAATTTTTTAAAGTGCATGCTAAACTCGAGATTATTTCGAATATCAATAATTGCGAAAGAATTATTCATCAAACAACTATAAATATCTTTGAAATTTCAACAAAAGATTTATGTAATGAAACTAGACTTTAAGGGGGTCTTGATCGAAAATGAAAAACATGTAAACAGAGCTCTCGCTTCGAGTCCATATAACAAAAAAAAGTATTCAATGTAACTAATTTAAACTTTCTGATATTTTTAAGGTATGTTTGTAATCATATAAAATTATAAAATGAAGTACTTCAATGTAATAAAACAAAAAGTATAGCAAAATTTATGTAACACAATTTTCGGAAAAAAATTTAGGTGTCATATCACCATCCGTAAGACATCTTAACGTTGAATTGACATAAGAACCTAATTTTTGCTTTACAATATATATTAATTCATTCTACAGATAATAATGTTATATGCATGCATGCAAAAAAAAAAAAAAAAAAATAAGCCATTTCATCAAAAAGTATTTTTTTAATCTTACGGATAGTCGACAAAAATCAAGTTTTGAGAAAACGCGACTTAAAGTTGCGATTAAATGGGTGCGGCTTTGTAACGATTGTTACATAAATGCTCATAACTCCGTTAAAAGTGCAAATATTTCTATGCGGTTTTTTGCAATGTGTTCAGGATTAATTAAATAATCAAAATAGATACTAAAAGAAATATCGATTTTTTAAAAATTTTCAAGCCCTAAGTTTTCAAGGAAAATCTGAAGAAAGCTTTTGATCGTTGAGTGTTTGCACTTAAACAAACAAACAAAAAAAATGCCTATAAATATTCCTAACTTATTTATAAGTGTTTTATAACCTTTAAAGTGGTATTTAATGTATCATAAGTATTCTTCTAAAGCTTTTTTGTGATTGTATTCATGAAGTTATGAATATGAATAAAAAATGCTTAGTTTTATGGATTTCAGTTTAATAATGTAAGATATTTGTGAAAGGAAAATTAATATCGGCATTAATTGCAGGAACTTAAAGCTATGCTTGCGTCAAAAGCAAGACATTATTCTAAACTTTTCACATGTATTCTTTTTCACCTGCTGTTTCGATGTTTGTCTCTAATGTTAAATTATTTTCATCAGAGCTTAGCGAAATTCTTATGGAAAAAAATGAAGGGAAAATACAGGTGCTAAATGTGTAATTTATTAAAAATCGCCCTCTGGTGGCGAAATTTTGAACTATTTTTATTTATATTTTTTTTAGCTCAAACAAATTCCCATCCTTTTATTATGTCTTTCACAAAATTTCACAACTTTATGAACAACAGTTTTGTCTGTAGACAACTTTAAAGTAGGTTCGTTTAATTATGGAAACCCTGTATATACAAAAGTATGTTCATTAACTGAAAGTAACTTTTCAAGAAAATGGCAAGCATTGTATTGCTATTACATTGTTATGAACAGAAGAATTTCTACCTTTAAGTTTTAAAAAAATACACAAAAAGTTAAGAAAATATGAGAACAAATTGCATATTTCGAACTGAATGAAAATGGATCACTTCGAAGTGTGGTAAAGTTTGTTGATAATATAACGGTGTGACTTGTTTTATAGGTTTACTGAGGTGTGAAATTCAGATGTGTCGAATTATAGAATAAAATATGCATTTTTATTCTCGCATGACAGATATTCCTGTGTCATGCATTGTATTGTTATTGTATTAATTTCAATAGAAGAAGAATTTCTACCTTTGAGTTTAAAAAAATTACACAGAAAGTTAAGAAAATATGAGAAAAAATTGCATATTTCGAACTGAATGAAAATGTATCGCTTCGAAGTGTGATAAAGTTTATTGATAATATAACGGTATGACTTATTTTATAGGTTTACTGAAGTTTGAAATTCAGATGCGTCGAATTATAGAATAAAATATGCATTTTATCCTCGCATAACAGATATCCCTGTGTCATGCATTATATTGTTATTGTATTAATTTCAATAGAAGAAGAATTTCTATCTTTGAGTTTTAATAAATTACACAGAAAGTTAAGAAAATATGGGAAAAAATTGCATATTTCGAACTGAATGAAAATGGATCGCTTCGAAGTGTGGTAAAGTTTGTTGATAATATAACGGTGTGACTTGTTTTATAGGTTTACTGAGGTGTGAAATTCAGATGTGTCGAATTATAGAATAAAATATGCATTTTTATCCTCGCATGACAGATATTCCTGTGTCATGCATTGTATTGTTATTGTATTAATTTCAATAGAAGAAGAATTTCTACCTTTGAGTTTAAAAAAATTACACAGAAAGTTAAGAAAATATGAGAAAAAGTTGCATATTTCGAGCTGAATGAAAATGTATCGCTTCGAAGTGTGGTAAAGTTTGTTGATAATATAACGGTATGACTTGTTTTATAGGTTTACTGAGGTTTGAAATTCAGATGCGTCGAATTATAGAATAAAATATGCATTTTATCCTCGCATAACAGATATTCCTGTGTCATGCATTGTATTGTTATTGTATTAATTTCAATAGAAGAAGAATTTCTACCTTTGAGTTTTAATAAATTACACAAAAGGTTAAGAAAATCTTTAGAAACAATTGCTTATTTCGAACTGAATGAAAATGTATCGCTTTGAAGGTGGTAAAGTTTGCCGATAATACAACGGTACATTACGTTTTATAGGTTTACTGAGGTGTGAAATTCAGATGTGTCGAATAATAGAATAAAATATACCTTTTATGCTCGCATAACAGATATTCCCATGGCATGCATTGCATTTTTATTGTATTAATTTCAACAGAAGAAGAATTTCTTCCTTTGAATTTTAATATAACAATAATAACAACAGTATCACTTGTTTCATAGGTTTACTTAGGTGTGTTATTGGGATGCGTCGAATGTTAGAACAGAATATACATTTTATCTTCGCATGACGGATATTTCTGTGTGTATGCATTGTAATGTTATTATATTTATTTCAACAGAAGAAGAATTTCTTCCTTTGAGTTTTAATAAATTACACAAAAGGTTAATAGAATCGTAGAAACAATTGCTTATTTTCAACTAAATGAAAATGTATCGCTTTAAAGTTTGTAAAGTTTGTCGATAATATAACATCATGACTTCTTTAGGTTTGTTGAGATGTATAATTTAGATTTGTCGATCTTTAGAATAAAATATACATTTTATCTTCGCATGACGAATATATTCCTGTGGCATGAATTGCATTGTTAATGCATTATGTTTAATAGAAGAACAATTTCTTCCTTTAAGTTTTAATAAATTACACAGAAGGTTAAGAGAATCCTAAAAACAATCGCTTATTTCAAACTGAATGAAATCGTATCGCTTTGAAGTTGGTAAAGTTTGTTGACAATTTAACGGTATCACTTTTTAAATATGGTTTATTGAGGTAGGTAATTCAGATGCCTTGAATTTTGGAATAAAATATACGTTTAATCATCGCATGACAGATACTTCACGAAATTCATTTGTTTTACCCAGGCAATAACTTTTCCAAAATCCAATGAAGCGCAGCTTATATTAATGTACCGTATTCCTCAGATATAATGAACTGATTACATTTTTTAGGTCACAGGCTATCAAAGCCTTAGAGCTAATGTGCCCACCGGTTCTGTATATGCGTACTTACGTATGTATACGTAACACGATAACTCTTGATAGAAACATCCGATTTGCTTCAATTTTTTTTTCTAGGTCATTCTGATAAGGGCTTTCTTGATTAGTTTTGGGGATTTATTGGTTAAGTATAAAGAGGGGGGGGGGCGGGTGGCTAACCCCACCCCTTTAACTTAGATAAATGGGTTTTAATGCAGAATTATCAGATTTTTTTCAAATTTGGTATACCGGTTAATTCTGACAAAATGCTTCACTGATTAGATTTGAATGTTCATTGTTTAAGTCTAAAGGGGGGGGGGACGAGGGCTAATAGCCCCTTAATTTAGATAAATGGGTTTTTCTATTCGATTTGCTTCCATTTGGTATACCGGTTTATTTTGATAAGGCATACCCCTGATGACATTTGGAGGCTCATTGGTTAAGTATAAAGAGATGAAACAGGAGGTGGGGGGTAATCCCCTTTAATTTATTTTTTGAGAAGCATTATTCTTTGAAATAAGAGTATAATATACAATTTGTGTGAATAGCCTGTGAGCCCAATACCATCAGTTTAACAGGGCACTTTTCTTTTATCTTTTTAAATTATTCTTTTGGTATTAGCTATATTTCCATAGTTTTGATCTTCTGTAAGATCACTTCTTCGGTCGACTCCATTAGGTGCCCACTAAATATACTACACCCACTAAATATAGGTGGAAACCATATATGTATTTTTTTAATTCAAAACTCTAATATATTTGCTACATTTACTATACTTTTTTTTTTAATTTTTCTCTAAGAATGCCATTAATAATTTTTAAATAAAAGAAAAGAAATTATCTCTCTATTCTAAAAAAAAGTAACTCCCGCTGTCACCGCCGCCGCCGCCGCCGGTTTTGATTTTTTGGTGACCGGAGGCCTTTCTTCGTTAATATTAACAAAAATAATGCATACAAAAATATGAAAATCGGTGGTTTTATACAGAAATGTCTGATAAACACGCTGATGCAGACAGTTTTCAAATCGAAGAATTATTTTAAGAGTTATTTAATGCTAAAGTTGGACAAAATCGTTCCATTAAAAAAGTTTTATAGCAGCAAAAACTGTACATGGCAGTGTAATCATTTTTAGATCATTTTATGCGATAGAAGTTGCCGGAGTGCAGATTGCATTAATTTTTTTATTTTGACTCATTTTTTCAGGTTTTATTTCTATTTTAAATTCGAATTTTCAGCATTTCTAGAGATATTTTCTACAGATTTCAGAAAATTGTACTAATTTAAACTGTTGCCATCTGTATAAAAAGCGCAAGCAATAATGTTTGCTTCAAATTAAAAATTTATTTACACGTGACTATTATAAACAGGAAAAAAATTTCAAATTAGTATTAAATAATTACGTATAAAAAGCAGGAACTTATTAAAAATTACGTCATAAAAAGTATACACGTGAATTTTAAAGGAGAAAGGATATTGTAAAATAATAAATTCATTAACATGCGTTAGAAGTCTTAGGAGAAATTACGTCATATTTACGTCACATTATAGTTATTACATAAAATGAACACACAAAATAATATTGCAAAAAAGTTTAAATTTAGAAATTGCGCTAGACATTTATTTGATATTTTGAGAATTAATTTAAAATATCTCATTTAAAAGAACTTTCTTTTCGCTTTGCTAAAAAATACCACGAGACAAAGACTCTCTTTACTTAATTCCTTTTATATTAGCTTATTTTGAAATGTTGTTACACGTGTATACGTCATCAAGTTGTTTTTATTTCGACGTTTTATTTGTGTTTTTATTAATGTTGTACGAATTTATTTGTTCTTTCGTTATTTAAAACAAAAATTACATCAATTTGTATAATTTGGCGAGTGGTTTGGCGATTTATATAATTTGGCGAAATTGGTCGACAGGATAATCAAGTAGTACCGCAGCGGATTTGGCGTTAAAATTCCCCAATCAAAGAGAAATGAATAGAAATTTGTTTATAGGGAGATCGCCACTGTTTTTTACATTATAATTCAATCTTTCGAAATCTTTTTAAAGCCGATCAAATTAGCGTGCATTTAGAGTCTGCGGTGTCTGGACGGGGGTTGGCGAGCGTAGCTCGTAGGGGGCCGAGCCCCCTAGTGTATTCAAATAATGTTTTGAATTTTATTAAAAGTGATAATTTCGTATTGGCCTCGTGCCAGGAGTTAAATTGCCAAAGATCGCTAATTCGTTAGCTCTTTTACTTTCTTCTATCTATAATAGAAGAAAATATTGTAATCGAAATGTTTTTCGACTTCCAGTTTTCAATGGATTTACACTTTTAGGAGTAAGAGACCTCGAAAAACATGTTTATACAAAATGTCTATCTGTCCGTGTGCCGCCATTGTCTCACCAAAAAGTGTATGAAGTTATGCATAGAACTGAACTGAATTTAATATATATGTTTTTGGCTATGGCAAACAGATACTCCTTGAATTTGGAAATATTCCACCGGAAGGGGGCACTGTAATAGCGACTTTTGTATAATTTTCTTGATTTTTCGTAGTTCTATTGTCCATCAGCAGGTCGTGCAGCAATGGAAACTCCGCATCCTGCTAAGCCGGCTATTCGCAAACAGTTGATATACAACAGAATAACGAAAAACTATTTATTTTATAAGATATTATCATCGATATTCAATCGATTGTACTCCGATTAATTGACTGGAGCAGAAATTTAAGATGAAAATCAAAATTGGTGTGGTATTGAACTAATAATATTATAGTATGACATAACGGTACAAAATCAAAAATAACTGCCGGCTCGACCTACAGGTAGATTTCGAAGTTAAGTACTAATTTCGCCAACAAAATCTAAAGAACCCTTTAAGCCCGGAACCGCACAATTGTGCGGGTGATTCTAAAGTAAAAGAGAATGACTATTTCCTGTTTTTGTGAGATTTAAAACCAAATCTGCACATTTATATGAGTTAATTGGCTTCAGATGTTTTGATAAGACACAACTGGGGGGCACCAACTACAATACAGGGTTAGATTTTCTGCTTTTAAAAGGACTATATCATCTGACAGCAATAGACAAAAAATATGTACTGTCGTAATTTCTTTTAAATATGATTTTTTTGCGTTTGCTTAGATTTAATTTTTCTTTTCATATACTTTATTTATGATTTTATTAGATTTTGTCTTTGATAAATTTAATTAGGCTTTACAAATGTTGAAAAACAAATGACCCGCACAATTGTGCGGGTCCGGCCTTTACCACTTCCAAAATGGGCACAATTCCTAATATATAAAATTTTTATTTTTAAGTGATTTTTTTTAAACTTATGTTTTTAGCAATTTATTTTTTATTAATTACATTTTAAAATCGGATTAATTTTAAATTAATAGGTTTGTACTAGTCATGATTTCTATTTAAAACTCATAGTATTAGATATATAATATCCACATGTAACGAACTGTATGATTCTGCTCTGAGTTATAGATGTCATATATGATTCATAAGTTTCGTATGAGTTATATGCATATCACGAGATAGATTTTTAAGTTTGATAAATTTATTCCATTTTGTCGACATAGCAAGTAAACCACCTGGAATAAATAATAAATTATGGAAAGTTTAGCAAATGCTCGACAGATTCCGTAGTTGTGTACTTGAATTTACCAGGAGATCAGGGAAAATTTTCCATACATGAGCAGACGATTCCTTTTTTTTTAGGACGTGCTTCAGTAAAGCAGTATATATATAAAAAAAAACCACACTCTGTTGTAACAGTATCACCTGGGATAGTTTTAAATTTTATAGTATACCAGTGAGAAAATACAGGCCTGGTCCACAAGGATATGGGCTTAGGACCTGCTGTAGTCCTTACTCTGGTTCACGGTATTTCAACAAAATACCGCTGCTGGAGAAACTGAAAAAAAGAAATTTGAAGGATCAGGCACAATCCAAACAGAGTGAAGAGCATACCATTTGTTAACGGCTCTTAAGAGGGGTGCGAGCATTGAGCACGTCTCAGAAAATGAAATTGTAGTAGTCTGTCCAAAAACAAAAATTGTTTTAAACATTTGCATTGTGGCTGATGAAAATTATCTCAATAAAGAGCAACTTTTTTTGCTTAAACTTTTATCTTTAGATATTTGCACATATAATCCCAAACTACACAATTGCGTAGATTTAGCCCAAAAACGGCTTCATTAGGACCGAAACCGCACAATTGTGCGGGTCCTCCCTTGGCATAACCTGACATCGGGTATTTTTTTTTCAATCAAATACGGTCCTATCGATAAGGGGAAACCACCCAAACTTTCAATTTCTACCAAAAAAACTCTCGGTCTTAAAGGGATAAAGATTAGAGATAAACCCAGTTTAACAATTGTATTTGGATGCTTTTGTCGAGTTTTTTATTTCATTTTTCTGTAAGAGCTGTTTTTATCTGAATCGTGTTAAGGTGGTATTAAAAAAAATATTTTTCCACGATCAACAACTCGAAATTTTCTGACACAATTTCAGACTCATTTTTAAAAGTAAAAACATGAAACTTACTGACGTGATTTTTTAAATATATTTATAATCGACCTGAGTTTTTATTTTTTGTTCAGTTAATTAGAACTTCAATTACAAACAATAATTTTCTCAGTACGACTATTTTTTTCGTTTCCAGCACTATCGCTTCGGGAAATTGGGTTCAAAATTATCACTTTGAGCTTTTTTTGAAATATATTCTGCTTTTATATATATATTTAAAAAAGACCAATACGGCACATTATATAGTTTCTGAATAAGAGAACCTGCCAATTGGATGCGTTTGGGAGCAAAAAATGAGTCAGAAAATAAGCAGTTTGGATTTGAGTCCCTTAATACGATAATTTTTTCTTCAACCCTCACCCTACCTTTTTTTGTTTATATATATATACCCATATAGCACATGTGCCTCCCCAGGACATCCCCAGGTAGATTTACAATAAAACACCATCATCCCCAGGGCATCCCTGAGGATGCTGAAAATTGTCACCATGAGGTCCTCAGGAACAGAAAATGTCCGCCTTGCAGCATCCTGGAGAGCTCCCCAGGACCTCCTTTAGTGTCCTCCCCGGGAGGTTCTGGGGAAGATTTTAGGAAGTGATACTGGAGGACTTTGGGAAACTTCAAGGTCACTTAATATGGCACAAAAAATTTTGAAGCTATAAAAAGTTTAAAGTAATTAATGTAAAACAATTTAATTATTTTGTCAGAAATAAATACGTTCTTTTTTTAACTAATTATCAGACAGATTCAAATGTAACAGGCATTACAATTATCAAGCACGCACACGGAATTACATGAAAAACAGCTTTTGGGAACAAATTTCTTACCTTCATTTTGCCTTCTGGTGTTTGATCCAGGTTACTTACGAACACCAGACGCGCGCTCTATCCATTATGCTACAGGGCCGTTGAACAAGAAATATTTCTAAGGTATTCATGTATTTCTCCCCTCTTTTGAAACTCACAACTAGAAAATATCCGTATTTTATGTGCTTCGTATAATCTGCAATTATCTAACTTTTATTGCAAATTTAAATGCATAGCCTTTTTTATATATTCAATATAAATTTAAATTTATAAGTAAAAAAAAGGCTTATCAATAATTATTTAAGATAACATAAATGTCTTTCAATTTTCAAATTCCTACATGAAATTATATTTTTAAATGACAATAATATTGCTTTAGCTTTCCATATTTAAAATCCATTGAAACCATTCTGTACTTAGAAAATTCATTCTGTACTATTTTTCATACAATTAATGATGCTAAATGTTTCTGAGGATATCTTGCGACATAATTTAATTTTAGTTAATAAAAATAACATTTCCAGAGATTTAAAATGCAAAATATGGATACTTTTAAAATATGAATTCTTTTTATGATTACTAAACTATAAAATCCCAATTGAGAGAATCATTTCAAAGCAAATGCTTTCTCTCTCTCTCTCCCTCTCTTTTTTTTTTTTTTTTTTTTTTTTACAGAAAAAAGTTTATTTTACGCTTTGTAAAAAGCGCACTTATTAAGTGAATTTATGAAAAAATACATATAATTTTTTCTCTGTTTATTTTTTAAGATGGGGAGGGGGAAATTAAACATTATTTAAACCATCATTTTGGAATTTCTACACTGATTTCTGAACGTATAATCGCAAATCAATTACTAATAGGGAGCTATTAACTGTTAAAGGCATATTTAAAAAATTATATTTTACAATTCATTTTTCTATTTATAATCTTTTTTCTACTTTTTATCCTTTAAAATATTTCATTGTTGCAGTTTCATTGCGATTTGGCATATTTTGGTGAGCATTTCTTGACGCATCATTAATTTCATTGTTTATCAAACTCCCATACGATTGTATGAGTTGCAGATGTTTGACGATTTACCATCTGTCGTGGGCGAATTGAAAAAGGCTAAAATCAATGTATTATTTTATAATAACGTTGTAAAAATATTAAAATGCTCTGTCGGCATCAAAAACGCATTTTTTTAAAAATTTGTATAACTCTGTCATATCAGGATCTTGGATGAAAATAGATTGCAATATTCCATAATTACAATGAAAAAACAGGCTGAGTTACTTAAAAATAGAAACTATTAATAAAATTTATGTCTGTTACAAGACTTTTTTATTTTCTTACTGTAATACATAAAACTAATTTACAGTTAAATCTCCATTTAACGATCTTTAAAATCGTGTGAAAACTTTCGGTGTAATAAGAAATTCATTATGCCCCATTTTCATTCAATTAACGATGTGAAATATTTTTAGTGATTTCTTGAAACGTAATTTAATTTTAGTTAATAAAACTTGCATTTCAGGCAATTTAAAATGTCAGATCTTTTTTATCAACGAATTATTTTGTATAAATCCCAAACTAAATAAATACTTTTCTTTTCTTTTACAGAAACCTTTGATGACCTCTTTAAAAAATGTGGGTTTACTGATAATTCTTGGAATAACACTTTTTCTTCTCCTTTCAAAGACTTTCTTTTCCAGATATTTACTGCAAGCGTGCACACACATTCTTAGCTGACAAAAGTGATTGGGTGTGGGGTGGCTGGGTGGATCCGCTCTATTCAGAGTCAAATGGCAATCCAGTTATAATATTCTCCCTGACACCTATAGTTAGGGATTATCTCAGAGAAAAGATACATATACTTGAGTCTGTCGGATCACTACCCCCTACATACTAAATGCCTCTCGCATTCACTGTTTTCCCCATATAAGAACTGGAAGTCAGCTTAGCCCCAAAATGCTGTGCCATCTATCGGTGACAATTGACATGATTTTTAAAAACCTATAGATAATTAACGTAGACTAAAGTTGTTTTGAGAATATTTAAATAGAAAATTTTAAAATAAATTAGCTTAAAAAGCAAAATTTGTTAAAAAATTTTTGTTATTTATTCCTAGAATTTCACTTTTTTTTTTCTCTTTTCGTATTTATTTTAATTGTTGTATTAAATGATATTTTTTCTATAAAATATTTAAAAAGAGAAATTATTTCATAATTTCTCTTCAATTTCAAGTGATGAATGATAAAATAACGCACATAATTTATTTTATTATATGAATTTTAAATTATATGTTCTTTTTAAAAATTAATTATAATATATAAATTAATAGCACTTACATTTACTTGTAAATAGATTTCCATCAAAAGTAAAATAAGCAAGGTTAATGAAGTGAAAATATTTATTAACACTATAAAATGGTACATAAATTTTAATCAATGGATCAAAAACTATGAGCAAGTTTTAAAAGGTTATTGCAAAACATAAAAGTATTTGATTAAATTAAAATTTACTAAATAGTAAGACATGTATTTCTTTCAGGCAAAATAATAATAATAAACAAAGTTAATGTGGGGTGAATGTGTCAGTGAAGGACAATCTTAAGGAATTGCTTTAAAAATAATTTTTAATTAATAATTATAATTATTATATTCCTGTTTTTTTTTTACATTATATTAATCTATCAACAATATTTAACTAACTTCATAGTTGTACTTCCCATCGTGAATTAAAATTTAATTCTAATAACATAATTACTTGACACTCCAGTACTAGTACCATACAGTTGCCTCAATAAATAGATTGCAGTATTTTTCTGAAATTCCCTATTTAATATTTTCTATCTAAAATAATTAAATCATTGATATTGTGATAATAATACTATAAATATTAATTACCTTTATCATAATAATGAAACTAGCAAGTCTTTTTTTTAAGTGTTTAAAAAACATTTAACTCACAGTTTCATTTCTTTTATATTTGAATTATTAATTATTATAAGTAATCATCAAGTACTTTCAGGAAATTTAAATAGTTGGAAATATGATTCTGTTCAATGATGCTCCAAGACACTTTTTTTTCATCTTTTTGACTACCCCCCCCCCCCCACACACACACACACCAGGGCCGAAACTAGCCTTTTTTTTTACCCAGGGCAAACATGGGTTTTGGCGCCCCCCCCCCTCCCTCTTCTACAAAGTATATTTACAAAGAGCATTTTACTAATTTTATAATAGACGACTTATTTCAAAATTTAAAATATGTAATCATAAAATATGTAATACTGAACTACGTAATCTACAGTGGCGGATCCAAGGGGGAGGTCCCTCTGAACACAAGCAAAAATATTCTAAAGATCATTTTTAAAATGAAATATACAGTAGAGTCCCGATTATCCGAGCCCTGCCTAACCGAGTTTCCGCTTTCACCGAGTTATTTTATTCTGATGAACATGGCTTCCATTATTATAAAACAGCCATTATAAATGAAGTGTTAGGTGAAGATGAAAGAGCACTCGTAAAAAGTTAGAACTCTGATTTTCTGGTCAGAATGGGAAAAAATGGGCAAAATTTTTTTTGAAAAAAAAATTATGGCCATTTTTTTTTTCCGAGAACTCTGATTTTCTGGTCAGAATGGGAAAAAAATGGGCATAATTTTTCTTTTTTGCCATTCTTTTCCCATTCTAACCAGAAAATCAGAGTTCTAACTTTTTACGACTGCTCTTTCATCTTCACCTAACACTTCATTTATAATCGCTGTTCCATAATAATGGAAGCCACCAATCCGTCAGAATAAAATGATCCATTCTAAAGGTAAAATCCTTCGTTTGTCGCCCCTTCATTCTGGCGCCCGGGGCACATGCCCCCTCTGCCCTGCCTTAGTTTCGGCCCTGCCACACACACACATACACACGCACACACGCACGTTGCCTGAATAAATTGATTACAATGTTTTTCTGAAATTCGATATTTAATATTTTCTATCTAAAATAATTAAATTATTGATATTGTGATAATAATATTATAAATATTAGTGACATTTATTGTAATAATGAAATTAGGAAGTCTTCGGGTCAAGGCCTCAAAACGTCAATTCTGCAGTTTTTTTTAAACCTTTAATTTAGTTTCATTTCTTTTATATTTGTATTATTAATTATTACAAGTAATAATCAAGTACTTTCAGGAATGAAATTATTGATATATTTCAATTGTACAATATTTATATTGCTTCAAAACATAATGCTATGAATACATATTTATTTTGATCACATTACTAATTCGTATTCGATTTCATCGAGTATCATTTATTATTATTATCATTATTATTTTGCTGGAAGAAATTTAAATAATTTTGAATGTTATTGTATTTTCATTTTCATACAGAAAAGGCTTAGCATAATTATTTGATATAAAGAAATACTTTGATCTATCATTTTTATTATTAATAATAACAAAATTATTTCAGATTCTTTTAGATTAAGGTACTCTTTTCCTTTTAAGACATTGTAAATTAATAAAAATACATCTTATTAATAGCAACTGTACATTAATTTAATTTATTATTATTCAACGGAATGTTATTAGAAACATGTAAATAATAGTAAAAATATCTATTTGTATTTTTAAAAATACAATGAAAAAAAGTTAAAAAGACTCGTTGACTGTCTTCTACAGGAATGGTGAAAAGAAATATTTTCCTTTATTTTGCTGGATGAACACAAGTAAGGCACACAGCAATATGGCAATTTATAGAGAATATATTAACTTCATTCAAAGTAAACATTCTGTTTTTAAAAAATCACAAATTACTGCAAAAAATAAAAAAAATAATAGCTTTCAAAGGCAGGTCTATGAGGCGATCCATGTAAATACAGCAATAACATACCCCAAACAGTAGCGCCATCTATCAACCTTGCTGACTTCCATTTTTGAGTAAAATGCGAGAGGCATGTAGTATTGCAAGCGTGCACACACATTCTTAGCTGACAAAAGTGATTGGGTGTGGGGTGGCTGGGTGGATCCGCTCTATTCAGAGTCAAATGGCAATCCAGTTATAATATTCTCCCTGACACCTATAGTTAGGGATTATCTCAGAGAAAAGATACATATACTTGAGTCTGTCGGATATATGCATTCTAAAACAGAAAGAAAGTTCTGTGAAAAATGATCTTTTATAAATATCCGAAACTAAAAATTTGCTAAATAGAAAATATGTTTCTTAAATGGAAGTTTTAATGCGATGTATATAATGCAAATACCCCCCAGTTTAAAATTATGCAGAAACATTTGTTATTTAGGAAATATAGATAAATATTTATCTATATTTTCTGAATTGATAATATATTTATATTTCTGATGTTCTTTAAATGAAGACTTTACTGTTATTATTTAGAAAAAAAAAAATAATAATATTATGTATGGTAATTTAAAAAACGTAATAGAAAAATAATTAATTAACAAGTCAAACTTATATTTCAAAAATAAATTAAAGATAAAATAAAACAAAATATGGTTAAACATCCAGAAATGACACTTAAAAGTAACAGTTCTATTTAGTTAACATTTTCTCATTCCCAACACTTATATAAACTATACTAGATGATTCTTAGCGGTTTTGCCTAGACCCGTGATAATAACCTGAATTAAACCTTAAATTTGCATGAATTTTATATATTTTAACCGATTTTATAAGAATGTATTTTTTATAACAGAAAATCTTTGCAAATAAACCTCTTATCGGAGGGGGGGGGGGTCAATATTTATTTCCTTTTCACCTAACGTGAATTGTATTCTCTTTAAGTTGATGTTTTATCCCGAGAAAAAAATGCACTTCATCGTCGCGACACTTTTGTCTGTTTTGTAAATGCGGGGTTTGATTGAGAGAGTCGATTTAGAGTATTTTCACAACAAATGTTAAGACTGCTACTTACACACAAACACACGGTAAGAATCTCTTCTTTTCTTTGTATAGATACCTTTACCTCTAAATATCGGAAATAATATATGGTCCAAAATTGTCTTCGATTTAGAGATTTTAGTGTATTAATTTAGAAACTTGTTATTTAGTTTATTAAAAAATTTAATTAATTACTTAATTAATAAAAAAGAAATAATAATAAAGGAAAGTACATTATTTTATTTATTGAAAATAAATAAAATAATGATAAATGAACAAAATTTGTTTTAAAAGACATATAATATAATTATTATTTGACATATGAATTTACTGAAATATTAAGTAAAATTTTTAATTTAACTAAAAAAAAAGATTAAAAGTTGTCGCAATAATTAAAAATAATTATAATTTAATAAGAATTATCTAATGTTCTAAAAAATAATGAATCGAATAATTAGTAATTTAAAACTAACTCATTAAAAATTGATTACGATTAAATTGAAATAATTTTATTTAAATAAAAAGAAATTGAGTATTGTACTCCAGAATCACTCATGAGATGGCGCCAGCACTGAGACTTCCTAGGTACTTACTCAGAAATGGCGTCCCTCGGAAGTTGCTCCGTGGGACGTTACTGGGAGCCCATTCCTGAGGAAATCATAAAAGTCTCTTCCCCAGGAAGTCCTGATCTTGTCATTTTAGTATTAGCAGGAATTTGGGATGACTTGGTGCTCCTGGGGTAGTATTGAGGAGCTTTCGTGCTATATGTGATGTTATATTTTAAAGTGAAATTATAAATAATAAAGTCAAATTATTTTCTATTTTCAACAAAAATCGATTAAATATTAAATAACTTCCTAGAGAAGTCCCCAGGAAGGTCTTCCTAGAAGGTGACTTCCTAAGTACCTCCCTGGGAATGTCATGCCTGGGAGGTTACTCCTCGGGAATCTCTCAGGACGTTACTCTCTAGGATATCATTAAATTAGCTTCCCCAGGAGAGCCTGCATTCGTCATTTTAATTTTGGGAGGAATCTGGGATGAGTTGGATCTCCCAAGGAAGAATTTGGGAGCTTCTGTGCTATATGGGTATATACATATATACATTTTTTTCCGGTAACAGTTGGTCCTATCAGACACTTGTCAATATAAATGTTGTAAATAGTATTAAGAAGATTTATAATAATAAGTTTAATTGAATTTTACATCTTGAAAATTGACGAAGTTATGATTTTTTTTTCTCCCTAAAACCCTATTTTTTCCTCCCCTTGACCTCATTTTAAATTTGATCAAAAATCTGTCATACATAAGGTTTTGGCCCTTTTTGTAGAAGTAATAATAACTTTAAATTTATGTTATATATATTATAATTAATATGTTAAGGGTTTTTTCGTTTTTCACAAAACCCCTCCCTATTTCCGCAAATTTGCAATCCCCTCCGAGATATTAGTCATCTCAATGTTTTTAGTCAGTTTGAAGACGATCCGTGCATAATTGCGACTTTTATTGTGTGGACAAAATTTAGTACACACACATAAACACATATATATATGATATAAAAAACTTGTGAAACCATAGAGAAAAGTAAAGCTCGATCTAAAAAATTTACAGTAAAAAATTGTCAAATAATTTCAGTTTAAAAAGTGAGTAGTGCGTAGAAAAGTAATGGAACCAGATTATCTGTAAAGCTCATGAAATTACCCAAATTCTTGTTGATAGCTGAAAATGTGGACTGAGTTTTAGTGGAGCCTTAAAATCCATCAGGGAAGTAAAGGCATTTTTAACTCTTTCTGAATTCCAATCATTCATAACCAGTTTAAAAATTTGGGTTCATAAGAATAGGTTAGAGGTTGATTTGGAAATGAGCGAGAACATTAGAGGTATCGACAACATGAGAGTTCGTTCAGTAAAAAGTATGGACCAAATTCCATTCCAGGGGCCACTGATAAGCCTGGAAGATCAAAACCCTAAGCATGTACGATTCAACCATATGCTAACTACTTGTCTGGCTTAAGTCCATTGACATAAGGTTCCCTTTTCATAGTAATTACATGAAATAAAAATTATTACGTTAGATGTGTTATGTTAGAAATGTTATTAATAACAATTCCTCAACAACCTGACTATATTAATGTTATACTTAAAATATTACTTCATGGTTTAAATTCTTTTAGCTTTGTGGAGTTTAGCGTGACTTGATGCAACCATGTCCACAATTCTGTGCCTGACAGAAATTTTTTAGCACATAACTACACATTCTGTTTACTATACCCAGTACTCATTTTGAGTGGATAATATGATTCTGAATACAAGGCACCAGTAAAGCTCAGTCCACGATTTCAGCTGTCAACAAAAATTTGGGTAATTTAATGAGCTTTACAGATAATATGGTTCCATTACTTTTCTACGCACTACTTACTTTTTTAAACTGAAACTATTTCACAATTTTTTACTGCAACTTTTTTAGATCGAGCTTTACTTTTCTCTCTGGTTCCACCAGTTTTTTTTTTATATCATTTCACACCTTTTTCAGATCCTTTCAGGAAATTAATCAACCAACTTCAACTAACCAAACAACTGCCCCAACTAACCAACCAATGACCCCATTCAACCGGTCTAACCAATTGTCCCAATCAAAAACTAACAGAAACATTGGTTCACCAGTGTATTTCAAGAGCTCTGATGACCCCATACTTATTGCTAACCCCCATATTGGGATATTGACCTATACTTTACTCAGGACTGGCCGCCAGACTAGTCCTTAGATTAAGTTTTATGCATAGTGTGATCTCCTGAATTTTCTTCTACGTACTAGGCAGTATCCTAGGTCAACCCCTCAAACACACAAAAAGGTAGGGTAAGAAATATTCATAAGAAATGAATTAAAACTGCGAAAAAACTATATAAAAGGGGAAACTTCTGTTTTGGGGACTTAATGGGAATTTAAAATTAAAAAAAGTCTGAAAACGACTGAATGCAAATAAAAGGATAAAAAGTGATTGAAAATATTATACAATACACTTGTAAATAATATCAGATATGTTACTAATATTGGATATTTATAAAAATATTTCGTAGATCAAACTAAAATACCGCGATAATGACTAACATATTTACATCTAACTGTAATCATTGATCAAAAAATCAGAAAAATTGGAAAGTAGGTGTCCTTTGTAAAGTATGCATTAATTAAGGAGATAAATTACGTAAACAAGTCTATTGACAATTGGCGTATTTGGTACGGATAAATTATATAATTGAGCCTACAGACAATTGGCGCATGTTACCGGGCGTCATTTAGGGCATAATTAGCTTAACCGTAAGCACACGCACCTATTTTTGTAACGTTAAAACACGCATGGGGTAAATCTCACTTTATTTTGTTTTCCACTATATTTTTGGCTAAATGCGTTTTAAAAACAAGTCTACTACTCTATATTGTAAAATGCATCAGTACTACTTCTTTTTAAGGAAAAATCAAGCGTTTCATATTTATTTTCCGATTTTGTAGCAGTTTCTATAAAAATGGCTTTTTTCTGAGAAAATATGCAACGATTGTTTTATCTCTTGAAACATGAATTATTTTATAAAATTTACAGTAATTATATTTAATACACTTTCATCAACATATACAGGTAGATTTTATTTCACTCTTTCAGTAAAATTAGTTTAGTGTGTGTTATCCTGTAACGAATGAACATATCGAAATGTAGCGTTTGTACACGCGTGGGACTATTTAATCCCAAAAGCCATATTTCCACCCTTCTAGCCAACAAAGTAAAGACATTCCTTCATACAACCTTTCTCAACCTTGGCCTTGAAAGGTACAAGGAAGGTCAGAAGTGTCCTCTAAAATGACGTAATTTTGAAGTTTTTTCACCTGCACAACGCCTTCTTCCGCAGGTAAACGCAACGTCTCCCGCCAGCCAGACCGTCCGCATACGTACTTCACCATAAAACGGAAGAGCATATAGAAAAATGAGCCTTGCTAAAATCAAGTGACGAAAACGTTGCTAGCTCTGTTAGACTATTACTTTCGCTCCAACAATATGAATTTTTTTGAAACTCGCGAAATTGAATTTCATTTGGCGTTATAATGACGTAATTATAGTAAAGTGTTTCAGCTTTTAAAATTAAAATGCATGTTTTCTTTGGCGCGTGCAATAGGAGTGGCAATAGTTTCCTTGACAATAAGCAGGAAAAAGCAATAAATACAGCCAAATGAACTAGCATTTACAGAAAATTTCTTTCGTATGACTTAAAAATAAATCTTTCAGGTTATGGATGATAATAATAAGGATTAATTTCAGAATATCAGGAATCTCTTATTAGAATAAAACATCATTAAAAAGTTATGTCAGTTAAACAGAAATTGACGTCATATCTAGCAAACGATTTTTTTATTATCTTTTCCAAAATTACTTTCTTGAAATTAAAACTCCTGTATTAAAATAGATTTTTTAACTTTAAAAACATTCAAATGAAGATCTACGTCATTTTAACACTTGTTTAGTTAAAGTTTTTACATGTATATAGGGAAATTTTTCATTTCCTGATTAGAATGACGTCGATTTGGAAAATGCAAAAATATAGTGAGAAAATCTGATTTTTATTGGCTAGTAAAACAAAATACGCGTGTTATCACTTTTAAAAAATTATTGTGACGCTTTTTAGGATGTGGCAACAGGAAAGAAACTATTGAATTAGAAAATTAAAAATGAGATTTTTATATGTTGTTAAATTATGGAACGCTATGTAAAGTTCATATGGGTGCCATTCCCTTAATATTGGATTTTTTTACCCGACCTTCGAAAGGCACAATGCTAAATTAAGAGCTTTCCAACAAGCCATTACTCATCACTCCTGGTTTGGATTGTAAGTGAATTGTTGCCTTTTCATCATGTTTCAAAACGTAAAAGATGCGGCTGAACTCTACTATACAGCACTATCGTGCTGTATGATTTATACTTTTTAGGTGAGGGTGGTTTTTTATTCCTGGGATCATATAATGAAAAGTTATGAAGGAATTTTTCAAAAGCTGCACTATGGTAACGACTGCAATAGGTAGTATTTCTTATGAAATCTACTTAAAATCCTAAAAGTTAGAACCCTACTCGCACTTATCCTGCTTTGTTGTTTTTTTCTTTTAATCCAAAAATCTTTTTAGAATTTATTTTTTAATTTTGTAGAAACCTACGCCGAAAGTTATTTCTATTGTAAATGTTATAGAAACTTACTACGGAAATTTAGTCTTAGGAAAAACTTATTCATACAGCGGATTACTTAGGAACCCCGCTATTAAAAGCGGAGTAAGCTATTACTGTCATTAGCTTTACTGCTTTGGAGATTTTTCCTTACCAAATAATGTAAATTCAAGTCGGCTTCTATCAATAAACTATCATCTCCGAGGCAACCGAAAATTTTGTCTTAGGAAAAACTTGTATTCAAATTGCGGACCACTTGGGAACTCTGCTGTTCCAAGCGCAGTAAGCTATTGATGTCATTAGTGTTACTATTTTGGAGATTTTTCTTTATCAAAAATGTGAAATCAAGTCGTATTCTCTCAATAAAGGATCATCTTCGAAAAACCCGTTAATTTTGTCTTAGGAAAAACTTATATTCATATAGCGGACCACATGGGAACCCTGCTACTCCAGTATTCAATAGGAGTAAGCTATTACTGTCATTAGCGTTACTCTTTAGGAGATTTTTCCCTATTTATACAGCGGACCTCTTGGGAACCATGCTTTTCCAAGCGGAGTACGCTATTACTGTCATTAGCGTTATTGTTTTGGATATTTTTCTTTACCAAAAATGCAAATTCAAGTCGGCTTCTCTCAATAAAGAATCATCTTCGAGGCACTGTCAGTGTACATATTAGTAATAACACGAAAAAATGTTCATTTCTAATTAATCCATTACTTTTTTGAGTGAAAATGGTCTTATGATATAAAAAATAAATCTCAAAATATCAATATAATGCATAAAGAAATATAAATTTGAAAATTTTATCAATATAATCTACATAATCCATAAAATATAAGATGAAAAAAGAATCAGAAAGAATTCAAACAATTTTAAAAGCAATAAATTGCGCTTTTATTCCCTCTCATTTCGAGTATAAAAGGTAATAAATCATGAAAGTGGAAATTTTGAATAATGTCTTGATTTTGAGTTTATCATTATGTTTTCCTGCACCAAAAGACAATGAAAACATGGAAGATTGGGGGCATGAAAACACAATGGTAAACTTATCATTCAATCACTTAAATTTGGTCTGTAGCAGAATTCCACCAAGATATGACTTGGCAGACCAGTTGTATTTTAATATACTAATCGAGTTCTGTCTAATCCTGGAATTTCTGCTGTCAACTCGATGAGATGATGGTCTGCGCAGCCGCCTCTCGGTCTATTACCAGAAATGTAAATTGAAGTCGGCTTCTATAAATAAACAATCCTCTTGGTGGCACCGGCAGTGTACATGTTAGTACTATCACGAAAAAAATAGCCATTTCTAATTAATTCGTTTTTAAGGGGGCAGATCACGTTGACGGTTAAAAAGAAAAGGGATTTTTCACAAATTTTTCACAAATGGTTACCTTCTGTACATGGGAATTTAATCATTTTTAGATAATTTTATTCGTTAGAAGTTCCCGGTGTGCAGATTGCATTTATTTTTTTTATTTGACTCATTTTTTGAGGTTTTATTTCTATCTTAAATTCAAATTTTCAGCATTTCCAGAGATATTTTTTACATATTTTAGAAAATGGTATTAATTTAAACTGTTGCCAACTGTATAAACAGAGCAAACAATAATGTTTGCTTCAAATAACAAATTTATTTACACGTGACTATTATAAACAGAAAAAAACTTTCAAATTAGAATTAAATAATTAGGTATAAAAAGTAGGAACTTATTGAAAATTACGTCATAAAAAGTATATTTACACATGAATTTTAAAAGAGAAATGATATTGTTAAATAATAAATTCATTAACAAGCGTTAGAAGTCTTAAATATGTGAAATTACGTCACATTTACATCACTTATTACGTAAAATGAACAAAAAATAATATTGCAAAACAGTTTAAATTTAAAAATTGCGCGAGACATTTATTTGATATTTTGAGATGATCTTTTCAACTATTTTAGCGCAAATAACATTTCATTTCTAACAAAAGTATTTTCACGTGAATATTAAAAAGAGAAAGAAAAGTTTGGTGAAAATTACGCCAGATTAAAAACGATGCATTTAAAATGTCTTATTTAAAAGAATTTTCTTTTCGCTTTGATAAAAAATACCTGGAGACAAAGACTCTGTTTACTTAATTCATTTTATATAAGCTTGCTTTGAAATGTTTAACTGATTTTATTTAATCAAAGACGAAAACAGCCATTGTATCTTTTAACATCAGCTGATTTGTCCTTAAAATTCCGCAATCAAAGAAAAGGGAATAGAAACCCGTTTATAGATAGATCGCCACTGTTTTTTTTTAAATTATAAATCAATTTTCCGAAATCTTTTTAAAGCGGATCAAATTAGCGTGCTTTTAGAGTCTGTGGTGTCTGAACGGGGGTTGGCGAGCAGAGCCCCCTAGTTCACAAAAAAGTTTAAAAGAATACTCATGATAACTTAATTAACAATTTAAATTTTATTAAAAGCTTTTAGATAAGTTAGGAATATTTATAAGCATTTATTCTTTTCATAAATGCAAACAATCAAAAGTTTTTTTCAGATCTTCTTTGAAATTAAAGAGAAGTTTTATTACATAAATATTTTGTTTAAATTTCAAATCTATTCATAGTTCTTTGATGCATAATTCCTTCATAATTATTGATATTTTAAACATTCTGGAGTTTATCTATAAAGAGATATCCAGGTTGATCCTTTTAATTTTCTACATAATCGATAAAATATAGGAGGAAGAAGGGATCGGGAAAAATTCAAAGAATTTGAAAAGCAAAAAATTGCTCTTTTATTCTCTCTCATTTCAAGTATAAAATATAATATGTAATACATAAGTGGAAATTTTGAATAATGTCTTGATTTTGTAGAAATTATAATTTCAAATTGATGCAAATTATGCCGACATTAATTTTCCTTTCATAAATAAATATCCAACAATTTTAAAATGAAATTAAAAAAACTAATCATTTTTCTTATTCTTCTTCCTAATTTCTTCAAACTATTCACAAAAAGTTTATAAAGATTACTTAAGACATCTTAATTAGCACTTTAAGTTTTATTAAAATCTTATAGATAAGATATGAAGATTTATAATGTTTTTTTATTATTCTTTGTGCAAACTTCTACAATCAAAAGTTTTCTTCAAATCTTCCTTGAAAATTTAAAGACTAGTTTCATTATATAAATCTTTTGTTGAAACTTCAAAGATATTCATAATTCTTTTATGAATAATACATGATTGTTCATATTCTAAGTATTCAAGAATTTAGTATATGAAATCTATAAAGAGATATCCAGGTTGTTCATTTTCATTTTCTACGTAATCGATAATATTCTACATAACCGATAAAATATAGCATGATGAAAAAACCGGGAAAAAGTCAAAAAATTTCAAAAGCGAAAAATCGCTTTTATCCTCTCTCATTTCAAATATAAAAAATAATATGTAATGCATGAATGGAAATTTTGAATACTGTGTTGATTTTGAGGAAATCATATTTTTAAATTGCTACAAATTATGTCGAAATTAATTTTCCTTTCATAAATATCCAACGATATTAAAATGAAATCCATTAAAACTAATCTTCATTCTGTTCTTATTCATAATTTCTTCAAAACATTTACAAAAAAGGTTTTAAAAGAATACGTATGGTACATATTAGCACTTTAAAATTTATTAAAAGCTTATAGATAAGATATGAAGATTTATAATCTTTTTTTTTTTTTTTAATTCTACATATGTTTGTTTGTTTTTTCTACATGATGGTTTCACTCAACGTTCAAAAGTTTTCTTCAAATCTTCCTTGAAACTTAAGGGCTAGTTTTGTTACATAAACCTTTTGTTGAAATATCAAAGATATTCTACATAATCCATAAAATAAATTGCACTTTTATTCCCTATTTTTTTTTTTTTTTTTTTTTTTTTTTTTTTTTTTAGCTATTTAAAATAAAAAAAATAAAGGAGGAATTTTTTTCAAGGACGAATGTTACTGTCTCTGCCTTTCACATTGCAGTCAAGTTGAGGTGAAACAGAGTGTAGACATGAAATACTCCTGTCTGTGTTTGGACAATACACAGTGTAAATATGTTGAAACTTGAAAAAAATGCCTAACAAATGCCTTTACAGCCTAATATCATACAATGATTCAATTTGGCAATGACTCTGGATTTGTATTAATAATTTATAATTAGATTACAAAATATGTCAGTTTTTAATTTTTTTTAAACATTCAAACCTTGGTAGCGACCTTTAAAACATGTTTTAAAATTTTGAAATTTTTGTGGAAGTCTTTATTTTATACATAGAACAAAATAGGGGGGTGTCCCATACAAAATTTAAAAGTTTATTTTTTAAGGACCACCCTAATATATATATATATATATATATATATATATATATATATATTGTATTTTTGTATTATCTGACGAAGACTATATGTATAGTTGAAAGTACTAAGGATATTAAAGTAATTTAACACCTTTTTACATATTTTTTATCTTTTAAGTAATTTGCACATAGTGTAATTTAAAGTTTAACTTTTTAAAGAAGAATTTAGCATTCTATTTATTTATTTGCTGATATTAATATTCCTTTCATAAATATCCGACAATATTTAAATGAAATCCATAAAACTAATCTTCTTTCTATTCTTCTTTATAATTTCTTCAAAATATTCAAAAAAGTTTTAAAATAATACTTAGGATACCTTAATTAACACTTGAAAGTTTAGTTAAAGCTTATAGATAAAATATGAAGATTTATAAGATTTTTTTTTTTCATTCTAAGTGCAAACACTTTAACGATCAAAAGTTTTCTTCAGATCTTCCTTGAAAACTTAAAGAGTAGTTTTATTACATAAATCTTTTGTTGAAACTTCAAAAATATTCATAGTTCTTTGATACATAATTCCTTCGTAATTATTGATATCCCAAGTATTTTCGAGTTTAGTATATGAAATCTAAGAGATATCCAGGTTGTTCATTTTCATTTTCTACATAATCGATAAAATTTAAGATGAAGAAAGGATAAGGGAAAATTCAAAGAATTTGAAAAGCAATAAATTGCGCTTTTATTCCCTCTCATTTTAAGTATAAAAGATAATATATAATACATAACTGGACATTTTGAATAATGTCTTGATAATGAAGAAAGCATATTTTAAAATTGCTGCAAATTATGCCGACATTAATATTCTTTTCATAAATATCCAAGAATTTTAAAATGAAATCCATAAAATTAATCTTCTTTCTATTCTTATTCATAATGTCTTCAAAATATTCGCAAAAAGGTTTTAAAAGAATACCTAGGATACCTTGATTAACGCTTGAACGTTTATTTAAAGCTTATAGATAAGGTATGAAGATTTATAATATATATATATATATATATATATATATTTTTTAATTCTAAGTGCAAACACTTTAACGATCAAAAGTTTTCTTCAGATCTTCCTTGAAAACTTAAAGAGTAGGTTTATTACATAAATCTTTTGTTGAAACTTCAAAAATATTCATAGTTCTTTGATACATAATTCCTTCGTAATTATTGATATCCCAAGTATTTTCGAGCTTAGTATATGAAATCTAAGAGATATCCAGGTTGTTCATTTTCATTTTCTACATAATCGATAAAATATAAGATGAAGAAAGGATAAGGGAAAATTCAAAGAATTTGAAAAGCAATAAATTGCGCTTTTATTCCCTCTCATTTTAAGTATAAAAGATAATATATAATACATAACTGGACATTTTGAATAATGTCTTGATAATGAAGAAAGCATATTTTAAAATTGCTGCAAATTATGCCGACATTAATATTCTTTTCATAAATATCCAAGAATTTTAAAATGAAATCCATAAAATTAATCTTCTTTCTATTCTTATTCATAATGTCTTCAAAATATTCGCAAAAAGGTTTTAAAAGAATACCTAGGATACCTTGATTAACGCTTGAACGTTTATTTAAAGCTTATAGATAAGGTATGAAGATTTATAATATATATATATATATATATATATATATATTTTAATTCTAAGTGCAAACACTTTAACGATCAAAAGTTTTCTTCAGATCTTCCTTGAAAACTTAAAGAGTAGGTTTATTACATAAATCTTTTGTTGAAACTTCAAAAATATTCATAGTTCTTTGATACATAATTCCTTCGTAATTATTGATATCCCAAGTATTTTCGAGCTTAGTATATGAAATCTAAGAGATATCCAGGTTGTTCATTTTCATTTTCTACATAATCGATAAAATATAAGATGAAGAAAGGATAAGGGAAAATTCAAAGAATTTGAAAAGCAATAAATTGCGCTTTTATTCCCTCTCATTTTAAATATAAAAGATAATATATAATACATAACTGGACATTTTGAATAATGTCTTGATAATGAAGAAAGCATATTTTAAAATTGCTGCAAATTATGCCGACATTAATATTCTTTTCATAAATATCCAAGAATTTTAAAATGAAATCCATAAAATTAATCTTCTTTCTATTCTTATTCATAATGTCTTCAAAATATTCGCAAAAAGGTTTTAAAAGAATACCTAGGATACCTTGATTAACGCTTGAACGTTTATTTAAAGCTTATAGATAAGGTATGAAGATTTATAATATATATATATATATATATATATATATATATATATATTTTAATTCTAAGTGCAAACACTTTAACGATCAAAAGTTTTCTTCAGATCTTCCTTGAAAACTTAAAGAGTAGGTTTATTACATAAATCTTTTGTTGAAACTTCAAAAATATTCATAGTTCTTTGATACATAATTCCTTCGTAATTATTGATATCCCAAGTATTTTCGAGCTTAGTATATGAAATCTAAGAGATATCCAGGTTGTTCATTTTCATTTTCTACATAATCGATAAAATATAAGATGAAGAAAGGATAAGGGAAAATTCAAAGAATTTGAAAAGCAATAAATTGCGCTTTTATTCCCTCTCATTTTAAGTATAAAAGATAATATATAATACATAACTGGACATTTTGAATAATGTCTTGATAATGAAGAAAGCATATTTTAAAATTGCTGCAAATTATGCCGACATTAATATTCTTTTCATAAATATCCAAGAATTTTAAAATGAAATCCATAAAATTAATCTTCTTTCTATTCTTATTCATAATGTCTTCAAAATATTCGCAAAAAGGTTTTAAAAGAATACCTAGGATACCTTGATTAACGCTTGAAAGTTTATTTAAAGCTTATAGATAAGGTATGAAGATTTATAATATATATATATATATATTTTTAATTCTAAGTGCAAACACTTTAACGATCAAAAGTTTTCTTCAGATCTTCCTTGAAAACTTAAAGAGTAGGTTTATTACATAAATCTTTTGTTGAAACTTCAAAAATATTCATAGTTCTTTGATACATAATTCCTTCGTAATTATTGATATCCCAAGTATTTTCGAGCTTAGTATATGAAATCTAAGAGATATCCAGGTTGTTCATTTTCATTTTCTACATAATCGATAAAATATAAGATGAAGAAAGGATAAGGGAAAATTCAAAGAATTTGAAAAGCAATAAATTGCGCTTTTATTCCCTCTCATTTTAAGTATAAAAGATAATATATAATACATAACTGGACATTTTGAATAATGTCTTGATAATGAAGAAAGCATATTTTAAAATTGCTGCAAATTATGCCGACATTAATATTCTTTTCATAAATATCCAAGAATTTTAAAATGAAATCCATAAAATTAATCTTCTTTCTATTCTTATTCATAATGTCTTCAAAATATTCGCAAAAAGGTTTTAAAAGAATACCTAGGATACCTTGATTAACGCTTGAACGTTTATTTAAAGCTTATAGATAAGGTATGAAGATTTATAATATATATATATATATATATATATATATATATTTTAATTCAAAGTGCAAACACTTTAACGATCAAAAGTTTTCTTCAGATGTTCCTTGAAAACTTAAAGAGTAGGTTTATTACATAAATCTTTTGTTGAAACTTCAAAAATATTCATAGTTCTTTGATACATAATTCCTTCGTAATTATTGATATCCCAAGTATTTTCGAGCTTAGTATATGAAATCTAAGAGATATCCAGGTTGTTCATTTTCATTTTCTACATAATCGATAAAATATAAGATGAAGAAAGGATAAGGGAAAATTCAAAGAATTTGAAAAGCAATAAATTGCGCTTTTATTCCCTCTCATTTTAAGTATAAAAGATAATATATAATACATAACTGGACATTTTGAATAATGTCTTGATAATGAAGAAAGCATATTTTAAAATTGCTGCAAATTATGCCGACATTAATATTCTTTTCATAAATATCCAAGAATTTTAAAATGAAATCCATAAAATTAATCTTCTTTCTATTCTTATTCATAATGTCTTCAAAATATTCGCAAAAAGGTTTTAAAAGAATACCTAGGATACCTTGATTAACGCTTGAAAGTTTATTTAAAGCTTATAGATAAGGTATGAAGATTTATAATATATATATATATATATTTTTAATTCTAAGTGCAAACACTTTAACGATCAAAAGTTTTCTTCAGATCTTCCTTGAAAACTTAAAGAGTAGGTTTATTACATAAATCTTTTGTTGAAACTTCAAAAATATTCATAGTTCTTTGATACATAATTCCTTCGTAATTATTGATATCCCAAGTATTTTCGAGCTTAGTATATGAAATCTAAGAGATATCCAGGTTGTTCATTTTCATTTTCTACATAATCGATAAAATATAAGATGAAGAAAGGATAAGGGAAAATTCAAAGAATTTGAAAAGCAATAAATTGCGCTTTTATTCCCTCTCATTTTAAGTATAAAAGATAATATATAATACATAACTGGACATTTTGAATAATGTCTTGATAATGAAGAAAGCATATTTTAAAATTGCTGCAAATTATGCCGACATTAATATTCTTTTCATAAATATCCAAGAATTTTAAAATGAAATCCATAAAATTAATCTTCTTTCTATTCTTATTCATAATGTCTTCAAAATATTCGCAAAAAGGTTTTAAAAGAATACCTAGGATACCTTGATTAACGCTTGAAAGTTTATTTAAAGCTTATAGATAAGGTATGAAGATTTATAATATATATATATATATATTTTTAATTCTAAGTGCAAACACTTTAACGATCAAAAGTTTTCTTCAGATCTTCCTTGAAAACTTAAAGAGTAGGTTTATTACATAAATCTTTTGTTGAAACTTCAAAAATATTCATAGTTCTTTGATACATAATTCCTTCGTAATTATTGATATCCCAAGTATTTTCGAGCTTAGTATATGAAATCTAAGAGATATCCAGGTTGTTCATTTTCATTTTCTACATAATCGATAAAATATAAGATGAAGAAAGGATAAGGGAAAATTCAAAGAATTTGAAAAGCAATAAATTGCGCTTTTATTCCCTCTCATTTTAAGTATAAAAGATAATATATAATACATAACTGGACATTTTGAATAATGTCTTGATAATGAAGAAAGCATATTTTAAAATTGCTGCAAATTATGCCGACATTAATATTCTTTTCATAAATATCCAAGAATTTTAAAATGAAATCCATAAAATTAATCTTCTTTCTATTCTTATTCATAATGTCTTCAAAATATTCGCAAAAAGGTTTTAAAAGAATACCTAGGATACCTTGATTAACGCTTGAACGTTTATTTAAAGCTTATAGATAAGGTATGAAGATTTATAATATATATATATATATATATATATATATATATTTTAATTCTAAGTGCAAACACTTTAACGATCAAAAGTTTTCTTCAGATCTTCCTTGAAAACTTAAAGAGTAGGTTTATTACATAAATCTTTTGTTGAAACTTCAAAAATATTCATAGTTCTTTGATACATAATTCCTTCGTAATTATTGATATCCCAAGTATTTTCGAGCTTAGTATATGAAATCTAAGAGATATCCAGGTTGTTCATTTTCATTTTCTACATAATCGATAAAATATAAGATGAAGAAAGGATAAGGGAAAATTCAAAGAATTTGAAAAGCAATAAATTGCGCTTTTATTCCCTCTCATTTTAAGTATAAAAGATAATATATAATACATAACTGGACATTTTGAATAATGTCTTGATAATGAAGAAAGCATATTTTAAAATTGCTGCAAATTATGCCGACATTAATATTCTTTTCATAAATATCCAAGAATTTTAAAATGAAATCCATAAAATTAATCTTCTTTCTATTCTTATTCATAATGTCTTCAAAATATTCGCAAAAAGGTTTTAAAAGAATACCTAGGATACCTTGATTAACGCTTGAAAGTTTATTTAAAGCTTATAGATAAGGTATGAAGATTTATAATATATATATATATATTTTTTTAATTCTAAGTGCAAACACTTTAACGATCAAAAGTTTTCTTCAGATCTTCCTTGAAAACTTAAAGAGTAGGATTATTACATAAATCTTTTGTTGAAACTTCAAAAATATTCATAGTTCTTTGATACATAATTCCTTCGTAATTATTGATATCCCAAGTATTTTCGAGCTTAGTATATGAAATCTAAGAGATATCCAGGTTGTTCATTTTCATTTTCTACATAATCGATAAAATATAAGATGAAGAAAGGATAAGGGAAAATTCAAAGAATTTGAAAAGCAATAAATTGCGCTTTTATTCCCTCTCATTTTAAGTATAAAAGATAATATATAATACATAACTGGACATTTTGAATAATGTCTTGATAATGAAGAAAGCATATTTTAAAATTGCTGCAAATTATGCCGACATTAATATTCTTTTCATAAATATCCAAGAATTTTAAAATGAAATCCATAAAATTAATCTTCTTTCTATTCTTATTCATAATGTCTTCAAAATATTCGCAAAAAGGTTTTAAAAGAATACCTAGGATACCTTGATTAACGCTTGAAAGTTTATTTAAAGCTTATAGATAAGGTATGAAGATTTATAATATATATATATATATATATATATATTTTAATTCTAAGTGCAAACACTTTAACGATCAAAAGTTTTCTTCAGATCTTCCTTGAAAACTTAAAGAGTAGGTTTATTACATAAATCTTTTGTTGAAACTTCAAAAATATTCATACACTGTAAAAAAAAATCTGTAGTTCTACAGATGTAAAGTTACATGCTTACTAAACTTTCACCTGTAACTGTACGAAAAAAGCTGCAAATCTACAAAACTAGTTTTTGTAAAGCTACAAAAATCTGTAACTTTACAAATGAATCTTCTAAAATTTCAGTAATCTTACTAAACTTTTATTTGTAACCCTGGCTGCAGTTACATGAAAAGTTCTCGGAATCCCAGTTTCCAAAAAAAATCTTAGTAACCTTACAGATTTTTTGATTTTCGGCGCAAAAGTGTGTCTGTTACATGAAATTTTGTTGTTGCCGTTACATGAAAAGTTCTAGGAATCCAAGTTTCCTAGAAAAACTTTAGTAACTTCACAGATTTTTTTTTACAGTGTAGTTCTTTGATACATAATTCCTTCGTAATTATTGATATCCCAAGTATTTTCGAGCTTAGTATATGAAATCTAAGAGATATCCAGGTTGTTCATTTTCATTTTCTACATAATCGATAAAATATAAGATGAAGAAAGGATAAGGGAAAATTCAAAGAATTTGAAAAGCAATAAATTGCGCTTTTATTCCCTCTCATTTTAAGTATAAAAGATAATATATAATACATAACTGGACATTTTGAATAATGTCTTGATAATGAAGAAAGCATATTTTAAAATTGCTGCAAATTATGCCGACATTAATATTCTTTTCATAAATATCCAAGAATTTTAAAATGAAATCCATAAAATTAATCTTCTTTCTATTCTTATTCATAATGTCTTCAAAATATTCGCAAAAAGGTTTTAAAAGAATACCTAGGATACCTTGATTAACGCTTGAACGTTTATTTAAAGCTTATAGATAAGGTATGAAGATTTATAATATATATATATATATATTTTTTTTAATTCTAAGTGCAAACACTTTAACGATCAAAAGTTTTCTTCAGATCTTCCTTGAAAACTTAAAGAGTAGGTTTATTACATAAATCTTTTGTTGAAACTTCAAAAATATTCATAGTTCTTTGATACATAATTCCTTTGTAATTATTGATATCCCAAGTATTTTCGAGCTTAGTATATGAAATCTAAGAGATATCCAGGTTGTTCATTTTCATTTTCTACATAATCGATAAAATATAAGATGAAGAAAGGATAAGGGAAAATTCAAAGAATTTGAAAAGCAATAAATTGCGCTTTTATTCCCTCTCATTTTAAGTATAAAAGATAATATATAATACATAACTGGACATTTTGAATAATGTCTTGATAATGAAGAAAGCATATTTTAAAATTGCTGCAAATTATGCCGACATTAATATTCTTTTCATAAATATCCAAGAATTTTAAAATGAAATCCATAAAATTAATCTTCTTTCTATTCTTATTCATAATGTCTTCAAAATATTCGCAAAAAAGTTTTAAAAGAATACCTAGGATACCTTGATTAACGCTTGAAAGTTTATTTAAAGCTTATAGATAAGGTATGAAGATTTATAATATATATATATATATATATATATATAGTAATTCTAAGTGCAAACACTTTAACGATCAAAAGTTTTCTTCAGATCTTCTTTGAAAACTTAAAGAGTAGTTTTATTACATAAATCTTTTGTTGAAACTTCAAAAATATTCATAGTTCTTTGATACATAATTCCTTCGTAATTATTGATATCCCAAGTATTTTCGAGTTTAGTATATGAAATCTAAGAGATAGCCAGATTGATCATTTTCTAAATAATCGATAATATTCTACATAATCGATAAAATATAAGATGAAGAAATGAAAGGGGAAAACTTCGAAGAATTTTAAAAGCATTAAATTGCCCTTTTATTCTCTGTCATTTCAACTATAAAAAATAATACTGGAGAAAAGTTTAGAATAAAGTCTCGCGTTTGAGGGAGGCATAGCTTTAAGTTCCTGCAAATAATGGCGATATTGATTTTTTCTTTCACAATTATCCTACACTATTAAAATGAAATCCATAAATCTACGCATTTTTTATTCTTATTCATAACTTCATAAAAATAACACCGAGAAAAAAATATGGTTCTGGCATCTAGTAGTACTGAGCGATGCATCAATACAGCGCGAAAAATTGATTTAAATCATAAATCATCAAACCGGTTTCTTTATCTTTTGTTTAGCGATGCATCGCGACCGTACAATGCATCACATTAGATCGGTGACGATCAAGACATCTCCATCGGTTCCTTCCTCAGCATAAGACCATTTCCCCCCCCCCCCCCCTCCGTTTCTCTTTCCCATCGTGGATAAATAAACATCGATTTCTCTCCACATCGTGGTTTCTCTCCCCATCAATGAAGTGAATAAACAAAGCAGGCAGAGTCACTTTGCATGCTATAAGTTGAATCATGGATACATACAGTGAGAAGCCCCCCCCCCCCCCCTTACTACTTTTTAAAATTTTTTGGTTAAAAAAGATTTATATATTTCGCAGTTGGCTTTAAAAGTTTAGATATTAAAAAAAACTGTTATGACTGCCGATATATATATATATATATATATTTTAATAAAACAATAGCTTATCACAAGGACCCCACCTAGTCTAACATCGTGATGCATCGCAATATCGCGGTTTAGCTTCAATGATGCATCGCGAAGTAGAAATCTTAATGTCGCCCAGTCTTAGCATCTAGAATCTAAATTGTGACTCCAGAAAAAATAGTTCCATGTCATCCCTATAAATTCTCGTTCCGTTTGATAGAAAGTTCTAAAATCTGCTACTGGAATTCAAGAGCGTTTTCATACAATCTCGTGGTCAAAATTCTTTAAAAATCTCTGCAAATAGATGCGGACACAAGAGGTTAGTTTTAGTAACTATAATTCTACTTTATGAAGCCATTCCAGAAATCACACTGGAAAAAATGGGTACACAAAATTATGTAAAAAGTACTCAATTTTAAATACGTGACACACTCAAAACAGCTCCGATCCAAATGTACTCAAAATTGAGAAACACACGTACCCTTTTTGATCCCATGGTTCTGTTCAAATATGAATCGTTATGTACTGGCTCCCTGAACCTACAAATTCAAGTAAAAATGTACTAACATTTATTTTCCGTTCTAAATTAATAACAAGAAACGTTTAATTGGTTATTATTAAGAAAGATAGCAATATTATTAGCAAGATAGCCAAATCGAATATTTTTACAACGAGTGCTTTATTTGTAAGCACTTTTAAATTATTTTAAAATACTGTACGTAATTTAATATTTTAATCTCCAAAAGCATCTTTTATGCCATAATAAATGAAATAAACCATTACAGGGTACAAAATTATCGTTTTGTTTGGGTTTGATAACATGTAATGCTTCAAAATTGAGAAAACATATGTTCATTTTTGATCCAAACATACTCAAATCAAAACAGTACATCGATTTACTTCCTTTTTGGGTACTTCCTTTTTTTCAGTGAGCGATAATTTCTCGCTACTGAAACGATTCATTATCGTTTCGTCACCTAGAAAACAAGAGACTAGAAATCCTAGATCATTTCATCTATTCAACTTAGTTGTTTACCCTATTTGCATAGCTCGGAAATCTATACAGTAAAACCTCCCTAAAGCGACCACGTTCCGTTCCAATAAAAATGGTTCGCTCCGAGAGGTGGTAGGTTAATGGAGGTAGTGTTTAAATCTAGATTTTAATTGTTGAAAAAAGTAACAATTAATCTTACTAAAATTTATTTTTCACATTAGGAGAAATTATAAAAATTTAAGTATCAAAACAAAATTTAATTATATAAGTTAATTACTGCAGAGTTTAAAAAATGAATACATTGACGTTTGCTTTGGTTTTACGGTTTTTATCTTTTACAACTTTTATTTCCACGTCCTTTCGAAGTTCAGTAAATAAATACAATTTTTTTTTTGGACGGGAACAAATAATGACGATTTCATTAATTTACCTATTTCTTTGAGAGTTTCCTGACAGAATAGGGCAGGGGAGTTTACTGACCGTCATTCTTAATTTGTCATCAGAGTTAAATTCATTGCCTAAAAAGGCACAAAGGGGTTTAAACACTTAAAAGTTACCGGAATAAAAAAAAATGGTACTTTTCGGTTAGCCGGGCGCCAGTGTTATATATACATATATATGTATACATAAATGTATGTATATATAATAATATATTTACACTTATATATGTGTGTATATATACAATATGTGTATATGCATATATATGTATATTTACATATATGTATGTATATAAATATGTATATACAACACTGGCGCCCGGCTAACCGAAAAGTACCCAAAAAATTCTAAACTTACTTTAGAAGTTTGATGAATAATGCGCGGTCCGGAATTATTTTTCTAAAACCTTCTTCGAGCGACCAAGAAAAGACAGAATTTGTTTCATTTTCTTCAAAGAAATGGGTCGCTCATGGAGGGAGTTCAACTGGGATGGTCTCTGAATGGAGGTAAAAGTAGTATTGAGCCTATGGGAATACATTTCGTTCCACGAAAAAGTGGTCGTTTAGGGAGGTGGTCGCTTAATGGAGGTAGTCGCACAGGGAGGTTTCACTGTATTTCTAGTTTAAGGATTCAGGAAATGACTACCTATTCATTCTTGGTGAAGGCAGTATTTTTTTATTTTTTCTCAGCGAATCACAAAAAGGTTTTAGAAGAATACTTATGATACTTTAAATACTACTTTAATGTTTATTAAAAGCTTATAGATAAGTTAGGAATATCTAAAGGCATTTTACTTTTCTTTTTTAAGTGCAAACACTCAACGATCAAAAGCTTTTTTCAGGTCTTCCTTGAAAACGTAAGGACTAGTTTTATTACATAAATCTTTTGTTGAAATTTGTAAGATAATCATAATTCTTTCGTGAATAATTCCATCCTAATTATTGATATTCTAAGTATTGTCGTATTATGCATATGAAATCGATAAAAATATATCTAGGTTGTTCCTTTTAATACTATATATACATAGCGATTTACAGTAATATAAGGGGATCTTTTACGTAATCAGCAAAAAATAAAAATCCTTCGAATAAGAGACTTGGAAAATAATAGGAAGTTAAACGCTTTCACAAGCATATTTTTAGTACACTTTTTTTTTCAATTATTAGACTGTTTATTTATATAATTACGAACGCACCTAAACTGTGCTAAAAAAAGGTAATAACTAATAAAAGCATAGAGCTAAAATAGAAAAAAAAGTTCTGCTGGCGTTAATAATAATTTGACAAACATTTATTTTCTGAGAACTATTCAGTTCTATTTTAAACTGTTTTGTTCAAAAATTCAAAAGTTTTTGTATAGTGAACAAGGTAAATTCAAACTTGGTATACACGAATACATATGTACACAAATTGAGTTATTTAGGATAATTTTGAAATGGATCATAAACTTACCTTTAAAGGAAACACAATTTATACAAAGTACACAAACAATTAGTTCTAATTATTTGCATTCCTTTTCTGTGTTTGTTATTTATATAGAATTGGAAAAACATAGATCTAAATCAGAAAAATTGCTTTAAAAATGTTAGTAATAATTTTACAAATGTTTATTTTCTAAAAATTATCCAATTCTATTCTAAACTGTTTTGTTCAAAAATTTAAAAGTTTCACTGCAAATAGAGGCGTCTTAAATTAAGACACATATGTGACTGAAAAAGTTATTCAGACACTTAAGTGTCGAAATTTGAAATTTCAGACATCACAGGTGTCTAAATTTAAGACACATAAGTGTCTTACTATGATCATGGCATAAATGAACTGATAAACATGTCTGAAAAATGGCGATATGTCTGAAATTAAGACATTTAGAAATTTAGACACTTAAGTGTCTAAATGCGATACAATTGTATCATATGTGTGATGACTGTATGTATAAGTATTGCAATATGTATGCCAGCACCACCAGAAAATTGTTTTCGAATGGATAACAGATGTTTAAAATATTTTTATGCATTAAATTTGGTATTTTATATTTAAAAAAAAAGTAATTTGTTTAGATTATGGGACGTCTGGAAAATTGAAATAGATAGCTTACTAAAGTTTTGGGACTTAGTTATTTTTAGCGCAATGAATAAATCAGTAATTGCTTTTCATGAATTTTCAAAAATTACTCGCAATCATGGACGTACGCACGTATGTCCAAGGAAGAGCCACACCCTCCCGTTAAATACTAAGAGATGTACCGGTGGAAAGAAATTTAGGGAGGGACAAGATTTTGGAACAGTTGGGCCTGGGGTCAACAGCGTAATCCGCTTTTCTAAAATGCAGAACATAAACATGAAATAGGCAAACTAAGAATATTTTGACAGAACTCCTCGGGCAAGAAATTTTTAAAGATACAAACATAAAAATAAATATAAAAATTAATCGTTCAAAAATAAGTTTCAAACGACATTTTTGAAAATAACTTTTTTTTTCTCAATGGACTCTCCCCCCCCCCCCCCCCCCGACACACACACACACCGTTTTGAGATAAATTTGAAATATATCAATATCAAAAGAAGAAAAGAATTAAAATTGTCTTCTACAAAATGTTCAAAGGAAGGTGGGTTTCTCTGAAGTAAAATTTTTAGTAACATTAACGTAACGTAACTCACGTAAACTACCCTTAACGTAAAATTATTCTATAGCCATTTATAAGAAAAGAAATATCATATATTTTTAATTATCAGACATAAAGAAAGCATAATTGATTAAATTTCACTATACTGGGAGGGAGAATGTATCTTCTGGAATGTATCCACCAGGCGGCACTGTAGTTGCGCATGCGTTTTAGATGTCTTTAGTTGGAACGTACGTTGTAGTAACTGAAAGTTTGTTTTATGTACGCGTATTTATTTTTTTGCGAAATTTGAAGTTCTGTGATTTTAAGTCGTATTCACTTAGTTTATTTATGTATTGAATATATACATCTGACTTACGTGCTTGACACCCAATGACTCTTATAAGCTGTCGTCGATATAATTCGGGATAGAGACAATACTTGAAGATTACATCCGGGAACTCTACAAAGTGTGTGGCAAGGTGTGTGTGGTGTGGAACGTACTTAGTGTTAATTTGTATCGAGATTTAGTGTTATTGTACTTTGTCTTTATCAAAGCTGGTAAAAAAGAACTTTTGTCTGGCGGAGTATATTTTGAGGATGAAGCATTTCATTCTCTGAGTATGCTTAGCCGGATGTATTAACGTATTCCCTTCTAAAAAGATGCAAGTCTTTGTTCCTCACTGTAATAGTTTTTTAAATTTCAAATCGAGGAATTTATCTTACTTCTTGCAACAGGATTAAAGTAAGTGTCACAATTTTTCTTTTTAGTAATAAAATTAGTGTTTTTTATGATTTTCTAAATAGCACTGATCAAAATCTTGCATAAAATGGTATTAGTTTTGAATCTGTTTGCAAAAAGCCCGCTAATTCTAGAAGTGTATATTTTTTAACTTATGACGTTGCCTTTTATTACAAATTATATATTTTAAATTCTCATATGTTTCCCCTAATTTAAAGTAATAATATCACATTTTAAGTTAAATTCATTCTCTTGCTTTCCATGGGAGTTCTTAGTTTCAATTCTTATCTGTTTCAATTCTAATTCTTATCTATCACTAAACGACCACAATGATATAAAGAAAAAAAAACTTTGAAAGATTTCCTAAGGCTTTCTTACTTCCTACATAGGGGTTACAATCCCGTATCCTGGGATTCCGGGATCCCGCTCTATTTTTAATCCCGAAAATCCCGGGATTTTCGGAGTTGTCTTTTTTTTTTTAACAGAACAATATTCAACTGAAATCAAAAAATATATTTATAGACTTTTTGAATATATTTATAGGCTTTTGGAATAAAAATCAATTTTTATAAATTTATGTATATATGTATCATTGAAAAAGAATATATATCTCGAATATTTTTTATATATATTTATAAGCGATTAAACATTTTAACGTGTAAATCTTTTGACACTCTTAACAGACGTCACAGCGATGAGTCAGGAAAAACGAAATCATTTGTTTATTTCGAATTCACTGCGTGTAGAAATATCTTCCAAGTCATTTTGAGATTAACGTTTACTGATAAGCGTTTGTTTCTTTTCGTGCTTTTAAATTTATTTTTCTTTAAAGATATCTAATGAAAAGGATTTTCTATCGTAGAATTGTAATCTTTAATTACATGGTTATGAGAATAATGTAAAATTTAATTTGTCATAATAATTACTTTTTAATATTGTAAATATTTAGTCATTCAAAAACTTTTTTAACAGGAAATAAAAGGAAGTATGTAGAAGATAAAACATAAACTTATACGAAAAATACAAAAATGACAGATGTTAAGATATATATTTAAGACAAAAGAAGTTTGGAGACTATAAGTTATTTTTTCTTCATGTTATTAATATAGAATATTTATTTATATATTTTTATTGATAGTTGAATAGCTTTTGTGATTACCCTCTGATCTACATAAAAACTTGTCCATGTGGAAACATAAATTTTTTTTTAATCTAATTTTTAAATGATAAGGATTTTATTTTTTTTTTCGGGGAGGGGGTCGGGATTTCTATGAAATTTTCGTAAAGCTGATATCTTAAATCTTGCACTGATTATAATTAAAGTTCTGAAGTTTTATAGAAGGACAAGATTAAAAACCCAATATATATTTAACAAAATACAGAAGTAATTTTTTCCTCAATGTTATTAAAGTAGAATATTTATTTTTTTATTCATAGTTAAACAGCTGTTGTGATTATCATCTGATGCATATGTAAAATTGCCTATGTGGCTATATAATTTTTAAAAAATCTAATTTTAAAATTATGAATTTTCATTTTTTTTCTTAGGGGGGGGGGGGGGGGTGGAATTTACTTGCACTTTTCTTACATCTGATATTTTAAATGTTTTTCGACATTCAACCGCCGGGTATATTAAATATTTTGAACTTTTAAGAGTGGGACAAGATTATAAAATATATATGTATATATTTATCCATGTACCTTAATAGAGACACTGCAGGGCAGCGGAATTTGCCCGATAATCGAAGATGTCTGCTTTTGTGAGGTAAAAAAATATACAAATATCTATGCCTTGCGGATTAAAAAAGTATTCGCTAAATAGAGGTGTCCGCTATTCGGGAATGTCTATTAATATCCACAACGGATACTCCCGAATACCGGATATCTCAATTTAGATAACCATAATGCAGGGTTGCATTTTTTTCAAAAGAACTTCTTGATTAAAGCATGGGCATACTGGGCAGTGCCCCGCCCCCCCCCCTACGATTTTAGTGCCACCAAATTTGATGTGCAATATTTGTAAAGCTTATATTTTAAATCTGTTTCGAAATTGTACTGATTATAATCAATATTTTGACCTTTCAAAGTAAAATAAGATTTAAAAAAATCTTAATATTTAAATAAATATTTTTTGTTTTAATTTTGTTCTACTCCTGAAGTTCAAAATATTTATTATAATAAATACAGTGTGGTAAAAGATTTAAATTATCATCTTAACGAAAATTGCATACCAAAATTGGGAGCACAGAAAAAAATCAGGCTGTATGGGGGTGGAGGGGGTAGGACCACAGCCAAATATTTTTTCAGGATTCAACGTAGTCAAACATGGCTACGTATGATGCTTACAAAAAATGGGTGCGATTCAGACGTTTGAAGTGTCTGAAATTCAGACGCAAAAAGTGTCTGAAAAATTTCAAACATTTTAAAATGTCTGAATCTAAAATAGAATTCTTTCTCATCCCATGAAAGGTTTTTACTGTATATAACCCAAAACATAAATTGCATTCGACAACTGCTTCCTCATAGAAAAAAAAATATTTCATTAAAATTTAATGAAGAAAAAATCATGCATTCCACACTGGTTACGTGAATTTGCGAATTCTCAAAGCATATTACATTTTTTACTTTATTCAACTTGTTTTGTGAAATGTAGCATGCAAAAATATTTTAGATGATATACACAATTGATATAATAAGTAGAAATTTTTAACTGGTGTTAAAATAAGATTTAAACAATTGATTACTTAACAAAAGTAGAATTAAGAAAAATCAAGCACAGAGCACTGATTTGGGTTGTACTTCATAGAACTCGCTTAATTCAATCCATTCAGAAGTAACCTATATTAAAAAAAGAAAAATATTTGTGTGCCCGGGATAGCTAGTAATATCTACCACACGTAGAGGTCTGAAAATATAATTGAGGACAGTCAAAGCAAGCCCTGATAACCCGAGGTTCAGATTTTTCATTTTTTGTTAATTAGCCTATATATTATTTAAAAACCATAATAAACATCCCAAAATGACACGAAAAGTAACATCGCGGCGACGGAAATCCCGTTCCGCAGTTTTAAAAGTTGGAAAGAACGAATTAACCATACTTTTTCCCGTATCTCGGCTTGACGAATAGAAATACCTAAAAGAAAAAAATATATATACGCCGTATTATTGCATTCTTATCTTTCTAACGGTGCAACCCATTAAAAATATTGATATCAACTCCTTAAAAAATTATTTCGAAACGTCTGTCCCCCCCCCCCCCCTTCGATCTTGCATAAATTTCATCGTTCTAAGTAACATAAAATAAAAAATATTCGTTTAAAGGTGGTGTCTTCTTTACTTCGACAGTGCAATCTGTTTTTAAAAATATTAATATACACCCTTTCAAAAAATTGATTTTCGGACGACACGACGTCTCGCTATATTTGCATTTGTTTTAGCAATGTTTAAAAATCTGCATCCGCGCTTTGGATTAAAATATGAAAAAATACCCCACTTATTTAGCATTTTTCTTATGGACGGTTCAATCCATTTGAAAAATAATAATATTAACCTTTCCAAAAAAGTTCTTTTCCAAAAGTCACTTCGGCGATTTTCGTTTTTTCTGCAAAACTCTGGATTGGCTTCGAAAAACAAAACAGAAAAGAACAAAACATACCCCCTTTTTAAGCGTACATTTAGTTTTAAAACAAGTTTTATTTGCTGTGAAAATTTAATACAATACCAAACAGCATTTTAGCTAATGCACTGCAAATAGAAGCGTCTTAAATTTAGACACATATGTGACTGAAAAAGAATTTTAGACACTTAAGTGTCTTAATCTGAAAATTCAGACATTATAGATGTCTTAATTTAAGATACATAAGTGTCTTACTATGACCATGGTGTAAACGAACTGAGAATAATGTCTAAAATATCCGCAAACGTCTTATTTTAAGACACTTCATTGCTTTAAACGTGTCTTAATTTAAGACGTTTTGATTCTTCCGACGCAATAACCACCAGGGGGCACTAGCACTCCCAGTTGCGCATGCGTTTTAGATGTCTACGTTCGAAGTGGTATACGTTGTAATTCAAACAAAGTTTGTTTTTATGTACGCGTGTATTTTAATTCGTTTTTTGCGAAATGTGAAGTACTGTGATTTTAATTCGTATTAACTTGGATTATTTATTTATTGAATACATACATCTGACGTGTGTGCTCGGCATCAAATGTCTCTTAGAAGCTGTCGTCGATACAAGGGCGGGATAGACACAGAACAGAAGTAGACGACGGTTCAAGATTACACCCGGAAATTCTACAAAGCGTGTGCAATGGGCTTAGTGTTAACTCGTATCAATTTATATCAATAATATTGTGTTATTCATCTTCGTCCTGTCGAAGCTGGCAAAAAAAAAGAAACTTTTGTCTGGCGGATCCTGTTTTTAGGATGAAACATCTCATTCTTTAAATATGGCTAGTCGGATGTATTATGGGATTAACTTTTAAACTGATCTTGAAACTAAGTCTTTCTCCCTCACTGTGGTTGTGGTAGTTTTTAAAATTTCAAATCGAGGAATATTTCTTACCTCTTGCAAACAGTGATTGAAGTAAGTGTTATAATTTCTTTATAGTACTAAAATTATTGTCTTTTATGATTTTATTTATTGTACTAAACAAAATCTTACATGAAATTTAATTAGTTTTGAATCTTTTTGCAAAAAAAAAAAAAAAAAAAAAAAAAAAAAAAAACACTAATTCTAGAAGTATATACTTTTAAATTTATGACGTTGTCTTTTATTACAAATTATGTATTATTTATTCTCATCTTTTTTCTCAAATTTAAAGTAATAACATCACTAAAAAACAGACATATTTAAAAGTTAAGTTCATTCTCTTGTTTTGTTTTGTTTTCAATATGGCAGTTCTTAGTTTCAATTTCAATGGCTAATGCTTATCTCATACTCGACCACAAGGAAATAGAAAAAAAAAAACTTTGAAAGATCTCCTAAAGTTTTCTTACTTCCTAGCTAGGGATTACAATCCCGGATTGAGATCCCGGGATACCGCTTTAATTTTAACCCCGAAAATCCCGGAATTTTTACTGGAAAATTCCGGGATTTTCGGGATTGCCTTTTTTTTTTTTTCATTGAACAATATTCAGCTGAAATTAAAAAATATATTTATAAACTTTCGCTTTTGGAAAAAAAATCAATTGATTTTCATGAAATTTATATATAATTGAAAATGAATGTTTATCTCATTTCTTAGATATATTTCTAAAGCTATTAAATCTTTTAATGTGTGAAAACTTTTGATTTGGAAACATAGAAGTAAGCCAGTCAGGAAAAAGGAAATCATTTCTTTATTTAGATTCCGCTGCATGCGTGGATTCGAAGGTCATTTTCCAATTAGACTTTACTGATAAGCATCGCAAGTTTGTATCATAGTGATATCATGTGCTAACTTTTTTTTTTTTTTTGGCTTTATTTTGCTTTAAAGATGTCTTGTTTAGTACCTCATAGGAATGATAACAATAAGCCCATGTGGCAATATAAATTTTTAAAAAATCTAATTTTTAAATGATAAGGATTTTTATTTTTTTTCGGGGGGGTGGGATTTTGTATGAAATTTTCGTAAAGTTGATACCTTAAATCTTGCACTGATTATAATGAAAGTTTTGAACTTTTAGAGTAGGACAAGATTAAAAAACACAAAATATAAATAAACAAAATACCGACGTAATTTTTTTCTCAATATTAACCCTTTGCACTCGAGGACGCCGGAGCGGAGCCATTTAAAATTTGTCTTCAAACTCGAGGTCTCCGCTACTGAGACAATGCAAATAATTTTGTGATACCATGTAATCTTGGCTTTTCTAGACAGGTATCACAAAATTATTTGCATTGTCTCCGTAGCGGAGCCCTCGAGTTTGAAGACAAATTTTAAATGGCTCCGCTCCGGAGCCCTCGAGTGCAAAGGGTAAAGTAGAATATTTATTTATTTATTCATAGTTAAATAGCTGTTGTGATTATTATCTGATATATATGTAAAATTGCCTATGTGGCAATATAAATTTTTAAAAAATCTATTTTTAAATTATATGAAGTAGAGTAGGACAAGATTATAAGAAATATATATATTTATCCATGTACTTTAAAAGCCCTCAATAGCCCTTGCCACTGAATTTGTCCGATAATCGGAGATGTCGCTTTAGTGAGGTAAAAATATACAAATATGTATGCCATACGGATTAAAAAAGTATTCGCTAAATAGATGTTTCAGAATAGCTATTCGGGAATGTCCATTAACCTCCACAACGGATACTCCCGAATACCGGACATCTCAATTAAGATAACAATAATGCAGGGTTGCATTTTTTGCAAAAGAACTTCTTGATTAAAGAATGGGCATACTGGGCCGTGCCCCCCCCCCTCCCCCCCCCCCTACGATTTTAGTGCCCACAAATTTGATGTGCAATATTTGTAAAGTTTATATTTTAAATCTGTTTCGAAATTCCACTGATTATAATCAATATTTTGAACTTTTAAAGTAAAATAAGATTAAAAATAAAACAAATTAAAAAAATCTAATATTTAGATAAATATTTTTTGTTTTAATCTTGTTCAACTCCTGAAGTTCAAAATATTGATTATAATCAGTAAAATGTCGTAAAAGATTTAAATTATCAGCTTAACAAAAATTGCGTACCAAAATTGGGAGCACCAGAAAAATCAGGTTGTAGGGGGGGGGGGGGGGGCAGGACCCCAGCCAAATATTTTTCCAGGATTCAACGTGGTCAAACATGGCTACGTATGATGCTTACAAAAAAAATGGATGCCATTAAGACGTTTGAAGTGTCTGAAATTCAGACACGAAAAGTGTCTGAAAAAATTCAGACATTTTAAAATGTCTGAAAACTGAACACTCCGTTTCAGACACTTAAGTGTTTGAATTTCAGACATTTTAATTTACAGTGTGATTGAGTATAAATTTGGATCAAAAATTGTGATATTTAGGTGAGGGTAGGAGGGATCACTTTGAAAATAAAATAATTCCTATATGTGTGAAATTGCACTCTTTATTAAGTAAACTTATTTATGAGCTAATTTTTTTTTTAATTTTAATACCGCAAACCAACTTTTTAGGTATTGTTCGAGTAAGATTTTGCTTTAGACATATTGACATTTCTGCAAAAGAATTAGTTTGAAAATAAAAAATTCAATTTCAAATTTTTAGCCCAAATATACTAAATTTTCTGCTCCACGATTTTTGAAGTTTTTGCAATTTTCAATGCAATTTTCAGCAATTCTTTTTCCTTCTGAGGAGATTTTTTGACATTTCTAAAAAGAATTCGGTTTCAAACATTTAGCTTGTGATTTTTAATGAGATTTTTAGTGTTTCGTGCCGATTTTTTGACATTCAGAAAAGATTTCCGGTTGTAATGTCTTAACTCATTGGACTAAATTTTGTCGTCCTGCTTATTTTTGAATTTTTGGAGATTTTTAGTTTTTTCAATTTGCGGTGATTTTTCCACATTAGTGAAAGGAATCCGGTGTTTTAATCTTTTAGACCAATTTGGTAATGTCCTCATTTCAATAAAGTTTATTCGGAATACGTACAGCAATTTTAGAATTGTTCGCGATTTTTGGAGTTTTTTCATGTTTTGCGGCGATTTCTTGACATTCGTAAAAGAAATCCTGTTTTTAACTTTTGCCCAATTAAGTAAAAATTTTCCTCTTTGATTATTGAAATTTTAGCGATTTCTTGTGCGACTTTAAGAGTTTTTTTCGCGATTTGCTGGGATTTTTTTCCATTAATGAAAATAATCCGGTTTTAATCTTCTATCCCAATATTTCAAATTTTATTCTCTTTTCAATGAAGTTTATTCGGAATTCGTGCAGCGATTTTTAAAATTTTCGCGTTTAGTGGTATTATTTTACGGGTATATAAATACATATTAATTACCTATTTTCAAAACATGGCTGAATTTAATAATAGTTTTTAAAAAAAATGTCCGTATTCTTAAATACTTTTATCAGAGAAAACGACTACAATTTTTAGTTAGAAGATAACAAAAAAAAAAAAAAAAAAAAAAAAAAAAAAAAAGAGAGAGAGAGAGAGAGAGAGAGAGAAAATATTTGAGAATATTTAAATGTATCTCCTGGAATTCGATGATCCAACATCATTCCGAAAAAGAAGCACCTATAATAATTTCCGATGAACATCGTCCTTTTTCGAAAGTAGTGAACAGTTTTCATTAAATGTAGACGGATATTATACGCGTTTCCTCCAGCTGTAAGGGTCTCAAAAAAATTTTCTTTAACTTGACAGCGCGTTCTGGACATATTCAAGAACTAACTTTCTTTCCTATTTGTCTAAAAATTTCCAAGTTCTCACATTAATGCGCCTAAGAATCGAATAGCATTCTCCATTTTCCTATATATGTCGTACATCTTGAGTTACAGCCAATTGCTATCGGATGACTACCATTATGTCGTTGTCATATCGTGAAAATCAGCCTACGGCGTCAAATATGCCATTATTTTCTGATAGATTGTTTTCTGTTATAAGGAAGCAGCAATAAATATTTTTCGCGAATATGTCAGAAAATAGCTGGTTTAGATTTGAAAACAGCTTTATAAAACGTAAAACGCAGTTCAATACTTTGAGGATGAATAACCAAATCTGTAAATTTTATACTTTTATCAATAACACAAATGAGTAAGAAATTAGTGGATTTAAACTTGAAAATAGATTTAAATATAATATCCACTGTTTAAATGAATAGATTTTTTTTCAAAAGCCTTATAGTAAATTTTACCTTATTCATACTGTTTCGCTTAATATTTAATTACCATTAAGACACAAAAACAGAAATATGTTTTCAAAGTCATGAACAAAAGAAAAAAAAACAGATAAGTTCAAAAACCAAACAGGAATAATAATTCCTGTTTCCTAATATACCCCCAACCGCAATCCATGACATGACCGACATCCATGGCATGAATCAATTAACGGCGTCCATTCAATATTTTTACTTTCTTCTATCTTCACAAGAAGAAAGTATTGGATTCGTAAAAATTTTCGACTTCCGGTTTTCGACGGATTTACACGTTTTAGAGGTCAGAGATTCCAAAAAACATGTTTTTACAAAATGTCTGTCTGCGACTCTGTGAGTGTGTCTGTCTGTATGTATGTGACACAAATATTGTGGGCGCTCTATCTCAAGAACTAATGCACGGAATTTAATAAAAATTTATATTCAAGTAGTCCCTAATATAAATTGGTGCTGATTAGTTTTTGGTGTAAATCACCCAACAGGTGGCGCTGTTATGCTGCATTTTTCGCGATTTCTGCACTAGCTCTATATCAAGAACTGATGCACGGATGTTCATCAAACTTCAGATTCACTTAATCCTTGATATGAATTGGTGCGGGTAACGTTTTGGTGCAAATCTCCCAACTGATGGCGCTGCTATGCTGCATTTTGCAGCATTTACACGATTTTCGTAATAGCTCAATGTCCAGAACTAATGCAAGGATTTTTATCAAACTTCAGATTCAGTTAGTCCTTGACATGAATTGATGTTTTGTACCTTTTGGTGCAAATCGCTCAACAGGTGGCGCTGCTATGCTGCATTTTTCAGAATTTCCCCTACAGCTCTATATCAATAACTAATGCACGAATTTTCATCAAACTTCAAATTCAGGTATACTTTTATATGAATAAATTGATGTAATTTCTTTTACTATTTAAATGATTTAATTGACGTGATTTATATAAAAGAAAGTTTTGTGATGGCCACAACATACTAGTTTCTTATTGCATTTGTATAAATTGACACATTGACAGTCTTATATCTTCGTAATTTCTTCCCTCAAGCATACTCGTTTAAAAGCAATATTTCACAGTTATCTAAATCTACTGTGATCTAAACACATATGGTCAAAATGCAAACGGTTAATTGAACATGTTTTTATCATTCATTAATTACCGACGCATGTCTACTTCCGTTTCCTCTGATGAAATATTGCTTTTAAAATGTCACTAACGAGATTCAAAAGGTTAGTTACTATATACCAAAACATTTGGTGACTGGTTTAATTGGTAGTCATCTGGACTCTATTTTTTTTCAGGAGAAGGGAATGTTCCTAATTAGTTCGAATTTCTAGAATTTTACCGCAAGGTAATACGTATAACAAAACTTATATGCGTCTGAATAAAAAACTTTTGGCATATTCGATTGAACGCAATTTAAAGATCAAAATGTTTTCATGCAAATATTTTTTTTTCAGATTAGTTAATATATGTGGAGCAAACATTCAAACCGTGTTTTCTCACAAAAAAATAAAAAAAAATGAGTTATTGTTATTTTTATGAATTCTGTGTTAAATTGCACAGAAATAAATGGTATTTTTTACTAAAAAAATTTTTTCTCCGATTATAAATCAATTTTAAAACTTGACGTTTCAATCAAAGAGTGTTTCCTCCAAAGCCTGGATTCAATCAAGCAGTGATTTCTCCAGTCTGCCAATCACAGTTGTCACTTAATGTGTACTTTCGAAACCTACCATACATATCACAATTGAAACGGATTGTTTTAGAAAAAAATAAGAGAACTGTTAAAGTTAAAGTCTTCCAGAATTATAGATTTCAAGATCTAAATGAAGAATATGATGTAAATCTTCTTAAAAAGGGAGTTACTGTTGCCTTGTTCAAAGGGTTGTTTTAGAATATCTTCCTCTTAGCCACGCCATACTAGTTGAAAAGAACAAAGATGTTTAAAGACTTTTGAAGGTAATGTATAGTGAACAGTGGCAAAATCAACCTGATGATATATTCAAATGATGCAACCACATTATCCATGATTGATAAGCCTGCAATAAAGAAGAGGGGTATGTGTATAACTGTCTAGATGAAGATATTGGTTTTAAAATTTGAAGTGGATTTCTGGCAAACGAGTATTTATTTAGTAAATATTTAATGAATACTACTAGGTACCATAATCTGTCATTTTATTTTAACAATAATCAACTGAAATTCGGTATTTATTCAAATAAAATAATGCTATTGTATTATTTGTGAGTTAGAACTTATTTCATTCAAAAAGCGTTTTATCCACTTGCCAAACAATCAAAACATGTTTCCTCCTCTGAATTCGGTCAAAACGTGATTTCTCCAAATATTAAATGCATTTTATTAATTTGTTTTATGTTTAATATCTTAGGTATGCTTGCAATTCTTTCTAATAAACAGTAATAAAAATACACAATAAAAATGAGAATTAAATACAAGTTATTTTCTTATTTATCAGTTTTTTGTGTTTTTTGAAAATTTGTATCTAAAGGAGAAAGCATGGTTTGCATGTTTGCTCCACATATATATAGGGTAACTCTAGGATAGATGGCCATAGTTTTTAAAGATTGAAATAAAATTTTTTAGAATGCAAATACAAGAAATATTGATGCATATTTAAAACTCTTATACATATACTCATCCTATTTTATGCAAAAAAATAATTAAATATTGAAAACAAAAAGGGTTAAACAAATTTGAAATTTAAATAGCAGATGGTCATCCAATACAAGAAAGAAAAAGTTAATTTAAATAGCAAAAAAATAACACATTTCATATAGTTAATCATGAAAAACATATAGCAATTTGTAAAGATGCAGTTATATGATGGAAAATGAATGAAAAAAACTCGAATAAACAAAATTTTAAGTATAATTTCAATCCTTCACTTTTCGTAAAATCTTACCACATGCTTGGCAAAAGTCTTGATAATTTATACACGTTTCATGGAACCACTTCAGGTACCTTATGCATTGTATCCAGACATTCTTTTTGGATGTGATATTATATTGTTTTGCACAACCAGCACAGTGATCCTAATCCAATTCTATTTACTCGGAATCAGTAGAATCTGATAATTTAAATGTGTTTCGTTTTCTTCGCTACTGGAATTGCGTGTTTTTTTTTTTTCTCGCTTTAATTGTAGGTTTACTACGTTAATTTAGTTTATTTATCAACTTTATCAGTTTCTATTATGAAAGTTTCCGACGTTTTTCAGTATTTTCTGAAACAAATAAATCGTTAGGTCTTATTATATTATTATTATTTTTATTAAAATATTTATATTAGTTAAAATTTAAATAATTATATCAATTAATATATTTATAAACGCAAAAGTTATATATGTATTTTAAATTTAACTATATTTAGTTAAAATCATCACTAAAAATAATTTTGAAATATTGATTACAGGTGGCCACCTCTCCTCGATTTCATATGGCCATCTCTCCTGAAATTGAAGGACTGGTGATCGCCCAATTTAAAGAATTAATAGCCATTGTACGTCTTTGTTTTAGTCTTAGAAGTAAAGATTAGATTATATGTGCCTTTAAAGCCCACATAGTAAAAAATATACATAACATACGTACTGCAAAACATTCAGATACCTAAGTAAAAAAATATATGTATATTAAACCACCTATTTCATTTATATTAAAATTACACTTACTTTTTATAATCGAAAAACACAACTGCACGTCGCAGTAAATAGACTCGTTGAACTATTTCATGCGAACAATACTTATACTGCAATGTATGATCAAGTTTTGGAGATATTTAGACTGCCATCTCTCCTCTATGGCCATCTATACTAGAGTTACCCTATATTATATATTGTTGAAAAAATATATAAAAATAGTGAAATGGTTAGGGGGGCTCGAGAGGATGCTAGGGCGGCTCATCCCACCTCGCCCCCATCTGTTTACGGGCCTGATAAGGTATCATTCGAAGTTTTGAACCGGATTCTAACATAGTGTACTCACATTTTATTAAAGCCTATTGTGATTAGGGGGGTCCGGGGCACATTTTAAAATAATTTTTATTTATTGAGTTAAAATTTTGAATTTTTTTGTGGTGGTTAACCATATCATTTGTAAACAAAATCACATGATAAAACTTCTCATATTATTTTTTATTTAAAATTTAAAAATTATAAAAAAGTGGAGTAATTTAAAATCGTTATAACTCGAAATATTATTTGTAGAATTTAATTTTAATTTAAATAAACAGACATATATAAATTTTAATTTTGATTCAGTATTTTTAAAAATACCAGTTTATAAAAAAATATAGATATTTAAAGTAAAAATTAAGAAGAAAATGATGTAACTTTAAAACAAAAAATCATATTTTCAAATGTATTTTTTTTTTAATTTACTGAATCCAAATTAAAGTAAAACAATTGAAAAAGACATGTTCCAAGTTTGAACCCTATATCTTTAACGGTTCTTGAGTTATAACAATTTAAATACGAGAAATGGTGAAAAAACCCATCATGAAGAAAAACGCATTTTTACAAGACGTCGTTTCCACGGCAACCATTGCTTAAATGCTGGATTTTGAAAACAAACCAAAACAAAATAATTAATAATTCCTTTTCTAATTAAGATAAAAACATGATTTAAATGTCATTTTAAGCAGAAAAAAAAAACAGAGAAATGTTTAATGCAATAGAAGTTTTTTGGAAAATTTGAAGATTTTTGTGTCCCGGACCCCCTTAAAAATTTTTTTTATATTTCTTTATTGGAATGGTACTAAAATCCATAACACTTTAAATAGTCATACTCAGTCATTAGTTCTGTTCAAAAATTCAAAAGTTTTCGCTAGTGTATACATTATACAAACTCGGAATATGCTTCAGTAAACATAAGAGTTATTTAGAATAATTTTGAAATGTTTTATAAATTTTGGTTTAACAGAAATACTGTTTAACAAAGACAAGAAACAATTAGTTATGATTATTCGCAATTCTTTAATTTATTCGGATATTTACGTAGAATTGCAGCTATTGTTTAATTTATTTCGATCAATGGATGTTTGTGTAATTTATTTAAGTCTTAATATTCTGCTTCGCATATATGTGAATCACGTTTTCGCATTTTAGAAAAGCATGACAAAGGAATCAGTGAGAATGAATTATAAAATAATTTAATTCAATTAAGAAATATTATTAAATAGTTATTATCAGAATAACTACGATTCGCAGAATTGAGTAACCCCTTCTGTATAACGCTCCTTCGGACATATCGCTATTAAACACATGTTTCCCCCCCAAAAAAGTTCTAGCTTAACGAACTTTTTATAAAGATAAACACTGATATATGTACAGTCGTAGAAAAATAAAGTAAACACCCTTACCAACTCTGCAAAAAATTATTGTAGAAGAAAGTTTCCGGTACCAAAAGGTTGGAAATATAGCCTACTTTTTAATGATGCATATAAAATTTACTTAAGGGCCATCTATGTATCAAAACTTACCCAAACGTTGTTCTTTTCAATAGTAATACCCAAGTTTGACACCATGAATAGATTCTACACCCCTCAATTAGACTACAAAAAAATTTTCATGAGATTCGTAACGATTAGTTTAAGGAGGTCCGGGACACAAAAATCTTCAAATTTTGCAAGAACATTTTATTTCATAAAAAAATTCTGTGTTTTTTCCTGCTTAAAATGACATTTAAATCTGAATTAGAACAAAAAATATAAATTTTTTCGTTTTGGTTTGTTTTCAAAATCTTGCTTTCAAGCAATGGCTGTCATGGAAACGACTTCTTGTAAAAATGCGTTTTTCTTCATGGCAGGTTTTTTTTACCATTTCTCATATTTAAATTCTTATAACTCTAGAACCGTTAAAGATACAAGGTTCAAACTTAGGATAAATCTTTTTCAATTATTTTACTTTAATTTTGATTCAGCATATTTGAAAAAAATATTTGCTTTTGAAAATATGATTTTTTTTTAAAGTTGCACCACTTTTTTTTTTAATTTTTTTGCTAAATATTTTTAATTTTTTTATAAATTAATATTTTTTAAAATTCTGAATCAAAATTAAAACTTATATCTTTCTGTTTATTTAAATGAAAAAAAAATAAAATTCTATAAATAATATTTCGAGTTATAACGATTTTAAAGTACCCCACTTTTTGAATAAATTTTAAATTTAAATTAAAAAAAAATTCTGAGAAGTTTTGTCATGTGATTTTGTTTACAAATGATAAGGTTAACCATTGCAAAAAAAATTCAGAATTTTAACTCAATAAATAAAAATTATTTTAAAATGTGTCCCGGACCCCCTTAACAGAAATTAATTATTTTGAAATGAGCTTATTTTAGAGGCTGTATCCAAATTGAAATTCAGTACTCGATTGTTGAAATGCTACAGAATGACGTCACTTCTATTAATATGTTATTTCTTGCCAATAGGACCATTTCAGCCACTTAATATGTTTCGACTATTGCCAGCGAAAATGTTTCAATAGAATAAGTAAAAAATATTTTTTTTTTAAATTATGCTTTTCTGCAAATCATAGCACATCATCAACTAAGCCATCAGTTGACGTTTTTTAATCATAATTCGAAAATTACTTGGAAGAAAATTTTGAAATTGAGAATTCGCATAAATCAGGACATAGTAAACATAAATCTATCCAAAAAATTGTAAATTCAGATTCATATTTTTTTTAAATATTAATTTCATAATTCATAATATAAAATTCTTTAAATTACAAATTCAATGTATTTATGTTTTAATTTTTTAGTATAATAACAACACAAAAAAATATCACATTACGATTATAATTTCAGGAGATATTAATAAAAATATGAAAGTGTAATTTAACATTAGAAGCTCTAAATTTTGAATGTTTATAATTCAAAAATTTACTATCCAAATGACTTAAAATTTTGTATCTAGACATTGTTTCAACCAAAGATTCAAAATATAGTGTCAAAATTGGGTTTTGCTATTGAAAAAAAAATTGGTCTGGTTTTGATTTGTAGATGGCTACCTAAGCAAATTTTATATACACCCTTTAAAAGTAGACATTACATCCAGTCGTTTGGTATCAGTACCTTTCTTCTACTGTAATTTGTTGCAAAGTTAGTAGGAGGTGTTTACTTTTTTTTCGACGACTGTACCTCTTTATCATTCATTTTATAAAGAAAATCGTAAAATGCAAATAAATTTTTGTATGAAAATTCAAAAATTGTACGTGTAAGTTACAATATTTCTAAATTTCTAATCACCTCGGTAATATTGTGTTTTCCGATATAACGTGCTATATAACGAGGATGATACTGTACTTTAATTATACTCTTCTACGTGAGTGTTTCAATAATTATTGTCCCTAGTATATATAAAATATTTGTACTGCGATGGTTGTTGTGGAATATCGAAGCCTAATGTCTTAGATGCCTATAGGCTCAATTTCAGAATCGTAGCTGCTATACTCGCATAGTTTTGTAGGAAGGAGTGAAAAGGGGGGAGTGGGGTGAAAGACTGATTTTTAGCTTATGGGGTAGATTCGTGACAGTGTATGAGACGTAAGTACTGTCGTTTGGACTCGGGATCATAGTGATGTAGCCCGATCTCATCCACTGTCACAAATGTAGCCTCATAAGCTCCAAACCCCTCACCCCCTCCTTAAAAACTCCCTCAAAAATAGGTCTTTCAAACTTCACCCCTCCCTCCAAAACTAGGTTAATATAGCAGCTACGGTTCTGAAATTGAGCATATAGCCATTTAAGAGATTAGGCTTCGATATTCCACATCAACCTTTGCAGTACAAATATGTTATATACACTAGGGACAATAATTATTGAACCCCCCACGTCGTATGGCATGGGATATTGCGATTGTCCAACATTAATATCGCAAGAGAACAATTATAGATTTATATCTATGTAATTACATAATTCAACGAAGCCTAAATGAAAGGTTGGCTCTATGCATATATCCTTTGTTTTAAATTATACTACAGCTAAACACGTGATTAAATTAGATGAAGATATCTACATTTGAATAACGAAAAACATTAGAGTATAGTACTTTATTGATAGTACAAGGGTAGTTCAATAATTATTGTCCCTAGTATATATAAAATATTTGTGCTGCGATGACTGTCGTGGAATATCGAAGCCTAATGTCTTAGATGCCTATATGCTCAATTTCAGAACCGCAGCTGCTATATTCACATAGTTTTGGAGGGAGGAGTGAAAGGGGGGTGCGGGGGTGAAAGGCTGATTTTTACCTTAGGGGGCTAGATTTGTGACAGTAGATGAAACGTAACTACTGTCGTTTGGACTGGGGATCATAGTGATGTAGCCACATCTCATCCACTGTCACAAATGTAGCCTCATAAGCTCCAAACCCCTCACCCCCCTCCTTAAAAACTCCCTCAAAAATAGGTCTTTCAAACTTCACCCCTCCCTCCAAAACTAGGTTAATATAGCAGCTACGGTTCTGAAATTGAGCATATAGGCATTTAAGATATTAGGTTCGGTATTCCACATCAACCATTGCAGTAATTGGACAATAATTATTGAACCACTCACGTATTTAACTCAACCAGCCTTTTGTATGTAAAGATGGAATTTTGCACCCACTTCCTCATAGGCTTGAATTACAAAAATCACGTTCACGGATATGTTTTCGATGACAATAAAATATTTTAATATTTTCATAACTTATTTATATTCTAGCTGAAATACCTGGCGTTGCCCGGCGTTTGAAACATATTTGATTAGAAAAATCAATTTTAAAATTTAACACCGTATACGGACTATGGATCTCGCGCTAATATGTGCTCTCTTTTTTAACATATTGAAAGCTATGAGAAATTTTGCTTTTATACCAGTATTTAAAAAAAATTTCCTAAGCCTAAATAAATATAGCTTTGACTCTTGAAAAAAAATGAAAAAGAAATGTAAATTCATAAAAAGCCCTTCATGATATCACTTTCTCTTGTAAAAGCCATGCATTAACCCTATATACGTTTTAAATATGAGATCATACGTGAAATAACCTATATCATTCACGACTAAAAAGAAATGGCACATCTAGTTTTTGTCGAGTATTAAATAAAAATCAGGCACTCGTGATATCATAATACAATTCTATATACTTTAACATAATAATAATTCTACTATAAATTGGGGCTCGTGCTATATAGCCCAGTATATACTACTGTTATCATTACCTTTTTACGCGTGAAGGCTTTGCTATGGTACTCCATTGTGAAATTTGGTAATTTTTGAAATTCAATATTTGAGAAACGGCATAATCATTAGATTTGAAATTTATATCAAGGAAAATACAATTTTTTACCTTTCTAACGCAGTTTGTCTAATAATTTTCTGACAAATACTTTTTGAGCTATTAATTTTTTCAGTAACTTCAAATGTTTCATTTTCCAAGATTAATCTGTGGCAACGGTTAGCAGAAAAGCCAGTCTTTAGCAACGAGTAGCTTTTTATTAAAGAAGATACATTAATTACAATACAAAATACATTAATTATAAGGCATTTTCCCGCTATCCCGCCACAGGTGAAAAATCGCCAAATATTCTCTGTAACTCGTACAATTGTATACGAGTTCAAATAACAAAAGGATTTAATTAGGTGCAACTACATGTACGGAAAAATATGCTAAATGGATGTGAGACTGCAACAATGAAACATTTTAAATGTTAAAGATTAGATAATAATTTATAAATAAATAATAAAGAGTGTATTGTTTTAAAATACTCTTTTCTCAATTAGTAATAGATTAATGTTAATTTACAATTATACATTGATAAATAAATTTAGAAGTCATAAAAATAAGGTTTAAATAATGTCTAATTTTTTTCTTTCCTATTGCCAAATTTAAAAAAAGAAACAGAGCAAAAATTATGTATTTTTAATAATAAATTAGTTTGCTTACGCTTTGTGCCAAGCATTAAAACAGAAGTGAATTATCTATAAGTTCGGTACCGACACAAATTAGTGTATTTTAAGGTAATTTTTGTGAAAAAACATGAATTAAAGTCATAGAATTGAACAAGATTTTAAAGATAAAGATTGATTGCTTATAAAAGAGTGGGGTTTTTTTTAGCTATTTTTACTTTTACTAACCACCCTTTGCGACCAGTTTGGTCTCCTTTAAAAATTATGTTTGGGAAAGCATACTAAGCATTGTATCTTGTTACTTTTAATCATAATTTAATTTACTTGGACTCCATTAAATATAATTAATATAATTCCTTAAGCTGATATTAGTTTTTGTTGCATTATAATATCTCAATTTGTTGATTTTCTGTAAGCAAGTAAAGCCTATTGGTTTAAAATGGAAGTCTATGGGAATTTGGCGAAATATTAGAGATATCGTCAAGTTGGCGACTCATTTTGGTCTCCAAATTTGGCGATATATCGCTAAGTTGGCGACAATCTTGGCGCGATTTGGTGACATAACAGCCCCCCCCCCCTCATAGGTATGGAGATGCATTAAATGCTGTTCCAATGAGATGCGTTTCATTCGGGCGTTGCCATTAAACAATTAACAAATAATCGCTATTTCTGTGCCACATACGATAAAATAATATATATATAGATATTTATAAATTTCTTTCAAATCAAAGTTACAGGTTGGTTGGTTGGTTGTATTTATGTCGGCCAATTATCAGCACGTGGGATATAGGCCCTAAGGGGGTGGGAGTGCCTTCCGTGGAGGTCTTTCTAAGGGAACCTAACCCGTATTAACGCTTGGAGAACCAAGGTTTGAAGAAAACCACGAAAACTCCGAACGATTAGGCCGACGGGTGCGATTGGGATCGAACCCAGCACCTACCGTCTACCAGCTTCGAGAGATCAAAGTTACAGAATGACATTATTTTACGAACCTGCACAGTTGAAAAATCTTATTATCAAAATTCTTCTAATCGGCTCAGTTGAAAGTGATATTCGCACTGAAAAGTCACAGTTCAGTAAATTAATATGCTATCTTTCAAAGAACAGAGACGTTACCTTTCAAACTTTGTTCATTCATAAAGACAATTCTTATAGCCTTACATTTTTCCTTAGAGCTCAGAATTCCTTTGTCAACTAAAAACTCATAATATAGTATATGTGAAATAGGCTTTGTATATTATTTAAATAATAGATATTTACATTTATTTGGGCGTATAAGAAGGATTTATAATTGATCTTATTTAGGTGAGGTATTGTTAAAACTTCCTCGTCTCTACGGTAGCAATTCTGGCTATTTCCAATTTACTCAAAGACAAATTATAATACATGAATATGACGGTGTTGTAAAATGGACTGACTGATTTTAAAATGCAGTAACTTGCAGAGTAAGAAATTATTGCAGGAGAGTAATGTATGATGTCAGGAGTTTGATTTACCGTGATCCCTAGTTTTAGTTCCAATTGTAAGCGACAGATTGTGCTGCGAGTAGTAGATGGTCAACTGACGCTGAAGCAGAAATCAATCATCCATGGTGCCAACGAAGGAGGTCAAACGTAATAGAGTGGGTCTTAATTCGTCAATCCAATTTTGTTCTCAAGGTCCCAATTCTGAACTTGTTACTCTGATATTATTTTTAGAACCAAATCCGATACCAACGATATCCAGATAATAACGACTGAATTCAAAATAGAGCAAATCAAAACAAGATTAAGCAGGCGAATGAGATCCACTCCATACGTTTGACCTCCATTATTCCCACTATTACTGGATGATTTTTATTTCTGCCTCGATTCAGCGCCTACTGCTTGCAACGCCATCTATCGCTCATATTTGAAGCTAAAATCGAGAATCACAGTAAAAAATTCCTGACATCATACATTAATCTCCTGCAAGAAGTACTTCAACTGCTGTCACCGTTTGCACGTTATTGAATTTTAAAACGAGGTCCATTTTAGGCAGGGCTGCGGAGTCGGAGTTGGAGTCGGGCCCATTTTTGGGCGAAAGAGTCGGAGTCGGATCTGTTAAATTCCGGGATTCGGAGTCGGAGTTGTGCATTTTAGAAGCAGGTCTGCGTTGTCGGAGTCGGAGTCGGAGTGGGCCCATTTTTGAGCGAAAGAGTCGGAGTCGGAGACGGATCTGTTAAAATTCCCAGAGTCGGAGTCGTCCATTTTATCACCGACTCCGCAGCCCTGATTTTAGAACACCCGGCATGTACATATATACCGGGTGTCCTAAAATGGACTGACTGATTATAAAATTTTAGTAGCTTACAAAAGGTCACACTTATTTTTAAAAAAATATTGCACGAGGGTTATGTAAGATGTCAGTAGTTTTTTTTTTTTTTTTTTTTTTTTTTTTAATTGAGATTCTCGGTTTTAGTTCCAAATAGCAACTATAGATGGCATTGAATGCAATATGCGCTAAAAAAGACCCGAGTTTTTAGCCTCACTCTTCTCCCAGCATTTATGTAAAAAAAGGAGGTTAAATACATGGAGTTTTTCCCTAAGAAAAAAGATTTCATTGGCGACTGAGACGCACTCCATATATTTAACTCCTTCCTTCGCATCAATGATGGTAGAAGAACATCGCCAAAAAAATCGGGCCTTTTATTAGAGCCTATTGCTTTCAGCGCCATCTATCACTGTTATTTGGAACTAAAACCGAAAATCTCAGTAAAAACACTCTTGATATCTTACATAACTCTCCTGCAAGAATTTTATAAATATCACGATTTGCAAGTTATTGACTTTTAAAATCAGGCAGTCCATTTTAGGACACCCGGTACATATTTTTATAAAAGATATTTTTTCTTCCAAGTTCAAAAATTCAGTAATTATAATGTAAATTAGTATGCAGTGCCCATCACAAAGCATTATTCCATATCATTCTAATATAGCTAGTATATTATAAAGGGCAAACGTGTCTGTGCGTAACGCTGACGTCATTTTGCGAATGCCAACTACAGACGATTAAATTTAACTTTTATTATCCTTTATCCTTTATTGCATTTTTTAAAATTTCTAAATACCGCACATTTTTAATTGTTACACCGTCGAACAGAGAAAATAATGTACTTTCAAATGCAATTTGTTTGAAAACTGTATCGCAATTTACTGAATCTTTATTGATTTAAAAGTAATTTTCAAGCATGATTTTTAAAAGTCTATATCTCTGTCAATTGCAGACAGGCGATTGGAAAATATAAATGTATTTGCACTAAAATTAATATAAATAGAAAAGTTCAGCATTTGTTTCCGGCTTTTATTACATAACGAAATAAAAGAATTATCAACTGATAAATAAAACTAGTCGTTGGGAGCCACCGTAATGCTTACCCATCATGTATATGCATAACATAAAATATGAAAATAAAACATGTGTGTAAACTATTAATAAAATGCATTGCAATTCCAAAATAAAATTTACACGTATATTTAAATAATTTTAATAAAACAGGACCCTGATTGTATTACAATGGGAATATATGGGAATTTGGCGAAATATCGAAGATAGCGCCAAGTTCGAGTCACTTTTGGCGAAATTTTTATTGTCAAATTTGGCAATATATCGCCCAAACTTGGCGGCATTTAGCGATAGTTTGGCGATAGTTTTTTGGTCGACGGGATAAACGAGTAGTACCGAATTGCGTAAACAACTTTATAACACCAAAAATGATAATCATATTAACTAACAGTTTACTGCGTCTGATTAAGCGTCTTATTTCGAATTAAAATACATCTTTGAATTGAAATTTGAATGAAATACAGGGTCATGAAAAGCCGAAGAGTATGAAAAATAGGATTACAAATATCTCAACAGCTAATTATCCGATCAACTTCATCCTTTATGCAAAATTTATGTTTTTTTATTGCCTTTTATATTAGCTCCATGAAAGAAACATTTCCGAAAATTTTTATACACCTTTTATCAGAACGAATATTTCGAGAGTCCGAAGAAAATAGTGCCGGATAATCGAGGTTACTGATATTCAGTAGGCTTCTTTCCATTTTTACATACTAAGTACACACCAAATCTCAAGTCTCTATCTCAATTTGTTTGGCCAATAAAGTGTTTACAGACACACACACACACACACCCAGATGGACGGCAATTTTTTTTTTCTAAAAATATGTTTTTCGGAATCTTTAGTGTCTGAAACGTGTAAATCCGTCAAAATTTTTTTTTCGATTTTTAAAACGATTACAAGACTTACCTTGTACTACGTATGATGGGTAAGTAAGTAATAATAAAATATAAATAAAAAGGCAGGTAATTTAAGACAGGAGAGGATTTTGGGGATGAGAAAAGTCAATTGCACAATCAATTGAGTGTTTGCGTACATTTATCCCGATAAAGCTGTCATCGGACAAAGAAATTAACTGTTTGTTATAAATGCAACAACTGGCTAAAAAGGTAAAAAATGAATAGGACTAAGGAAACAACAATTGATACTTTTTTTTTTCATAATGATAATAAAGAGTGTAACTAATTTCTTAAATGTTCATTTAATTTCAGGTAAGAAAATTATGGTACAATTAATGATTTTAAAATGCAGTTGTTTTATACTGTATTGTTAATTTTTATGTTTTATTTATATTGTTTTAATTTTATTAATTAGTTTATGAATTTATATCTTTTAATTTAATATTAAGTCATATCCTAACGATAACAGTCGAAATAAATTTAAAAAAAAATACTATAACATTAATTTCTTTGTAATAATACCCCTTGAAACATGTTTTCCTCTCATGCTTTCCATAATTCGAACGTTTCTTGTCGTCCCGACGAGTTCTAATTAACGAGAGCAAACTATATATATATATATATATATATATAAGAAAGTAATATAAAAATTAAATAACTGAAATGTATAAGTGAAGAGTTTTCTCATGAATCCTAATTTGTAAGCAGTTTTTAGAAGAGAGGGAGGTGGGGGGAGAAGGAAAATAGAAAAACATGCATTCTCCGAGAATCTAATTTCTCCGATCTTCCGCGGCTATATATAGAAACTACAAATGAGACGAACAGAAAATGAGAATTCCGTGTAAATTTAATAGCAACTAATAAGTGAAAAGTTTTCCTCGATTTCTATTTTTTTCCATCAGATTTCATCGATGCTCTAGCTTTTTAATGGTTTATCCTTGAAGATGTTATTATTAAATCTGAGTATGTAAAGTAATTCACTGCTGAGTTTGTATGTGTTAAATTTGCTAAGATTATATAAGAATTTCTCTTTGATTTCTTTACTTTAAAAACGCTTTATTCCCAAGATAAAGTGTTGATTAATAAAAATAACTGAAGCACGTATGCAATAAAAAACAAGTTGGAAATTGTACGTCAAACATCGCAAATGAGGTGCGTTCGTACTATTACTAGTTTTATAAATATTCAGATCTTAGTGTAATTTCTGTTGCACTCTTATGCATAAATGCATGAACGCAAAATTTATACCGATTCTATGTATATTAAATTCAGTAATATGGAAATAACAGGACTCCATCTTAAATAGGACGTCATCACCATGGCAACCTAGAATCATTACCTACCACGGGATATCACCGAATTAATGACGTATGATTGGATTTAATAGAATGAAGAAAATTTTTATTAATATCCTTTTAACTTTTCATTCGATTTTCATAAAATTTTAAATGACTCGCCAAAATTCTGCAACATATATTAAATTTCAAACTTTTTGGTTCAGTAGTTTTTTTGCTGTTACATGCGGACGGACAAACCAGACGACGACTATAGGTGGCACGTGCTTATACAGGGTGATTCAAAACTTATCGTTCAAATTTCGTGGGGAGATAGGGAATCCGTCAGGAAACCGATTTTACATAGGAAAGTATGTCCGCAAATGTACGCATGCGTATGTAGAGGGCACTATGTATACCCAGCCTTCCATTGCGTCCCAATAATTGTTTTGACTTTCCTAAAGCTAGTATTATTTCTTCTCCCATTTCTACTTCTCATTTGGACTTCCACGAAACTTTTTACATCTTTAAAAACTCCAAAAACTTCGTTAATGACCTTTATTCAACGCCTTCATTATCTGACGCCTGGAAACTTCTCGTTTAATTTTGTTCTTTCCGGTTCTTTTAACCTTTATTTAGTTGACGTTTGAGGACATACTTTCCTATATGAAATCGGTTTCCTGACGTATTCCCTACCTCCCCGCGAAATTGAGTTTTGAATCACCCTGTATAATTACGAACGCGATTAAAAATTGCATATTAAAGAATTCTACGCAAAAATGAAGAATTTAAGGTCACGGCGAAAACATTACAATACAGTTATATTACACAGTGTAAATACTAAGTCGAAAAAGTATCTAAAATACAACTTTTTCACCGGGACCTTCAAATTCTAGTCCAAGAGCTGTTAAACATTTTAGGGAAGGTATTTGAGGCACCTTGAAAATTTCTGCAACACTTCTTTTGTAATGGCTGAATACAAAATCGAATGTCTGGCTGAAGGATCGTGGCCCAAGCACTGTGCCAGACACGTGTCAAGTGCCATTTTTTGACTACCCAAAAAAGGTATTTGATTCACGTTGAGATTGAGACAGAATAATATTTATACTTAGAAAAAAATATTTTGAAAACGACAGACACTTTAGTCGGCCCAAAAACTGTGCCAGACACGTGTCAAGTGCCATTTTTTGACTACCCAAAAAAGGTATTTGATTCACGCTGAGATTGAGACAGAATAATATTTATACTTAGAAAAAAATATTTTGAAAACGACAGACACTTTAGTCGGCCCCAAAACTGTGCCAGACACGTGTCAAGTGCCATTTTTTGACTACCCAAAAAAGGTATTTGATTCACGCTGAGATTGAGACAGAATAATATTTATACTTAGAAAAAAAATATTTTGAAAACGACAGACACTTTAGTCGGCCCAAAAACTGTGCCAGACACGTGTCAAGTGCCATTTTTTGACTACCCAAAAAAGGTATTTGATTCACGCTGAGATTGAGACAGAATAATATTTATACTTAGAAAAAAATATTTTGAAAACGACAGACACTTTAGTCGGCCCCAAAACTGTGCCAGACACGTGTCAAGTGCCATTTTTTGACTACCCAAAAAAGGTATTTGATTCACGTTGAGATTGAGACAGAATAATATTTATACTTAGAAAAAAATATTTTGAAAACGACAGACACTTTAGTCGGCCCCAAAACTGTGCCAGACACGTGTCAAGTGCCATTTTTTGACTACCCAAAAAAGGTATTTGATTCACGTTGAGATTGAGACAGAATAATATTTATACTTAGAAAAAAATATTTTGAAAACGACAGACACTTTAGTCGGCCCAAAAACTGTGCCAGACACGTGTCAAGTGCCATTTTTTGACTACCCAAAAAAGGTATTTGATTCACGTTGAGATTGAGACAGAATAATATTTATACTTAGAAAAAAATATTTTGAAAACGACAGACACTTTAGTCGGCCCAAAAACTGTGCCAGACACGTGTCAAGTGCCATTTTTTGACTACCCAAAAAAGGTATTTGATTCACGTTGAGATTGAGACAGAATAATATTTATACTTAGAAAAAAATATTTTGAAAACGACAGACACTTTAGTCGGCCCCAAAACTGTGCCAGACACGTGTCAAGTGCCATTTTTTGACTACCCAAAAAAGGTATTTGATTCACGTTGAGATTGAGACAGAATAATATTTATACTTAGAAAAAAATATTTTGAAAACGACAGACACTTTAGTCGGCCCAAAAACTGTGCCAGACACGTGTCAAGTGCCATTTTTTGACTACCCAAAAAAGGTATTTGAGGCACGCTGAGATTGAGACAGAATAATATTTATACTTAGAAAAAAATATTTTGAAAATGACAGGCACTTTAGTCGGTGCCAGACAAGTGTCAAGTGCCATTTTTCAAAAATGGCACTTGACACGTGTCTGGCACAGATTTTGGGCCACGATTCTTCCGCCAGACATTCGATTTTGTATTCAGCCATTACAAAAGAAGTGTTGCACAAATTTTCAGGGTGCCTCAAATACCTATTCAAAAATGTTCAACAGCTCTCCTACTATTCCGAATTATAAGGTTTCTTATATGTATGCTTTAGTCTTTAAACTCGTGTTTTTCCTTTTTAAATAAAACACATTGAATCTCCAAATTTCTAAAATAGTGTATCATCAAAATTTAAAAACTTTTGAATTAATTCCACGAAATTAAATACAAAATAAAAATCCAAAAGTACAGGGTGTCCATAATTAAACGACCCTACTTTAGACTTGTCTACAGACGAAACTATTGATCAGAAAGTTTTTAAATTTTGTGGTGGATATAATAAAGGCATGGAAATTTGTTTGAACGAAGAAAAGAATTAGTTCAAAATTTCGCCGCCAGAGGGCGTTTTTAATAAACTACACATTTAACATGCATTTGTGATAGTTTACAAATTTTACTACAACAAAACATGTCCCACGTGACGGACATCATTTTCAACTACCATCTGGAATCGTCAGATAGCATGTTTCACAATTGACCGCAGTGTGTTCTGGGAAATGCTTAGAACATGTCGTGAAATGCTGCCTTTATGATCAGGTAAAGTTCTTGGATTATAACGGCTTACTAAATGTTTCAAATGCCCCCAAAACCAAAAGTCACATGGATTGAGATCTGGGGTTCGGGGAGGCCAGAAATTACGAGAGTGGCGGTTGAAGGAGCTCCATCTTGCATAAAAATTGCGCGTGAAACGCACTGACGTGCTTGCAGATTGATGAAGAATTTTATTCTGTAACAACGGTACATATCGCATTCGAAATTTCAGATTTAGTAAAGATAAAGTTCTATTGTCATGTTTTCTTGTAACATAATTTGTAAACTATCATAAATGTACTAAATATGTAATTCATTAGAAAAAGCTCTCTGGCGGTAAAATTTTGAACTATTTTTTTTTTTCGCTCAAACAAATTCCCATCTCTTCATTATACTCCACAAAATTTCACAAATGTCTGAACAATAGTTTAGCCTGTAGACAACTTTAAAATAGGGTTGTTTAATATGGTCACTCTATATATTTTATACCTGAATTGCTCCTTTGACTTTCAACAATTAATTTCCTATAGCAAGAAACAGTAACTATTTAGCAAAACTTCTTACCGAAATCCTCTGGTATTTCTTTTGTTTCCCGCAGGATCTCGCTTTTCTTAGGAATTACAACTCGTAAGAAATTTCCTAATAAAAAAACAATAGGAAAGATTGAAAGCAAAAGTTCACCTACACTGTTAAAAATTTTGCAGCATTCTGGCAGGTCATTCGACCGTTTTTTGAAAAAACGGTTTCATAACCATAATTTAACTCTATTCTGACCATAAAATGGCCAATAATATGGTCAGAATAGTGTTAAATTACGGTTGTGTAACCGTTTTCGGAAAAAACGGTCAAATGACCTGCCAGAATGCTGCAAATTTTTAACAGTGTACGTCCTAGAATCCCGTTGCTTCGAACTAGTCTATGTACAGTCGTGGAAAAAAAGTAAACACCCCATACTAACTCTGCAACTAATTATAATAGAAGAAAGTTACTGATACCAAACGATTGGAAATAAAGCCTGCTTTTAAGGCTGTTCTTAACTGCTTTGCTGAACGAGCGTAAAACTTTCTGACACATTTACAAATTCATTTTTTAACGGAAAGATATAAAATTGGAAAGCCTGGTCATAGAAGCGATTTGGAATTGAACTGTTTTTTCCATTTTTTGACCATTCAATTACCCATTGAGTTATAAGCAATTTCGATCACGTGACAAACCCGTTTTTCGCCCGCTCTTGAGTGATTTTCCTACTTTCGCGCAGAAATTCTGTTCAAAACGTCCATTTTGACACTATTTTCTGAAAGATCTATTGGATTTGCAAAAAAAAAATGGGAAAAACAGCTCGATGACATAGTTTCTGAGTAACAACATCAGCTAGTATCATGCATTTTCGAACAAATATAAATTAAAACTTATGTCAGGAAGTTGCCCTTTTTCATTTGAGAACAGCCTTAAATAATATTTGTAAATTTGCTTAGTGGTCTATCTACAAATGAGAACAATATCAAACTTTGTTTTTTTCAATGACAACACCCAATTTTGACACTATATTATACATCTTCGGTTCAGACAATGCCTAATAATGAAATTTCAAGTCATTTGGATCATAAGTTTTTGAATTATAAACATTCAAAATTTAGACTTCTTATGTTAAATTACATTTTCATCTTTTTATTAATATCTCCTGCAATTATAATCCTAATGTAATAATTTTTTGTGTGATTATAATACTAAAAAACCCAAACATAAACACATTGAATCTTTAATTTTTTTAATTTTATAATCTGAATTATGAAATTAATATTCGAAAAAAATATGAATTGCAACCTACAATTTTTTTGACAGATTTAAAATTATTATGTCCTACTTTATGAGAATTCTGAATTTTAAATTTTTCGTCCAAGTAGTTTTTGAATTATGATTAAAAAACGTCAAAATGATGGTTTAAGGTCTATGATGCGCAGAAAAGCATAATTAAAAAAAAATATGTTTCACACATTTTATTGAAGCATTTGAGCTGGCAATAGACGAAACATACTAAGTAAGTGAAATGATCCTATAGTCCAGGCAATAGGGACCGTATAGGGGGTCTCCCTAGCAAGATTCATGGTAGTTCTGGAAAAAGGCTTACTATACGTTTTCTGGGTCGCTGAATCCGAATTTTTAACTTTCCACCAAAATTTCCCCCGGCAACCCCCCAAATTTTGGTAAAATGCCCCCCAAAAAGGTTTTTATTAAAATATATATATATTTATTTCTGTTTTAGGGAAAAAGTATCTAGAAATTCAGAAAGTAGATAAAATTTGCAACAAATTAGATATATGACATTATGACTTAGGATGAAGGGGAAGGGGGATCTGCCTCGGAACATGCGCGCTGTGCTGCGTGAACTAAGTTGCGCAATTCCACTTAACCACTCACACGTTTACATTCGCCCTCCCATCTCCCCACCGAACTTTCTCTATAAGGTTTACTTTAAGTTTTTGTGTCGCTGAATCCAAATTTTTAACTTCCCCCAAAATTCCTCCCCCCCCCCCGAAGCCCCCCCCCCAAATAGTTGCATTTAACTTAAATTTCTTTTTGTTTTAGGGAAAAAGCATTACGAAATTCAGAAACTAGACAAAATTTGCAACAAATAGGATATATGACATTATGACGTAGGATGAACGAGGAGGGGGAGGGCTGCCTCCGTACATGCACTGCGGCGCTACGTGCACTAAGTTATGAAGTGCAGGCAATAGGGAATTTTACCTGGAAAATTAATACTAGTTCTGGATTCCGACTCACTTTATATTTTTTGGGTTGCTGAATCCGAATTTGTAACTTCCCATCAAAATTTCACCCGGGAACCCCCCAAAAAATTGATTTTTTGAAAAAATTTGGTTTCTGAGAAAAGCGCGCGGAGAATGTTCGGAGGCAGCCTCCTCTCTCTCCGTTTATCCTACGTCATAATGTCATGTATCCTATTTGTTGCAAATTTTGTCTAGTTTTTGAATATCGTAATGCTTTTCCCCTAAAACAATAAGAAATTTAAGTTAATAACAAATATTTTTTTTTGGGGGGGGGAATTTTAGGGGTAAGTTAAAAATTCGGATTCAGCGACCCAAAAAACTTAAAGTAAACCTTATAAGGAAAGTTCGGAGGGGAGATAGGAGGGCGAATGTAAACGTGTGAGTGGTTAAGTGGAATTGCGCAACTTAGTCCACGCAGCACCGCGCGCATGTTCCGAGGCAGATCCCCCTTCCCCTTCATCCTATGTCATAATGTCATGTATCTAATTTGTTGCAAATTTTGTCTACTTTCTGGATTTCTAGATACTTTCCCTCTAAAACAGAAATAAATATATATATATTTTAATAAAAACCTTTTTTGGGGGCATTTTACCAAAATTTGGGGAGTTGCCGGGAGAAATTTTAGTGGGAACTTACAAATTCGGATTCAGCGACCCAAAAAACATAAAGTAAGCCGATTTCCAGAACTACCATTAATTGTGCTAGGTAAAATTCCCTATTGCCTGGACTACTATATATAAGAAATAACACATTAACAGAAGGGACATAGTCATTCTGTAGCATTTCGGCAATCGAGTACTGAACTTCAATTTGGATACAGCCTCTAAAATAGGCTCATTTTAAAATAATTAATTTATCAGAAACTAATTGTACGAATTTCATGAAAATTTGTTTTTAGGCTAATAGAAAAGAGTAGAATTTATTTAGGATGTCAAACTTGGGTATTGCTTTTGAAAAAAAAAATAAATTTGGGTTCGTTTTGATATGTAGATGCCCCCCTAAGCAAATTTTATACACACCGTTTAAAAGTAGACTTTATTTTCCGTCGTTTGGTACCAGTAACTTTCTTCTATGATAATTTGTTGCAAAGTTAGTGGGGGGGGGGGGGTTGCTTTTTTTTTCACGACTGGGCATTTATTACAAATGAGATAAACAGAATAGCATCTAATAAGTGGAATGTTTTACTTGATTTTGTTTTCCTTTAGATTTCATTAATGCTGTATCTTTTAATGGTTTATCCTTAAAGATGAATTTTGTAGCTTCAAACATGTAAACTAAATACGGCTGAATTTATTATGCTTTTTCCAGAGACTTTATAAGATTGATTTCTATTCGGTTGCTTTAACTTAAAAAGATAGTCTTATTCGCAAGATCTGTCGATTAATAAAAGTATTTGCAGAGGCAGATATTGCAATTAAAGTAAAGTTAAACTTTGTGTAAAGAAATTCTATCTAAAATGTGGAAATTCATGATCACAGCAAAAATATTACAATACAGTTATAACAGACCGCGGACCTGCTGAGACAAAAAAGTTTTATTTTCCTCTGTGCCTTTGAAATTCTCAGTTAGGGCTTAATTTGCGCCGGAGCCTACCAGAGTGCAGCTCCGATACTTCTCTGATTTTAGCAAACAGTTAAATGTTGGTCAGAATTCACCGGAGACCTCATAAATACAGGGCTCCGCAGCCCAATGCAATAGCGATTCCGTAAAACCGAAGCTTAAATTACCAATTCCTTACCTTCCCATCTTCAAGCTTTTGCTTTTTTTTTTTTTTTTTTTTTAATCAAAACACTCATACGTGACGTAATGTGTCACACATGTAGGAGATAAGGATGAAACGGACTTAAATTTAATATCAGTTTATAGTTTTGAGCTGGCTCAAGCTCAATCTGTCTTACATTCAAAATTTTATTTGTTTATGTATTAAAAAAAAAAATCCTCCTTAAAAATTACGTATTCTATTCTATTTCACATCATTTTAATGCTATTTAGATCAGAATGAAAAGAAAACAAAAATCGTGCTCATAAATTTGCAAATATCACTAAGAATGGAAAAATCTATAACGGTGACAAATTTTTAATTTAGTCTGATTTTCAGGGACTCACCACAAAAGATTGTTATGCAGAAAGAATCGATAATAGTTTAAAATGTGCACCTTTTATAGAAAATTGAAAAACATTGTTTCATTCTTCAGCATATGAATATTAATTTTTGTAAATTTCACTCATTTTTTCATAAAAAAGCATATCTGCGAACTATTCCTTTTTTGTTTTAGCACTATTTTCGAATCATAATCCTTACCATATTTAATCGCAAAATTCTGCAATTAATTAACATTAAAATTAGGCGAAGATTTCTATTCGGATGGAGTGCCAACTAAAATGAGATAGCTGACAGCTAAGTATATGCTGATAGAGATATATTTAAAAATTTTATTTTGTTTAAAAAAAGAAAAAAAAATCTTTAAATTTTGCAATAGTATGAAATATAAAAATACAAATTGGAATGAGGGGGTGGTGGAGGTACGGGTGTTACTGCCGCAGAATATTAGGGCTCCGGTACTTTTTTTGTTAGAAATTAAGCCCTGTTCTCAGTTATAAGGTTTTAAGTACACTCTTAAAAATAAATGCGTAAATTTACATATTAAAACAAGTACACTAATGATACAAAACCGATTTGTTTATACGTGTAAAAAGGCATGTAACTTGTCAGATACACGCCCTGGTGTGTTGATTTTAAAATGCATATTTTTCTGTGTATTTTAATAGCACATTAAGCCGCTTAAATGTGTAAAATATTTTCTGATAACTCACAAATGCACAGTTTAAAAGTGCATTACAATCCAAACTGCTTATTTTCTGATTTATTTTTAAATTCATTTTTGCTCTCAAACGCATCAAACTGGCAAATTCTCTTATTTAGAAACTATTTAATGTGCCATGCTTGTCAGTGTTTTGATAAATACAGAAAATATTGCAAAAAATTCTGTCAAAGTTGGCATTTTGAACCGAATTTTCCGAAGCGGGTGATCTGAGAATGAAAAAAAAATGTTCATACTGAGAAAATAATTGTTTAAAAATCAAATTCTAATTAATTGAGCGAAAAAAAAATCACACGGCCTCTTATACATCTTTTCAAAAATCACCTCAGCAAGTTTCATGTTTTTACTTTTAAAAATGAGTCTGAAAATGTCTCAGAAAATTTTGAGCTGTTGAGATGGAAATATATCTTTTCGAATACACCATTAACGTGTAAATTGCACATGAGCGCACACACATCTGTGTAATATACAAAAAACGATGGATTTTGTATACATTGTACATAACTTCATCAAGAGTAGAAATTCTTTATTTAATTCAATCTACAGTAAAGAAGCAATACTTACCGAAACGGGAATTGAACTGACGATCTGCGACTTTCTAAGGAATTAACTTGGCCATTCATCTACTATTACACAAGCCAAGTTTTCAATTATCAATATTTATTGGGGTAACATAAGTACACTGGTTATGAAAATTAAAGGATAATGAGAGAAATAAAACGTAACTGATATTTAATGAAAAATTATTAATTGAAATTTGTACAAAAGTATTAGTTAACATAAATTACGGTGTTTGGGAGTTAATTATTTTCAAAATATTGAAATGAAAACAAAATTTATGGAAACTGGAAAATGATGGAAAAATTAAGTTACCTCTTGTGGAATTTTTTTTTCTTTAATATGGTGTATGATCACCTCAGACAGATATGCATACTTCCGGAGCTGACAAGTCCCCGGCTTTTTGGATACCAGTATTTTGATACAAACAATATTCTTTTATTTAATTGGAACATTTAGACAATTTAAAAGAACATCATTTTCTCTAAGATAATAGTGTTGTGCAAAAGGCCGGAGACTTGGCAACTCTGTACCTCACATCTTGATTTCATAGACTATGCCACTCTTCTAAAAGTGTACTTTTCAGCTCCTGGAGGGTCCGGGGAGGAATTTGGTGCGCCGAAAGTTGGCGCCCTAAGGCTTCCCACACATGCTCAATTAGGTTCATGTCGGATGAGTAAAGTGGCCAATACAATCGATTGATATCTTCTCACTGAAAAAAATGGGTACTCAAAATTGAGTAAAAAGTACTCAATTTTAAGTACGTCACATACTCAAAATAGCTCCGATCCAAATGTACTCTAAATTGAGAAACACATGTACTCATTTTTTTATTCCATGGTTGTGTTCAACTATGAATCGTTATGTACTGCTCGCTAAACCTACAAATTAGAGTAAAAATGTGTTGACATTTATTTTTCGTTCACAATTATTAACAATAAATGTTTAATTGATTATTTATTAAGAAAAATAGCAAAATTATTAGCGAGATAACCAAATCAAATATTTTTATACAAGAGCATTGATTGCAAGCACACTTAAATTATTTTAAAATATTGTGCATAATTTAATATTTACATTAATAAGCCCCTTTCATGCCGCCATCAATGAAATAAACCATTACAGGGTACACAATTATCGTTTTGTTTGGGTTTGATAACATGTGATGGATCAAAATTGAGAAAAGATACGTTCATTTTTGATCCAAACATACTCAATTCGATATGAGTACATCGATTTACTCTTTTTTGAGTACTTCATTTTTTTTCAGTGATGTTTTGAAGTATTCTGACACCACATATGATCGATGTAGCCGAGCATTGTCATCCATTAACAAAAATTCTGGGCCAACAGCATCCCTAAACAGTCTAACTTGGGGTTCCAATACCTCCTCCACATATCTCAGAGCGGATACAGAACCTATTTGAAAGATATGCAGCTCGGTGCGGCCATTTGTCATGATTCCACCCAAACCGTTAAACCGCGGTCGCGGAAGCGGGATATTTCACGGATAAGGCCATACAAGTTGCGTGTTCCTTCCTCTCTTCAGACCAAACACGTCTAGAATCAGTGTTCAGACTATATCTGAACTCGTCAGTTAACAATATTCGGGCCCAATCTTCTTGGTCCCATTGAACATGACGACGACACCAGTTTAAACGGGCCTCTTTGGAAGCTGAAGTGAGTAGGACACAAACTATTGGTTTTCTCGCATACACTCTATGCTCATTAAACCTTCGTGCAGCAGTAGAATGGCTAATTCGAGTTCCTGTGGCAGCCTGAAGGTCTGAAACTAAATCTCTTATAGTCGCTTCGCGGTTTCTTCGAGTCGACAATGACAGAAAAGGTCTTTTAATGCAGTTGTTGCTCTTGGTTGCCTTTGACTAGGCTGTCTATCAACAGATCCAGTGGTTAAAAAGCTGCTCCAAGCTCTTGGTATAACACATTGAAGGTATTCAAATCTTGGGGTCACTCCATTTTGTGTTTGGCCTCCCTCGATTCTACCAATTATTCGCCACTTTAGACCTTCACTTAAATGATACCTTTGAGCCATAATTAAAGAATACTGATCACTCTTAGACACCCCATTCACTTTAATCAACACTACAGTCCAGAATTCCAGCATGTGGCTCTTGCACACCACATTGTCAATCACAGAACTTGGTTTTTCCAGCGTTAACGTAAGCCCGGAAGTGCAGTTTTGTGTTCAATTGTACTTAATTAAGATACATAACTGCAGCCTTGGGCATTGGTTGCAACATTAACTTAGTGAGCATATTTTTGCTCATTATCCTTTAATTTTGATGACCAGTGTACATTAGGGTGGTCACAAGCAACATGGGAAAAAATAAATTTAACGTTTTCTTCGGGGGGACCCTCCTAAAAGTTGCCAATTAGTTAGAAAATGAGATTGGCAAAGTTTCAACTGAAATGAATAACATTAACCCGTGCCTCATCGAGGTTGAAGTCTTGAAAATTTGCAGTTTTTGGCAAAAAATTGTCGTTTTTCTTTCTTTACGTGAAAACTATTTGTCTTAGAAACCTGTTTCTTGTTTTATTTCATAGAAACAGTTGTTGCCTTAAACTTTTACTCTCATCAAAACTTATATTTAATGAATATTAGTATTTTTCAGGTCAGCTCGTGAACCATACCCTCAAACTCTGCATTTCAGAAACATAAGTGAAAAATGGCAAATTAATAATTTTATTACTTTTGATAATTTTTTTTTGCATTATTTTCATTAATAGGCAAAAATAAATGAACAATTTTTTCAACTTTAAAAATATTTCAGGAATTATAATTGATTATTAGTTATCTAGTTCTGTGTCTAGTAAGAAAGAGCTTCTCGATTTGTGTTGCAGTTGAACTTCTGAATTTCTCTTTTTATTACAAGGCTGTGTTTGTTACCTGTTATCGTTATCTGTTTTTAGAATTGACGAAACATTCCGTAAAGCCCCCCCCCCCCTTTTGATATGATGGCAGAAATGTAAGATTTTTTTAATTGGCCACTTGTCTCATCAAATCATCGACAGTAAGCTACCAAGTAATCGTCAAGTTTTATGTATTTTATTTTATAATATTCGCAAAATGAAACTGAACGCCAGAGAAGCTACTAGATTTAGAGTACATCCACCAGTTAACCACAGACTTTAATTTTAATTAGAAGTGCAATTGACTCCCCAAATAACTATTTCGTAAACAAAGAACTGAGATCATCAAAAACAGATTTAAAAATTTCGGTTTAGAGAGAACTGTTATTCACTGGGATGGAAAACTGCTTCACCATTTTTTGAATAAAGAAAATGTAGAGAGGATAGAAGTTTTAATTAGTTGTGGGGATGAAGAACAGTTACTACGAGTTCCACAGCTTGAAAATAGTATCGGAATAATTCAGGCGAAAGCTGTATTTTCAGCAGTTGAAGAGTGGAGGAAGTTGGTAAAATCCAGGCAATATGTTTTGATACAACTGCAGTAAACAACGGTCACCTCAGAGGAACCTGCATTCTTCTATAGCAATTGTTAAAGCAAAAGTCACTGTATTTACCATGTCGCCACCCTAATCTAGAAATTATCCTAAAAGCTGGTTTTGATTTTAAAGTGGGAATAATCACTGCTCCTCAGCCAGATATTTAAAAAAACAATTCTTATTGGGTGGTTTAAATTAAACCAGAGTAAATATAAAAATGCTATTGAACATGAAATAGTAGATATAAATAGTTAATTCAGAAGAAATTTCATGTTTTCTTAAAGAACCTTTTAAAAATTAACAGCTCAGGGATGATTATAAAGAGTTTATCCAACTTTGTTTAATTTTTATAGGACTCCTCCCTACAAAAGACTTTTTTCAGAGCACCTGGTGCTTTTAATCATGTGAGATGCACAAGCAATTTATTCTCTCAAAATATATTGTCATAGATAATCTCTCAATAATGAATTTAGAAAAAAAAGGTATTAAAGACCTTTGCTTATTTCTAATCAATATTTATGTAAAATCGTGCTTCAATGTTCCGACTCCCACTTTGGACCCCAATCCAAGACCTGCAAATAATAAAATCACTTGTTCACTACAGAAAAAATGATAAATAGGTTGCAGACAAAGCAGTCATTAAAATGGTAAACCATCTTTGGTATCTTAACTCGGATCAAGTTGCATTTTCATTTTTAGATGATACTTTGAAAAAAAAAAAAAGTCAACAGAAGCATGGCTGTAAAATTAATGTCATTTGAAGAAGAAATGATGATGATGATAAGAATTTAAAAGCAACAAAAGTTTTCAACGAAGTGGATTATTTATTGAACAAAGAAGTCAATGTTTTTGTTTCATCTCAAACTATAAAAATTTTAAAGAGATTTTATATTAATAAGCATTTTTTAAATACTGATCCCAATCTATGGTGTGAAAATAAATCTTATTTGAAAGCAAGAAATCAGTGAATGGTTTTAAAGTTGTCAATGACACAGCTGAAAGGGGAAGAAAATTAACCAGAGATTTCAATTCCTGTTTAACAAAAAATGAAAAATAAAAACAGTATGTAAAAATAGCAAATAAAGCCTTTGTGCAACAATATTAAAAAGCAGAAAAACCAACGTTTAAAATGCACAAATAATATATGAAAAGCAGCAAACAGCTGTTTCGAATCTACTAGCGAGATTCTTCTTCACTGAAGAATCTCGCTAGTAGATTCGAAACAGCTGTTTGCTGCTTTTCATATATTATTTGTGCATTTTAAACGTTGGTTTTTCTGCTTTTTAAAAACAGTATGTGCTTAAAGTTGTATGTGAATGTAGAAAAACTTTTCCAGATTCTTCAAAAGCCACCTTATCTAAGCCATTTATCACCTTAATCCTTTCTGGCGCAGTGGTCCCATGTCGAGACTACCTAATTTTAATTCCAAACTTACTTGTTTGTAAATTCAGGTGTAGTCAATCATTTCATTATTTTACGAAAAGAACTTTTCTGTACTGGAAAGGGTTAATGTGACAATTGTAAGGGATAATAATTAATTTTCTTTAGTATGCTTCCTTTCTTGTAACACAACTTTAATAATAAAATGCATTTGAGCATATTTGTTCTAATTTTTATACTTTCTTTGCACGCCCCCCTCCCCTTTTTTTAAATTTTTTCAGTTTAAAATTCAATTTTTTTTTTCATTTTCTTTGGAATTTTTTTAAAATTAGTACTTTATTATGTACAAAATGAAAAACAAAAGGAGGAAAGCAGATGAAATGAAATGTTACAATGTTTTTTTCACATTTTCATAAAAATCGATTTTTAGGTTTTGGGTGAAGTCTGGTCCTGAAAAATGCGCATATGTCTAAATTTATACATTTATAGAAATAAAATGGTGTGTGGTTCTTCAAAACGAAGCTTTTTTATATAAAATGAGACCTGAATTATGTTTCTAGGTTTAATTGTATTTATTTTATGAAGGAAAAACAGCTTTTTTTTGCGAAAAATCACGTTTTTTTCAAACTTTAACCTCAATGAGGCACGGGTTAATATTATCCAAATGAGCTAAAACTTTGCCATTCTCATTTTCTAGTCTATTGGCAACTTTTTGGGGGGTCCCCCGGAAAAAATTCAAAAATTGATTTCTTGTGACCACCCTAGTGTACATATATTTCTGTCTAATATTCTGTTCTTACACCTATTTCTGCGTAATATTATTACACATAATCCTGTGTAGTATTCTGTTCAAACATATAGCTGTGTAAAATTCGTACGCATACTTCTTTTTAACTTTCTGTACTTACGCGTATATCTGTGTAATTTTCTTACAGAGATTTCGGTGTAATATGTAAAATACACAGATATTAGTGTAATATGCAAAATTAGTAAATTACATTAACAGACCAATTCCGGTAAATCTGTAAAACATTTTCTATGATTTACATACTTTTTTGAGTTTTTAAAGGGATAACAAATTACACATTTCCATTGAGCCAATAAACATACAAAAATTGAGATAAATTTTAACGACAAGAATGTAAATTTTATGACAAAGGTGCAATTTTACAAATTTACACATGTGCGTATGTAAAAGTGACTAACACATTTTCACTCACAACACACTCAACATTTACGCACTTATTTTTTAGAGTGTATGTATGCTTCAATCTTTAAACTCACATTTCTCAAGTTTAACCTAAAACCCATTTAACCAGCAAATTTCTTAAGCAGTGAGGCATCAAAATTTAAAAGCTTCTGAATTGAATTCACGAACATTAAAAGCATAATAAAGATCAAAAGTACATTTTTTTTATCTTAATTGCTCCTTTGAGTTTCAACAATTAATTTCGTATGGGCAATAATGCTAGCCATTTTGTAAAACATCCTATCGAACTACTTTGGAATTTCTTTTGTTCCCCGCAGGATTTCGTTTTCTCAGGAATTACAATTAGTAAGAACTTTCCTGTTGAAAAACAAAAGAAAAGATGGAAAGCAAAAGTTCATCTATGCTCCTAGAATCCAGATTTTTCGAACAATCGTGTCTATATACAGTAATTGCAAATGGGTTGAACAGAATAGCATCTGATAAGTGGAATGTTTTCCAAGATTTTGTTTTTCTTCAGATTTCATTAAATTTCTATCCTTTAAAAGGTTGTCCTTGAAGATGAAATTAGTAGCTCCAAACCAGTGGCGTGGCGTCCGGTCATCGCTGGATGCGGCGATGACCAAGCAATATTTTAAAACTCTTAATAAGCTTTTAAAACTCTACGATCCAGTTTTAGCAGAACATTTGGAGTTCATGTATAAGTGAAGGTAAGATTTAAAGTTTCTTTTTTGAACATTCAACCATTGAATTTTAGAATTAATAATTTTTCACCACAAACTTAAATAATTGCGATGACCACCGAAAATTTTCACGCCACGCCACTGCTCCAAACATATGTAAACTAAACATACTGCTGAGTTTACATGCATTAAGTTGGCAGGGACTTTAGAAGATTGATTTCAATTCGATTTCTTTAACTTAAAAAGATAGTCTTATTCCCAAAATCTGTTGATTGATAAAAGTATTTGAAGACACATTTATCTGTACTAATAAAAGTATACCTAAAATAAAAGAAAGTTTCGCTTTGTGTATGTATGTGTGTGTGTCTATCTGTTCGTGATGGCTAGGAAAATCTACCGCATGTACAAGGCTGAAAATTTGTGTGAGGGTAGACCAAGGCCTCTTTTAATGTACCTGAGGCTCAGAATTTTTAATTTCTAATTATTAGTTGAGTTATGATTTAAAAATCACAGCTCATTCTCATCAAAAACTCATCTCTGTCCTTAAGAAAGAGAAAAAGCGCTGGCACGTGTGTACAAACCCATTTACATATCCGAAGAAAACGAAGAATCGACTTTTGGATTTTATTTGTATTTTTTAATAGTTTTTTTTTTAAGCTAAATCGACCAAACCGGTTAGTACAGTTAAAATTGGAAGACATATTTCGAAAAATCTTACTCTTACGTCTCAAATGCTGCAAACAATTTAAAAAATATATCGCAGTTATCCTTTCGAAAAATTGTTTTCAATAAAAATTAAGTTTAAAAAATCAAAAAAACCCGACTACGTAAAAAGCGAACTAATTAATTATTTCTCATCAATATGAAACTATTTTTATATTACTTACCTATTTTTTTATTTACTTGTATCGATAACTTTTAAGTTGTGTTTAATTGTTAGTTCCTATCTATAAACACAGTTTTGATGAGGCCAATCGATGTCTATGAAGGTTAGAGTTGCAGTAAAGCTTGAGATCCGACCTACACAACTTCCAGGTTGTGCAATATTTAAACGGAGCTTCTGACTGTAAAATAGTCAATGAAACGTCGTCTTCATTTTGAAAGACCCATCCAATGATATGCCACTCAATAGGGTGCGTAAAAAAACATTTCGTGTCTACCGCCATTTTGTATTTTACGGCCGTAATTTTAAATGTATAAAAACAAAACCTAGCCTTTAACCATCGGACAGTTAAGACGAATCGATAGATACCTCATTCATTAAAATCCACCCAGCCGTTGGGATGTTTCGAGGGTATAAAGAAATCCACATACCCAGATACGCGTGAAACACATAACCCTTCTTGGCAGTTGGTCAGCAGTCGGGTAAAAAGGGTCGTTTTTTTTTTTTTTAAGTTTTTCCCCATTATGACAACGTTCCTCAAATTTTAGAGGTACCGACTAACCAAATATATGCTCTTAAAGCTTAAACCGTCTTCAAATCGACGGTATAATTGGTTTTTAAAAATATGAATTTTAACCCTTTCAAATACACCGTCAAACGCAGGTCACTTTGCACCTCACGGAGTCGATATTTTTTCTACGCTAAAAGTAACTAAATTTCTGTATTTTAACACAATCTTTTTAAAGCTGTATAGACAAGATTTACATCACTTACAAAAATTTCGGAACGTTCGGATGCTAAAAAATATTTTTTATAAAATAAAATGTGTGAAAATTTCGACGAAAAGGAAAATACCAAGTAGTATATCTTTTAATTCAATATTTTTCGCGATTTTTTTCATTTAAAAATATAAATCCAGGCAAAGTGGAGCATTAAAAATTATCATACAAATTTAAGGTTAATTTAAGGTTATTATCATGGTTTCGGGCAACGCCGGGCGCGTCAGCTAATATGCAATAAAAAAGTGAAACTGTGTGTAAAGGAATTCTAGCTAAAACGGGGAAACTCATGATCACAACAAAAAGATTACAATACAGTTATAACATACCATGGGCCTGCTGAGACAACAAAGTTTTTTCTGAGTTTTTTTTGAAATTCTGAGTCATAATGTTTTAAGTATGTATGCTTCAATATTTAAAGTCACATTTCTCAAGTTAAACCTAAACCCATTTGACCAGCAAATTCGATAAGCAGAGAGGCATTAAAATTTAAAAGCTTTTGAATTGAATTCACGAACATCAAAAGCAAAATAAAGATGAAAAGGTCATCTTTCATCTTAATTGCTTCTTTGAGTTTCAACAATTAGTTTCGTATAGCAAGTAATACTAGCCATTTTATAAAACTTCCTTTCGAAGTTCTTTGGAATTCCTTTTGTTCCCCCTCAGGATTTCGCTTTCCTTAGGAATTACAATTCGTAATAAATTTCATAATGGAAAAAAAAAAAAGAAAAGATTGAAAGTAAAGCTTCATCTATACTCCGAGATTCCAATTTCTCTGACCTATCATGTCTATATATAGTAACTGCAAATGAGATGAACAGAAAATGAGAATTCCGTGTAAATTTAATAGCTACTTAATAAGTGAAGAGTTTTCCTCAATTTTTTTACCGATGCTCTAACTTTTTAATGCTTTATCCTTTAAGATGTTATTATTAACTCCAAGTATGTGAAGTAATTTACTGCTAAGTTTGTATGCATTACGTTTGCAACGATTATATAAGATTGATTTCTCTTCGATTTCTTTAATTAAAAAACGAGAGCTTTATTCCCGATAAAAATGACTGAAGGCTTTTATGCAATAAAGAACGGGAAACTGTGTATAAACAGATCCTATTTAAAATGGAAGAATTCATGGTCAGAATGAAAATATTACAGTTTTTATCTGCCAATGAACTAGAAGTAGAGATTGTAAAAGAATGGAGCAGTATTTCTGAATGTGTACTTAATCACCTGGTCACTTCTATGAAAAACAGAGTATTTGAGGTTATAAGGAAAAGTAGAGGACCAATATCGTATCAATTTACATATTATTTTTGTTTTTAGGCAAGTGGTCTTATAATTTGTTAACAGTGTATTTTTCAATCATTGCTTTTATTTTTGTTAACATTACTTACTTATTATATTATTAAAAATTATTGCAAACTAATTTTAATAAATATGTTGTATTTTGATATCTCGTGTGTTTAAACTATAAATAGAACCTTTATTTACTTCATAATTTTCAAAATCAAAGTGGTCTTATAATTTCTTAATGCTCTGTAAACTCTGTAAGTAACAAGTAGTGTGTTTTAACCCTTAAATGCCTGATGTTGCTTTTCGGCAACATACCCAATTTAGGCTCTAAAATACTATTAGAATAATATTGAAGCTATAATGCCTAATGTTGCCAATAAAATACATTATGAAAATATTATTAAATCGATTTTCAACATGTAGATGACAACACTTGTGCTGTTTAAGAATAAAGATAGATTTATTTTTTCAGTTGTTGTTACTTGTTCTTTTTGTTTTGTTTGGAAGCTTGCGAAATACCTTATTTTGTTCTGCGGTGAGCAAGTAAAACTTATTTCTTATTATAGTTCCTAAAATTCTTGTGTTTTTAATATTATTGAATTTTATCAAGGAAAATTATTTTTTCAATTAAAGACCAGTATTGCCGATTAGTAACAAACTGTTTTTTAGCCGTAAACCCTACTTAAAACAAAATTTTTTAAGTATTTTTCCCATGATTTATTTAAAAAATAAAAGCCGAAAAACATTATTATAATGATTTTTGAAAAATCAGGCATTTAAGGGTTAAGACGAAAAAGTGTTTACAATGGATATTTTTCTCTAGGATCCTTGAAATTCTCAATTATAAGTTTCTCAGTATGTATGCTTCAATTTATAAACTAATATTTTTTTTCATTGTAACTGAAACACATTGAATCACCATATTTTTAAATAAGGAAGCATCAAAATTAAAAAAAAACCTGTTGAATTAAATTCACGAACATTAAAGATAATAATTCTCAATTATAAGGTAATAATAATATACATAGATAAAATGTATATACATAACGAATATATATATATATATATAAATGCATACATAAACAAGCATAAAAGTTCACCAGGTTTGTTTTCATAGCTATTTATTTCATTTCACAACAAATCTCACTTTCTGAAACCCGAATTATGATAAGGCCTATATCGGAAAAGTACTAGATTTCAAACTTAATGAATCAAAATTTCGAAATGCTTTAAGTATTTCCACAAGTACTAAAACCAAAACCAAAATAAATGGCTCAAAAATAAACTTAGTATCTTCTCTCTACTATTAGAGGAAAAGGTGTAAATATGGGCATCCTCTTTTTATTTTACTTAAGGGTGTCCGGGACACATTTTAAAATAATTTTTATTTATTGAGTCAAAATTCTGAATTTTTTGTGATGGTTAACCTTATTATTTGTAAACAAAATCACATGATAAAACTTCTCAGAATTTTTTTTAATTAAAATTTAAAATTTATTTAAAAAGTGGGGTAATTTAAAATCGTTATAACTCGAAATATTATTTTTAGCATTTCAATTTTTCTTTCATTTAAATAAACAGAAATATATAAGTTTTAATTTTGATTCAGCATTTCTAAAAATATTAATTTATAAAAAAAATTTAAAATATTTAACGAAAAAATTTCAAATAAAGTGGTGAAACTTTAAAAAAAAATCATATTTTCAAAAGTAAATATTTTTTTCAAATATGCTAAATCAAAATTAAAGTAAAATAATTGAAAAAGATATGTTCCAAGTTTGAACCTTGTATCTTTAACGGTTCTCGAGTTATAAGAATTTAAATGTGAGAAATGGTGAAAAAACCCACCATGAAGGAAAGCGCATTTTTACAAGAAGTCGTTTCCATGACAGCCATTGCTTGAAAGCTCGATTTTGAAAACAAACCAAAACGAAAATTTAATACTTTTTGTTCTAATTCAGATAGAAACATGATTTAAATGTCATTTTAAGCAGGAAAAACACAGAAATTTTTGATAAAATAGAATGTTTTTGCAAAATTTGAAGATTTTTGTGTCCCGGACCCCCTTAATCTGACTTTCATTTTAAAAAATATTAGATTTTTGACCTTCATCAACAACTATATAAAGTTTACTAAATGGGAGGATGAAAAACAATGATTAATATCAATTGTTTAATTCAAAAACGAAGTTTTACAAAAAGCTTTGAAAAACGCACCAGAAAAAATGGGGTGCAAATATGAGCCCTCTCCAAAAAAGGTCACAAAAAACTAGTTTAAAAATGTTTTAAAACAGGATAAAACAATACAAAATGGTAGAGAATTTATTTATTACAGAAAAAATTTATTTTCAGAAATCGTAAACATAACTGACCCTTTCAGCCCGACACAATCTAAGTGTATCTGCATTTGACACATAGCACATTTAATCCACACTTCTCTGTGAGTGTCTTCACAGAACTTTCCATCACAAAAGATGCAAGTTGCATCACTCGAGACTGGTTTAGTCGCATCGTTGATATCCAGGTTCATATCATCATGACTGTCCACAAGGGAAGGGTCAGTGATGAGTGCGAGGATAAATCGTATCATTTCGGAGGTTGATTTTTTTTGGGAGGCCTTTGGTCTTCCCAGCCCTGTCCCCTGACCGGATTCTTACTCCGGGAAAACCAAGGATATCTTCATGAGCACTTTTGTCAAGCGACTTGGCCAACTGATCCTTGCATGGTGATCCATTGATGACGCTGAACCTTGCTGCTTTGCGTTAACGAGTAGTGGTTCTCTGCTTCATGTTGAGGACAGGAGATATGTCGACCGAAGAAACTACATTTAAAGTTCTCGGAGAACATTGCGGTGTTTCAGCAGCATCATCAGTTAGCATAGCTAGAGTTTAATATGCATGTATATAAAGATAATTCGGAAAAGACGGGGCCCAAATTTACACCAAGAAAGAGTGCCCATATTTACACTAACCCGGACTAAAGAAAAATGGCCACTTTCACATGTAACCTAAAGACTTGCATGATTAAAGGCGTGCTTCTAAAAGTAGCTTAGGATCTTCGCTTTCCCGATATCACTCTGAAATTATTTTAAACTAACTATAAGGACATGAAAAGAAAACGATTTCAGATAGCTGTCAAAAGTTTGCAGTCCCGAAAAAACACCATTTCGGACAATAACTCACGCTGCATTCACACCACTTGAAAAAATGGTTCCAACTGCTCTTTATTATTTTATATCAACAAGTGGCATCACGTACAATCCTGGCCGCAAGTCTTCAGCACCTCCAATGGCCACTTCGGAAAGGGTGCCCATATTTACAACTGTGCCCTTTTTTACACCTTTTCCTCTACTCTTCTAAGATTTCAACAAGTTGCTTCAGATTTTAAACAACAGCAGTGATTTTGCGAAATTTCTCAGCCAAGTACTACACAGTTTCTCTTGTTCTCTGCAGACTGTCGCTTTTCTCAGGATTCCCAAAATGTTCAGGAAATTTTCGGAAAAGAAAGCAAAAGCAAAATTTCATCCATATCCCGAGAATTCAATTTCTCCGATTCATCGCGTTCATATAGGGGAGAGTAGCCGAATTTGGACCACTTCATATATTTTCAGGTGTAACTCACTTAATTTTTGGAATATCTGCAAAACATCACTACACGGGATCAATCTATTCATCTACTAACTAAATAAATCTTTAGATCAATTTCTTTTTTAAAATCTTAAATTTTATTTTAATTTGAAAAATTTGTCAAAAGTGGCCCAAATTCAGCAACTGGTCGCCTAAGTTGGACCCCCCCAGTCTCCAAAATTGGACCAAATAATATCAGGTTGTTTTGACTAGGCAATATTACTAATTTTATTAAAAGCAAAGGTTATGATTAATGAAACAATCAAACAAAATAACAGAAATCAAATATAATGAAATCAAATATCTGAAAATAAGAGTAATTGTTTTAAATCAAAATGTATTCAAAATATAAATCAAAGTTATCAGAAATTAAGAATAGAAATTATGGGACTAATTGTCAGTTACTTAAATATCATGTAAGGAGTGATGCAAAGCTTACACATGAATTTCGTTTATTGATTTTTTTTTTAAGCACACACAGCATGTAACCGTATTTGGCTATCTCTGATCACTGAATCATTGCTATTTTATTTTTCTTACAAAGTATGCAAAATCAATCATCACTATCTAGAATTTTCATTTTAGATTCTGAATTATTAGACTTTTTTGGCAACACCAGTTTTCTTTATATTATGTCTGTAGTTCTTCCCTTCCATCATTTTCTTGCTAATTGCATTACGCCTATTTTTTAAAACGTGATGTTCCAATTGCTTTTGTGCTGTGATAGTTTTCTTTTTGTCCTTTTTTTTTTCTTTTGTTTCATTTCAAGGTTTATTTTACATGACGATTATGTTAACACAACTGTTTTTTAGCTCTCTCTGTACTTTGATTTAACGGAATTAGCAAGAGGGATAACATTTTTAATGTTTTTTTGGCTTTTGGGAAGGATTTGTAGCTGCAGCCTTCTTTCGAGTCAATTTGTTCACAACTTACTCTCTCCTTTTTGTTTCCTATATCTTTAACAGCTTTAGCTGTCACAGGCGTTTTTCTTCCAGACAGTTTGTCTGTGTCTTTTTCAACATTTTCAACATTACATTAGAAAAGTGTTCAAAAAATATCTTCTATTGAAAAATACGCTACGATTAATCAAATGCAAACATGATATATTCAAAGAGTGTTTAATTCAGCCCCCGCCCCCATCCCGGAGCCTTGAAATAACCACCCCCGGAAGGTTTGTTTATGTGTTTTATGCGGTTTAATGGCAAAAAAGTTTAATTGCTCCCTCCAGAACTGTAAAAAAAAGTCTGCCATCGCAAATATCCTCCAGGAGAAAATTGTTTGAATTCAATTCTGTAAACCAAATACACCGTGGGGATTATTCAAAGAAAATAAATACAAATATATACAAGATAAAAGAAATTGAAAACAAAATTTAAAGATTAAAGATTAATAAATTATCTCAAGACTAAGAACAAAACCAAAATCAAACAAATCCGCGTGAAAAATATGCGCAATAAACAGATGAATTGATGTATGTATATGAAAACATAACAACTTACCTTAGATTTAAAGTATTCACTTACGTTTAGTGGGACAAAATTAGATCAAAACAGCTAACTTTAGGTTTTTAAAAATTGTCTGAAAACAGCACGTGGTAGGCGGTTGCTTCTTCTAATCATGAGTGACGTCATTCTAATGAGTAGGATTTCAGCGGTAGATGGGGTCTCTTCCTGTAATTAAGGGCAGAATGGCAACGGTCTAATTAAAGCGGCGGTCCAAATATGGCTACTCTTTCCTATAGTAACTGCAAAAGAGATGAACGGAAATTGAGAATGCGCGTTAACTAAAAAGCTTCTAATAAGTGGAAAGTTTTTTCGATCTTAATTTTTTCCATCAGATTCCATTGCTGCTTTAGCTTTTTAATAGCTTGCCTGGAAGCATGTTATTATAAATTTTTAATATGGAAAGATATCTACTGCAAAATTACGAAACTGAAATATCTGAAATATTGCAGAGGTTTTGCGAGATGATAACTTTTTGTTTGTTTTCTTTAGTTTGCTATTAAAGTATTCGGTGAACTGCATTATTTGAGGTTATTTGCTGATCTGTTTTTTTTTTTCATTAATTTTTAATTAACTACATGTTCTAAACAAATAACGTGTCTTAACGTAGTTGTTAGTGTATTATGCCAAAATCTTTTCCTATGGCACTTCATTCATCGTTATGCATTTTGCGAATTTTTAGAAAAAGGGCAAAATGTTTTTCTTGTATTTTTTCTGTAAACCTATTTATTGATTCATGTACACAAGCAATTTTTTCAATATCTATACAACTTATTTATTGGAAAAAAAGCTATTTATCTACTTTTAAAAAACAAACAGAAGTAAATTGTATAAAAATGTATCAAAAAAGTTCGTCAGCCTTATTTCCATAGCTGTTTATTTCATTTCGCAACAAATCTAACTTTCTGAAACCTAAATTGTTCCAAAGCTCTTTTATTGGAAAAGTACTACATTTCAACTTTAATGAATCAAAATTTCGAAATGCTTTAAGTATTTGCACGAGCACTAAAAAGCAAAATAATGGTCCAAAAATAAACTTTGTAACTTTATTGCTCTTCTGAGATTTCATCAAGTTATTTCGGATGTAAAAAAAAAAAAAAAAACAGAAGCCGCTTTGCGAAATTTCTCAGCGAAGTATTACACAGTTTCTTTTGTTCCCTGCAGACTTTCGCTTTTCCCAGGAATCGCAAAATGTGCGAAGTTTTCGGAAAAGAAAAGAAAAGCAAAACTTCATCCGTATCCCCAGAATTCAATTTCTCCGATCCATCGTGTATATACAGGGTGACAATTATTGAACTATATTAAATAAAACGTAAATTATTTAAAAACTACTGAGTGCACCAACTTTATTCAACCTGTAAACGTCACTACAGATATTCGGATTTAGGTTATGACAGGTCCGATATGGCTGCAATAATTGGCTATGATGTGGCGCAGACGAATAGCAAAATTCTGCATGACCCGCTGAAGTGTCGGAACATCGAAGCTGTCGATGACCTCCTGAATGGCAGTTTTAAGCTCAGATATGGTTTTGGGGTTATTTCTGTACACATTGTCTTTAATGTAGCCCCACAAAAAGGAGTCGAATGTGTTCAGATCCGGAGAATATGGCGGCCAAACGAGTCCCATTCCAGTGGCTTCTGGGTACCCCAGAAGCAGAATGCGGTCCCCAAAGTGCTTCTCCAGGACATCAAACAATTTCTTGGTTCGATGGGATCGAGCTCCGTCTTGCATGGACCACATCTTGTCGAAATAAGGGTCACTTTGGATAATGGGGATGAAACCATTTTCCAAAACCTTCACGTATTGTTCAGTAGTCAACGTGCCGTCAATGAATATCGGACCGCTTATTCCGTGATTGGACATTGCACACCACACAGTTACCGTTTGAGGGTGAAGAGACTTCTCGATCACGAAATGCAAATTCTCAGTCCCCCAAATGCGCCAATTTTGCTTATTCACGAAGTTGCGTACAAGTTACATGCGCATGCGCACACTAATTCCAATCATGCCCTACGGCCAACCACGAAGTTTGAACTTCATCATGCAAACTGTTCAGAAGTTATGACGGTTTAATTTCATATAGTTCAATAATTGTCACCCTGTACATAGTAGCTGTAAATGAGATGAATGGAAAATAAGAATTTCCCTTGAGAGGCTACTCCAGTCAAACGAAAAGACGCGTTCGCTAATGCTAATCCTATGGCAAAAATTTATAAAGATATCTCGGTCGTATTTCGATATTTTTTAATGATTTTTTTTGCATTGTATAACTGAGATCCATCTGTATACATGTCGTTTTTTACTTATTCGATTTCGATTGCAGATTTTTTTAATGAGGATGCTTTTACTTTCACATCCAGTTACGAAAATGAAGGTGTCCTCATTAAAAATATACCTGTAAACAAAATCGGAAAAGTAAACAACGGGCCTTTGTACAGATCGATCTCAACTATTCAATGCAAAAAAAAAATCATTTAAAAATATTTAAATTCAAACGCGATATCTTTGTAAATGTTTTCCATAGGATTAGCATTATCGAACGGGTCTTTTCGTTTGACTGAAGTAGCCTCTTAACTATAAAGCTTCTAATAAGTGGAAAGGTTTCCTCGATTTTAATTTTTTCCTTCAGATTCCTTTGCTGCTTTTGCTTTTTAATAGCTTACCTGGAAAGATGTTATTGCAAGTTCTGAATATGGAAAGAAATCTACTGCAAAATTTCGAAACTTAAATGTGTGAAATATTGCGCAATTTTTATAACATGATGATCTTTTGTTTGTTTTCTTAAGTTTGCTATTAAAGTGTTCGATGAACAGCATTCTTTGAGGTTATTTGCTGATCTGCTTTTTTACTTTCTTCTACTCTCAATAGAAGAAAGTGTTGTAATCGAAATTTTTTTCGACTTCCGGTTTTCGACGGATTTACATGTTTCAGGTGTCAGAGGTCCCAGAAAAATTGTTTATAGAAAATGTCTGCGAGTCCGTCTGTGTCTGTCGCCATTATACCATCAAAAAGTGTATGAAGTTATACATAGAATTGAACCATTTTTTTTTTTAAGTTTTTGGCTATGGTGAGCAGGTCCTTCCTTCATTTGGAAAAAATCCGCCGGAAGGAGGCGCTGTAATAACGATTTGTGCGATTTTGAATATTGTACCATCGCAAAGTGTATGAAGTTATGCATAGAATTAAACTAATTTTTTTAAGTTTTTGGCTATAGCGAGCAAGTCCTCCCTTAATTTGGAAAAAATCCGCCGGAAGGGGGCGCTGTAATAGCAATTTTTGTGAGATTTTGAATATTGTACCATCAAAAATTGTATGAAGTTATGCATAGAATTGAACCAAAAAAATTTTTGAAGTTCTTGGCTATGGCAAGTAGGTCCTTCCTTAATTTGGAGAAAATCCACCCGTAGGGGGCGCTGTATTAGCGATTTTTGTGCCATTTTTAATATTGTACCATCGGAAAATGTATGAAGTTATGCATAGAATTGAACCAAATGTTTTGTGTATGTTTTTGGTTATGTCAAGAAGGTTCTCCCTGAATTCGGAAAAATTCCGCCGGAAGTTGGCACTATAATACCGATATGTGTGTCATTTTCAATATTGTATCTTCGAAAAGTATATGAAGTTGTGCATAGAATTGAACCAAATTTTTTGTGTATGTTTTTGGCCATGGCAAGAAGGTCCTCTCTGAATTTGGAAAAATTCCGACGGAAGAGAGCGCTGTAATAGCGATTTTTGTGTAATATTCTTAATTTTTCGTAGTTCTATTGTACACCAGTGGCTCGTGAATCGACAGGAATTTCCCATCCTGATAAGCCGACTATTCGTTAAATAAATATCATGACGGAAATTAACTCGTTTTTAGTCCGATTAATTGAAAGAAGCAGAAATTTAAGATGAAAGATAATGTTGACATAGTATTGAACTAATAAAAATGAAATATTGATATCTGTAACATTTTGAAATATTAAAATATATGAGATCGAAGAAAGTTATGGGATTGGCGCATCCAACTAGTTTTCATTAATTTTTAATTAACTACACGTTCTAATCAAATAACGTCTTTTAACGAAATGTGCGTGTATTATGCCAAAATCTTTTCCCACGGCACTTCATTCATCGTTATGCATTTTGCATATTTTTAGAAAAAGAGCAAAATGTTTCCTGTATATTTTCTGTAAACCTATTTACTGATTCATGTACGCAAGCGATTTTTTCAACTTTTATACAACTTATTTATTGGGAAAAAAAGCTATTTACCTATTTTTAAAAAACAAACAGAAGTAAATTGTATAAAAATATAGCAAAAAAGTTCATCAGGCTTATTTTCATAGCTGTTTATTTCATTTCGCAACAAATCTTACTTTCTGAAACCTAAATTGTTCCAAGGCTCCTTTATTGGAAAAGTACTACAGTTAAAACTCCATGAATCAAAATTTCGAAATGCTTTAATTATTTCCACGAGCACTAAAAAACAAAATAATGGTCCAAAAATAAACTTTGCATCTTTATTGCTCTTCTGAGATTTCTACAAATTATTTTGGGATATAAAATAACAGCAGTCGTTTTGCGAAATTTCTCAACAAAGTACTAAACAGCATCTTTTCCTCGCTCAATAATTTCTTTTTTTCCAGGAATCCCGAAATTTACGAAGTTTTAGGAAAAGAAAACAAAATCAGAACTTCGTCCATGTTCCGAGAATCGAATTTCTCCTATCTCTCGTGTCTATATATATAACTGCAAATGAGAAGAACGGAAAATGTGGATCCGTGTTAATTTAATTGCTTCTAATAAGTGAAAAATTTTCTTCGATTTTTATTTTCCAATTCCTACTATTAGTTCACACCCTCCCTATATATATATATATATCTTGTTCAAATTTTCAATCGTTAATAAAATACTTATTATTCATCCTATCAAGTTGAAATAAATTTTTTTAAACTTGTACTGGATGACAATTGATGTTAATACAGTTTTTTAAAATATTAATTAATTAATTAAATTTTAATTAATTAATTTTAGTTTTATATGGGAGACAAAATGGCGGCCATTGGTTATTGAACAGCATTTAATGCATCTTCATATCTGTAAGGGGGTACCATAGAGGGGAACCTGTTCTGTCGCCAAAAATCGCCAAGTTTGTCGCCAAATTTGGCTACCAAAATGAGCCGGCAAAAGTGACGCCAACTTGGCGATATCTCTAATATTTCGTCAAATTCCCATAGACTTCCATTGTAAACCAATAGGGTTTACTGGCTTAAGGTACCTGTACCCAATATGAACACCCTAAGGAAAATTGATTTTTTTCACCCCCGTTTACACGTCATATGACTCCAAAAATATATGACAACTATCCCTGGACTGTTGACTATCATTATTAAAATTAGCGATCTTGTAATTATTCTGGTTAAATTTTAATAATAAAAACAAAAAATGTTTACATGTGTCCATATAAGCAACCACCTGTCCATATTATGGACATGCATGTCTATATTAGGATAAGTGGCTCCTTATTGACTTACTACACAGGGTGTATGGAAGAGCCACTCTTCCAAGGGATTTTAGAGGAGAGGGGATAAAAGAAATATATATTAAAGTATTGCGGGGGAGGGGAGAGGTACAGTAAATATCTTCAGAACATGCACTTTAGAAGGGGGGGGGGGTTCATTTTCAGTTGTGGCTCTTCGAAGACCCATGCAAAGCATCTCAGTTACTACAAAATATTATGAAATAATATAGTTGGTTTTGCTTAGCTTTATTGCATCTGTCTGGAGAATTTACATCTGTTATTACTCAGTCCTCACAGGATGGACAAATAAAAACTTCTTCATCATGGCGGTTAGTCCCACACAGTCCTCATGGACATATCTGCCGCATGTCTGTAACAGCATCAATACTGCATACTGCATAAGAAACAGAACCAGCTCTCCTTTGTTGAGGAAGTCATACCCCTGATACCTGCGATTTCGCCAACAGATACCCTACTGAGGGGAGGCTTCTTTTGATTCTTCGGCAAGGACTTTTTGGAAGATTTTTTTCTTGGAGGAGGTTTCTTGGAGGATTGGAGGATACAGCAAGTGAATCTTAAGATTCGCTTGCTGTATTTCCAACGTGGACATAAGGTGTCCATATTGGGAATCGGGCATAGTTTTACTAAATCTTGTAATAAATAAACAAAGAAATCATTTTTAAGCAATATATGCAATAGCAATCGGAAATATGTTTTATCAGCTTTCTAAAACGCTCCACTTTTCAATATTTAAAGTTATTTTACCATATCTAATAAGAATTTAAACTTACCTGTAATTACGATCAGCACACCACGAAACAACAAGTTTCCTTCCAAATGGCCAACACCATGCTTTTTTGCACTTTCCAGGCTTAATTATCTTTTCAACTGCTTTTCTTCACGGACATGTAGCGCCATCTCTCGATCAAAATTGTTACTTTTAAAGATATTAGGGGTGTCAATATTGAGAGCACTGTCCATATTGGGTACAAGTACCTTATAGAAAATCAACAAATTGAGATATTTTAATGAAACAAAACTAATATTAGCTTAAGAGATTATATTAAATTTTTCTTTGATGACCTAAGTAGGAATTGACTTTAAAAACAAAATTTTTATATTACTTGTTTCGCTAAGATTCCTATGCTTCTTTAGCTTTTTAATAGCTTACCTAGAAGCATGTTATTATGAATTCTGCATACGGAAAGATATCTACTTCCAAACTTAAATATGTGAAAGTGGTTTTATAAGATAATTTTCTCTTAGTTTTCTTTAGTTTGTTATTAAAGTGTGACCGAAGAACTGAAATCTATGGTATTATTTACTAATCTGTTTTCTTCTTTAATTTTTAATTAAATGAAACTTGTAATCAAATAATGTTTCTTAACGAATGTATTATGTCAAAAGTCTTCCCCATGATACATCATTCATCGTTGTGTATTTCGTATATGCTTAGGAAAATCCAAAATATTTCTTGCATACTTTCTGGTAACCTATTCACTGCTTCGCGTACACAAGCATTTTCCTTTTCTATATTTATAAAAAAAATAATAATACTAGGTTGAGCAAAAAGTTCTGGGAAATTTCTAAAAGTACCGTTGTTATGCACAAATTAACAACAAAAGCAACAAAGTAGAGACCATCATAGTCCACGACTTTCTGCCATCTTTCTGCCAGATTCCGGATTTGCTGGAAGTAGCATGGCGGTTCCTTCGAATCTAAAAACTCTTCACATGCTTCTTCAACTTCATTCTTTCAGAATCGTTAGACCCTTTTCTACAATAATCCCGGATCAATACACGCGAATCATACTGTTCAATAGGCATTTTGGAGCCGAAATTCCTGAACTCCTATAAGTATACCACTAGTACTCCTATATACGATACAAATTCTGGTAACTATTAGATTAAAAATTTCCCAGAACTTTTTGCTCAACCTAATAATATAAACGAGATATTTATCTATTTTTATAAATAGAAGTAAATTGTAAATAAAATTAATGATAATAATAAATACAGTGTGTTGAAGATTTCAAATGAGAAATTCAGAGGGGTATTTGTAGGACAGGATGAAAAATTTCTCTAGAATATAGGGTCGCAAATCACGTACTTAATCAAAAATACAGGGTATTCTATTCTAAATCCATTTGGATTTGCGGTAATCGTTGGGTTGCGACCCCATGTTCTATGACGAATTTTCATTGGATTGATGTCTACTATCACCCCTCTTAATTTGTCTGTGGAATTCGGCAACACCCTGTATAAATATAATGTTTGTATATACATAAATAAACATTTAAACAAGCATAAAAATTCAGCATATTGGTTTTCATAGATTTCTATATCATTTGGCAACAAATCTCACATTTTAAAGTCCGAACACTTTTGATAAAAGCCAGGGAACCAATAATAAAAAGTACCAAATTTCAACCCTACTGAATAAAAATTTTGAAATTCACGAGCACTAAAAACAAAATAATGTCCAAGAATAAACTTTGTATGTTTATTGCTCTTCTGAGATTTAAAGAAGTTATTTCAGATATAAAATAACAGCAGCCATTTTACAAAAGTTCTCAGAAAAGTACTATAAAGTTTCTTTTGTTCCCTGCAGACTTTCTCTTTTCAGAGAAATCTCAAAATGTACGAAGTTTTCGGAAAAGAAAAGGAAAGCAAACTTCATCCGTATCCCGAGAATCCAGTTTCTCCGATCCACCGTGTCTACATATAGTAACTGCAAATGAGATGAACGGAAAATTAGGATCTGTATTAACTTAATAGCTTTTAATAAGTGAAAAGTTTTCTTCGATTTTTATTTTTCACTCAGATTCCTTTGCTGCTTTAGATTTTTAATAGCTTACCTGGAGGCATGTTATAATAGATTCTGAATATGGAAAAAGACCGATTGCCAAATTTAAATATGTAAAAAAGGTTTTACAAGATATTTTTTTCTTCTTTTTCTTCAGTTTGCTCATTTAGTGTAATTGGTAGCTTGCAATCTTTGAGATAATTTGTTGATCTGATTTTTTTTTCATTAAATTTAATTAATTGTAATTGTAATCAAATTAATGTATTTTAACATAAATTTAAGGGTATTATGTCAAATGCCTTTCTCGTGATACCTCATTCATAGCAGTGTGTTTTGTGTACACAGCTTAAAAAAGGCCAAAATATTTCCTGTATATTATCTGGTAACCTATTCAATGATTCTTGTACACAAGTATTTTTTTTTTCAATATTTATACAATTTCCCTAATTAAAACAAGCTATTTATCTATTTCTAAAAAACAAACAGAAATAAATTGTATATAAAACACATAATAATAATAATAATAATATATATGTTAATAATATGATTCTGTATACATATATATAAACGTACATAAACAACCACCCATAGTATTTCTAGGCATCTGAAAATGTGCGAAGTTTTCGGAACTAAAAGGAAAGCAAAGCTTCATCCGTATCCCGAGAATCCAATTTCCCTGATCCACCGTGTCTATATATAGTAACTGCAAATGAGATGAACGGAAAATTAGGATCTGTATTAACTTAATAGCTTTTAATAAGTGAAAAGTTTTCTTCGATTATTATTTTTCACTCAGATTCCTTTGCTGCTTTAGCTTTTTAATAGCTTGCGAGGAAGCATGTTATTATAAATTCTGAATATGGAAAGATATCTACTGCCAAACTTAAATATGTGAAAGAGGTTTTACAAGATTTTTAGGGTTCCGTACTTAAAAAGTAAGAACAGAACCATTAAAAGATCACGCCTGTGTCTGTTTGTCTGTCACAGCCATTTTACTGATAAACTATGGAACGTGGATAGTTCAAAATGGAAGGAAATAATAAAGACTATTGACCTACATATTTACAGATTATTAAACGTTCACAAATATATTGAGGGAAAATGTAGAGGGGCTAAATAAGTTAATTGAAAAAAAAAAACATTTCTTTGTATATCATGTGGGGTATCGTGTGAAAGCGTTCGTAACGCTGAACTCAAAAATACATTTCTTTTAATTTTAGGTATTATATCCTCAGAGATATCGTCGAATATGTAGAGCAAAGATATGCCCGCCCCCCCCCGCTTTCTATTTCCGGATTTACTGAAACTAAAATTATGAAAAAATTAGAGGTAGTAGACGTTAATGTAAAACTTGCAGAAAAATTATAGCGATTACCCTAGGTCACATAGTTTTTGTGCAAAGCGCATTTTGCTATTACAGACAAATTTCTATTTACAAACATTTAGCAAAAGTGTTGAAAACACTGGAGGTACCTATCGTAGTAGAAGTATAAAAGCATTTTTAATAAAGATTTTCGAAAAAAATCGTCGGTAATTAGCCGAGTTATTAACCCTTAAAGACACGGATAGTTTGGCCATACTTAATGACAGGGACGGCGTACTCCATGTACCATCGTCTTTTAAAGCCTAGATAACAACTTTTAATGATGTATTTGTGTAATACAATGTTCAGTAGCAGTATAAAAGCAATAAACATCAAATTCTTAAAAACAAAACTAATTTAATTTTAATTAATCCCATAAATACTATGGGACTCGCGACAAGTTTGCATTTAATGAATGTCTCAATACGCCTCCGTGTCTTAAAAAGTTAATTAAAAACCCTTCTGGAAAAATGTGGCACGGACCAAGGCGGCTTTGCAACTTTGTGATCTCCTTTTGAAGCGCGCTTAGCACAATTCCAAGTTTAAACTTTTTACAAGGGTTTTGTTTTAGCTACACTCTAAAAAGAAAATATTTTTCGACGCTGAATTTAATTTTATGAAATGCCAAATGAAGTTTAAATATGCACTATTTTTACTGTCCATACCGAATTAAGTTCATCTTAAACAGATTTGGATAAGATTAAAAAAAAGAGTTACACAGAATAGCAATATTTGATATGATTAAGGTTTATTACTGATATATATCATAACTCTTTGAAATTTTATGGTATACCCATTCATACTTTTGTAGTATATACAGCTATACCCAACCCTACGTTGTATATTTTTTAAAAAAGTTTTATTATTCATTATTACGGTTTTTATAAGAACGCAGTTAATAATTCATATATTTATTGTAGGGAACACTCTGAGCGCGAGTAATACTTGCACTTAACCCTTTTTTTTTCGTTTTCTTTAGTTTGCTATTATAATGTGATTGGTTGACCAAACTTTGAGCTTATTTTTTTATCTATTTTTTTTTATTATTCATTTTTAATTATCACAATTTTAATTCGAATTATGTGTTTTAACAAAATGTGAATGTATTATCTCCAAAGCCTTTCCCATGATACATGATTAATCGTTGTGCATTTTATATATGCTTAGAAAATGGAAAAAATTTCATACATATTTTCGGGCAACCTAGATTCATGTACACAGACAATTTTTTCAATATTAGATATTTATGTAATATAAACAAGCTATTTATATATTTTTATAAACCAACAGGAGTACATTGTAGGGCAAAGTGGGGATAGATACCGCAGTTTTACTTTTCTTCTTGTAAAATGTACAATTAAAAAAAAAAAAAAAAACAACAAATTAAGTACCATAAACCATTTATCAAACCGTTTAGAATCTAATTTCTATGTTAAACATGTTAAAACCCTCTTAATAAATTAGTCATAATTATTTTCCCAAACATCATTTTTTAACATAATTTTTTATGTGCTGGGTAAGATGCCGCATAGAGAAAAAAGCTAGGCTGTTTATTTTTTTCAAGCAAATTATATTTTTATTTTCTCAAACTACTTAAAATGAAAATAAATTACAGTAAACTTACAAAAATTATATATATCACTAAATTGTGAGCAGTTTAACGAAAATGCAAAAGTGTAATCGCTATAAATAAAACTTAAGACAAAAAATTAAAATGAAATGAAAAATGTTTGAATTTATATGAATGGCTAGCATAATTACTGGAAACAATAGACAGTATAATTACAAAAAAGATATAAATCACTGGTTTTATATCCAGGAGACATTTCAGTTTGTTCTTAATGCAAGTATTAGTTCTTTTCTAGTTAGGCCCTAGTCTGTTTATTTTTGGTGTTTCTTCTCATTCTTTGATTTTGTATTTACATTCGCTTATAATCACACCACACTTCCCGTTGCAAAAGTAAAGTGAGCCTTCTTCATGCAGCTATCGATTGAATTTGATGCACTGAATCCTTTCCGCTTTAGACTTTGTTTCTTGATAAGACTCCAGACACTAAGTACATTCAGAGTTATCAAATTCCGATCCAATACTTCCATCAGAATCCATAAGAAGAATAATTTACTCATTGTCGGAAGATGACTCATATTTTAGTTTCTTCCTCAAATAAGGTGTTTTCAAGTTGATTTTTCCATTCCCTTTTTTACACATTTTACTTCCACCAAGCTGTCGTTCTTTGACGCTTTCTAGTTTTTTTTTTACTTTTATTTCCTTCTTCTTTTTTTATAAACTATGTGCTTGTAATATTTGCACCCTTTTGCTTTCTCTTACTTGGCTGTATAGTTCTTTTAACCATTGGGATAGGAGATATTTTGTTTAAAAGTTTAGATGGTGAGAATTGTAAACGGCCTACGTTTTCCTTATTCACACATGGTGAACCAACATTGTTGCTGAGAATATTTTGATAAGTAGCGGAAGGCGCTCGTATACGTTCATTAAAATGTAAGTTATACTTAAATCGCAGTGACGAATTTATTGAACCGAAAAACAAAAATATATTTTGCGGCATCTGTCCCTCAACCTCGGTGCGGCATCTGTCCCATACTGGTGAGTAAGATACCGCGCAGCCATTTTGTGTCATGTGAGCGACGCGAGAGAAAGGCAAGCACATCTCTGTATTCTAAGAGGATCTAGTCTACAGTTGCAATCGGTTTTGGGATGAAATCTCTGTTTATTTGTCTTAAAATATGTGATAAAACTTTATTAGAATAATTTTAGCAATTTACCACGCAGGTTTGAACCATAAAAAATGGCATAAATATGTAAATACTGACAATTAAGCGGTGGAAACGCATACAACACAGCACACAGCACAGAGGAACTCTGCGAACTTCTTAAATTGGTCTAGGGAGCCCTAGTGTCGCCCACACAACCTCTGCGGCATCTGTCCCACCGCGGCGTCTGTCCCCACTTTACCCTATATAAAAACACTATGATAATATCAATAAATAAAATGTATATACACATATACATATATAAACAAAGCATACAAATTCATCAGGGGAGTTTTAATAACTGTTTATATCATTTTATAACAAATCTTACCTTCTGAAACCCGAATTTCGCAAGCTTATTTTAAAAAACGCCTAGGCATACTGGAAAAGTATACTATATTTGAACGTTAATGAACTAAAATGTCGAAAGGCTTTAACTATTTCCACGAGCACTGAAAACAAAATAATGGTCCAAAAATAAACTTTGTTTCGTTATTGCTCGTCTGATGTTTCAACAATGCATTTGGGATATAAATAACAGAAGCCGTTTTGCGAAATTTCTCAGCGAAGTACTAAACAGATTCTTTTGTTCCCTGCATACTTTCTCTTCTCTCGGGGATCCAAAAATGTACGACGTTTTTGGAAAAGAAAAGAAAACCAAAACTTCATACATGTCTAGAGAATCCAATTTCTCCGATATATCGTGTATATACATGGTAACTGCAAATGAGATGAACGGAAAATGAGGTTCCGTGTTAACTGAATAGCTTTTAATGAGAGGAAAGTTTTCTTCGATTTTTTCCCCCTCAGATTCCTTTGCTGCTTTAGCTTTTTAACAGCTACCTGGAAGCATGTTATTATAAATTATGAATATGGAATGATATCTACTGCCAAACTGAAATATGTAAGAGTGGTTTTATAAGATAATTTTTTCTTCGTTTTCTCTAGTTTGCTATTAAAGTGTGACCGTTGGACTGAAATCTATAAGATTATTATTTCTGATCTGTTTTTTTTTTTTTTCATTCATTTTTTAATCAAAATAATGTGTTTTAACGTAAAGTTTTATTATGTGAAAAGCCTTTCCCATGATACATCATTCAGCTTAATACATTTTGTATATGCTTAGAAAAAGCCAAAATATTTCACGTATATTTTCTGGCAACTTATTCACTGATTCATGTACACAAGCAATTTTTTCAGTATTTTTACAATTTCTATAATATAAGCTAGCTATTTATCTATTTTTAAAAACGACCAAAGGTAAATTGTATATAAAGCACATACTAATAAATTATTTAAATAAAATGTTTATATATATATTTAAATATACATATATAAACAACCGTAAAATTTCATCAGGCGCATTTTCATAGCTGTCTAACAAATCTCACTTTCTAAAGCCATATAGTAAAAGCCATAAAATACTGAAAAAGTACCAAATTTCAACCTTAATAAATAAAATTTTTTAATGCTTTAAGTTTGTCTACTAGCACTAAAAACAAAATAATGGTCCAAAAAAAAACATTGTATCTTTATTGCTCTTCTGAGAGTTCAGTAAGTTATTTCGGATATAAAACAACAGCAGCCGTTTTGTGAAATTTCTCAGTAAATTACTATACTGTTTCTTTTGTTCCCTACAGATTTTCTCTTTTCCAAGGAGCCCCGAAATGTTCGAAGTTTTCGGAAAAGAAAAGCAAAACTTCATCCGTATCCCGAGAATCCAATTTCTCCGAACTATCGTGTCTACATATAGTAACTGCAAATGAAATGAACGGAAAATGAGAATCTTCATTAGCTTAATTACTTCTAATAAGTGGAAAGTCTTCTTCTATTTTAATTTTTCCCCCTCAGATTCCTTTCCTTCTTTAGCTTCTTAATGTCTTACCTGGGAGCGTGTTGTTATAGATTTTGAATATGGAAAGATATCTGCTGCTAAATTTAAATATGTGAAAAAGTTTTACAAGACAATTCTTTCTTCGTTTTCTTTAGTTTTCTATTATAGTGTGATAGATGCAAAAACTTTACAAAAACTAGTTTTGTAGATTTGCAGCTTTTTTTGTACAGTTACAGATGAAACTTTTGTAAGCATGTAACTTTACATCTGTAGAACTACAGATTTTTTTACAGTGAGGAAATTCAGTTCTAAATTCAAACTTTAGCCATATTCTCTGAATGTTCTTTTGCGATTGAAAACGCCATTCGATTACATAGTTTCTAAATAAGAACATCTCGCCAATTTCATGCTTTTCCGAACAAAGGTGTAAAAATGTGTCGCAATGTAGGCCCTTTCAATTTGAGAATAGTCTTAAGTATTTACCTTAAAGGGTGTTATTACAAGTTCAGAAAATCTAAAAGAATTTACTTCTTATTTTGTATACGTTAAATTTCCAATGATTACATAAAATAAATTTTGCTTCCATTTCTTTAATTTAAAAGGGGTGTTATTTCCAGGTAAAATGTAGATTGATAAAAGTTACTCTAAAAAAATTACATTATGTATTTTTAAATCTTTACAAAAATATTTTACAATTTCTATTAAAACAGTTTAAATTGATAAAAGTTATTCTAAAAAAATACATTATGTATTTTTAAATCTTTACAAAAATATTTTACATTTTCTATTAAAACAGTTTAAATTTATGACTTACTTACCATACAGTCCAAACGTCCGTTTTTTTTTTTTTTTTTAAACAATAAACATTCTTTGAACAAGAACATTTTACTAAAAAATTAAATCAAATACCTATCACATAAAAACAAGACACATTACTAAATTATTTTAATTTTCTGGCTCCATGTATGTTATTTATTAAGGAGAAATTTAATTTAAAAAATAAAAAAAAACCCGACTGCGTAAAAGTGAACTAATTAATTATTTCTCATCAAACTATTTTTTATATTACTTACCTATTTTTTTTATTTACTTGTATTTATGACTTTCAAGTTGTGTTTAATTGCTACTTCCTATCTATAAACACTGTTTTGATGAGGTATATAGATGTCTATGAAGGTTAGAGTTGCAGTAAAGCTAGAGATCCTACCTACACAACTTCCAGGTTGTGTCATATTTAAACGGAGCTTCTGACTGTAAAATAGCCAATGACACATCATCTTCATTTTCAAAGATCTATCCAATGATATGCCACTCAATATGGTGCGTAAAAATATTTTTTTTCATATCTACCGCCATTTTGTATTTTACGGCCGCCATTTTGAATTTATAAAAACAAAACCTACCCTATAACCATCGGACGGTTAAGACGAATCGATAGAGACCTCCTTCATTAATATCCATCTAGTCATTGGGATGTTTCGAGGGTATAAATAAATCCACATACCCAGATGCGCGTGAAACACATAACCCTTTTTTGCAGTCGGGTAAAAAAGAAAAAGGGCGGCTATGCATAAGTTAAATTTTAACCTTAATGAATCAAAATTTCGAAAAGCTTTAAGTCTTTCCAAAAGCACTAAAAATAGAAAAATGGTCCAAGAATAAACTTTGTGTCTTTATTGCTCTTCTGAGATTTCAATAAATTATTTCGGATATAAAATAACAGCAGCCGTTTCTCAACAAAGTACTATACAGTTTCTCTTGTTACCTGCTGAATTTCGCTTTGCCCATGAATATCAAGCTGTACAAAGTTTTCGGAAAAGAAAAGAAAAGCAAAACTCCATCCGTATCCCGAGAATCCAGTTTCCCCGATCTATCGTGTCTATATATAGTAACCCCAAATGAGATGAGCGGAAGATGAGAATCTGCATTAATTTAATAGCTTCCAATAAGTGGAAAGTTTTCCTCGATTTTAATCTTTTTCCTCAGATTCCTTTGCTCTTTTAGCTTTTTAATCTGGAAGCACGTTATTGTGCATTCTGAATATGTAAAGATATGTTCTGCCAAACTTAGATATGTGAAAGAGAATTTCAGTATAATTTTTTAGCCCCCGGTATGCTATTTCTTTCTCCCAGCTTTTTTTGTGTCGTCTCCAAAAAATAACGTTACGTTGTATGAGCCATCCGTAAAACAAAGCAGATGTATCATTGTAAGATCAAATACTCTATAGTAATATTTTAAACTTCTAAGCATCGCACATTTTCAATTTTTATACCGTCGTATTGGGGAAAAAAAGTACTTTTAAATGCAATTAGTTTGAAAACTGTATCTCCATTTATTTTTGAAATACTAATTTTTTTGTAGTTTTTAGAGCCATTTGCTTAATATTTTCTACGGAAGTACTCCATTTCTGTAGAAAGTAATGGAAAAATAGTTGAAAGATAGCAATTATATATTTTTGCTGCCCCGAAAGAAAATGTAATTAAAATACGTGCTATTTTGAAAAAATATAAACGAATGATTTCTGTTAAAACATGGAGCTATTTTAAACTAGATTTAATTTTAAGTATCTATATTAATGTTACAAACAAATGAAGGCTTATGAATCATTAGATAGTCGTTTTTTTTGTCGAGTTTCTTTAATGACGGCATCTTTTTGCTGCATTTGTGTATTATTTTCCGATACTGACGTCCTATGCATGCTTTACTGTACATTTTTAAGAGTGGATCGTAAATGTGGAATTCTTAAGCGGATGCGAATGACGTCATTTTACACAAAATAAAAGCGTGTGCTTAAAGTCTTAAAATTGAAATATGTTTTGTACTATTTATAAATACATTTTTTTTTTTTCATCGGGGCGACACTAAATTCTGAAAAAGCAGAATTTCTGTTTTCTAGTTCTTTATTTTCTTTAGTTTGCTATTAAAGGGTGACCGGTGGACTGAAATCTTTGACATTATTTTCTGATCTGTTTTTTTTTTTTTCATTTTTTTTTAATTAATTGCAATATTTAATCAAAATAATGTGTTTTAACGTAAAGTTAGGGAATTATGCCAACAGCCTTTCCCATGATACGTGATTCAGCTTTGTACAATTTGTATATGCTTAGAACAAGCCAAAATATTTCATGTATATTTTATGGCAACCTATTCACTGATTCATGTACTCAAGCATTTTTTTTGCGATATTTTACAATTTTTTTAATATTAACAAGCTATTTATCAATTTCTAAAAAACAAACAGAAGTAAATTTTAATTAAAACACATAATAATAATAATAATATATATATATGAACAAAATCCACCTTGTGGTATACCGCCTTTCTGTAAATATAATATGTTATCTTGCAAAATATAATTATTATAGAGAATGAAATTTGTTAGAGTCTTAAAATAAGCTATATACATAAACAACAGTAAAATTTCATCAGGTATGTTTTCATAGCTGTTTCACAAATTTCACTGTTTGAAGCTTGAAATACTCAAGAAGTAGCACACTTCAACTTTAATAAATCAAAAATTTTAATGCTTTAAGTATTTCCACCAGCACTGAAAACAGAATAGTGGTCCAAGAATAAACTTTGTATGTTTATTGCTCTTCTGAGATTTCAACAAGTTATTTCGGATATAAAATAACAGAAGCGGCTTTATGAAATTTCTCAGAGAAGTACTAAACAATTTCTTTTGTCGCTGCATAATTTCGCTTTTTCCAGGAATCCCAAAATGTACAAAGTTTTCAAAAAAGGAAAGAAAAGCAAAACTTTATCCCTATCCTGAGAATCTAATTTATCCGATCTATCGAGTCTACACTTAGTAACTGCAAATGAGATGAACGAAAAATGAGAATCTTCATTAACTTAAGGGGGTCCGGGACACATTTTCAAAAAAATTTTATTTATAGAGTTAAAATTTTGAAATTTTTTGTGATGGTTAACCATATCATTTGTAAACAAAATCGCATTATAAAACTTCTGATACTTTTTTTAAAAAAATTTTAAATTTTAAATTTTGTTAAAAAAAAGGGGGGGGGGTAGTTTAAAATCGTTATAACTCGAAGTATTATTTATAGAATTTCCCTTTTTTATCATTTAAATAAATAGAAATATATCAGATTAAGTAAAATAATGCTATAAAAAGTGATAAAATATCTTTATTAAGATTGACGATCGTTTCGTCGCACCAACGGCGACATTTTCAAAATCATTTATGATAGAAAATATTTTCACATAATTTAAAAACAATAAACATAGTAAACACACAGAAGTTTCAATCCACAAAATTCCATGTTATCCACTTTACAATATTTTCCCGGTTTCTTCGAACGTTTGAAATATAAACTCAATAAATTCAATATCTCCCTAGTCGCAAAACCTTCTATGAAATTAAAAAAATATAGTATGCAAGAAAATAGATCCAATAGAGTCAAACCATTTATCAGGAGTATACGAAATACCCTTCACAAAAGAAGATGGAACAAAGCAGTTTTATATACGTATGACAAGTAGAAAACTTAAAACCAGAATCAAAGAACATATAGCAGACATCAAGTACAACAGAAAACCACAGCTTTGGCCAGATTATGCAGCGAAGAACCGTTACAGATCGATTTTAAAAATAGCAAGTTAATTTATACATCAAGATTTTATTTACCATCCATAATCCGAGAATCAATAGAGATATTTTTACGCAACAAGAATATTTGCAATGATTCAGTGTCACTTGAGTTACCTAAAATTTGGAAAGAGATGCTAAGTAATAACAATTGTAAAAATTAATCCACACTCGCAAATAGCCAAGATAATTTTATTTATTTTTATTTTATGTTTTGCAATGCTTTTCATTATGTATGTTGTCTCGTGACATTGTTTACCATGTTATTGTTTTGTTATATTATATGAAAATTAATCCACGCTCACAAATAGCTAATTTAATTTTAATTTAATTTTAGGTTTGCAATGTTTTTCATTATGCATCATGTCTCGTGACATTTTTTACTATGTTTATTGTTTTTAAATTATGTGAAAATATTTTCTATCATAAATGATTTTGAAAAAGTCGCCGTTGGTGCGACGAAACGATCGTCAATCTTAATAAAGATATTTTATCACTTTTTATAGCATTATTTTACTTAATCTGTTTATAAGTGATTTTATACATGTTTTTATACATGTTGTTATAGAAATATATCAGTTTTAATTTGGATTCAGCATTTTTTTAAATATTATTTTTTTTAATTAAAAATATTTCAAGAAAAAATTAGAAAAAAATGATGTATCTCTTTTTTAAAAAATCATATTTTCAAAAGTAATATATATTTTTTAATTTGTTGAATCTAAATTAAAGTAAAACTATTGAAAAAAAACATATTCCAAGTTTGAACCCTTTATCTGTAACGGTTCTTGATTTATAACAATTTAAATATGAGTAATGGTGAAAAACCCATCATGAAGAAAAACGCAATTTCACAAGAAGTCGTTTCCTTGACAACTATAGCTTGAAAGGTAGATTTTGAAAACAAACCAAAACGAAAAAAATAATATTTCTTGTTCTAATTACGATCGAAACATGATTTAAACATCATTTTAAGCAGAAAACGGCAGAGAAATTTTTAATCCAATGTTGTTGTTTTTTTTTTTAATTTTAAGTTTTTTGTGTCCCGGACCCCCTTAATAGCTTTTAATAAGTGGAAAGTTTTTCTCTATTTTAATTTGTTTTCTCATATTCCTTTGATGCTTTAGCTTTTAATAACCTACTTAGGGCATGTTATTATAAATTTTGAATATGGAAAGATATCTCCTGCCTAACTTAAGTGTGGGAAATGTTCTAGAGGTTTTACAACATAATTTTTTCTCAGTTTTCTTTAGTTTGCTATTTGTGTAATCGGTGCGCTGAAATCTTTGAGATTATTTTTTGATACATTTTTTCATTAATTCTTAAAACCCTTTAAAACATTTCTGAAATTCCTTGCTTAATAAACTTAAAACTTTCTGACTCATGCTTAAACTTAAATGCATAAAATTTGCAGGTCTGATTATTAAAGTGCTGGCAATTTTATGCAACTACTGTATTTTCCATGTTAATATAGTCAAAAAACCAAAGAAAGATACAGCACATTCACTGAGATCGAGTTTGTGCGCGTGATGAACAGTATTTTGTACTGTAAAAATGTCGTTTTTTTTACAGTGTACATAAAAAAATTGTTTAACCCGTCAGCACACGCGTTGGGATAAAATCAACCATAATCACATTTTTTCTCCGAAAAAAAGGATAAATTTTTTGAGGGCACTTCTGACCTGCCTTGTACCTTTCAAAGTCAACGTCGAGAAGGGGTGGGTGAAGGAATGTTATTTCTTTCTTCACTAGGAGGTGATCGCGCGTTTACTAGCGTTTCATTTCGATGCGTTCATTTCTTACGGGATAACACACATTAAAATAATTTTAATGAAAGAGTAAGATAAAACCTACTTGTATATATTGTTGAAAGGTTATTAACGTTCTCACCGCCGTGAACGGATATATCCTTTCACTAAGCTGTAGTTTCCACCGAAATAAAAGAATTATTTTTATTGATATAAATGTACAGATTCAGATATAATGCAGTTCTAAAAAACTGAGTAATGAATACTACTCTTAGGGATTATATTCATATACGTAATTAAATTATTTATACCATGTTGGAAGAATCATCTTTTTTAGCATTTAAAAGATATAACTGAGAAAACAACATTACAATTTTGCCCTTTTCCTTGGCGGCCAGGGGTTTAAATATAATTAATATCCATTTTGCGAAATAATTCATGTTTTAAGGATAAAACAAATCACTTAAATATTTTCTAGGAAAATACCTGATTCTTACAGAAACTGCTATAAAATCTGAAAATAAATATGAAAAGAATGATTTTTTTAATTAAAAAGAAGTAGTACTGATGCATTTTACAATACAGAACAGTAGATTCGTATGTAAAACATAATTGGAGACAAAATGGAGTAAGATTTATCCGAAGCGTTTGCTACCGTTACAAAAGTAGGCGCGTGTACTGACGGGTTAACGAGTTAAAAGCGATTTTTGTTTTGTGATAACATTTTTTTTTCTTCTTTGCCGGAAATTCGTTTCAAAATGCCAATTTTGACCATACTGAAAAGCAATTTATTACAAATCGCAAAAAATGAAATCTTATCCGAATACAATATAATTTCATGTAATTATACATGCTCCCTTTTTGTTTTATGTACAACAAAAGTGATAATTTATTACCAATCGCAGCGACATAAATCTAATCCGAACAGAACATAATTTCCCTTAATTATACATGCTTTAATTTTGTTATATAGCAGTATACGACTCCTTATTAAAAAATAAAATAAAATAAAATGTGTGCTTTCACTTTCCAAAAAAAGCCTCAAATTTTAACTGTCATATATATTATTTCTGATGTCAACATCCCTTCTCTTTTGCACATACACAGCAGACAATGTAATGTAATACGAAAGGTTCGTACACTCACAATTTGTTAAAACACTTTGTTTGATTAAACCTTGCAGTTAATTAAGGCGATTTTTAAAAAATATATTTTTTTCTTCACTCAACAATTCGAAACTTTCTAACACATTTTCTGACTCATTTTCAAAATAAAAGCATAATATTTGCAGGCATGGTTAATGAAATGGTTAGCAATTTTTTTCTGATAAATTAATCTTATCTTGAGTTATAAGCAATTCACATCTCAGGACGGCAGGTTTTTTTTTTTTTTTTTTTTTTTTTTTTTTTTTTTTTTTTTTTCCGTTTCCTGAGTTCGTAAATTCGTTTAAAACACCGACAGAATTTTCTTTACAGGATTTCTGTCTTTACCGGAAAACTGAAAATAAAACTGTTTGATTACGTAGGTTTTTAATAAGAGTACCCTCCAAGTTTATACTCGTAAGTTTCCGAACAAAAATGGATTAAATATGTGTCCGAAAGTAGCCAGTTTGGATTTCAGAACAACCTTAAAACCTTTTAAGCGTCATAACCGTCTTTTTTCGTCACATATTTTTTTTATTCGAAGGCTGACTGGATAAAAAAATTGATATAAATGTTAATTTTTTCCAGTGTATAATATAAATAAATATGTAAAGAGCCGAATAAATGCTCTTCTTAGCTATTATTATTATAAATCGTTAAACATTGCATGAAAAACTTTGCTAGACGCTTAAGTCTGTTCTCATATCCAAAGGAGAAATTTTGAAAACGCTATTCGATTTCAATTCGTTTTAATAGTCAGACCTGCAAGCTTTATGCCTTTTCCTTTAAAATTGTGTGAGAAAATGTGTTAGAAAGTTTCGAGGGTTTTTTTTTTTCAGGAAATTTCAGAACCGTTTTAAGGCTGTTCTCAAATCTAAAGGAGCTACTTTCTAACACATTCTGACTTTTTTTTTTTTTTTCAAAAAAGTGTGAAATTGGAAGGAATTCAGAAACTGTGCAATCAAATGGCATTTTCGATTTTTTTTTTTTTTTTAAGGCGAAATATCTTTCAGAAAATACTGTCAAAGTGGTCGTTTGTACCGAATTTCCAAACCGAAAGCGTGAGAAAAACCGGTCGTCACATGACGAAATTCGCTTATAATTCGATAAATAATTGATTGATTAAAAAATGGAAAACGCTATTTGATTTCAAATCATTTTAATAGTCAGATCTGCTAATTGTATGCCTTTACGTTTAAAAATGAATCAGAAAATGTGTCAGAAAGTTTCGTGTTTGTTGATCAGGGAATTTGAAATCGTCTTAAGACACTTTTCTCAAAATCCAAAGGCGCTGCTTTCTCTCACATTTCAGAATTCATTTTTGTTAGTAAATGCATCAGGTGTTCTTATTCAGAAATTATGAAATCGAATGGCGATTTTCCTTTTTCTGGTAAATGCAAAAGATCTTTCAGAAAATATACTAGTATGTAACTGACACAAACGGTACTTGCAGGTACTTAGCAACTAAAAGGGATATATTTAACAATTGCAGTGAAAGTTTCAATACATAATATTGTATAGATATAATAAACATTAAAAATATTACGATGAAAACTTTTTTAAAGAAACTTCCATAATTACCATTGAAAGGGTTCATTTTCATAGTGTTATTGATTCTAGTCCTAATAAGTAGTGATACAAATTTTGATTTTTTTACAAGTCTTTTTTTTTAAACTTAATTAATTTCCTCTGATTAAATTTCATTTTACATCGACGTTTAATGAGACTCCTAATTAGCCTCTCTTTATGTGCGAAATATTGATTTAGTTCCTAATTAATTAGCCGATTCTTTTAAACTTGAATTTCAAAGAAGAGAAAAGATCATTGATTGTTACTTTTTCAATGACATTTATATTTTAACGGAAGCACTTTCACCTTTTCATTCTTTTAAACAACTCTAGACACTAACAATGATAATTACTTGGTTGCCCTTCAAATCCATATAGTCTGGCGGAAACCAGATAAATAATACCTTTACTTGGAGAGGAGGATACAGGGAGATTCATAAAACGGCAGGCGCAGCAATTCAAAAATTACTGCAGAGGAACAAATAGGGGCAATTTTAGAGTAATTTGCTTGAATTATTCGTTCACAAAATTGCCCAAAAAGTTTGTAATTCCCAGATATGTGTCCACTGTAAAATACCGTCAACTGTAAGATACTTTGGTATTACTTTTAAGATACCGTAAGATACTTTGGTCCCTGCGGTTACTTTGGTCCATCCCATAAAAAAGTTTTTATTATTTGTATTGAACAAACAATACAAGATAATTTGGAGTTTTTGGCCTTGAAAAAAAAATTATACCCTACTATAGGGTATTTGAGTAGTTTGGGGTAATTTAAATTTTTTGAGTGGCAGCACTGGAAGTGTTTGTAAACAACTGTTTTCGTGTGTAAATTTTAACTCTCCAAACTTTCTATAGTGAAACAATCTGGATAAGAGCTACAAATAATGTAAGTGTCAAAATATTACCTTTAGTAACCTTTAGCACATGTGTGACCATAGTTTTTTCTTTAACTTTTTATTTTGACAGGGAATGTTTACGTTTTCATAAAGGTAACATGAAAACTAGTATTTCGGGGTTACTTTGTGCCAGGGCTTTTTTGGTCCGAAAATAGTCCCATTTACTTAGAAATTCCTTTTATACAACCAAATCTCTTAAAACATGTTTTAAGTATAGCAAAATGTTACATTAATTATTTTTGTTCCAGTTGCTGAGAATAACATGACGAAAACTGCTTCTCGTTTCTTTAATATTAACAATTGGTTTATTGTGTTTAAATGTTAAAAAAAAAAAAAAAAAAAAAAAAAAAAAAAAAAAAAACATTTGTTTATCGAGTTTTCTGTGCTAATTTATCAGCAAATGCTATTGCAAGGGGATTTCAATAAAAATGTATTCATTTACATATTAAATATATTCATTTTATATGAAATTATGTGAATGGACCAAAGAAGCCCCAGCAGGGGCTGCTTTGTTTCAAAACTTTAAAAATAGTAAAAAAATAAAAAAATTCCTCTTTAAAACCATATAGTTAAAACCATACAGTCTTTAAAACCATACTCCACTTTTTTGTTCACATTTGTTATTTATTTGTTTACTTATTTATTGTTTCGAAAGGAATTCTCTATATTAAACGAAGCTCCACTTTTTTCTTCGCATTTGTTATTTATCTGTTTACTTATTTATTGTTTCGAAAGGCATTGTTTATATTAAACGAAGCTCCACTTTTTTGTTCGCATTTGTTATTTATCTGTTTACTTATTTATTGTTTCGAAAGGAATTCTCTACATTAAACGAAGTTCCACTTTTTTTTCGCATTTGTTATTTATTTGTTTACTTATTTATTGTTTCGAAAGGAGTTGTCTATATTAAGTGAAACTCCAATTTTTTCTTCGCATTTGTTATTTATCTATTTATTTATTTATTGTTTCGAAAGGAATTGTCTATACTAAGCGAAGCTCCACTTTTTTCTTCGCATTTATATTTATTTGCTTACTTATTTATTGTTTCGAAAGGAATTCTCTATATTAAACGAAGCTCCACTTTTTTCTTCGCATTTGTTATTTATCTGTTTATTTATTTATTGTTTCGAAAGGAATTGTCTATACTAAGCGAAGCTCCACTTTTTTCTTCGCATTTGTTATTTATCAGTTTACTTATTTATTGTTTCGAAAGGAATTCTCTATATTAAACGAAGCTCCACTTTTTTTTTCGCATTTGTTATTTATATGTTTATTTATTTATTGTTTGAATGGAATTGTCTATATGGAGCGGAGCTCCATTTTTTTCTTCACATTTGTTATTTATTTGTTTAAAAAAAGTTTCGAAAAAAGTTGTTCATATTAAGCGAAGACTTGCTGAATAAATTAAAGAGCAAATGTTTAAAATGTATACAAATCATAATGTAAAATACATTTTTGAGCAGAAAAAACAATTTCTTTGTGATTACTGGTAAAAAATCTATGAAATGTTTTTCCCCCCTTGTTTGAAATGTATCATACAGCGAATAAAACATTATAATAAATAATAGATATATTTCTTTAATTTTTCTATCATTGATAATTATCAATACAACACTGGCATATAAATTTAAACCATAAATTAAGTTTTTAAAATAGGACAGAAGGTAGTCGTTTAAAATGCATATTAAATCTGATTATTAAAATTTAAAAAAATTATATAAAGAAATGTACATGCAAGTATAAAACTGAGTTTTTTTTATGATTACCGTTAACAAATATAAGATTGAATATTCTAAAAAAAAAAAAAAAAAAAAAAAAAAAAAAATGGCTGCTGTAAATTAGTAATTAAATATTTGGATTTTTGCGAAGTTTTTCTTAATAAACTTAATTAATCACTTCTAATAAAATTTCATTTACGTCACCATTTAATGAGACTCCTAATTAGTGTCTTTTTATGACTGAAATATTCATTGAGTTGCTAATTAATTAGTCGGTCCTTTGAATTTTGAACCTCAATGAAGTGAAAAAAAATCGTTAATTGATATTTTTTCAATATTGTTTATATTCTAATGGAAGCACCTTTACCTTTTGATTATTTTGAATGACTCCAGACAGTAATGGCAATATTTATTTAACTGGCATTTCAAATATGTTGTTTTACTTGATTTAAATAGGTAATCTATTTTAAAAAGTAAAAACATGTACGGTCGTGCAAAAAAAAAAAAAAAAAAAAAAGTAAACACCCCTACTAACTTTGCAACTAATTATAACAGAAGAAAGTTACTGGTACCAAACGATTGGAATTAAAGTCTACCTTTAAATGACGCATATAAAATTTGCTTAGGGGGACTTCTAAAAATCAAAACCACACCAAACTTTAAAAGCACTAGGAGATCGTACCCGGTCTTCCCGAGTTACATAATATAGGTGAAATCATTTTTTTTAATTGAAAACTAATATATATATATTTTTTTTACATGCGATATATTTTTTAGATTGTCCACTAACAATAAAAAAGCCATTTTTCATATGAAAAATATGAATTATACAATCGAATAAAGTTTTGAAATTTATTAAAAGCGATATTTACATATTAGTTGCATGCTAAGACTCCTTAACCCAAGATTTTGCTACTTATGGCATTCTTTTGAATTCTGATAATTTCAGAGCTTTTAGCGCGTACTTCAATTACATGCCTGTTAAATTTGTGTTCTGTTTATATTACTTTATTTATTTATTCATAGAGGAATTTTTTTATGGAATATTAGCCGTATGAAAATGATGAGCTCTTTATGTTATTTTAAAAGCAAACGGATTAATCTTTCGTAATCGAGCTCCACGCAATAGAGATAAATTTAAAAATATTTCAGGCTTGAAAATTGTTTTTAAAACCGTAGACAATCTATAAACTGAGATACACTTTGCAAACAAATTCCATTTGAAAGTTTTTTATTCATGTTTGGCTATCTAAAATTTCAAATTGTTCGATACAAATGTGTTTTTTTTTTTAAATATTATTATTTTATTTATTTATAAAGGAAATATTAATTTCGTTGTGGGAAATTAGTCAGAAATAAATGCTGAACAATTTTTATTGCTTTATGTGCAAAATGTTTATTATTATATATTGAAACCGGCTCGTTATAAGATAAATTATAAAAAATCATGCTTGAAAATTATTTTTAAAAACCTAATAAATCAGTCAATTAAGATAGTTTTTAAATAAATTGCATTTGAAAATAGATTTTTTTTTCCTAAACGACGTTCTAAAAATTGAAAATGTACGATGGTCAGAAGATTAAAAAATTGCAGTAGCGAAAATTTCAAAACCGAAATTTGATCGTGAAGTGTTGCCATTCGCAAAATGTCATCAGCGTTATGCACAGATACTTTTGTCCTTTACAATATAGATAGATAGATACGTAATCAGTAAAATATAATAAAGGTCAGTTATTAGGATGAAGTTATCAATTGAAGCTCTAATTCTTGGTATTTCGGAGTGAAAAACAGCAAAATTGATTCCACTTTGACACTATCATAGAATTTTTTCCCAGTGAAATCTAAACCCGACATCATTTTCATTTTCTTAAAATTTACATACGCACTTCTCATATCCGTTTACGCCCTTTTAAAAAAAATGGTATTTTAATATGATAATTTTAAAATCATTTTAACTCAAAACTTGAAGTAACGATTGTCAGCAACATCTTTGCATGTGAACAGTTGCACTCTTAACTTGAGATTCTAATCTCAGTACCGGAAAGTAAAAATTGTCTGATTTATGTTTTTTAGGCGCATTTGTGTTAAAATGTTTAGCTTTATCTATGAAAATGGTCGTTTTCTTTTAAATATGACGTCATTTTCCCTTACTTAAGCATTTCGCCTATCTGAAACTTAGTATCAGTACACATGCAGAAGGAAAAAGATATTTGGAAGCTTTATGAGAAAAAATGCGTGTTTTCAAAAGCATTACGTCATTTTCCGTTTTTCGCCAATAAACCCTATAAAACACTTTTTATCAACAATGTTGGATTTTTATCAGAAAATGGCATAAATAAAGATGAATAAACCTCATTATTTCTCTCTTCTCTGCAATAATGAAAGGTATCTAATTACAACCATTTTGAAAAAATTTCATAAAATACTATTAAAATTAAAAAAATAAAAATGGGGAAATTAAAAAAAAAAAAAACAGCTAGTGCCGGCACATCTGCGAATTAAAAAAATATATATATTAGTGAAATTGGTTCAGCAGAAAGCTCAGGGCAGATGACTAAAAAACAGCCTTGTGTTTTAAATATAATACAGATTATCTAAAATTATGAAAAATTAAATTATGCAAATTATGTTATTTTGATAAAGCTATAGTAGAATGTCTTAAAGAATAGCAATAAAATTTTAGTAGTGGAAAGAATTTTGGACAAAAACTTTGGGAACCTGATATTATTTTAAACCTCGAATTATTCGCAAGATCTTTATTTGCCTGTCACTCGGCGAAGCGAATTCATCCAGGGAAGAATCATCACGTTTTGCAATATAAATTGCTATTTTTTGGACAAAGACTTCCGATATGGTATGCACACTGTATGTTACTGCTCTTCTATAAAGACACTCTCAATTTTTGTAAAACATTCCATTTTATCAGCGTGTGATTTCGATTACATTATTTTCAAAAGTGAAGCCTTTTCAACTGGGAAGAATTTCAAAGCAGGTGAAAATGACGCACTTCTATAAAACATATTTCTGTTTTAAGAATTAAATACATGCTTTTTTTTAATCAAATCACGTCACTTGCATCCGCTAAAGCACCTAAAGCCTTCCATTTTTACGATCCAGTCTTAAACAACCTCTATAGAAAAATATGCATATGACGTCATTATCAGGGAATAATATACAAACCCAGAAAAAAGCAAAAATAGCTCCATGTTTTGTTAGAAATCTATCATGTATATTTTTTCAAAATTCAGAAAATGTTATTATACACGGAATAATAAAATTGCATTCATTCAGCTTTGTATCGTTTGTAAAGTAAGTTAGCAATAAACAATAATTTATTAAATTGATTAATAAAAACGAAATAAAATCAAAATTCACCTGATTAATTAACAGGCGATATTCTTAATATAGCCCGTATTTTAATTTTAATTTTTTTCCCCGTTTTTATGAGAAAATGGCAACAAAAATATACAGTAGTCTACTTTAGTCCTTTACTTTCAATATAAATGGAGTACTTCAGTTGCCACGATTACAAAATTTGTATTAAAATCTACGAAAAAATTAATATCTCAAAAATAAATTGAGATACATCTTTCAAACAAATTGCATTTAAAAGCACATTTTTTTCTCTTTACGATGGTGTAAAAATTGAAAATGTACGATGTTTAGAAGTTTAAAAATTTGCAGTAGCGAAAATTGCAAAACCAAAAATTTCATTTCAGATCTAAAAGTGTTGCCATTCGCAAAATGACGTATGCGTTACGCACAGATATGTTTGTCCTTTATAATATAGATAGATAGATCAAACTTTGAGCGAATTTTAATAAAAAAGCTTAAATCTTTAACAACGATTTTACGCACAAATAACATACAGACACGACAAAAAAATCCCATACGATCGTTTCGAGGATTCCTGGATCCACTTCCTCAGTGAGAGAGAGAAAAGAAAAAAAAAAGAAGAGAGAGAATTAAAATGGTTTCATAGAACTTCTCGGTTATAGCCCCGAGTACTGGCTTATGGGCTGATTGAAAAGGCGAAAACAATAGTTTATATATCTTAAAGAAATGACGTAATGGACCAGAACCATAACCGAGAAGTTCTTCGAACTCACTTTAATTCTTCCTCTCTCTCTCTCTTTTTTTTTTTTTTTTTTTTTTTTCTCTCACTGAGGAAGGGGAGATCGTATGGGATTTTTTTTTTTTTTTTTTCGTGTCTGTACGTTATTTGTGCTTAAAATCACACCAAACTTTGTTTTTTTCTTCAATGGCAAAACCCAATTTTGACAATAAATTTTAATTCTTCGGTAGAAACAATGCCTAGAAATGAAATTTCATGTCATCTGCATAAAAGGTTTTGAATTATAAACCTTCAAATTTTAGAACTTTTAATGTTAAATTATATTTTCATATTTTTATTAATAACTCCTGAAATTATAATCCCTAATTTGATAATTTTTTGTGTGGTTATAATACTAAAAAACCCAAACATTAATGCATTGAATTTCTAATTTTAGAAATTTTATAAAATGAATTAGGAAATTAATATTAGAAAAAAATATGAATTGCAACGAGTAGAATTTTTTTGTCAGATTTCTATTCATTATGTCCTGCTTTATGCGAATTAAAAATTTCAAAATTATCTTCAAATAGTTTTCAAATTATGTTTAAAAGATATCGAAATGATGGTTTAACCTTTCATGTACTGAATTATGAATTCATAAAAATTTTATCTTCTAAAGTAGGGGTGCACAACCTTTTTAAGGGAAGGGCCACTTACAAAAAATTTTAGGTTGTCGAGGGCCACATCAGTAACACAGAGAAAATTCTATATCGGTGAGGTGGGGGGGGGGGGGTAATAAGTCTTTATTCTTGATGAATAATTATTTTTTGTCTATGATAAAAATAAACAAACTGAAATAAATAATTGTATGCAGGGCTTCTTCGCATCTATATGAATAACCATTCAACACTTTATGAAGAGTAACGGTTCCTTCTTGACAAATGGTAACTTGAAGGAAAAAAATTACAAAAAATTTCTAAATAATTGAACGTTATTGAAAATTATAAAAAAAATATATATTGAAGAATAACTTCATTTAAAATAAAAGGAAACTTATTTTTTAAATAACAAGGCATGATTGACTGATTATGCTATTTTTTCTGCGGACTATTGACAAAACTCGTTTTTTTTTTTTTTCTTTTGACAATCAAGTGTGACTGATTGACGAAATTCGCGATTATTTATCAACGACCGATTGATAGATTTCGTGGTAATTTTTCATTGCAGATTGGCAAAATTTGCAATCTTTTCCAACAACCAATTTGCGATACCTGCGATAAATTGACGCAATTCGCGATTTTTTTCAGCGATAAATTTTCAAATTTCGCGATTTTTTTTTCACAATGGATCAACAAAAATTACGATTTTTTCCGCCCCCCGATCGAATTATTTCGCGACTTTTTTGTTCTGCGATCGATCTTCGAATGAGTTTTAGATAAGTTATGTCCATGAACGATTGACAAAATTCACGATTATTTTTTCCTGAGTGATTGGCGATTTTGAGAAATTTTACGTGACAATATTTGCAATTTTTTACCAATAACCAATCGACGAAGCGTGATTTTTTCCTGATATACGTTGATGTAATTTTCGATTTTTTCCGCGCAATAAATTGGCGAAAATAGCGATTTCTTTTACGCGCACAATCGATGACATTTGCGATTTTTTCCTGGGACCAATGGATTTCTATTTCATGATATTTTTTGGGACCGACACACAAGTTTTGTAATTTTTTCCATGAGCTATTCAAGAAATTCTCGAATTTTCGGGAAAATTCACGATTTTTTTTCACGAGTGATTGATAAATTTCGCAATATTTTTGCAACCAATTGACAAAATGTGTAATTTTTTCTATCAATTTTTAAAATTTGTGATTTTTTTTCGCGACAGATTGACAAAATCGCGATTTTTCCCCAGTCGATCAACGAAATTTGCAATTTTTGTACCTCATCGACACACAAGTTGTGCATCCCTATTCTAAAGCATTTCTCGTAAATTTTTGAAACTGCATTAAAAGATTTGCATAATCATCTAATAAATTTTAGAAGAATTTTAGAAGGATTTAGAAGGATTAATTAAATTTGAATTTACAGGCATTTTGTGCAATATTTATAACCCCACTCAAATCAGTTATTTTAAATATTTTTCTTAATACTTTGTAGAATTAGGAAATTCACAAATATAACGTTCTTACAATAGAAATATAGAAATATTTCCGAATTGAAAAATTTCTCCCTCTCCTCCCTCAACACCAAGAAAGCTGAAAAGATGCAAAGGCAAAAGAAATCATCCTTTTAAAAATATTTTTGTTTTGTGTAACCAATAATGCTTTCGAAACAAAATAAAGTAATGCATCTGTAACTCATTCTAAACTGCATTATTACCAATCGATTTATTAAATGAATTTTGTAACAAGTTATTTTAATGGTACTTATAAGTATCGTCAGTAGATAAAGGGTTTAGGAGACAATGAGAGTCTATAATGTGCAGAAAAGCATAATTTGAAAAAATATATATTTTACTCATTTTATTGATACATTTGAGCTGGCAATAGTCGAAACATTAAGCGAGTGAAATGGTAAGAAATAAGTATTGGCAAGAAATAATACATTAATGGAAGTAACATAGTCATTCTGTAGCATTTCAACAATCGAGTACCGAACTTCAATTTGGATACAGCCCCTAAAATAGGTTTATTTTAAAATAATTAATGTCTCTGAAACTTATCGTATAAATTTCATGAAAATTTGTATTTAGACTAATTGAAGGGTGAAGAACTTATTTGTGGTGTCAAACTTGGGTATTGCTATTGAAAAAAAAAGTTTCGGTTGATTTTGATATGTAGATAGCCCCCTAAGAAAATTTTATGCATATACATATTTAAAAGTAGACTTTATTTTCAATCGTTTGGAACTAGTAACTTTCTTCATCAATAATTTGTTGCAGAGTTAGTAGAATATGTTTACTTTTCCACCACGACTATACATGAATAACGCTGACGTCATATTGACGGTAACAACACCTTACCAATAAATTTAGCTTTTATTGCCTTTTTTTTCTTTTAAACGTCGCACAAATTCAATTTCTGCATCGTCGAATACGAAAAGAAATTCAAGTTTTCGATATAATTTGTTTGAAAATTGACTTTTGCGGATTTAAAAATAATTTTCAAACATGATTTTTATTTTTAAAAAAAATCTCTATCGCAAGTAGCCCTATTAAGAGATACGAACGCGTTTGCAATTAAAATAACATAAATAGTATAGCATTTGTTTCCAACTAATATTTCATAACGAAATTAAAACTTCATTAATAAATAAATAGAAAATAAAAATTACACACAAATTGGGAATTTTCAACTACGACCATAAAAATTCACGTATGTTCTATTACCTGGAAAACCCAAGCTGCATCCCTTGGGGGGGGGGGGGGGGAAGAAGCGTTAAAATATAAAACCTTTTTTTCCCTTACAAAACTTATAGTGGAAATTGATTTAAAGAATACAAATGTTGGCAGCTATGCTGTACCGCATGCTTTAATGATTAATTCGAATATTTAAACTATTTATTCTGCTCGTCACACAGTTGAAACGAGCCTTAAGGGGTCTTAGGACTCTTAAAATTTGAAAAACTGAAAAAAAAGACTATTTTCAACGTTTAATATCTTAAAATATTTATGCTTAAAAAAAAAAACTTTTATTGGGATTAAAGATATAAGTATTTTATTTCATTTCATGCAATTAAAAATTGCAAGGTGAAAAATTAGCATTTACAGAGGGCTCCAAACTGCCAGATATTTGACGAACGGCAAACTGGTATAACAACTGACGCGCAGGATTACAAAATAAATTTTGCAACTAGAATGAAAATTTTTGGTGCCTACTTATACTTGAGGATGTTATAATTATCCTAAACAAATTTGAATTTAAAGCATTTTTATATTTTTTATACATTGTTGTATTTAGCTAATGCAAAATTTTGAAAATTTCAACAGTATAATCACCTAAAAAAATATTTTTTCGAACATTTAAAAGAAAAAATTAGGTTCAGTTTATACAGACTAATATGAAAAATATGTTTTGAAAATTTCATGAAAAAAATATTGAGAAGTTTTTCAGATATCGTGCGCGTTATGTCCAAAAACGTCATTTGGAGAAAAATGACTTGAAAATGCACCGCTTCAGCTATTGAGCAGGTATAATTCTAAAAGCCATAACTTCTGTTCTAATAGTAATTTCAAGAGAAGATTTATATCAAAATATTCAGAATTGACAGTAGTTTAACAACTAAAAAAATTAAAATTTCGAAAATTTTGAAACTTTATGTCTTGAGACCCCTTAAAAGGCTACTTCACTCTCGTCAGTACAACCGCTCGCTAAATGTCGACTGCTTAGTTAGTAATCCAGCCCACTTCTAAAGTGAGTAATTAATACAGCTTTCAAAAATGAGAATTTATGACACACCCACAGATGACATGATTGAACAAGGATTTAATAATGAGCAACAATAAGATGAGTCCCATAATAGCAAAATTCAATAAAATGAACATAAATCTATTTTAACAATTTTTTGGCATTATCTGGCAATATCATCATTAATTAAATATAATTCTACTACAACAAATTTTTATTATAGCTAACTAATAATTGCAGCTCTAAAAGACTTCACTGGTATGTTTTGAAATAACACAGAGTGAATGAAGCTGTTTGTATGACTTAGAAATTCCATTTTGAACTTCAAGTAATTAAGAGGTAAAGCTCATAATGAGCAAGTCTTGCAGTTCTACTACAGATTTAAAATAATGAATTATTTGAAAGAAGTGACATATACAGGGTGAACCAATTGTCTTTCCCTGATTATAATAATTCATTACAAATTAACCGTTTGTATAATACAGTAAAACATCGATTATCCGAAGGAATTGGGACCGACCCTCTTTCCGAAAATCGAAATTTTCGGATAATCGAGAATGCTTTCATTTTAAGATTAAGGAGAAGTATGTGCGCTATTTCTTATTATATTAACAAGCGATTAATAAAAATAATGCAATGGCAAAATAGAAGCAAAAATAAATTACCAGAAATTTTATTTTGAAATTAAGTACCTTTTACATATTTCACAAGGGTTTAAAACAATGTTTTATTTGTCACAGTTTCGATTGTCTTTGCTTTTAAGCTCTATCACGAATTTTTTTAAATACTATTTGTTCACTGGTATCACAGTCTTTCTGAAGTGCCAAAACTTTTGCAAAACATTCAAAAGCTTCCGAATTGCTAATTTGTTCGTTTTCTTCGTTCCACTTCGCAGCTTACGGGAGCTCGAATTAAATTCAAATCAATTCTAAGAAAGGGGATTGGAAATATATATATATGTAGTCGCGGTTCGGAAAGGACCGCTTACACTAAAGGAATGTGGTAGTTAAAACAAAAAAGCTTTCAAAATGGATTTTCCGCATAAGGAATATGATAGTAAAAGAAAGAAAAAAAAAAAAGCCTTAAAAATGGATTTTGGTTAATCGAGAGTTTAGTTTAAAAGAGTTTCGGATAAGAGAGGTTTTACTGTAATGTAACTTGTTGTATCATTGGATAGGTCAGTTTAAGGTGTTTTTGTGCAATAAATGGCGCGATTGCTCCTTCAAGAGAGACCCAGGAAAGGAAGACTTTGTTAGGGAGATATTTTCGGCTGAAATGGTGTCCATTCAAGAGAAAACTCAATGTGTGCTTTGATTTCACGAAACGAAATCGTCCATTAGTGCTCTGCGAACTTTTCGACATGGTTATGGATACAACCCTCCTGATGCAAAATCAATAAAGCGATGGTATGACAGGTTTAAAGAAAGAGGCAGCGTTGCTGATCTGCCCAGAAGTGCAGGGTCCGACTTATGCAGGGGCATGCGGGGCAGCTGCCCCGGGCCCCCCATAATAGTAATCAGGATTTTCATTAAAAGGTGCCAAATGATTAAAATTATCCAAAAGTGATCAAAATTCCTATATTTTCAAACATTTAGGAAGAAGTGTGCCCCCTTCCCCTCTCTACTTCCAGTACCCCCTGCACCCATGCAAAAAACAAACTATATGATTAAAAATCTTATGATTAAAATTTTATTATGACAACTTAGTATTCCATTGTTTTCAAAAGAAATTCTTTATTAGCGTTTTCCTCGCAATGTGGCAAGTTAAAACCATTCATTATGATCAATTTGAGGCATTTTCTTTTAGACATCTTATAACGTACGTAGATAAAAAAAAAAAAAAATACTCGTGTCAACCAATCTATCATTTTTTCTGCTATTATCCTACTAGTATTTTTTCTTAAAGTTGTGACCATCATTTTGAGATATCCTGTTTACAGATGGGAGCAGTACCGGGTACAAAATTTATGCTTACATACAATACGTATGAAGTTTAGTACTAGCCACTTCCACATTATTCCAAAAGAATTCTATAGATATATAGAAGGGGCCCCCTGGGATGATGCTTGCCCCGGGGCCACCCATAGCCTTAGTCGGGCCCTGCAGAAGTGGCAAGCCTAGTGTCATTGAAGCGTTCGGTAATCGTTTTAGCGGAGTCCTACTTTATCAACTCGTGAACTTCAAATATCTGCTGCTGAAGCTACTGCGAGTACTGTAACAGAAGACAGGTTAAGAACACTTGGTGGGAACAAGAATACCTCTTAGACATTTTCCGAGTTACCAAGGGAGCACATGTTGGAATTTAGTGAGGTACGTGGTCTTATAAAAAAATTTATAACAGTACAGTACAAAGTCTAAAGTCCGGAATCCTCGGGACTTTACGAAGTCCGAACTTCGGATTTTTCCAAACTTTGGGTTATCAAAAATATTGCTTTTCAACAAAAATAAAAAAAAAATTACTATTAAAAAAGCGGAATATGACGTTCATATATTAAAATTGAATATAACAACTACTAATAATAAATTAAACAATCATTTTCATTAAATAAATCATAACAAAATAAAAAGTAAAACAAAAACATTTATTTCAGGAAACTATATTTTATCGAACTGTGTTTTCCGTTTTTTTGCAAACGCAATAGACCTTTTAGAAAATAGTGACAAAGTGGGCGTTTCAAACCGAATTCCTGCGCGAAAGAAAATTAACCATTTAGGGAATGGTGAAAAACGCCTTTGTCACGTGATCAAAATCGCTTATAATTCAATAGGTAATTTATTTATTAAAAAAAATGGAAAACACAGTTCGATTCCAAATCGCTTCCATAGTCAGGCCTTTCCATTTTATATATTTTTGTTAAAAAATGAATTTGTAAATGTTCAAAACTTTTTGCGCTTGTTGAGCAGAGCAGTTGGTAACTTTCTTAACTATTGAACATTTTAGTTAATGTGGCCTGCTTTATTAACTTAGGTATATCATTAAGAAATGTTTCTTTTATTCTGTTCATCGACATGAATTAAGATTCAGTAATAAAGCTTCTTTGTTCAAGACTTTATTTCAACAATTTTGTTTTTTCTCTTCTTTCATGAAAACTGCCGCTGGAAAGTCCGAACTTTAGACTTTGTACAGTACTTACAATGTATCGAAACAAACATATGTCTAATTATAATAGTTTGAGCACAATAAATATTTATAATCAGGCAAGACTTTTGGTTCAGCCTGTATTTTTAAAATATCTCGCTTGTATTTAAAAAAATTTTAAAGGATTTTTTCTCTGCATTGGATAACTGATCTCAATTTAAACAAAGCCCCTCTTTTACTTTTTTCGATTTTATTTACAGGTTTTATTTTATGATGATACTTCCACTTTCGAAACTAGTTTTGAAAGTGAAAGTGTAAAAAAATGGCATTTGCAGAAATCGACCGTAGCTGTCCAAAGCAAGAAAAAAAAACTAGAGAACAGGAATTCTGCTTTTTTAGAATTTAGTGTTGCCCCCGGCATTTCCATTACTTCATTTTCTTCTGGTGGACTGGTGGTTTCTATTATTATGAAACAGCCATTATAAATGAAGCGTTAGGTGAAGATGAAAGAGCAGTCGTAAAAAGTTAGAACTCTGATTTTTTGGTCAGAATGGAAAAATAGAATGGCCATAATTTTTTTTTCAAAAAAAAATTATGGCCATTTTTTTTTCATTTTTCTTTCATTTATAATGGCTGTTTCATAATAATAGAAGGCATCAGTTTATCAGACGAAAATAACTTGGTTAAGCGGGACTCGGATAATCGGGACTCTACTGCAAAACATATTTCAATTTTAAGACTGAACGCACACGCTTTTATTTTATGTAAAATGACGTCATTTGTATTCATATAGATGCTTAAAATTAAATATAGTTTATAATGGCTCCAAATTTTATCATAAATCCTTCATTTATATTTTTCTCAAAATAGCACGTATTTGAATTAATTTTTTTTCTATTTTTATGAGAAAATGGCAACAAAAAGATATAATTGCTATTTTTCAACAATTTTTTCTTTACTTTCTACAGAAATGGAGTACTTGAGTTGCCAAAATGAAACACATGTCACTAAAAACTACAAAAAAATTAATATTTCAAAAACAAATGGAGATGCAGTTTTCAAACAGATTGCATTAAAAAGTACTTTTTTTTCCCAATACGACGGTATAAACACTGAAAATGTGCGATACTTAGAAGTTTTTAAAAATGCTGCAGAGTATTTAAGCACACAATGAAACATCGGCTTTTGTTTTGCGGCTGGCGTATACAAAATAACATTATTTATTGGAGACATAATTAGCTGGGAGAAGGAAATAGCATTCCAGGGGCTAAAAAAAAAGCAATTTAACAAACTACAACGACCATTTGGAAAATGATTTTTTCAAAGACTAAAATTTAAGACATAAAAAATCGCACGGAGTTGATCATACATTATTACGTACGCCATGAATTAAACATTAATAGTGTTATTACACGTAAAAATTGCAAGCGACAAAAATCACATGCGACTTGTCAGATTTCCTGAAACTTACGTATTATCCACCTGAAACTTACGTATTATCCAAGCATTTCATTGGCTGTTCGGGAAAAGGCTTTTCCATCGACAGATTTCCAAGAAATCTGACGACCCATTTTAAATGAAATTTCATTCTTAAATATCTAAACATCCCGCAATATTATTTTTTACACCGTCGTATAGACAAAAAAATGTACATTTAAATGCAATTTGTTTGAAACTTGTATCTCAATTTGTTTCTGAGTTATTAATTTTTTTTTTGGGGGGGGGGGGTAGTTTTTATTACTTTTTTGTCGTAGTGGCAACAGAAGTATCCATCTCTGTTGAAAGTAAAGAGAAATACAGATTACTGTATAGACCAATCAGAAAACGAATAAAATGCGGATTAAACCAATGAAAAGCTTCAGATATGATTTTGATTTCCTACCCTGACGAGGACAATAACCATTTTTCCAAATGGTTAAAAATCATTCAAAAATACTGAAATGCAAACAAGATATTTTTAGAAATATGCCCTATAGCATTAACATTAGCAAGCACGTGTTTTCACGTGTATGTAAAGTAGCACCTTAACTTTTTCAGGAGCAAAGCACTACCATTGCTAAAATGTTGAATTGAATGAATAACACCGGAATTTATGAACAAATTTTTTTGGAAATAAGAAAAAGTCTATGTTTCACGTACATAATAAAAGGAGAATTTTATATCAAAATTCTGTTGCCTTTGTGACATTTGGGAATTAAAATTGAGTGGTTTCATAAACATACCACTGACCTTGAAAGGGTTTAAAAGGAGAGCGATTTTTGGATTCGGACATTAAAAGCTACGTGACCATGCAATACCGAAAAACTACTTAACCGTGCGAGTTTTCTCATGCAACTATTATGTGTAAACATGATTTAAAAATAGAGACACCATATTAGGCGTGTACAAAAATCATCTTTTTGATTTAAAAAGAAAAGTCACTAAACATTCTGCATACGAATAAACAGCATGCATATCTTTCTTCACACTATTTCTATTTCAGTTTATGGCAACAGTATTTATAACGCAGTACAAAACTGATTATTTTCAAACGTAACTAATTCTGCGTAACAAGTAGCAGATGGTTTCTGTTATGATAATTAAAAGTAATTATTATCTAAATGATAACGATAAAACGGATGAAACTTCACATAATTACCCTGATAACGGAGTTATTCTATGAAGCATAAACATATTTCCATGTGATATTTAAGATTTTTTTTTTTTTAAGATTTTCTTCTGCGTTGTATTTAAGAATCATTACAGTTATGCTTAGCCAATTTCAAACAGGAAAGTTATATATAATTCGATAATGTATACAGGCTGATCAGTTACTATAGTGATAAACTTAGAGGGTTGCCAGTAAAAGTATAGACAAACAAATTTCGCTGTGTATAACCATAGATCACAGCGCTGACATCTGCCATTTTTCTCCGGTCGGGAATTTCGCGTAATTTTATGAAGCATTAACTTATTTACATATGTAATCCTTATTTCTGGAAAAAAAATTCTTCTACGTTGCATTTAAAAATCATTATAGTTATGCTTAGCCAACTTCAAACCAGTAAGTTATATATAATTCGAAAATATATAAAGCGCGTTCAGATACTGCACTGTTAAAAATTTTGTGCTAGTTTGAGCCAAATTTTGGTGCTGCAGTAGCTTCAACCATATAAGATGCTGAAATCTTGTTCCAGCATTTGGAGCTATATGGTTCAACAGGAGTTCCAAATGTTGCAACAAAGTTTCACCATCTTATGGTTGCAGCTACTCAAACACCGAAAGGTGCTTCAAAGCAGCTCAAAGTTTTTAACAGAGTGTAGTGTTAAACCTACAGGGTTGCCAGTAAAGATCTAGAAAAACAAATTTTGCAGTGTGGGATTTAACAGTGCTGAATTCAAATATTTTTATCAGGGAGGAAATTCCGCAGTAATTTAATGAATCATTAACTTATTTACATATGATATCAAAATTTCTGGAAAATATTTTCTTCTATGTTGCGTTTAAAAAACATTATAGTTATGCGAAGCGAACTTTAAACAAGACAGTTTTATATCATTCGATAATATGTACAGAATTTTCAGTTACTATAGTGATAAATTTAGAGGGGTAAAAGTCTACACAAATAAATTTTACAGTGTGGTATTTAACAGTGTTGAATTCAAACATTTTTCTCCGGGAGGGAATTATGCAGTAATTTAATGAAGCATTAAGTTATTTACATATGATATCCAAATTTCTGGAAAACATTTTCTTCTATGTTGCGTTTAAAAATCACTATAGTTATGCTTAGCCATCTTGATGAGTGGTAGTGACCACTATTTTCGAATACTAATGTATACTATGTAATAAATACCAGCAAATTTCTTAAATTCATATTTCGGCCCCAGCCCCGTTGACTTATATATCTACGGATAGGTGGTAAAACGAAGTTTCGTTCAGAAGGTTGATTGTTTTTAACAGAGCGCGCCTCTGGCGGTGAAAAGTGTAACTAACATATTTTGGGGCTCGTATCATTATAAAATTAAAATTATTGGTGTTGCGATCTATGTAAGGATTTAATAATTATAAATTAACAGTACGGACTTATTAATTAAAGGACAAAGTGTATTGAAAGGAATATTAAACGAAACCGTCTGTGCAATCTGTAATCACACTTACCCACTTGTTTCGTTTTTTTTACTTTTTCTGAGCTCAAAAAAATAATTAAACAATGAAAATCACACTTTTCGGTGGTATAGATTCCAGGAAAAACGAGTACTATTCCTTTTTTAGGGTTCCGTACTTAAAAAATAAAAACGGAACCATTATAAGATCACTCCTCTGTCTGTCTGTCACAGCAATTTTACTCGTAAACTACGGAACGTGGAAAGTTCAAATTGGTGGAAATAATAAAGACTATTGACCCACATATTTACAGATTATTAAACATTTACAAATATTTTTATATAGGAAAATCGTTGAGGGGCTAATGACATTACTCGAAAAAAAAAATCTTTTATCTGTAAATCGTGTGAGGTATCGTGTGAAAACTTTCGTAACACTGAACTTAAAAGTATATTTCTTTTAATTTGAGGTTTTATATTTTCAGAGATATTGTCGAAAATGTAGCGAAAAAATATGTCCCTCCCCCATCTATTTTCGAATCTAGTGAAACTAAAATTATGAAAAAATTAGAGGTAGTAGACGTTAATGTAAACCTTGCAGGAAAATTATAGCGATTACCCTATGTCACTTAGTTTTTGAGAAAAGCGCATTTTCCCGTTACACAAAAGACACAAATTTCGATTTGCGGGCATTCAGCATAGGTGTTTAGGAGCGCTGGAGGTACCTATCATAGCAGAAGTATAAAAGTATTGTTAATAACGATTTTCGAAAAAAATCGTCGGTAATTAGCCAAGATATTAGCCCTTAAAGACAGCGACGGTTTGGACATACATAATGACAGAGGTGACGTACATTATGTACCATCGGCTTTTAAACCTTGATAACCACTTTTAATCATACATTTGTATAATACAATGTCCAGCAGCAGTATGAAAGCAATAAATGAAAAATTGTTAAAAACAGGCTAAATTAATTAGAATTAATCACATAAATATTATGGGATTCGCCACTAGTTTGCATTGAGTGGATCTCTCAATACGCTTTCCGTGTCTTTAAAAGTTAATTAAAAACCTATCTGGAAAAACGCGGCACGGACCAAAGCGGCGTTGCTGCTTTGCGACCTCCTTTCGAAGAGCCCTTAGCAAAATACCAAGTTTAAATTTTGAACAAGGGTTTTGTTTTATGTACACTGTAAAAAGAAAAGATTATCACTACGGTGAGTTTAGTTTTATGAAATACCAAATGAAGTTTAAATATGCACTACTTTTATTGTCAGTGCCGAATTAAGTTCATCATAAACAGATTATGATAAGATTTAAATAAGAGTTATACTGAATAGCAATATTTGATATTATTTAGGCTTCATATTTCTTTGAACTTTTACGATATACCCATTCATATTTTTCTAGTATATATACAGCTATACCCAACCCTTACGTTGTATAGTTTTTTTACAAAGTCTTATTTTTGGTTTGTAACGGTTTTTTTATTAATACAGTTAATATTTATATATTTATTGTACGGAATCCTCTGAGTGCGAGTTATACTCGCACTTGTCCGTTTATTTTTAAATATAAAGGAAACCGGTCAGATAGTTTTCGAGAAAAAGAGCCACCCAGTTCGAAAAACGTGGCTTCGAGAAAAAAAAAAAGTTTAAAATTTTACAATAGGGTTATGTTCAACGAGCGGTGTTAGGAGTCTTCCACAAATGATGTCACGCTTGGAGGGGGTTGAGGGGGGGGTTCGTGAATATTGTATATTAATTATATTTTTGCTATAAACCTTAATCTTATTTCATACAAAATAAGTACATGAGTCATTTTTATTGTTATGCTCACAAATATCGTTAAAACACATAGTTAAAGTTTAAAAATAAAGTTTGAAATATGATCTATAACGTAGTGCTTTGTTCCTGAACTGCAAGTATACGTTTATGTAATATAGCGTGACATGTGACAAGGGGGGGGGGGGGGGGAGGCGGTATGGTGAAGTGTGACACTTTGTGACAAAGGAGGGGAGGGGGTCAAAAATATTGAAAAAAGTGTGACATCATTTATGGACCGCCCCTACATTGAATGTTTGAAAAATATTGCAAGGTACTGGGATATCACAAAACTTCTCTAAACTCCTAATAGATGCAAACAAGTCGGAAATTGTACGTCAAACGTGGCAAATGAGGTGTTTTCGTAATATAACTTGTTTTATAAATACTAAGGTCTTGGTGCAATAACCGTTGCACTCTTCTGCAAAAAGACATGAATGAAAAAAATTAACAAGATTCTATATGTTAAATTCACTAATACGAAAATATGACTCCATCTTAAATAGGACGTCATCACCATGCCAACCCGTAATCATTACCTATCATGGGGCATCATAGAATTCATTATGTATGATAAGATTTAATAGAATGAAGGAAATATTTATTAATATCTTTTTAAGTTTTGATTCGATTTTCATAAAATTAGAAATCAGTCGACAAAATTCTGCAACGACTCTATATATTAAATTTCAAACCATTCGGTTGGGTAGTTTTTGCGCTGTTATATGGGGCCAGACCAAACGGCGACATTTATATAATTACGAACACACCTAAAAATGATGAAACAATTAAATTTAAAAAATCAAAAAACCCGACTGCGTAAAAAGCGAACTAATTAATTATTTCTCATCAATGTGAAACTATTTTTTTTTCAGTTCCTACTATTAGCTCACACTCTCGCTATATACCGAATGGTTATAAAATAAGTATCCCTATTTAGAGCTGTCTGTAGCTTGAAGGAATAACCCGAATGAAGCCAAAATTTGTACACATACTATTTGAGAAGGGGGAAAAAGACTGGAACAATAAAAAAATAATTGCAATAATCGCCGACAGATGGCGCTTTTGTGTTTGAAATGTAATGTGCAATACAAGAACAAAGAATTAAGGCACGAAACCGGATGGCATGCCTAATTTATTGGAAATTTTCATAGTGAATGGGGTTAAGATTTCGCATGGCGATGCCGATCGAGTTCAGGCTCCACATGACAATTGTGCTGCAAGACACAATCCAGGCGGTGGACGACGTGCTCAACTGCGGAATGCAACGCATCAGGAGTGACGTTTCGCACATGTTGTGATATGCGATCTTTTAAGTCATTGAGGTTTGCGACACCTCCACGGTACACAATAGACTTTGACCCCAAAGCCAAAAATCACATGACGTCAGATCAGGGGATCGAGAAGAGGCCACGTCTTACGAAAATACCGGCTTATTACTCTATCATCTGTGAAATGTTGCCGTAACAACTGTTGTACTGCTCTCCCAATATGGGGCGGGGCTCCATCTTGCATAAAAATTGTTTCAGACAGGCACTGTCTTTGCTGCAGTTGAGGAACTACAAAAGTTTGTAACATGCGCAGGTATCTTTGTGCAGTAACCGAACACGTTACAGGGCCTGTTGGTCGCAATTCCTCAAAAAAATAAGGACCAAGAATAAAACTTGCAGTAAAGCCACACCACACAGTGACTTTTGGAGAGTGGAGGGGTATTTCGTGAATAACAGTTCGTGGCTCCGAAGCCCATATTCTACAGTTCTGCGTATTGACTGTCCCATTCATGTGAAAATGGGCTTCATCCCCCCATAAAATCTCCCATGGGAAGGCATCATCCACCTCCATTCGTGCTAAAAACGTTAAAGCAAAATCCAGCCTCTGCTGCGCGTCACCTGGTAACAATTGCTGATGACAACTAATTTTATACGGATAAAATTGGATTACCTTTCGTAGGACTTTTCGAACAGTAGCATATGGAATATCCAAATTTCAGGCAACTCCACGTGCACTAGGACCGGCTTCCGAAGTCCCTGGTGGCTCCACAATCGCAGTAGCAATTTCTTCTTGAATGCGGAGAGGTACTGGTTTCCTCCCTCTTCCACATTTTACAGTAAACGATCCAGTCTCCTCGAATTTTTTTACTGTTCTTCTCACTGCACACGGTGTCAAAGGACCTTTTCCTTTACGCATTTCTTTCACACGCCTAAATTCACGTAAAGCAGCTGCACTGTTTGAACTGTTAACGTAGAATAGTTTTAAAATTAAAGCGCGATCTGGTAAACTGAGAGCCATGTCGTACAATATTAATGGCCGAAATGACCACGTTTTGATTTTACTAATGATTACAACGGCGTTTGCACCGACAGGATCCGTAGCGCCATCTGTTGCCGATTATTGTAACTATCTCTTTTTATTGTTCCATTCTTCTTCCCCCTTCTTGAATAGTATGTGTACCGATTTTGGTTTCATTCCGGTTAGTCCCTCAAGCTACAGACAGCTCCAAATACGGATACTTATTTTATAACAACCGGTATATCTTGTTCAAATTTTCAATCGTTAATAAAATACTTATTATTCATCCAATCAAGCTCAAATAATTTTTTTTTAACTTGTAGTGGATGACATTTGATGTGAATCCAGTTTTTTTCAAATATTAATTCAATAATTAAATTAAATTAATTAATTTTCAATAATCAAGAGAGCCTTCTTCTCGATCAAGGTATTTTAAGACCGAGAAAGCCCTCTTCTTGATCAAGGCATTTTAAGCGCAGCTCAAGAAGAAAGAAGAATGGGGGGAAAATATTCTCTTATTGACCTAAGTAGGAATTGACTTAAAATATTTTTTTTTATATTACTTGTTTATATTACTTACCTATTTTTTTTATTTACTTGTATTGACGACTTTTAAGCTGTGTTTAATTGTTAGTTCCTATCTATAAACACTGTTTTTATGAGGTCTATAGATGTCTATGATGGTTAGAGTTGCAGTAAAGCTAGAGATCCTACCTACATAACTTCCAGGTTATATAATATTTTAACGAAGCTTCTGACAGTAAAATAGTCAATGAAACATCGTCTTCATTTTGAAAGACCTATCCAATGATATGCCATTCAATAGGGTGCGTAAAAACTTTTTTTCGTCTCTATTACTATTTTGAATGTATAAAAACAAAACCTAGCCTATAACCATCGGGCCGTTAAGACGAATTGATAGAGACCTCGTTCGTTAAGATCCATCCAGTCGTTGGGATGTTTCGAGAGTATAAAGAAATCCACATACACAGATACACGTGAAACACATAACCCTTCTTTTCAGCCGGGTAAAAAGTAGAAACTCCTATTTAATTCTGCTAACATTCAACCATTTTAACATTCTAATATCATAATAAATTTGCCATAGAAAGAGTTAAAGCTGCATGAAAGCATAAATACGCTAGATTTTAATTGAAATTGGATAATTCTATCTTAATCTCTTATGAATCTTTAATGAGCTTTAATGCATCCCATTTACCGGGTGTCCCAAAAAGGACTGACTGATTTTAAAATTCAATAACTTGCAAACGGTGACAGATATTTAAAAAATTCTTGCAGGAGGGTTATGCATAAGGTCAAAAGTTTTATTACAGTGATTTTCAATTTTAGTTCGATTTACAAACAATAGATGGCGCTGTAAGCAATAGTCGCTAAATACAGGCTCGATTTTTGGTCATTTATCTTGTTCCATGCAGAAAAAGGAGATGGAAATGTATTATCCGGGCCACGAAGTACCAAAAATCGAGCCTGAATTTAGCGACTATTGCTTACAGCGCCATCTATTGTTTGTAAATCGAACTAAAATTGAAAATCACTGTAATAAAACTTTTGACCTTATGTAAAAACCTCCTGCAAGAATTTTTTAAATATCTGTCACCGTTTGCAAGTTATTGAATTTTAAAATCAGTCAGTCCTTTTTGGGACACCCGGTATATTCCTTTACTTAATCTTCGTCTAAAATAAAGTGGCACATAAGAAAAAAAATAACTATTTCTTAAAGTTACTGGACTGCATAATTGGAGACAAACATGGGCTTTCGGAAAAATGCTTGCAGTAGAAGTTGTAGTTCTTTTACATATACAAACGATGAACGCGAATAAGTAAAAGCTCTTATTTTATTTTATTTTATTTTTTCTTTTGCTCTTTGAGAAAATTACAATTAATTTCGCAAATTAATTTAAGACAAATTCTTGCTGTTAGTCTTCTTTTGTTTTATTTCTATAAAACTCTTAGATAAAAAAAAAGATAAATAAAAAATCTGCATTACCTGAAATAAATTTATAAATTTCAACTCACATTTGAACTTCGTCATTTCCTTTTAATTTTTACACTTTTCTCTTTAACTCATATTATTTTTTGTTTGTAAAGATAGAATTTTGTAATTGATTTTTCACTCACCTCTTCATAGGCAAGAAATGTAATGTTCGCAGGTATGTGTTTTCAGAGGCAATTCAACATTTTAACATTTTTAGAACATTATTATAAGTTACTAAATTAATTTTAAGGTATTTTTTCTTTCGATGGCCGCGGGGGATAAATTGCCAAATATTGTACGAGTTATATTATTATACAATTAAGGCAATGAGGGCTAGAGGTCTGGAAGAGGAATGGACCCTTGACCGGAAAAAATGGCAAAAGACTCTTGTAGATTCTTCGGATGACGACATCTGACGCCATAAACCGAGTACATATATATACAACAATAATGGATTTAATGATGTGAGCAAGCACGCACGCCAAAACAGGCTAACTAGCTGTGAAACTGCAACAAAATAATATTTAAAACTTTAAAAGTAGAAATTATAAACTAGGAAACAGGAATTCTGCATTTTCACAATTTAGTATGCCCAATGAAAAAAAAAAAATACATGCATACATATATAGTACAAAATCTATTTCAGTTTTAGGACTTAAAATACACGCTTTTATTTTATATAAAATGACGTCATTGGCATCCGCTGAAGAATTCCACATTCACGATCCAGACATCTATAGAAAAATATGCATATGACGTCACTATCAAGGTATCTAATGAATTAGTTTATAATAGCTCCATGTTTTATCAGAAATTATTCATTTATATCTTTTTGAAAATTCGTATAATGTTACTAAACACGGATTAATAAATTTTATTCTTTCAACTTTTTGATTAGTATTAAGTAAATGCGGAGAAAATAAGTCACACAAATATTCTTAAAAACATATTTTTACAGCAGACGATATTCTTCGTATAGGACGTAATTTAATTACAATTTTAATTTCAGTTTTAATGAGAATATGGCAACAAAAAGCTATAGTAATCTAGTCCATTGTTGTCACCATTACAGAAATCGCATTAAAAGCAACAACAATAATAATAATAACAATAATAATAATAATAATAATAATAATAATAATAATATCTGAAAAATAAGTTCAGATGCCTTTTTCATACAAATTGCATTTAAAAGTACCTTATTTCCATTATACGACGGTGCAAAAATTGAAAATGCTTGATTGTTAGAAGTTTAAATAAACGGTCAAGTGCGACTATTACTCGCGTTCTGAGGCTTACAATATGTGAAATATGTGAATAATAAATATGTGAATTAGTAACTGTATTATTAAAAAAATTGTTGCTAAAAGAATAATAAGACTTTGTAAAATACTATACAACATAGTGTTGGGTACAGCGGTCTATACTAGAAAAGTATGAATGGCTTTACCATAAATGTTAAAAGAGATATGAAGCCTAAATAATATCAAATATTGCTATTCTGTATAACTGTTTTTTTTTTTTTAATCTTATCCTAATCTGTTTATGATGAACTTAATTCGGTACTGACAATAAAAGTAGCGCATATTTAAACTTATTTGGTATTTCATAAAACTAAACTCACCGTAGTGATAATCTTTTCTTTTTACAGTGTACATAAAACAAAATCATTGTTCAAAGTTTAAACTTGGCATCATGCGAAGCGCGCTTCGAATGGAGGCCGCAAAGTTGCACCTCCGCCTTGGTCTGTGCCGCATTTTTCCAGATAGGTTTTTAATTAACTTTTTAAGTACGGGAATCATATTGAAAGATCCATCCAATGCAAACTAGTCGCGAATTCCATAGTAGTTATGTGATTAATTCTAATTAAATTGGTCTGTTTTTAACAATTTGACATTTTTTGCTTTTATACTGCTACTGGGCATTGCATTACACAAATGTATTTCTAAAAGTTGTTATCTACGCTTTAAAAGCCGATGGTAGATAGAGTACGCCGCTCCTGACAATGTCCAAACAGGTCCGTATCTTTAAGAGTTAATATCTCGACAAATTACCGACGAATTTTTCCGAAAATCGTTATCAACAATGATTTTATACTTCTGCTTCGAAAGGTACCATCAGCGCTCCTCAAAACCTTTCTGAATGCCCGAAAATAAAAATTTTCGTTTAACGGAAAAATGCGCTTTTCTAAAAAACTATGTGACCTAGGATAATCGCTATAATTTTCCTGCAAGGTTTAAGTTAACGCCTACTACTTCTAATTTTTTCATAATTTTAGTTTGAGTAGATTCGGAAATAGACGGGGGGAACATATTTTTGCACTACATTTTCAACAATATCTGTGCAACTGTAATACCTAAAGTAAAAAGAAATACATTTTTGAGTTCAGTGTTACATAAGCTTTCACGCGATACCCCACACGATATACAAAGAAAAGATTTTTTTTTCAAGTAACTTAATTATATCCTCTAAATTTTCCCTAAATATATTTGAGAATGTTTATAAATCTGTAAATATGTGTGTCAATAGTCTCTATTACTTCCCCCAATTTGAATTTTCCACGTTGCATAGTTTACGAGTAAGAGAGCTGTGACAGACAGACAGACAGACACAGGAGTGATCTGATAATGGTTCCGTTTTTACTTTTTAAGTACGGAATCCTAAAAATTGCAGTTGATTATATCAGTATTTAACCGTACAATGATACACCTGCTTCGTTTTACGGGTGGCTTGTGGTTAGGTGTAACATTATTTTTTAGTGACAACAATTTAATTGTTTAAAAGAAATACATATCGAGGGCGAAAAGAAAAAAAATTGAATTGTTAAATTTTGGTCCAAAAAAAGTCGAACCTCACATTAAATTCTGTTAACATTCAAACATTTTAACATTCTAGTATCATAATAAATTTGCCATGCAAAAAGTTGAAGCTGCATGAAAGCCTAAATACGCCTGATTTTAATTTAAATATGATAATTCTATCTTAATCTCTTGTGAAACTTTAATGAGCGTTAATGCATCCCATTTATATTTCTTTATTTAATCTTCGTCTAAAATAAAGTGGCACATAAGAAAAAAAAATAATCATTTCTTAAAGCTAATGGAGTGCATAATTGCTGACAAACATGGACTTTCGGAAAAATGCTTGCAGTAGAAGTTGCAGTTCTTTTACATATACAAACGATAAACGCGAGTAAGAAAGAGCTTTTTTTTTTTTTTTTGAGAAAATTACAATTAATTTCGCAAATTAATTTAAGACGAATTCTTACTGTTAGTCTTCTTTAATTTTATTATTATTTTTTTTTTAATATTCCTTTTAAAAGAATCTGCATTACCTGAAAAAGAAAGATACATAAATTTCAGCTCAGATTTGAAATTCTTCATTTCATTTTAATTTTTACACTTTTTCAACAACAAAGTTGAAAAGTGTTTATGAATTCTGTTTGTCTGGTCGTCTGTCCACAGTCTATCTCGTGTAAATATATACTCGGATTTTCTTGCAATTGTTATATGTTAATTATGTTTACCATGGCATGCGGTATTGAATAGGAAGTGTGTAGCATTAATAGTTCATTTACGGGGGCACTCAAAAGAATTCCGTTACATTACGGTCAATGGGAAAAAATCATTTGCAGTGTGTTTTAATAACATTACGCTATTGAAATTGATATAAAAAAGGGAATTTCGCCACAAGATACTATAGAATAAGCCATAAACGTTCTGAAAATGTTCTAAACTAGCAAAAGCCATGCTTTGTTTGGATACGCGAAGCATTATTTAATAAGACAAATATTTGAAAGTAAACAATATTTTTTATATTTTTGCATCTTTATTAAGCAAAAACGTTATTTTATGTTTTGGCGCATTTTAATTTTAGAAATGTAAATTCAGCCAAATAACTAAGAATTTCCTCGGAATTTTTTATTTATGATATAACGAATTTAACAATTATTTTTTTTTTTGTTTACAATTCTTTTGTTGCCCCTTTACATAAAAAAAAATCATAATATAACTCTTTTAAAATGCGTAAGTATCGTCTGCGTAAATGATTTCACATAATAAGAATAAATTGTGTATTGCAATTCTTAACACTGAAGAATACTTTTATAATTGAATGTAAGCAATTGAATTTTCTCAAATTTTAATTCATATAAAATATGCTCAATTTTCATAAAAAAGGATATTTTAAAAATTTCATAAAAGAAATCGTGAAACTATTTAATTAATCATGATTATATCTATAATGACTATCTCCATGATTTATTTTTTCTTCTGAAAATATAGATGTTTCCTTTTTTATTTGCAAAATTGCGTCCGTAATAAAATATGTAAAATAAATAAATTAAAATAATAAATATTTTAAGGTTATTTTGTAAAAGAAATAATAGTGTGTAAATCTACAGATCCTATTTTCATGTTTAATTTCAAGTCAAAATACAGAATAGTTTTTTTGTAAAGTGTACGACAAAATGTAATTTGTGTAGCCTAGTAGAGGATTCGCTTCGCTCATCCTTAATTACGACCTCTATCGAATTCTTATGGATAGAAACTCGAAATTTGACACGCCTGGTTAGTTTTAAAACGTAACAGCTCGCATTGAACAGCTTTTTTGAATTCGAAATTAAAAAAGGTGCATTGTGCGAAAAACGTTTTACATTATGATTTCTATAAAATTCTTATTGAAAGAAGAGTTTTTTTTTTTTTTTTTTTTTTTTAATTGAAATTTAAAAGGTGGAATGAGCTGAAAACGTTCTAAAAATGTTTTTAATTTCGATTTCTATGAAATTGTTAATTCTAGAAACTTAAAATTTGACATGGCTGCTACTTTTAAGAAGCAAATGCACACACAGAACTGTTTTTAAAATAATTGGAAATTTAAAGGGATGGAATGAAGGGAAAACACGTTCTAAAAATGTTTTAAATTATGATTTCTATGAGATTGTACATAATATTTGTTAATGAATTAATTCAACATAAAAAAGAAAGTTCTTTCAAAAGACTTTTCAAAAGCACAGAAATACCATTTGGCAATTTTCAACAACTGTGCGGCAGGCAATGCAGAGGGTTTCTGTAATACTAGCATATTTTCAAGAAAAATCTACCACAGAAAATATTACTAATACAGTAGAACCTCGATTATCGGAAGTAATTGGGACCGACCATCTTTCGGAAAATCGAAATTTTCGGATAATCGAGAATGCTCTCTTTTAAGATGAAGGAGAAATATGTGCGTTATTTCTCATTATGGTAAAAAATAAGTACTTAATTAAAATAAAGCAATAACAAAATAGAAACAAGAATAAATAACTGAATTTTAATTTTGAAATTAAGTACCTTTTACATATTTCACAAGGGTTTGAAACAATGTTTTGCTTGTCGCAGTTTCGATTGCCTTTGCTTTGAAGTTCCATCACGAAGTTTTTTAATATTATTAGTTCCCCAGTATCAGAGTCTTTCTGCTGCTCCAGCCATGCCAAACCTTTTTCAAAACGTTCAAAAGCTTCAGAACCGCTGTTTTGCTCGTTCCACTCAGCAGCTTACGGGAGCTGAAGTTAAATTCAAAGGAATTCTAAGATAGGGGATCGAAAAAATGTATATGTACTCGCAGATCGAAAAGGACTGCTTGCACACAAGGAATATAATAATAATAATAATAATAAACCTTTCAAAATGGAGTTTTCTCACAAGAAATGTGATAGTAAAAAAAAAAAAAAAGCTTTAAAAATGGATTTTGGTCAACCGAGAGTTTCGGTTAAAAGTGTTTCGGATAAAAGAGGCTCTACTGTATTAATAATTTAATACATTTGTAAATTGTGGTACGATAGAATATAAAAATAGTCCTCACTCCTGGCCAATAATCAAAATGTTAAGATTTATATAATAAATTTAAACCGTGTGTTGGTTGTTTCATTAAACGAACCACACACTATATTTTAAATTATGACATTCTTTTTACTGAGACAAGTGCGCCTTTAATAACGCAACCTTATATATAGCATCTCTGATGGTTGTAAAAAAATTTCATCATGCCGCCAATGATAGTTTTTTATCGTCTTAGAGGTGGATTAACGGAGATATGAGATTTTTTTCTTCCTACAACCCTCATTCTCAAACCTCTTTCACTCTTTTCTGTAAGAATTGACCCTCTCAAAAGCTTGTCAGTATAAAAGTTGTAGATAATATTAAGAAGATTTATAATAAATTCAAACGTATTTTATATCTTGTGAATTGGCGAAGTTATGGATTTTTTTTCTGTTTCAACACCCCGTTTTTTTTTTAAATCTTATCAAACACTTGTCAATATAAAAGTTGCATAATAATTTAGAAGATTTATAATAAATATAAGTAGATTTTATATCTTGTGAATTGACGAAATTATGAATTTCTTTCTTCTTAAAACCCTATTTTTTCGCCCCTTGAGGTCATTTTTAATTATATCAAAAATCTGTCAAACTGATTCGATCTGTATCACAAATTAAAAGTTTAGGGGGTTTTTTTCTGTTCTCACAAAAACTCTCCCCATTTCCACCACCTTCGTCCGATTTTGCCCATCAACGAACTTGTCCGAGATTTTCTACCCTTTGGGTTGGGTTGATTTTTGACGGCCAATTATCTACACGAGGGATATAGGCCCGGGGGGAGTGCCCTCCGTGGGGGTCTTTCTAAGGGAACCTAATCCGTATTAACGCATGGAAAATCCACGGCTCGAAGAAAACCACAAAAACTCCGAACGATTAGGCCGACGGGCGCGATTGGGATCGAACCCAGCACCTCCCGTCTACCAGCTTCGAGAGCAGAACCTCTCGGCCACTGGTGGGGCCTTTCTACCCTTTGGTTTTATGTATGTCTGGAAGAGATATGTGCAGAATTATGGAAGTTATCGTATCGATAAAAAAGTGATATATATTTATATAGATAGACAGATAGATATAAAGTTTTTGATTGGGGGGGGGGAATTCTGGGGGTTATGGTTGGCGTAGATCTGCAAAAAATGTTCAGAAATTCCAACATAATTGCATGAGAATGCAATATTTCTTACGAAATCTGTTTCCGATATCTAAAATAGTTTTGAAAGATGAGCGTAAAATTATGCGTCAAGCAGAGATTATGAAACACTTTCCAACACATTCAGAATTCTATAATAAAATTTCACAGTATAACCAGGTGAAAAAAAAAGTCTAAATAAACAATTTGTAAAACGCATAACACATTAGTAAACACAATTTCATCAATTCCCACCAAAAGTTAAAAAAAATATGTATGATTTTTTTTTTCATTTCTTACTATTAGTTCACACTCACCCTGTATATATATATATATCTTGTTCAAATTTTCAATCGTTAATAAAATACTTATTATTCATCCACTCAAGTTGAATTTTTTTTTTTTAAACTTGTAATGACAATTGATGTTAATACAGTTTTTTCAAATATTACTTCATTAAATAAATTTTAATTAATTAATTTTAGTTTTCTATGGGAGGCAAAATGGCGGCCATTGGTTATTGAACAGCATTTAATGAATCTTCATACCTATAAGGGTGGTTACCATAGGGGGGACCCTGTTCTGTCACCAAGTACCGCCAATTTTGTCGCCAACTTGGCGATACATCGCCAAAAGTGACGCCAACTTTGCAATATCTCTAATATTTAGCCAAATTCCCATAGACTTCCATTGTAAACCAATAGGGTTTACTTGCTTATAGAGAATCAACAAATTGAGATATTTTATTGCAACAAAAACAAATATTAGCTTAAAGGATTATATTAAATTTTTCTTTGATGACCTAAGTAAGAACTGACTTTAAAAACAAAATGTTTATATTACTTGTTGTATATGAACTGCACATGTGTCCTATAATGCATAGTTTGATAAAATTTAGTTCAGTTAGGAGACGCATGCAACAGTTGAAAATTCCCCTTAAGCAATTTCCATCAATAAACGGGAATGTAGTTTAATAAAAATATTAGATGCTTTGTGCAGCCCCGTATGTAATGTGTAAAATTTATAAACACTGAAAAAAATATTTTTTAAACGTTTATTTAAAAACGCGTACCACAAAAGAAAACTCCTTTCCAGCAATTATTGTTCATAGAGAGTACTGTACACGAATGATTCTTGTGTGTCCTTATTCATCAATGATGAATGCTTGTCACCATGTTTTACAGAAAATATCTTCTAGTGTGCATCAGAGATATACATATATCAATTCGAATATGTTTCAAATAGTGTAACATGAATAAAATACACCGCAAACGATTTTTCCCCATAGACCGTAATGTAATGGAATTCTTTTCAGTGTCCCTGTAAATGAACGATGAATGCTATTCATAAGATACAGTAAAACCTCCCTAAAGCGAACACGTCCCGTTCCAATAAAAATGGGTCGCTCCGAGAGGTGGTCTCTTAATGGAGGTCATGTTTAAATCTAGATTTTAATTGTTAAAAAAGGTAACAATGTTACTAAAATTTATTTTTCACATTAAGGAAAAATATGAAAATTTAAGTATCAAAACAAAAGTTAATTACATAAGTTAATTACTGCAGACTTAAAAAAATGAATACATTGATGTTTGCTTTAATTTTACGGTTTTATCTTTTATAACTTTTATTTCCACGTCCTTTCGAAATTCAGTAAATAAATACAATTTTTTTTGGACGGGAACAAATAATGACGATTTCATTAATTTACCTATTTCTTTGAGAGTTTCCTGACAGAATAGTGCAGGGGGGTTTACTGACCGCCATTCTTAATTTGTCATCAGAGTTAAATTCATTGCCTAAAAAGGCACAAAGGGGTTTAAACACTTAAAAGTTACCGGAATAAAAAAAATTCTAAACTTAGTTTAGAAGTTTGATGAATAACGAGCTCTCCGGAATTATTTTTCTAATAAAACCTTCTTCAAGCGACCAGGAAAAAACGGAATTTGTTTCATTTTCTTCAAAGAAATGGGTCGCTCATGGAGGGAGTTCAACTGGGGTGGTCTCTGAATGGAGAAATTAGTATTGAGCCTATGGGAATAAATTTCGTTCCAGGAAAAAATGGTCGTTCAGGGAGGTGGTCGCTTAATGGAGGTGGTCTCACAGGGAGGTTTAACTGTATCGTATAGTAGGCATCTTGTAGTGTACTTTAGATATATATATATATGTATAAATTTCATCGAATTTGAAATTGTGAAACATTATTAATAATCACTGCAAACGATTTTTCCTCATAGACCAGAGACGGCGAACCTATGGCAGGCGTGCCACTTTCGGCACGCGAAAGAATATCTTTGGCACGGCACTGCTATGGCTCTAAACCAAAATACATAAAATTGTGACTGGTCTTTTCTAAATTCGATTAAATGTAAAGTGAAAAAAATAAATCGTGGCATATTATATTCCAGTCTAATTAATTATGGTCTCAAAATTATTCGAAAAAATACGATATTTGAAAACTATAGATAAGAATTGGTTATTAGACATTACTATCCGATGGTAAAGTTGTGGCAACTTAGAATTTATTTCTATCTATTTATTTCTGTCTATTCTTTCAAGTCATTGTTTTCACAAATTAATAATATCAAAACTGAAACTGAAAGCACTTGTCTGATAAATCCGGTTCAGTTTGCATTACAATTAACTTGATAGTATTAAGATGCAACAACAGAAATCAAATTACATCGCATTAAATTTTTTAGATTATTTTCAAAAATATATTTGTTTCCATAATTATTATATTGTAATATCTACATGTATGTTACTCATATTTTTTAAATTTTAATAGAGAATTTTAAGTAATTTTAAACCATTATTTTTTAGTTGGTACGCCATAGTCACGTAAAATATTTTTTGATCGAATTTGGCACGCGGCAACAAAAAGGTTCGCCAACCCTGTCATAGGCCGTAACGTTGCGGAATTCTGTCCCTGTAAATTGAAATGTAATTGCTATAAGCTTCATTTTCAATACCGACCATGCCGCAGTGAATATCAACTAGCAATAGCCATGCTTTGTTTGGATTCGTGAAGCACTATTTAATAAGATAAATATTTGAAACTAACAATATTTTTTAACCATTTGGAAAAATGGTTATTGTCCTCGGTCAGGATAGGAAATCAAAAACATATCTGAAGCGTTTTATTAGTTGAATCCCGCATTTTATTCGTTTTTTGATTGGTCTATACAGTAATCTGTATTTTCCCTTTACTTCCAACAGAGATGGATACTTCTGTTGCCACTATGATAAAAAAGTAATAAAAACTACAAAAAAAATTAATAACTCAGAAACAAATTGAGATACGGCTTTCAAACAAATTGCAATTAAAAATGCATTTTTTTCTCTGTACGACGATATAAGAAGTAATATTGTGGGATGTTTAGAAGTTTAAAAATGAAATTTCATTTAAAATTGGTCCAGGAATATTAATGTTTAATCCATGGCGTACGTAATGTATGACCAGCTCCGTAGAAGTTTAAAAATTTACATTACCGAAAATTGTAAAACTGAAATTTCTTTTAAAATTTATTCGTGATGAGTCCAGGAATGTTAATGTTTAATCCATGGCGTACGTAATGTAGGATCAACTCCGTGCGATTTTTTATGTCTTAAATTTTAGTCTTTGAAAAAATCATTTTCCAAATGGTCGTTGTAATTTGTTAAATTGTATTTTTCTTTTCTTTTTCTTTTTTTTTTTTTTGCATATTTATTAAGCAAAAACTTTATTGTATGTTTTGGAGCATTTTAATTTTAGAAATGTAAATTCAGCCAAATAACTAAGAATTTCCTCAGAATTTTTTATTTGTGATATAAGACTGGTATAAAAAAAATATTTTCGAAACAAAATTTTACAAAATATTTATATAACGAATTTAACAATTAATTTTATTTGTTTACAATTCTTTTGTTGTATAATAAATAATGTTGTAAAATAAATAAGTTAAAATAATAAATTTGTTAACGTTATTCTGTAAAAAAAGAAGTAATATTGTGTAAATCTACAGATCCTAATTTATTTTTATGTTGAATTTCAAGCCAAAATACTGAATAGTTTTTTTGTAAAGTGTACGACAAAATGTAATTTGTGTAGCCTAGTAGAGGATTCGCTTCGCTCATCCTAATAATATATATCAATTTCATGGCGATCCGACTATATTTACGCGAGTTAGAGCACGGACAGACACGGCAGACAGACGCAGACGACAGAGAGACAAACCGAAGTCATAAACACTTATCAGCTATGTTGAAAAGTGTTAAAAACAGGAAAAATTCGGAGAATCAATCTATAAACCAATCTTACAATAATAGAAGCGTAAAAAATAGAACGTTAAAAGCACCAAAAATTTTAAATTTTAAGCATACCGGTTTCGGTTGCATATAGCATACCTTCCTCAGTGCTAAGGATGGTGGAAATTTGCTCACATATATAGGAGAGATGGGGATTCAAGTTAAAGGTTTGTTGACCAATAGGGAAACAGAGGATTGCTGGTAACAGCCAATAGAAAAATAGATGGGAAATGGAACCGAAGTAGTGAGGGGAAAAAAATAAATTAAGAGACAGAAGAAAAACTTCTGTCTCTTAATTTATATATATATATATATATATATATATATATTATATCATTTCAAAATGCTAAAACAACATAACTTCAAAAGGAAGGTGTATATCTGCAGAAATTTTAAACTATAAAATATTTATAAAAACAAGAAAGACAGGTAAAAAAACAAAAACAGTCTGTTCTTCATCAGTGGGAGGACAGACAGAAAACTAACTCCACCCCCCACTTCTTAAAATTTGCAGGTTTCTGAACACATGTTCACCCCGCATTCAATACTGAAAACTATTGTCATTTTATTAATCTAATTACATAAAAAACTAAAACAACTCAAATTAAAAACTAACAAACATAATATTAACCATACAAAAACAAAAAACTTAAATAAAAAGGTCTTTTAAATAAAATAAAATATAAAATAAATATAAAATATATATAAAATAATATATATATATATATATATATATATATTCCTTCACTACTTCGGTTCCATTTCCCATCTATTTTCCTATTGGCTGTTACCTGCAATCCCCTGTTTTCCTATTGGTCAGTAAACCTTTAACTTGAATCCCCATCTCTCCTATATATGTGAGCGAATTTCCACCATCCTTAGCACTGAGGAAGGTATGCTATATGCTACCGAAACCGGTATGCTTAAAATTTAAAAATTTTGGTGCTTTTAATATTGTATTTTTTACGCTCCTATTATATTGCACCAAGCTCCTTCTTTATAATTATTCAATCTTACAATATTCAAAAGTTCGGGAATAATTTATCAATTTTAAGAATTCTTACGGTGATTAGAAGGTAAATTAAGATTTATAAATGACAATAATTGCATTTATAGCTTAAGCCTTATACATTTTAATTTCACTATTGGATTAGTAAGTATTTTTCCTAAAAAACTCGAAAGTTCTTATAAAATATAAATGACACACAATGAGTTGAAATGCAGCTAGTGTAATATAAAGTGACACACGCGAAAAATTAATTATGTCTTAAAGATAATGGAGTTCATAATTCGAGATAAACACGCATTTTCGGAAAACACTTTCAATAGAATTATAGTATTTGTACAGGTATAAAAGGTGAGCGCGATTACGTAAGAGCTTTTATATTTCTTCGCTCATTGGGAAATATTATAATTAATTTAGCAAATTAATTGGTGGAGAATTCTTGCTTTGAGTCTACTCTTTTGCTAAAATAAAATATTACGTCGATTAATAAAATACGAGTCGAAATCCGTTGAATGAAAATGTTTAACTAATTGACTGAATTTATTAAAAACTAGCTGTTTAACCCATTCTACGCACGGGAGTTCGTGAATTTAATTCTAAAACCAAAATATAGAAATATATTTTTCAACTACTGGGCATTTTTTAATGAAATTTAATTGATCATGTTACTATGGCAGCAGGCGATAAAACGATATCTTTGGAATAACGGAATAAATAGAATAAAAAATTTTCTTGATGTTTGTGATAAAATGTTTTTCTTTATTTAAAAGAAAGGTAATAATTAAGCGCAATTAAATAATCTCTAATTATTTGCATGTGAGGTAAAAGAATTAGCGTAATACCCGCTACAGCTTTTTTAGTTTGCAGCGTGGCATACGTAATATGCAATGCGTCTTGCATTAGAAAGGTAATTGTTGTGGTAACAATTTTATTGTGAATTTTCAATTGTTGACAGCTGCTATAACGAAAAATGTTTAAATTTGATAGGAAATTCCTGTAAAAGATGTGTTTTTTTTATTAATTAAAAGTTGAATATAAATTATTTCGATTCCGGATTCCTTTAGTTGCATCGGCCGTGTTTTAATACACATGTACCGTCGTGGAAAAAAAAAGTAACCCCCCCCCCCCCCCCCACTAACTCCTCAACAAATTATCGTAGAAGAAATTTACTGGTACCGAACGATTGGAAATAAAGTCTACTTTTAAACCACATAGATAAAATTTTCTTAGGGAGCCATCTACATATTAAAACGAACCATAACTTTGTTTTTTTCAATAGCAGTACACAATTCTGACAGCATAAATGAACTCTGCACCCTTCAATTAGCCTAAAAACAAATTTTTATGCAATTCGTACCATACGTTTCTCAGAAATTAATTATTTTAAAACGAGCGTATTTTAAGGGCTGTATCCAAATTGAAGTTCGGAAATCGATTGTTAACCGAGAGAGCTCCCTTCTTGATCAAGGCACCTTAAGAAGTCCATCAAGCCTGCTAGATTACAAAACAGCAGAAGAAATTTCAAACTCTCTAATCACTTCTATTATAGACGGCCCCTTAAACCACCATTTTGCCGTTTATTGAGCATAATTTGAAAACTACTTGGAATAAAAATGTGAAATTTGGGATTTACATAAAGCAGGACTTAATAAATCTAATTCCATAAAAAAAATCGTAGGTTGCAGTTCATAATTTTTTCGAATATTAATTTCATAACTCATATCATAAAATTATAAAAATTGATAATTCATCGTATTTATGTTTGGGTATATTAGTATTATTGCTACAAAAAAAATTAGCACATTAGGAGCATAATTTCTGGAGATATAAATAAAAATATGAAAATGTAATTTAACATTAGAAGCACTAAATTTTGAATGTTTGTAATTCAAAAACTTATCATTCAAATGACTTGAAATTTGGTGTCTAGGCATAATTTGAACCGAAGAATTGAATTATCTTGTTAAAATTGGGTATTGTCATTGAAAAAAAATGAAGTTTGAATTCGTTTTAATATGTAGATGGCCCCCTAAGCAAATTTTATATACATCATTTAAAAGTAGACTTTATTTCCAATCGTTCGGTACCAGTAACTTTCTTCTACGATAATTTGTTGCGGAGTTAGTAGGGATGTTTACTTTTTTTTCCACGACTGTACATGATATTTCACAATTCTGGCTTCCAAAATATGGATTTGTATAGCATTACAGACAGACAGACAGACAAATTTTCCTTTTTATATATTAGATAATAATTACATTTATAGCTTGAGACATGCATTTTAATTTAAAAATTGGATTGGTAAGTATTTTTCATAAAAAACTCGAAAGTTCTCATAAAATTCAAATGACACATAATGTGTTACGACGCAGCTAGTATAATATAAAGTGACATGCGCGAAAAATTAATTATTTCTTAAAGTTAATGGAGTTCATAATTCGAGAGAAGCACACATTTTCGGAGAAACGCTCGCAGTAGAAATTATAGTAATTGTTACTGGTATAAAAGGTGAGCGCGATTATGTAAGAGCTTTTATATTTCTTCGATCATTGGGAAATATTATAATTAATTTAGCAAATTAATTGATGGCTAATTCGTGCTGTGAGTCTACTCTAGCGCTAAAATAAAATATTACGCCCTTTAAGAAAACAGGAGAATATACCCGGGATATAGATGAAAACCATTTATTTAATTAATATTAGATTTTTAACCATTTGGAAAAATGGTTATTGTCCTCGTCAGGATAGGAAATCAAAAGTATATCTGAAGCGTTTTATTGGTTGAATCCGCATTTTATTCGTTTTTTGATTGGTCTATACACTAACCTTTACTTTCAACAGAGATGGATACTTCTGTTGCCACTATGACAAAAAAGTAATAAAAACTACAAAAAAATAATAATAATAACTCAGAAACAAATTGAGATACAGCTTTCAAACAAATTGAATTTAAAAGTACATTTTTTTCTCTATACGACAGTGTAAAAATTTATATTGTGGGATGTTTAGAAGTTTAAGAATGAAATTTCATTTAAAATGGGTCGTCAGATTTCTTGGAAATCTGACGATGGAAAAGCCTTTTCCCGAACAGCCAATGAAATGCTTGGATAATACATAAGTTTCAGGTGGATAATACGTACGAGTCGCAGGCGATTTCCGTCGCTTGCAGTTTTTACGTGCAATAACACTATTAATGTTTCATTCATGGCGTAGGTAATGTATGATCAACTTTGGAAATTGAAAAAGGCTTCTTTCTTAAGTATTTGACCTTGATATAAGGATTCAGGAGCATTTTTTGTTTGTCTTTATCTTAAAAAATGGCTCAGATATAGCAATTTCAATATCTAATATGAGTGACATTTTGAAAAACCTGATTTTTTGCCTGCGACAGCACTAGTATATATCAATCGATTCCGATGTGAGTGAGCATGTGCACAGCAATTACTAAGGTCTCGACCAAGTTCACTGGTTAGCCTCATCCACCCTGTTGTCTTAAAATGGCAGGCACTTTAAGAAATCGCCGAATTTGGCAGCCAAATATAAGTTACTTTAAATAAAATCAGCTTGGATAAAGCTGACTAATTTCGCGAAATTCTCATTCATACTGATTTAGTATTGATAAAAATTAGTATTGAATCTCCTATATTCGGTTTCCACTAAATTGAGCTTCGTGTGTTTGAATAATATAAGTTGACTTTTTTAAAATAAGGAATATGAAAGCTACCTCTTCCTCCCGGTACTGGCCGGAAGGACTTTTTTTTATTTACTTGTATTGATAACTTTTAAGTTGTGTTTAATTGTTAGTTCCTACCTATAAACACTGTTTTGGAGAGGCCTATATATGCCTATGATGGTTAGAGTTGCAGTAAAGCTATAGATCCTACCTACACAACTTCCAGGTTGTGTAATGTTTTAACTGAGCTTCTGACTGTAAAATGGTCAATGAAACATCGCCTTCATTTTGAAAGACCTATCCAATGATGTGCCACTCAATAGGGTGCATAATTGTTTTTCGTCTCTACCGCCATTTTGTATTTTACGGCCGCCATTTTGAATTTATAAAAACAAAACCTAGCCTATAATCATCGGACAGTTAGGACGAATCGATAGAGACCTCATTCATTAAAATCCATCCAGCCGTTGGGATGTTTCGAGGGTATAAAGTAATCCATATACCCAGATACGCGTGAAACACATAACGCTTCTTTTCAGTCGAGTAAAAAAAGAACAAAACTCCCAAATATTTTCAACGTCATCAAATTTTATTTCGATTTCCTGTTAAACTGCTAGTAAGTTGCATTCATTAGGATAAAAAGCAAGTAAACAAAATATATTTTTTTTTTGTTTGGGGGGGGGGGGGGGTGGAATCAGATATATATATATATTTTTTTTTTAGTCTTTTTCAACATTCCGAGATATAGCTTGTTTGAACCAAATAAGCTAAGCTGTCTCTAAATCTTCGTGCTCAGCAGTTCTCTACTTATGACATACTGAGCTCAACATTAACGTAATGGAATCCCTGTTTTTTATTATTGTTGATAACGTGGAATTGGCAATGCAAAACTCTTTGCAGATTTCTGTTTTCGTCCTTCTTTTTTATCAACTGCATTAAGCAGCTTCATCTTCATTTGAAGCGAAATAGCAGCTTGTTTTCGCACAGATTTCTCAGCCATTATGCTCATAAAACATAACCCAATTCTCTAATTTTCTCTCAAAATTCAGTGGTTTTAACACAAAACTCACCAATTTCAACTTAAACTAACTAGCTCGAAAACGAATTTTTTTTTTCGTGTTAAACGATTTTTGTTTCGTGTTAAAGAACAAAAATGTATTAAATTGCATCGTATATCGTCCGGATTGCTATATCATTTCGTGTTAACCGATTTTTCATGTTAAACGTTTTCGTATTAAACGTATTGCACTATATAGTCCTTTTAGTAAATGTGCATTACCTGAATAAATTCATAAATTCCAGTTCGCATTTGAACTTCTCCATCTTAGTTTGAATTTTTTTTTTTTTTTTTTTTTTTTTTTTTTTAATATATATATATAAACTTTAAAATAAATTACTTTTCATCTTAATTTTGACAGTGTAATCTCTCTATTATATAAAAAAAAAGTAACTAACGCTGTCGCCGCCGCCACCGGTTTTGAATTTTTTGTAACCGGTGGTCTTTCTTCGTTAATTAAGAAAACTACTTCATACAAAAATATGAAAATAAGTGGTATTATAGAGAAATGTTTGATAAACACGCTGATGCAGATAATTTTAAAATCGAATAATTATTTTAAGAGATATTTATTGTTAAAGTTGATCAAAATCGTTCCAGTAAAAAAGTTTTATAGGAGCAAATACTATACAGGAATTTAAACATTTTCAGAATTAGAAGTTCCCGATGTGCAGACTGCATTTATTTTTTTAATTTGACTCATTTTTTGAGGATTTATTTCCATTTTAAATTCAAATTTTCATCATTTCGAGAAATATTTTTTACATCTTTTAGAAAAGAGTTTTATTTTAAATTGTTGCCAATTAGTAAAATCAGCGCAAAGAATAAAATTTCTTCAAAATTAAAAATTTATTTACACGTGACTATTATAGACAGAAAAAACTGTAAAATAAGAACTAAACGATTACCTATTACAAATAGGAAAATATTGATAATTACGTCATAAAAACAATATTTACACGTGAATTTTAAAAGAGAAAGAAAATTGTAAAATAATAAATTCATTAATAAGCGTTAAAAGATCTCATTGGTTACTGAGCTGCATTTAATGCATCTGCATACCTATAAGCGGGTTACCATAGGGAGGGACCCTGTTCTGTCGCCAAATGCCGCCAAGTTTGCCGCCCAACGTGGCGATATATCGCCAAAATTGACGCCAACTTGGCGATATCTCTAATATTTCGCCAAATTCCCATAGACTTCCGCTGTAAACCAATAGGGTTTACTTGTTTACAAAAAATCAGCAAATTGACATATTTTGAACCAATACAGATGTTATTGAACAAGAGTCGCATTGCTCTTGTATTGAGAATTCTAAGACAGCGCATATAATATTTCTTTTCTAACAACAAAGTATTTTCACATGAATATTAAAAAGAAAAAGAAACTTTGGGGAAAATTGCGTCAGATTTAAAGCGATACATTTAAAATGTCTTATTTAAAAAAAAAAAAAAAAATTCTTATAGCGTTGTTAAAAGATACTGGTAGACAAAGACTCTGTTTACTTAATTCATTTATAGTTATTTGCTTATTTTCACATGTTTCACTTATATGATTTAATCAAAGATAAAAACAACCCGTTAGCAGGAAGATAGACACTGTTTTTATTATTATTATTATTATTATTATTATTATTCATTCTTCCGAAATTTTTTTAGAGCGGATCAAATTAGCCTGCTTTTAGAGTTTGCGGTGTCTAAACGGGGGTTGGCGAGCGTAGCTCGCAAGGGACAGAGCCTCCTAGTCATAAGAAAAAAAGGAAAAACACTTTTACGTGTTCTCTTTTGTTATCTACATATGAATTATAAGTTAACGAGTAAGCTAATAATTAAAATTTAGAAAGGTCTTCATATCTATGTTCTCTTATGCTATGCCAATTATTATTTAAAATATTTTATTAATATTTTATTTTATTAAATTATCAATAGTTAAAACTCGGAAAAGAATGCGTAATTTTTTGATATTAAATGGAAAACAAATCAAAAATTACGTAATTATTATGATTCATTTATCATAATGAAATATTAAAAAGGTAAGGAAAATGCGAAAATAAACAACATGTTTGGTAAATGTTTAAAAATCAATGACTTAAAAAGTTAAAGAAAAAATAAACAGGATTTTCTGGAATAATTTAATGTAGCTTCTTTTTGGAAAAAAGAAAGATTTCAAATATCACAAGTTAAATTAATTATTTTTTATCCGATTATTAAATTTATTATATACAGAGCAATGAGTAGCATTCATAGTTCGTTATAGTATACCGGAAAGCACAAATGAATTTCGTTACATTATAATACAGGCTTAGCCTAAATGATTCATCTTGTTTCAAAACACTGTGTATTGAGAGGTATGTGATCTATAAAGACAGGTGATACATGACAAGATACATACACTCACCAAGTATAAAAACCAGCCTCGTGGCTCTCGTGCAGGAACGCGTCACCGCTTGATTTAATTTGATTTGATTTGATAGCCTAAGAGGGACTGCTCAGACCAGCACCTGGTCTTGTAGAGCATAGCATCCCTCCCGGTCACCTTTATTAAGGTTAATAAAAAAAAAAAAAAAAAAAAAAAAAAAAAACAATGAAAAAGTTGCGATTTTCAGCCGGAGCTGTACCCGCCATTAAACACGACAAGGGGCGGGTTTTAAAATAAGTTTGCTCAAGAAAAAAATAGTAATTATAAGCTATGGTCTAAGACCAGATCGGCTCTGCCACGGAAGAACCCTCAACGCGACAGGCGGCAGAGATTGAGAAGAAGTTCAGCATTGGGAATTGCAGCTGACGTCTACTAGGTAAGGTTTGAGAGATCTCTGAGAAAAAGATATATTTTACGTAGTTTTCTGTTAAGAGGCTACTTCAGTTAAATGGAAAGACGCATTCGCTAATGCTAATCCTATGGAAGAAATTTATAAAGATATCTCGGCCGCATTTCAATATTTTTAAATGATTTCTTTTGCATTGTATAGCTGAGATCTATCTGTACAAAGGCCGTTGTTTACTTTTTCGATTTTGTTTAGAGGTATTTCTTATGAGGACACTTTCATTTTCGGAACCGGTTTCAAAAGTAAAAGCATTCTCATAAAAAATATCTGAAGTCAAAATCGAAAAAGTAAAAAACGGCCTGCATACAGCTCAATCTCAGCTATACAATGCAAAAGAAATTATTTAAAAATATTGAAATGCGACCGAGATATCTTTATAAATTTCTTCCATAGGATTAGCATTAGCGAATGCGTCTTTCCATTTGACTGAAGTAGCCTCTTAAGGGCATGTCTATTTAGGATATTTCGAAGCCATTCCTTGAGAGGGATGGCAGGATTTTTAATATGCCCCTGTGCTGTTAGCGGGCAGGTGAAATAATAATGGGAGGGCGATGCCACTGCACCGCATTCGCAAAGGAATGTGTCTGCACATTTATTTTTGTGGAAGTAAGTTCAAAAGGGACCATGCCCCGTGAGAAACGCTGTTGTGTGTGGGGAGAGGCTGTAGTGGGTTACTGAAACTATCGGTATTAGATTATATGTCTGTCGGACTTTGTCGGTATTATCCCAGATTAATTGCCATTCCTTAATTATTTTAGCTTTTCGTGAACGTTTTATGTATGTCGGTGGAAGTGGGAGATGGATACCTATATGTGATTTAGCAGTTGCTTCCTTTGCAAGTTGCGGCTGCTGTTTCATTACCCTGAACGCCCGTGTGCGCTTGTGGACATTGACGGAAACATGCTATTGAACGTATGTACGGAACTGGATTACCATTGGGATGTGTGCCGGGTGACTAAGGGCGCACACATTGAGCACTTGTAGTATGTACCAGAAACTTGGTGAGTGTGTGTATCTTTTCATGTATCACCCGTCTTTTTACGTTGTACACATGTAAATTACCAGTCTTTTGAAAAAAGATGAAACATTTAGTCTAACCCTGTATATGGGAAAAAATTATTTGCTATGCATTTTAGTGATGTTGTGATTTCTTACAGAGACACACAAAAGAATTTGGTTATAAAACGGACTATCATAGATTCCATTGTAGGAAAGAAAAAAAAATTAATAATATTCTGTTAATGTTGGAAAATGTTTTATAAGGTTTCATAAAATTTTTCATATATAACGATATCATTTTAGGGAGAGGGGGATCTGGCATATGATATCGTAAGATATCTCTAAGGGGAGGGGGGATTTGTCTTTTAATATCGTAATCGTTTTTGATCCAACTAAAATTTTCTTTTTTTATTAGTAACTTGTCCTTTACATCAAAATAAGTCTGATATCTCTTTTTATGAAATTACAGAGTTATTATTAAAATCATTAAATTGATTAAAAAATCATTTAATTCCAAACTGTGGAATATCCCAACGTTTGGTATTCCTATTCTTCTGCCATCTGTGTATGCATATATAACTCGCTGTTGAGAAACTACGTCCGAAGTATGTTGGAAATTATACTTGTTATGTTTACTATTAAAGAAAAGAGAAAGAACGTTGTCCACCTGTTATTTAGGTAAAAAGTTCTGTCTCCTCCCCCCCTCTCTGCGCAGGCGCAAGGGCAAGAAGACATTATTATAATTGAATGCATTATGTAACAAAAAGCTATTTTAAATACGTTTAAATAGTAGCTATTTCTTTTAAATGTTATTAGATATAAAATTATTTCATATATACTAGTGATATTTTACTGACATATCTTCATTTGAATCAATAAATGTATAACCATATGATGTCGAGTTAGCCGTATATATGAGTTCCGCCATCTACGAATTCTACGATATGATTTTAGGCTTAAGGCTGCGTCACTCGGAATACTACCGTCTTCCATGATCTGTATAGCTCTACAAACAACAACAACAAAAATTTGAAAAAAGCAAAATAATCATAATGTTATATACGTACAGCCTCTAATCTATGCGTGATGAATGATTTTTCGTTCTTGTTAATCGTTCAATGGGGAAATTATAATTAATTGAAGGAATTAATTGAAGACGAAGTCTTGCTTTCAATCTGTCTTCTTGAGCTAAAAGGACTCGCATTCCTTTTAAAAGAATGTTTATCACCTAAAATAAATTTATAAGTTTTAGCTCACATTTGAATTTCTCTATTTTCTTTCAATTTTTTCTTCAGTTTTGTTTTTATGTTTTATTTTTTTTTTAAGTAAAAATACGTTGGGTATTCATCCCACCTTCATTTATTTACGTACAATTTTAACTTTTGAATTTTTAAAAAGCTTTTTTTTTTTCAGGTTTCTAAGCTCTCTTATACTATGCCAATTATAATTTAAAAATTTAATCAAAACGTTAATAATTAAAAGTTAAAAAGAAAGGAAGGAGAAACTGTTGAATTTAAAGTGAAGAAAAATTACATTTGCTTTATTGAGGTGCATTTTTATTTAACAAAAAATCAAGTATATAAGAAAATTATGAAAGTAAAATTTATGTCAGTGAATCTTTCAATTTGAATAAACTTGATTTAAAGCAAGAAAAAAGCAAAATAAAAGAAGATTTTCCTTAACTTACACTAGATTCTTTTCAGAATAACATAAATAAATTTTATTTATCATTGCCTAATTTAATCAAATTAAAGATTTTAAGCTGATTTCTGTTTTGAAAACTTATAAAAACACATTTAGTGCTCAAGAAGGATATACCGCCCAAAAATTAAAACTGTCCGCTAGGGGTTTAACACTTTATATCCTGAATTTTTAATAAAAACAATTGCTTTACCTGAATAATTATTTACGTTAATGCTCTAAAATATCCAGAACAACATACATAATTGAAGAGCTAAGTGGAAGAACATGTAAAGTAGCAAAAATTACATTTGAAGAAATTTGAAGTAAAAGTTTTTGCTATAAATTTTAATGATTTATTTTCTATTTGTTACCATATGTTTAAAATATTAACAGGTATGGTACTAAACTCTCTCAGAAAAACTTATTCTTATTTAATTTACAAATATTAAAAATTATTAATATTATTGACATTGTTAAATATTAAAATATTAAATATTAATGAATAATGTCTTAAATCTTCAAGACTAAATGGAATCTTAGTATTTTAGCTTCACCATGCGATAGAATACCTCATAATGCTTTCATCGAGAAGTTAAAAAAAATTTTTTGAAAATGTGGCATAACATGTTCATCCACTCAGCTCTTCAATTATAATTTGATTTTTAGATAATTTTTTGGTGCGTTCGTAATTATATAAATACGTAGCACCTATAGTCGTCGTTCAGTCCGTCCGTCTGTCTGTCCGTCTGTCCGCATATAACAGAGCAAAAACTACCCAACCGAATAGTCTGAAATTTTTAATATATAACTGTTGCAAAATTTTGTCGAGTCATTTCCAATTATATGAAAATCGGATGCATAGTTTAATGACAGGGACAGTCAAAAGTTTTCCGTTACATGGAGGTCAATGGGAAAAAAAATATTTCAAGTGCATTTTAATGTTGTTACAGCCTTTCGAACAGAATGAAATGGATAGGCACTTATGAAGTGCACTAAAATATATATTTAGTACAATATGCTGTGCAAAAGGTATTTATAAAACTAAGTACGAACGCACCTCATTTGCCACGTTTGATGAGCAATTTCCAACTTGTTTTAATTAAAACTGATTTAATAAATCGATAGTTAGAGCTATTTTTGCAAAATATGTACTAGAATAATTAACAAAAAATACTGTTGTGGAAATCTCACAATTCTTATAAGAACAGTGTCATTAAATGTATTGCGATTCCTATCTGTAACAGAGAAATGTTTCGTAGTTGCAAATTTTTCGTATAATATTTTTGAATAGGATAAAAACTACACATAGGTAAATGGTTGAGAAAATAACCCCATTGAAAAGTATTTATCTTCGACTGTTTCACTGTGCTTTCTAAATAGGATTGAGAAAATTATTTTGTATGAAAAATGCAATCTACTTTTATTAGTAGACGAATTAAATTTTACATTGAATTTTCTTTAATGGTACTTAAAAGTACTGTCAGGGTATAAAGAGTTAAAGAAATTAAATAGGTAAAAGAAATTGAAATCTATAGCAGGCATGGCAATGTAAAGCAGGATATAAATTTTCTCAACAATTATAACTTTTAACCCCTTCAGTTCCGAAGCTAAAATAATAACACAAATGCTTATTCATTGGTTTTTTCCAAACAAAATGACATCATAAACGACAGAAAAATATCTTTTCTGAAATGGATCCTTTGGGCGCTTAGTAATTTAGGTTCAAAAATTGGGATTTAAAACTACAAACCGCCTTAAAATATCAGTTTAATAACCATTAACCTAAATTAACGCAATCCCAAATTTAAGAGCTTTACACAAGTAAATAATCTACAAATCCTCAAATTTTTTTATTGAAAAAGATTTAAGTTAAATACTTATGAAAATTTCTCGCTTTCTTGGTCATACTGTCTTTTGGACATTTTCAAGCATTTTGCAAACTCAGATGAAAATAACATTTATTTTATGCAGGAATCAGCTTTGGTGCTGCCATTTATTCGTTTGCTTTGAACGCAAAAAACATTCAACTGTTAAGAAGTGATGTGAAAATGTAAAAAAAATTGGACATTTTAGTTTTTATAAGGAAATGAACAGAGGTCCCCGTTTAGAGACCTAGGGACCGAAGAGTTTAAAGGGAAAACGTGCTATACTCTAATATTTTTCGTTATTCAAAGATAGTAGTGTGTAGATAGCTTCATCTACTTTAATCACGTGTTTATCTGTAGTATAATTAAAAAAAAAAGGATATATGCATAGAGCCAACTTTTCATTTAGGCTTCATTGAATTTAAGTAATTACATAGATATAAATCTATAATTGTTTTCTTGCGATATTAATGTTGGACAATCGCAATATCCCATGTCATACTACGTGTGTGGTTCAATAATTATTGTCCCTAGTGTATATAACATATTTGTACTGCGATTGTTGATGTGGAATATCGAAGCCTACTGTCTTAAATGCCTATAGGCTCAATATCAGAACCGTAGCTGCTCTATATTAACATAGTTTTGGAGGGAGGGGTGAAGTTTTAAAGACCTATTTTTGAGGGAGTTTTTAAGTAGGGGGGGGGGGGTGAAGATGAAATGCTGGTTTGCAGCTTATGAGGCTACATTTGTGACAGTGGATGAGATGTGGCTACATCACTATGATCCCGAGTCCAAACGACAGTAGTTACGTCTCCTCCACTGTCACAAATCTGGTCCTATAAGCTAAAAATCAGCCTTTCACCCCCACTCTCCCCCTTTCACTCCTCCTTCCAAAACTATGTGAATACAACAGCTACGATTCTGAAATTGAGTATATAGGCATCTAAGACATTAGGCTTCGATATTCCACAACAACCATCGCAGTACAAATATTTTATATACACTAGGGACAACCATTATTGAACCACCCTCGTACTATCAATAATGATACAACACATTTCATTTTACTTCGTAATCGATTGTTTTACAAAATATAAACAAAAATTGGTCAGTTCTGTGCAATAATCTCAATGGAAAGATCAAACACTTCTCACGCTTGAAGATTTAATAAATAATTACATAGATATCAATCTGATATATTTCTCTATGGTAGCTGCAATATTAGTATTGGACAATCGTAATATTACAAGTCACAACTATTATCCATAATACGACACATTTTACTTGATAATCAATTATATTACAAAATATAATCGAAAATTGGTCATATCTGCTCAAAAACTACAATGGGAAGATCAAACACTTCCTACTCTTGAAGATTTAATAAATAATTGCATTCACAATTACATATAAATTTCAATCTGATATCGTTCTCTATGGTAGTTTCAATTTTTATAGCTGAAAATCGCAATATCGCAAGTCATCCTTCTATCGATAATACAACACATTTTGCTTGATAATTGATTATGTTACAAAATACAATCGAAAATTGGTCATTTCTGTGCAAAAGCCTCAATGGGAAGATCAAATACTTCTTACTCTTGAAGATTTTTTTCATTTTTACAGAAACTAGGGTATAAAACCCGGCCTTCCCGTGTTACATAATATAGATGAAACCCATTTATTTTTTTTGTTCTTATTGAAAACTCTAATAACTTTTTTTACATTTAATTTTTTTCTTCCTTTTTTTTTCGAGCGCTATCAACACCAAAAAGCATTTTTATATGAATAACATCATTAAACTTTCAAAATTTATAAAAAGCGATATAGACGCAAAGGCGACTGCGCAGACCATCACCTCATGGAGTTGGCAGTTAAAATTCCAGGATTAGACAAAACTCGATTCGCATATTAAAATGCAGCTGGTCTACTAAGTCATATCTTGGTGGAAAACCTGCGGACCGTAATTTAATGGTTGATAGGTAGGTTTATCACTGTGTTTTCCTGCAACCAAAGGTACATAGTTAAAAATTTGTACCATTTGCTGCATCGTCACTCCACCGCTTTTATAGAAAACGGTTACTTCACTGTATCATGGGGCATTCTCCTTGGTCAGAATAGAGATATTCTATAAAAGCGGTGGAGTGACTATGCAGCAAATGGTACAGATTTTTAACAGTGTATGAAAACCTGGAGGACTCGGAGCAGGAAACCACAATAGCAAATCTACAAGTCAATCATTAAATAGGGTTTGCAGGTATTTTCCACCGCGATATGACTTCCCAGACCAGTTTCATTTCAATATGCGAATCGAGTTTTAACTAATCCTGGAATTTCAGACATCAACTTGATGAAATGATAGTCTGTGCAGCTGCATCTTGGTCTAATACTTTCTTATTAGCCTCCTGTCAAGATTTGGTAGCTAAAAGTGTCAACAAAGATCGCTATTTACAGCAGCAATTTTAATTCTGATAATTTTATTGATTTAAGCGTGGAATTCGATTACATGTCTCAAATTTGCGTTTTATTTATATTTTCTTATTTTATTTATATATCGAAGAAGCTTTAATTTTTTTATGGAATATAAGCGGAAAATAAGTGCCGAACTATCTATATTATTTTAAGTGCAAATAGATTTATGTTTCGCAATCGTCTGTACGCGGTAGAGATAGATTTAAAAAAAAAAATTATGCTTGAAAATTATTTTGAAAAGCTTAAAAAATGAGTAAATTGCCATACAGTTTACAACAAATCGCAGTACAGTTTTCAAACTTATCGCATTTGAAAGTACACTTTTTTCTTTATTCGAAGGTGTAAAAACCGAAAACGCGCGATGTTTAGAAGTTAAAAATTGCAGTAAAAGCAATCTGTGGGGGGAGGGATGTAAGTGATAAAAACGGGGACGACTGGTCAAATAGTGAGGTCAGAATACTTACCGATTAATGCTACCATGTTAAGATCCAACATGTTACTATCATTCACGGTTGCCTATATGTCATTTTGAATTTTGTTATGGACCATTTTCTCTAATCTGTTGTTTTCTTTAAAAGTTTGACTGTTTTTCTTTTCGGTTTACAACGTAGACTGTATTGGAACTGATCAAGTCATCCTCGAACATACGATTTTGATAAGTACAGCAATGATCCTTCTAAGTTTAAGATACATTTTGACATATTGCTTGTTAAATTACCTCTCACCTATACAAGGTGACGTTATGTTTTTTAGAATACTCCATTGCTAAAATGGGGAAATTTGACGAACCAATGCTATCATCTAATGACGAAGATAAATGGTACATTGTAAAAAAAACGGACTGAAAAACGGAGATTCTACTGGCAATCTATTTTCTGATTAAAAACGGAAATTTTTCTGTGATTTATGGTGAAAATTTTCCGAAAAATGCGGAAAAAGTACTGGCGTCTAGATTGCCAGTAGAATCTCCGTTTTTTAGTCCGTTTTTTTTTTTTTTTTTTTTTTTTTTTTTTTTTTTTTTTTTTAACAGTGTATTGATGATGCTTGAATCTTGAACTATGCGTAAACTCAAAGGAGAAAAAAAGGGTGGATTGAGTGTTGCAGTTGTAGAGGTTGAGCACATGAAGCCAGTTTAAGTGCTGAAGAAGGGGAAAATAAACTCATACGTGTCTGATTGATTTTTTTTTTATTTTTTTTTTTTTTTTTGGGGGGGGGGGAGTGTAGCAAGTTAGTTTCTTTTGAAAACAATAACAATGCTAATTTGGTTTATATTCTTTTTATATATTTATAACTTCATTTTTTCCGACGGAATAAACTTGTGCAACAAGGCTAAAATTAGGTTTCAAATTTATGGTATTTCATATAAGCACCCCATTTTATCCAACCGATCGTCTAAAACGGTGACTTCGGACATTTCCCATAAAAATATTTGTTTATGCCTACCCTAATGATTTTTTCTAACAAACAGCCTTGAATTCTGATGGTCTAGGACTTGCTCTAAAATTAAAATAGCTTAATAAATAAAGACACAATCTTGCTTAATGGTACACAAAACACGAACTTTAATAAGCTAAAAATTAACTTCTACGTTTCGAGCTGTTTCTACAGCCGTCTTCAGGAAAATAGGATGGTAAAATGGCTCAAAGTTCGGAGGCGAAAGCTTCCTGTGTAAGAAATAATTAGTCGAAACTTGACCAATGATTTGAATACAAAAATGTAGTGTTGCCACGCAGTGAAAATAAATAGTGATTAATGAACTGAGATCAAATGAATCAAAAGGTCGATTTAAGAAACCACGAGTGTCGCCATCTACACATGATTTCATGATATATTTTCCTGAAGACGGCTGTAGAAACAGCTCGAAACGTAGAAGTTAACTTTTAGCTTATTAAAGTTTTGTATTCGTGTTTTGTGTACCATTAGGCAAGATTGTGTCTTTATTTATAGTAGAGCGCCGAATATCCGAACAAGTCGGGACCAACCCTAGTTCGGATAAGCAAAAGTTCGGATAAATGGACAGACAATTTAACGGATGCACCTGGCTATACTAAAATTTTCAAACTTATCCTCTTCACACTTATACTAAAATCTCCACGCATTAGCTTGACAGCACTAGTTAATGTTGGTATGATTAAAAATTGGTTTTTGTCTTTTTAATTTTTTTTTTGTTTACTTTTTATTAGCATTTTCTGAACGCCAGAGATTATAATAAAGCTTAGGACTGTCAGCATCAGTGGTGGCGTGTTTAATTTTCTTTCGTCTTTTTGTTTACATTTTTATCATTTAAAAACAATATCTCTTTTTATCTTTTTCTGAACTCTAGAGATTATAATTTAAGCAAAAAAAAGCTTTCGATTGTTGCTTGCTTCAAAGAAGACATTCTTTTCCATACTGCCATGTCTCGAATTCTTCTTAAATACGTTAGTTGAATAGGATCAGCATTCTTCTGCCGTTCGAGCCATTTCACAGCTGTTTCCAAACATTCAAAGGCTTCGTTATGTGATGGACCATGATCATTTTCAATTTCTGTTTCGTCTTGAATATCATCCACAATCTCATCATCATTTAAAATGTGATATCCAGGTCTAATAGGATGTTTGGATAATTGGAAGTTCGTTTTAAAAAAAAATTTGAGAGAAATAGGGTGTTCGAATTGGAAGTTCGGTTAATTGGAGTTCGGATCATCGGCGCTCTACTGTATTATATTTTATGGTGCAATTTTCCAGTATGTGTTATTAAAATAGCTTGCCGGATTTTTTTCAGTTTAAAATTTTTTTCGGTAGGTCAAATACGTTAGAGTTCTCATTTTAAACATCTTTACCCTACTATTGATACAACGTCAAAAGGTTGTCAGCGTTACGGACGGAAACGTTTGTTCTTTATAATATAGCTATTATTCCAGAAAAAAGAAATAATATTCTTTTTCTTACCAACTCTGCGATAAGAAACATCTGCGCCCGTTAAATTCCATCATGATACTTCGATTTCTTCTCGGGCATCTCAAAATGTTGTGTATCTGCAGTCGTTTAAATTGCTCCATGGAAAATTTTATTTCCTTGGAATCTTTAAAAATCTCATTTTTCTTTTCCACGTGGCATTTATGCAGTATATTCTTCAAGATAGCATCTTTAACGGCGTTTGATGGTATATTGATCGACTGTTTGGATTCCTGACGCTGCATTCTTTCGTAACGCAAAATAATAATAATAATAAAGAAATAATAATAATAATAAAGAAAAAAAAAAGCAATTTAACAAATTACAACGACCATTTGGAAAATGATTTTTTCAAAGACTAAAATTTAAGACATAAAAAATCGCATGGAGTTGATCATACATTACGTACGCCATGAATTAAACATTAATAGTGTTATTACACGTAAAAATTGCAAGCGACAAAAATCGACTGCGACTCGTCAGATTTCCTGAAACTTACGTATTATCCAAGCATTTCATTGGCTGTTCGGGAAAAGGGTTTTCCATCGTCAGATTTCCAAGAAATCTCACGACCCATTTTAAATGAAATTTCATTCTTAAACTTCTAAACATCCCACAATATTACTTTTTGCACCGTCGTATAGAGAAAAAAATGTACTTTTAAATGTAATTTGTTTGAAAGATGTATCTCAATTTGTTTCTGAGTTATTAAATTTTTTTTTGTAGTTTTTATTACTTTTTTGTCATAGTGGCAACAGAAGTATCCATCTCTGTTGAAAGTAAAGGGAAAATACATTACTGTATAGACCAATCAGAAAACGAATAAAATGCGGATTAAACCAATTAAAAGCTTCAGATATGCTTTTGATTTCCTACCCTGACGAGGACAATAACCATTTTTTCCAAATGGTTAAAAAAATACGGGGTTTCTTTAGGTGCGTTTGTAATTACATAAATACGTAGCACCTATAGTTGTCGTCTGGTCCGTCCGTCTGTCCGTTTATAACAGCGCAAAAACTACCCAAACGAACGGTTTGAAATTTAATGTATATAATTGTTGCAGAATTTTGTCGTTCTATTTCGAATTTTATGGAAATCCAATCAAAACTTAAAAAAGATATTAATAAAAGTCTTCTTCTTTCTATTAAATCCTATCATACTTAATGAATTCAATGGTATCCCATGATAGGTCATGATTCTAGGTTACCATGGTGATTACATCCTATTTAAGATAGAGCCCTATTATTTCCGTATTACTGAATTTAACATATAGAATCGTAATAAATTTTGTATTCATGCCTTTTTGCATATGAGTGCAACAGCTATTGCAACAAGATTTCAATGTTTATAAAACTAGTAACAGTACGAACGCACCTCATTTGCCACATTTGACGTACGATTTCCGACTTGTTTTAAACTGCCATCTACTACATACAGGATGCCCATAATTAAACGATCCGTTTTAAAGTAGACGAAACTATTGTTCATAAAGCTGTGAAAATTTGTGAAAGGCGTAATTTTGTTTAAGCGAGAAAAATTAGTTGAAAATTTTCCTACTAGAGGGCGTTTTTAATGAATTACACATTTAGTTTACGATAGTTTAGAAATTTTATTCATAAACTTTACTTGATCTTAAAGACGGCATTTCACGACATGTTCTTGGAATTTTCCAGAACACACTGCGGCCAACTGTGGAACATGCTACCTTACGATTCCAGATGGTAGCTGAAAATGATGGCCGTCACGTGGAGCATGTTTAGTTGTAATAAAACTTGTAAATTATCGTAAATGTATGCTAAATAGGTAATTCGTTAAAACACGCCCTCTAGCGGCGTAATTTTAAATTATTTCTTTCGCGTATACAAATTTCCATACCTTTGTTATGTCCTCCACAAAATTTCACAACATTTTCTGAACAATAGTTCCGTTTGTAGAAAACTTTAAAATAGCATCGTTTAATCATGGACATCCTGTATATAGACAAAATTCAAATGAGAATTTCGTTCTGACTGCTTATAACTTGAGTTCTTCTGAATAAATTTTGCTGGGATTTGCCCTGTTAGTTACATAAGGTTTTACAAAAGGTTTTGGTATATTTCATATTGTTCTACGTTGCTTAGTTACAGAATTATGGGGGAACATTCTATAATCAGGTGAATCCGATTATGAAAGATTACCCTTTTTAAAGAGTTTTACTAAACGGATTTTAATGAAACTTAACCATTTTTTTTTTTTAAATATTAAGTTAGAAATCAACTAAAAACTTTTAACTAGTTATTACTGAAAAAAACTTACAAACATTTAAATTTTACAGAACAATCAGTTATATCTAAAAAATAAAATATCTTTATTTTTCCTAAATAACCTAATGATGATTTGGCTTTCACTATCATCTATGGTACTTTTTTTTTTTTTTTTTTTTTTTTTTTCAGAATCCAGACAGGAAGACTATACAGGCTAAGGACAAAGTTTATAAGTTAATTCGTTAGTTAAAATAAAACCATTTTTTTATACTAAGTTAAAAATTAACTAAAGACTTTTAATTATTTATTAGTGAAAAAAGTACAAAAATTTAAATGTTACAGAACAAACAGTTATATCTAAAAAATAAAATGACTTTCTTTCTCCCAAACCACCTAATGATGATTTGACATTTACTGTCATCTGTGTTACGTTTTGTTTACTTATTTTCTGGGTCCAGAAGGGAGACTATTCTGAAAGGGTAAAGTTTAAAAGTTAATTTCTTAGTTAAAATAAAACTATTTATTTTTTTAAATATTAAGTTAGAAATTAACTAAACACTTTTAATTATTTATTATTGAAAAATAATTACAAAAATTTAAATTTTGCAGAACAAAGAGTTATATCTGAAAAATATAATGGCTTTATTTCTCCCAAACTACCTAATGATGATTCAGCATTTACTGTCATCTGTGGTACTTTTTTTTTAAAGTTATGTTCAGAGCCCAGACAGGGAGACCATTCTGGCTAGGGACAAAGTTAATAAGTTATTATCTTAGTTAAAATAAAACCATTTTAAAAAATAATAATAAGTTAGAAAGTAACTAAAGCCTTTTAACTACTTATTATCGAAAAAAAAATTACAAAAATTTAAATTTTACAGAACAAAGAGTTATATCTAAAAAATTAAAATGGCTTTCTTTCTCCCAAACTACCTAATGATGATCTAGCATTTAATGTCATCTATGGTACATTTTTTTTAGTTGTGTTCAGAATCCAGACAGGGAGACCATTCTGTCTAGGGACAAAGTTTATAAGTTAATACCTTAGTTAAAATAAAACCATTTAAAAAAATAATAAGTTAGAAATTAACTAAAGACTTTTAACTAGTTATTACTGAAAAAAAAATTACAAACATTTAAATTTTACAGAACAAAGAGTTCTTTCCAAAAAATTAAAATGGCTTTCTTTCTCCAAAACTACCTAATGATGATCTAGCATTTACTGTCATCTATAGAGCCTTGGTTTTAGTTATGTTCAGAGTCCCGACAGGGAGAAAATTCTGACTAGGGACAAAGTTTATAATTTAATTCCTTAGTTAAAATAAAACCATTTTTTTAAATGCATATTAAGTTACAAATTAAATAAAGACTTTTAACTAGTTATTATTGAAAAAAAATTTCAAAACTTAAAATTTTACAGAACAAAGAGTTATATCTAAAACATAAAATGGCTTTCTTTCTCCCAAACTACCTAATGATGATTTAACATTTACTGTCATCTATGGAACTTTTTTTTAGTTATGTTCAGAGTCCAGACAGGGAGACCATTCTGGCTAGGGACAAAGTTTATAAGTTAATTAATTAGTTAAAATAAAACCATTTTTTAAATGCATATTAAGTTACAAATTAATTAAAGACTTTTAACTAGTTATTATTGAAAAAAAATACAAAACTTAAAATTTTACAGAACAAAGAGTTATATCTAAAACATAAAATGGCTTTCTTTCTCCCAAACTACTTAATGATGATTTAGCATTTACTGTCATTTAAGGTACTTTTTTTTTTAGTTATGTTCAGAGTCCAGACAAGGAGACCATTCTGGCTAGGGACAAAGTTAATAAATTATTACCATAGTTAAAATAAAACCATTTTTAAAAAATAATAATAAGTTAGAAAGTAACTAAAGACTTTTCACTAGTTATTATTGAAAAAAAAATTACAAAAATTTAAATTTTACCGAACAAAGAGTTATATCCAAAAAATTAAAATAGCTTTCTTTCTCCCAAATTACCTAATGATGATTTAGCATTTGCTGTCATCTATGATACTTTTTTTTTTAGTTATTTTCAGACTCCAGACAGGTAGACCATTCTGGCTAGGGACAAAGTTTATAAATTGATACCTTAGTTAAAATAAAATCATTTAAAAAAAATAATAAGTTAATAAATTAAATAAAGACTTTTAACTAGTTATTATTGAAAAAAAAATTACAAAAATTTAAATTTTACTGAACAAAGAGTTACATCTAAAAAATTAAAATTGCTTTCTTTCTCCCAAACTACCTAATGATGATCTAGCATTTACTGTCATCTATGGTACATTTTTTTTAGTTATGTTCAGAGTCTAGACAAAGAGACCATTCTGGCTAGGGACAAAGTTTATAAGTTAATACTTTAGTTAAAATAAAACCATTTAAAAAATAATAAGTTAGAAATTAACTAAAGACTTTTAACTAGTTATTATTGAAAAAAAAATACAAGAATTTAAATTTTACAGAACAAAGAGTTATATCCAAAAAATTAAAATAGCTTTCTTTCTCCCAAACTACCTAATGATGATCTAGCATTTACTGGCATCTGTGGTACATTTTTTTTAGTTATGTTCAGAGTCCAGACAGGGAGACCATTCTGTCTAGGGACAAAATTTATAAGTTAATACCTTAGTTAAAATAAAACCATTTAAAAAAATAATAAGTTAGAAATTAACTAAAGACTTTTAACTAGTTATTAATGAAAAAAAATTACAAACATTTAAATTTTACAGAACAAAGAGTTCTTTCCAAAAAATTAAAATGGCTTTCTTTCTCCCAAACTACCTAATGATGATCTAGCATTTACTGTCATCTATAGAGCTTTGGTTTTAGTTATGTTCAGAGTCCCGACAGGGAGAAAATTCTGACTAGGGACAAAGTTTATAATTTAATTCCTTAGTTAAAATAAAACCCCTTTTTTTAATGCATATTAAGTTACAAATTAAATAAAGACTTTTAACTAGTTATTATTGAAAAAAAATTTCAAAACTTAAAATTTTACAGAACAAAGAGTTATATCTAAAAAATAAAATGGCTTTCTTTCTCCCAAACTACCTAATGATGATTTAGCATTTACTGTCATCTATGGTACTTTTTTTTAGTTATGTTCAGAGTCCAGACAGGGAGACCATTCTGGCTAAGGACAAAGTTTATAAGTTAATACTTTAGTTAAAATAAAATTATTTAAAAAAAATATGGAAGAATGGGAGAATAAAATATTCTGTTATTGACCTAAGTAGGAATTGACTTAAAATATTTTTTTTATATTACTTGTTTATATTACTTACCTATTTTTTTTATTTACTTGTATTGACGACTTTTAAGCTGTGTTTAATTGTTAGTTCCTATCGATAAACACTGTTTTGATGAGGTCTATAGATGTCTATGATGGTTAGAGTTGCAGTAAAGCTAGAGATCCTACCTACATAACTTCCAGGTTATATAATATTTTAACGGAGCTTCTGACAGTAAAATAGTCAATAAAACATCGTCTTCATTTTGAAAGACCTATCCAATGATATGCCATTCATTAGGGTGCGTAAAAACTTTTTTTCGTCTCTACTGCTATTTTGAATGTATAAAAACAAAACCTAGCCTATAACCAGTGGTGTAGTCGAGGGGGGACGCAGGGGGACGGCGTCCCCTCACTTTTTTATTTTATCTAGAGCGTCCCCTTACTTTTTATTTTCAGGGGGGACGCTCGAGGCACGGGAGGACGCAGTCTTTCCAATGTCATTAATTTTTTTAAAGGATGAACAGACCAATAAGTTGACAATCTTAAGAAATAAGAGATTGATTTTTAATATTTCCTACAAAAAATGATAAGTGTTTATGGTATCGGATCGCTTGTCTGTCTCTATCTGTTCTTTCGGAAGTTTGTTTAAATCTCGACAAAATGTTATGCATATTTTTGAAGTTCATTGTAGTACTATCAATATTGTAAATGATCTGTAGACCGTCAATTTATCGTTTACGAGAGAAAAAAAATGAGTGGTTTTATATCACGGTTTATGAAGAACTTGTTCGAAATACACATTGCAGAAGTTATATACTTTAAATATAACGAAAATGACATATGGTATTGGAATTCGTTACAAAATGTTCCCTATCGAAAACAGCATTTATCGTTCGTTTACCACAACATTAAAAGAATATTTGGAAACCCATGATCTATAATGGTAATTGCTTGAGATACATTTTAATGACTACATTTTTTCAAACTGAAAATAATCCATGTGTACGCCAGTAAGGATCCCTGCCGCAGTGATCTGCACTGGCCGGGCCCGACCCTATTTTCATTCACGAATCTCGGGTCGGAGCTGGTCTCCACACATTTCCGGCCGAGCCATACTTTTTTCTGAAGGCTCGGGCCGGGCCTAGACACAACTCTTTCCGGGCCTAACTTATTTTTTACATATCAAGTCGGGACTGGTTTCATTCTTCCTAGTCTTCACGGGTCAAAATTTTCAGTCCCGGTTTTGACCCAGCCCGTATGAAAATCATTGTCTAGATGTGGCCTGATCTGTTCAAAGATCAGTAAAATTTGACCTGGTCCAAAAAATTTTGTAAAATACATACATTTTAAAATCTCCATTATTCTACAATTAAACAGTAAAATTTATTCTTTTTAAAGAATAGCAGATTTCTAGGCTTATTAAAATATAGCTAAATAAAAATATAGTAAAGAGTGTGAAAAAGAACCTGCCTATGACGGAATGCTGTCTTAAACTGAACAATGAAATATATTGATCCGTGCAAAATGAATGTACTAATACGTAAGAACAGAATATATAGTACATTTACACCTGCTAAGAAGGAAACTTGCCTATAACGCATTTTTTTTTCCTATGCAATTCCGTCTTAGAAGATTTTGTTGCATAGCATTTTTCAGATTTTTAAGTCTCCATGGATTAACAATATTAATGATAATTGAAACATTTACATACAACAAATAGAGATTCATTAAAAAAATAAATATCGCAGCCTACAGCACTTCTATAAAAATGAAAATTATAAACATGAAAAAAAGCTAAAATAAGTATTTTTGGTCAGGACTCCTCGTACGAAACAAATTTTTAACCAAATCGACGTGAAAATCAATGTTTTGTGGAAATTCACTCTGACTGGGCCGGTCTCGAGAAGAACTTTTAGCTGTTATACCGGGCCGTGTCGGGCCGAATTTTTAACTTTTATACCGGACTAATATTTGTTTTGTATGGACTCGGGCCGAACTTTTAATTTTTATACTGGACAGGGCCAAACTTTTTTTCTATGGGTCGGTCCCGGCCGGGCCTGGAGATTTCGGCCCGTGCAGACCTCTACACTGATCCATGTTTGCTGTGGAAAACGTCGCATGAAACGTTTATTCAAGACCACACACAAGAATACGCACACATTATCATCTATGGTTTCAGTAGGTTTTTTAATTAATAACAGCAATTTAATTTTAATGAAAACCTGTTTAATATTCTAATGCATATTATTAAACTGTGACAGAATTGAATAAATTGCCCTTGTTTTAAGCTCATTTTTCCTTTAATTTAAATCTATACTAATAAAAAAATGTTGCGCTCTGTGTGTCTGTGTCAGCGATGGCTAGCAAAATCTAGCGCACGTAGAAGTCGCAAAATTTGTTTGTGGGTAGTCGAATGTAGACAGTGATAGAAATTGGTAAATAAAAGGTAGGCGTCAAATGACGACTACTGTAAAAATCTCAGGCATCAAATTAAAATTTTTAATTGCAATTTCTAAAATTCATTTTTTACATTACTGTAGATATTCTATGCTACATTTTAGAAAAGTACCAATACTTGTTTTTATTTAAAATTATTGAAGTTCTTAATTTCCAAGATTATAATAATTGAAGAAACTTAAAAGTGGTGAAAAGCTTTTTTAATTATTGCTATACTTAGAAATTAATAGAAAAGTGCACTTAAGGCTGTTCTTAACTGCTTTGCAAAACAAGCGCAAAACGTTTTGACACATTTACAAATTCATTTTTTAACGGAAAGATATAAAATTGGAAAGCCTGGCCATGGAAGCGATTTGAAATTGAACTGTTTTTTCCATTTTTTGATCCATCCATTACTTATTGCGTTATAAGCGAATTTGATCATGTGACAAGCACGTTTTTAGCCCGCTCTTGAGTGCTCTTTCTTCCTTCGCATGGAAATTCGGTTCAAAACGCCCACTTTGACACTCTTTTCTGAAAGATCTATTGCGTTTGCAAAAAAATGGAAAAAAAGCTCAATGACATAGTTTCTGAACAACACCAGCTAGTTTCATGCATTTTCGGAAAAAAAATTAATTAAAACTTATGTCAGAAAGTTGCCCTTTTGAATTTGAGAACACCCTTAATCATGTTAAAAAAATTCAAAACTTGATAACTTCTTAGCAAAACAAAAACAAATTTTATACAGTGTTGATAGTCACAATTGAATCTAGTAAAAATTTAAAAAACATGTAATGCATCTATCTACATTTAAATCTTGTAACGTGAAATCAAAAGGTACACTAATTATTTTCACCGGTAAAATAATACAATAAATATTTTTTTAGAAAGCTAGGCGTCAAATTTGACGACTGAGAATAATTTTGTACTCGTCAAATGCAATTGACGACTAACGACCACTAATTTCGAACACTGAATGTAGGTCCTGATGCACCTGAGGCTCAGATTTTTAATTTTTTGATAATTAGCCGAGATATTAATTTGAAAATCATAACAAACTCTCATTAAAAATTCATCTCTTTCATTCTAAGCTTCATTTCACCCAGAACCCGATTTGCACAGCAGAAAGAAATAAAGAACCAAACGCAAAGATTTTTTGGGGGGTTGTCATCCTTTTTTTTTTTTTTTCCACTCCCATCGGCCAAAACATTAGGTATAAAAAAAAATGGAAACATTCTCTGAAAGATTATACTTTTGAGTCTTAAACGCCCTCAGTTTGAAAAAATATCTTTATTAACCCTTTGAAAAACAATTTTTAAAAAGGCTCGTTTTTGCAATTTTCCTTTTCCTCCGTACGGCATGCTTCCTCAGGACCCAATTTCAGAGGTAGAGCTTAACAAAAAATACGTATGTTGAGATCTTGTCTTCGAAGATGCAGTCGGTTTTCAAAAATGACTATTCAAAATTTAACTCTTTAAAAAAGTTTGAGATTGCAGGTCACTTTGCGCCTTACTTTCTTTTTTTCTATGGTAAAAGTGACTGAACATCCGCATTTCGACACAATTTTTGACCATCTCTGCAGATCAGATTTACATCAACCACAAAAACTCGAAACATTCGGACGACTAGAAGTATTTTTAGAAAACAATGTGTGAAAATTTCGACGAAAACGCTTAAAACCAGGGTGTTTTGGCGTGGTTTCGCTCGCCTTCGCTCAAGTTTTGACTACTAAATATACATATTCTATCACGAAATTTTAAAAAAGGTTCAGATATAGTTATATTTATAATCTATTAAAATTTCAGAGAATTCGTACGATAAGAACTATTTTTTGTTGTTGTTGTTATGTAAACGGAACCGAGGCGAAAACAAGAAAAATAGCGAGAAGATAACGTATATTTTTTTCAACTGATATAGACGCATGCATAGGCACATGCATAAAAAATCTTCGTAAAAATAGGATAGGCGATTCAGTGGACCTCAAAAAGAAAAGATATGCCAAAATTTCATAATTTTTTTTACTGTCGTGATTTCAATACTTTCCATAAACCATACATGTCCGAAAAATAAAAATGCAATAATTTTCGGTGCTCTCGGGGACAACAGTTAAATTCTAACAAAAATATCGTTGCGTGAATTAGTGTTACTGCATTACGATTTCTATTCCAGAAATTTTCAGACAAGAAATAGGGTTTTTATTTTTTTAAATTCTGTGGTAAGTTATTTAACGGCCAACAGAGAATAAACTTTAATTAAATTAATTTTATTAAATTTTAAGTTTTTTAAGTTTTAATTTAATTTTTCAATTACTTGTTCTCAGGAATTCAAAATAAAAAGCAAGATTTAAAATCAAGTTTGCCTTATGGGTGATACAGATCCTAATGTTTAAAACTGTGAGCGTCCCCCCACTTTTTTCCCCAGGACTACACCACTGCCTATAACCATCGGGCCGTTAAGACAAATTGATAGAGACCTCGTTCGTTAAAATCCATACAGTCGTTGGGATGTTTCGAGGGTATAAAGAAATCCACATACGCAGATACACGTGAAACACATAACCCTTCTTTTCAGCCGGGTAAAAAGTAGAAACTCCTATTTAATTCTGCTAACATTCAACCATTTTAACATTCTAATATCATAATAAATTTGCCATAGAAAGAGTTAAAGCTGCATGAAAGCATAAATACGCTAGATTTTAATTGAAATTGGATAATTCTATCTTAATCTCTTATGAATCTTTAATGAGCTTTAATGCATCCCATTAATATTCCTTTACTTAATCTTCGTCTAAAATAAAGTGGCACATAAGAAAAAAAATAACTATTTCTTAAAGTTAATGGACTGCATAATTGGAGACAAACATGGGCTTTCGGAAAAATGCTTGCAGTAGAAGTTGTAGTTCTTTTACATATACAAACGATGAACGCGAATAAGTAAAAGCTCTTATTTTATTTTATTTTATTTTTTCTTTTGCTCTTTGAGAAAATTACAATTAATTTCGCAAATTAATTTAAGACAAATTCTTGCTGTTAGTCTTCTTTTGTTTTATTTCTATAAAACTCTTAGATAAAAAAAAAGATAAATAAAAAATCTGCATTACCTGAAATAAATTTATAAATTTCAACTCACATTTGAACTTCGTCATTTCCTTTTAAGTTTTACACTTTTCTCTTTAACTCATATTGTTTTTTGTTTCGTAAAGATAGAATTTTGTAATTGATTTTTCACTCACTTCTTCATAGGCAAGAAATGTGTTCGCAGTTATGTGTTTTCAGAGGCAATTCAACATTTTAACATTTTTAGAACATTGTTATAAGTTAATAAATTGATTTTAAGGTATTTTTTCTTTCGATGGCCGCGGGAGATAAATTGCCAAATATTGTACGAGTTATATTATTATACAATTAAGGCAATGAGGGCTAGAGGTCTGGAAGAGGAATGGACCCTTGACCGGAAAAAATGGAAAAAGACTCTTGTAGATTCTTCGGATTGACGACATCTGACGCCATAAACCGAGTACATATATATACAACAATAATGGATTTAATGATGTGAGCAAGCACGCACGCCAAAACAGGCTAACTAGCTGTGAAACTGCAACAAAATAATATTTAAAACTTTAAAAGTAGAAATTATAAACTAGGAAACAGGAATTCTGCATTTTCACAATTTAGTATGCCCAATGAAAAAAAAAAAAATACATGCATACATATATATAGTACAAAACCTATTTCAGTTTTAGGACTTAAAATACATGCTTTTATTTTATATAAAATGACGTCATTGGCATCCGCTGAAGAATTCCACATTCACGATCCAGACATCTATAGAAAAATATGCATATGACGTCACTATCAAGGTATCTAATGAATTAGTTTATAATAGCTCCATGTTTTATCAGAAATTATTCATTTATATCTTTTTGAAAATTCGTATAATGTTACTAAACACGGATTAATAAATTTCATTCTTTCAACTTTTTGATTAGTATTAAGTAAATGCGGAGAAAATAAGTCACACAAATATTCTTAAAAACATATTTTTACAGCAGACGATATTCTTCGCATAGGACGTAATTTAATTACAATTTTAATTTCAGTTTTAATGAGAATATGGCAACAAAAAGCTATAGTAATCTAGTCCATTGTTGTCACCATTACAGAAATCGCATTAAAAGCAACAACAACAACAATAATAATAATAATAATAATAATAATAATAATAATAATAATAATAATATCTGAAAAATAAGTTCAGATGCCTTTTTCATACAAATTGCATTTAAAAGTACCTTATTTCCATTATACGACGGTGCAAAAATTGAAAATGCTTGATTGTTAGAAGTTTAAATAAACGGTCAAGTGCGACTATTACTCGCGTTCTGAGGCTTCCGTACAATAAATATGTGAATTAGTAACTGTATTATTAAAAAAATTGTTGCTAAAAGAATAATAAGACTTTGTAAAATACTATACAACATAGTGTTGGGTACAGCGGTCTATACTAGAAAAGTATGAATGGCTTTACCATAAATGTTAAAAGAGATATGAAGCCTAAATAATATCAAATATTGCTATTCTGTATAACTGTTTTTTTTTTTTTAATCTTATCCTAATCTGTTTATGATGAACTTAATTCGGTACTGACAATAAAAGTAGTGCATATTTAAACTTATTTGGTATTTCATAAAACTAAACTCACCGTAGTGATAATCTTTTCTTTTTACAGTGTACATAAAACAAAACCCTTGTTCAAAGTTTAAACTTGGCATCATGCGAAGCGCGCTTCGAAAGGAGGCCGCAAAGTTGCACCGCCGCCTTGGTCTGTGCCGCATTTTTCCAGATAGGTTTTTAATTAACTTTTTAAGTACGGGAATCATATTGAAAGATCCATCCAATGCAAACTAGTCGCGAATCCCATAGTATTTATGTGATTAATTCTAATTAAATTGGTCTGTTTTTAACAATTTGACATTTATTGCTTTTATACTGCTACTGGGCATTGCATTACACAAATGTATTTCTAAAAGTTGTTATCTACGCTTTAAAAGCCGATGGTAGATAGAGTACGCCGCTCCTGACAATGTCCAAACAAGTCCGTATCTTTAAGAGTTAATATCTCGACAAATTACCGACGAATTTTTCCGAAAATCGTTATCAACAATGATTTTATACTTCTGCTTCGAAAGGTACCATCAGCGCTCCTCAAAACCTTTCTGAATGCCCGAAAATAAAAATTTTCGTTTAACGGAAAAATGCGCTTTTCTAAAAAACTATGTGACCTAGGATAATCGCTATAATTTTCCTGCAAGGTTTAAGTTAACGCCTACTACTTCTAATTTTTTCATAATTTTAGTTTGAGTAGATTCGGAAATAGACGGGGGGAACATATTTTTGCACTACATTTTCAACAATATCTGTGCAACTGTAATACCTAAAGTAAAAAGAAATACATTTTTGAGTTCAGTGTTACATAAGCTTTCACGCGATACCCCACACGATATACAAAGAAAAGATTTTTTTTTCAAGTAACTTAATTATATCCTCTAAATTTTCCCTAAATATATTTGAGAATGTTTATAAATCTGTAAATATGTGTGTCAATAGTCTCTATTACTTCCCCCAATTTGAATTTTCCACGTTGCATAGTTTACGAGTAAGAGAGCTGTGACAGACAGACAGACAGACACAGGAGTGATCTGATAATGGTTCCGTTTTTACTTTTTAAGTACGGAATCCTAAAAATTGCAGTTGATTATATCAGTATTTAACCGTACAATGATACACCTGCTTCGTTTTACGGGTGGCTTGTGGTTAGGTGTAACATTATTTTTTAGTGACAACAATTTAATTGTTTAAAAGAAATACATATCGAGGGCGAAAAGAAAAAAAATTGAATTGTTAAATTTTGGTCCAAAAAAAGTCGAACCTCACATTAAATTCTGTTAACATTCAAACATTTTAACATTCTAGTATCATAATAAATTTGCCATGCAAAAAGTTGAAGCTGCATGAAAGCCTAAATACGCCTGATCTTAATTTAAATGTGATAATTCTATCTTAATCTCTTGTGAAACTTTAATGAGCGTTAATGCATCCCATTTATATTTCTTTATTTAATCTTCGTCTAAAATAAAGTGGCACATAAGAAAAAAAAATAATCATTTCTTAAAGCTAATGGAGTGCATAATTGCTGGCAAACATGGACTTTCGGAAAAATGCTTGCAGTAGAAGTTGCAGTTCTTTTACATATACAAACGATAAACGCGAGTAAGAAAGAGCTTTTTTTTTTTTTGAGAAAATTACAATTAATTTCGCAAATTAATTTAAGACGAATTCTTACTGTTAGTCTTCTTTAATTTTATTATTATTTTTTTTTTAATATTCCTTTTAAAAGAATCTGCATTACCTGAAAAAGAAAGATACATAAATTTCAGCTCAGATTTGAAATTCTTCATTTCATTTTAATTTTTACACTTTTTCAACAACAAAGTTGAAAAGTGTTTATGAATTCTGTTTGTCTGGTCGTCTGTCCACAGTCTATCTCGTGTAAATATATACTCGGATTTTCTTGCAATTGTTATATGTTAATTATGTTTACCATGGCATGCGGTATTCAATAGGAAGTGTGTAGCATTAATAGTTCATTTACGGGGGCACTCAAAAGAATTCCGTTACATTACGGTCAATGGGAAAAAATCATTTGCAGTGTGTTTTAATAACATTACGCTATTGAAATTGATATAAAAAGGGGAATTTCGCCACAAGATACTATAGAATAAGCCATAAACGTTCTGAAAATGTTCTAAACTAGCAAAAGCCATGCTTTGTTTGGATACGCGAAGCATTATTTAATAAGACAAATATTTGAAAGTAAACAATATTTTTTATATTTTTGCATCTTTATTAAGCAAAAACGTTATTTTATGTTTTGGCGCATTTTAATTTTAGAAATGTAAATTCAGCCAAATAACTAAGAATTTCCTCGGAATTTTTTATTTATGATATAACGAATTTAACAATTATTTTTTTTTTTGTTTACAATTCTTTTGTTGCCCCTTTACATAAAAAAAAAATCATAATATAACTCTTTTAAAATGCGTAAGTATCGTCTGCGTAAATGATTTCACATAATAAGAATAAATTGTGTATTGCAATTCTTAACACTGAAGAATACTTTTATAATTGAATGTAAGCAATTGAATTTTCTCAAATTTTAATTCATATAAAATATGCTCAATTTTCATAAAAAAGGATATTTTAAAAATTTCATAAAAGAAATCGTGAAACTATTTAATTAATCATGATTATATCTATAATGACTATCTCCATGATTTATTTTTTCTTCTGAAAATATAGATGTTTCCTTTTTTATTTGCAAAATTGCGTCCGTAATAAAATATGTAAAATAAATAAATTAAAATAATAAATCTTTTAAGGTTATTTTGTAAAAGAAATAATAGTGTGTAAATCTACAGATCCTATTTTCATGTTTAATTTCAAGTCAAAATACAGAATAGTTTTTTTGTAAAGTGTACGACAAAATGTAATTTGTGTAGCCTAGTAGAGGATTCGCTTCGCTCATCCTTAATTACGACCTCTATCGAATTCTTATGGATAGAAACTCGAAATTTGACACGCCTGGTTAGTTTTAAAACGTAACAGCTCGCATTGAACAGCTTTTTTGAATTCGAAATTACAAAAAGGTGCATTGTGCGAAAAACGTTTTACATTATGATTTCTATAAAATTCTTATTGAAAGAAGAGTTTTTTTTTTTTTTTTTTTTTTTTTTTTAATTGAAATTTAAAAGGTGGAATGAGCTGAAAACGTTCTAAAAATGTTTTTAATTTCGATTTCTATGAAATTGTTAATTCTAGAAACTTAAAATTTGACATGGCTGCTACTTTTAAGAAGCAAATGCACACACAGAACTGTTTTTAAAATAATTGGAAATTTAAAGGGATGGAATGAAGGGAAAACACGTTCTAAAAATGTTTTAAATTATGATTTCTATGAGATTGTACATAATATTTGTTAATGAATTAATTCAACATAAAAAAGAAAGTTCTTTCAAAAGACTTTTCAAAAGCACAGAAATACCATTTGGCAATTTTCAACAACTGTGCGGCAGGCAATGCAGAGGGTTTCTGTAATACTAGCATATTTTCAAGAAAAATCTACCACAGAAAATATTACTAATACAGTAGAACCTCGATTATCGGAAGTAATTGGGACCGACCATCTTTCGGAAAATCGAAATTTTCGGATAATCGAGAATGCTCTCTTTTAAGATGAAGGAGAAATATGTGCGTTATTTCTCATTATGGTAAAAAATAAGTACTTAATTAAAATAAAGCAATAACAAAATAGAAACAAGAATAAATAACTGAATTTTAATTTTGAAATTAAGTACCTTTTACATATTTCACAAGGGTTTGAAACAATGTTTTGCTTGTCGCAGTTTCGATTGCCTTTGCTTTGAAGTTCCATCACGAAGTTTTTTAATATTATTAGTTCCCCAGTATCAGAGTCTTTCTGCTGCTCCAGCCATGCCAAACCTTTTTCAAAACGTTCAAAAGCTTCAGAACCGCTGTTTTGCTCGTTCCACTCAGCAGCTTACGGGAGCTGAAGTTAAATTCAAAGGAATTCTAAGATAGGGGATCGAAAAAATGTATATGTACTCGCAGATCGAAAAGGACTGCTTGCACACAAGGAATATAATAATAATAATAATAATAATAATAAACCTTTCAAAATGGAGTTTTCTCACAAGAAATGTGATAGTAAAAAAAAAAAAAAAGCTTTAAAAATGGATTTTGGTCAACCGAGAGTTTCGGTTAAAAGTGTTTCGGATAAAAGAGGCTCTACTGTATTAATAATTTAATACATTTGTAAATTGTGGTACGATAGAATATAAAAATAGTCCTCACTAATGGCCAATAATCAAAATGTTAAGATTTATATAATAAATTTAAACCGTGTGTTGGTTGTTTCATTAAACGAACCACACACTATATTTTAAATTATGACATTCTTTTTACTGAGACAAGTGCGCCTTTAATAACGCAACCTTATATATAGCATCTCTGATGGTTGTAAAAAAATTTCATCATGCCGCCAATGATAGTTTTTTATCGTCTTAGAGGTGGATTAACGGAGATATGAGATTTTTTTCTTCCTACAACCCTCATTCTCAAACCTCTTTCACTCTTTTCTGTAAGAATTGACCCTCTCAAAAGCTTGTCAGTATAAAAGTTGTAGATAATATTAAGAAGATTTATAATAAATTCAAACGTATTTTATATCTTGTGAATTGGCGAAGTTATGGATTTTTTTTCTGTTTCAACACCCCGTTTTTTTTTTAAATCTTATCAAACACTTGTCAATATAAAAGTTGCATAATAATTTAGAAGATTTATAATAAATATAAGTAGATTTTATATCTTGTGAATTGACGAAATTATGAATTTCTTTCTTCTTAAAACCCTATTTTTTCGCCCCTTGAGGTCATTTTTAATTATATCAAAAATCTGTCAAACTGATTCGATCTGTATCACAAATTAAAAGTTTAGGGGGTTTTTTTCTGTTCTCACAAAAACTCTCCCCATTTCCACCACCTTCGTCCGATTTTGCCCATCAACGAACTTGTCCGAGATTTTCTACCCTTTGGGTTGGGTTGATTTTTGACGGCCAATTATCTACACGAGGGATATAGGCCCGGGGGGAGTGCCCTCCGTGGGGGTCTTTCTAAGGGAACCTAATCCGTATTAACGCATGGAAAATCCACGGCTCGAAGAAAACCACGAAAACTCCGAACGATTAGGCCGACGGGCGCGATTGGGATCGAACCCAGCACCTCCCGTCTACCAGCTTCGAGAGCAGAACCTCTCGGCCACTGGTGGGGCCTTTCTACCCTTTGGTTTTATGTATGTCTGGAAGAGATATGTGCAGAATTATGGAAGTTATCGTATCGATAAAAAAGTGATATATATTTATATAGATAGACAGATAGATATAAAGTTTTTGATTGGGGGGGGGGGAATTCTGGGGGTTATGGTTGGCGTAGATCTGCAAAAAATGTTCAGAAATTCCAACATAATTGCATGAGAATGCAATATTTCTTACGAAATCTGTTTCCGATATCTAAAATAGTTTTGAAAGATGAGCGTAAAATTATGCGTCAAGCAGAGATTATGAAACACTTTCCAACACATTCAGAATTCTATAATAAAATTTCACAGTATAACCAGGTGAAAAAAAAAGTCTAAATAAACAATTTGTAAAACGCATAACACATTAGTAAACACAATTTCATCAATTCCCACCAAAAGTTAAAAAAAATATGTATGATTTTTTTTTTCATTTCTTACTATTAGTTCACACTCACCCTGTATATATATATATATCTTGTTCAAATTTTCAATCGTTAATAAAATACTTATTATTCATCCACTCAAGTTGAATTTTTTTTTTTAAACTTGTAATGACAATTGATGTTAATACAGTTTTTTCAAATATTACTTCATTAAATAAATTTTAATTAATTAATTTTAGTTTTCTATGTGAGGCAAAATGGCGGCCATTGGTTATTGAACAGCATTTAATGAATCTTCATACCTATAAGGGTGGTTACCATAGGGGGGACCCTGTTCTGTCACCAAGTACCGCCAATTTTGTCGCCAACTTGGCGATACATCGCCAAAAGTGACGCCAACTTTGCAATATCTCTAATATTTAGCCAAATTCCCATAGACTTCCATTGTAAACCAATAGGGTTTACTTGCTTATAGAGAATCAACAAATTGAGATATTTTATTGCAACAAAAACAAATATTAGCTTAAAGGATTATATTAAATTTTTCTTTGATGACCTAAGTAAGAACTGACTTTAAAAACAAAATGTTTATATTACTTGTTGTATATGAACTGCACATGTGTCCTATAATGCATAGTTTGATAAAATTTAGTTCAGTTAGGAGACGCATGCAACAGTTGAAAATTCCCCTTAAGCAATTTCCATCAATAAACGGGAATGTAGTTTAATAAAAATATTAGATGCTTTGTGCAGCCCCGTATGTAATGTGTAAAATTTATAAACACTGAAAAAAATATTTTTTAAACGTTTATTTAAAAACGCGTACCACAAAAGAAAACTCCTTTCCAGCAATTATTGTTCATAGAGAGTACTGTACACGAATGATTCTTGTGTGTCCTTATTCATCAATGATGGATGCTTGTCACCATGTTTTACAGAAAATATCTTCTAGTGTGCATCAGAGATATACATATATCAATTCGAATATGTTTCAAATAGTGTAACATGAATAAAATACACCGCAAACGATTTTTCCCCATAGACCGTAATGTAATGGAATTCTTTTCAGTGTCCCTGTAAATGAACGATGAATGCTATTCATAAGATACAGTAAAACCTCCCTAAAGCGAACACGTCCCGTTCCAATAAAAATGGGTCGCTCCGAGAGGTGGTCTCTTAATGGAGGTCATGTTTAAATCTAGATTTTAATTGTTAAAAAAAGGTAACAATGTTACTAAAATTTATTTTTCACATTAAGGAAAAATATGAAAATTTAAGTATCAAAACAAAAGTTAATTACATAAGTTAATTACTGCAGACTTAAAAAAATGAATACATTGATGTTTGCTTTAATTTTACGGTTTTATCTTTTATAACTTTTATTTCCACGTCCTTTCGAAATTCAGTAAATAAATACAATTTTTTTTGGACGGGAACAAATAATGACGATTTCATTAATTTACCTATTTCTTTGAGAGTTTCCTGACAGAATAGTGCAGGGGGTTTACTGACCGCCATTCTTAATTTGTCATCAGAGTTAAATTCATTGCCTAAAAAGGCACAAAGGGGTTTAAACACTTAAAAGTTACCGGAATAAAAAAAATTCTAAACTTAGTTTAGAAGTTTGATGAATAACGAGCTCTCCGGAATTATTTTTCTAATAAAACCTTCTTCAAGCGACCAGGAAAAAACGGAATTTGTTTCATTTTCTTCAAAGAAATGGGTCGCTCATGGAGGGAGTTCAACTGGGGTGGTCTCTGAATGGAGAAATTAGTATTGAGCCTATGGGAATAAATTTCGTTCCAGGAAAAAATGGTCGTTCAGGGAGGTGGTCGCTTAATGGAGGTGGTCTCACAGGGAGGTTTAACTGTATCGTATAGTAGGCATCTTGTAGTGTACTTTAGATATATATATATGTATAAATTTCATCGAATTTGAAATTGTGAAACATTATTAATAATCACTGCAAACGATTTTTCCTCATAGACCAGAGACGGCGAACCTATGGCAGGCGTGCCACTTTCGGCACGCGAAAGAATATCTTTGGCACGGCACCGCTATGGCTCTAAACCAAAATACATAAAATTGTGACTGGTCTTTTCTAAATTCGATTAAATGTAAAGTGAAAAAAATAAATCGTGGCATATTATATTCCAGTCTAATTAATTATGGTCTCAAAATTATTCGAAAAAATACGATATTTGAAAACTATAGATAAGAATTGGTTATTAGACATTACTATCCGATGGTAAAGTTGTGGCAACTTAGAATTTATTTCTATCTATTTATTTCTGTCTATTCTTTCAAGTCATTGTTTTCACAAATTAATAATATCAAAACTGAAACTGAAAGCACTTGTCTGATAAATCCGGTTCAGTTTGCATTACAATTAACTTGATAGTATTAAGATGCAACAACAGAAATCAAATTACATCGCATTAAATTTTTTAGATTATTTTCAAAAATATATTTGTTTCCATAATTATTATATTGTAATATCTACATGTATGTTACTCATATTTTTTAAATTTTAATAGAGAATTTTAAGTAATTTTAAACCATTATTTTTTAGTTGGTACGCCATAGTCACGTAAAATATTTTTTGATCGAATTTGGCACGCGGCAACAAAAAGGTTCGCCAACCCTGTCATAGGCCGTAACGTTGCGGAATTCTGTCCCTGTAAATTGAAATGTAATTGCTATAAGCTTCATTTTCAATACCGACCATGCCGCAGTGAATATCAACTAGCAATAGCCATGCTTTGTTTGGATTCGTGAAGCACTATTTAATAAGATAAATATTTGAAACTAACAATATTTTTTAACCATTTGGAAAAATGGTTATTGTCCTCGGTCAGGATAGGAAATCAAAAACATATCTGAAGCGTTTTATTAGTTGAATCCCGCATTTTATTCGTTTTCTGATTGGTCTATACAGTAATCTGTATTTTCCCTTTACTTCCAACAGAGATGGATACTTCTGTTGCCACTATGATAAAAAAGTAATAAAAACTACAAAAAAAATTAATAACTCAGAAACAAATTGAGATACGGCTTTCAAACAAATTGCAATTAAAAATGCATTTTTTTCTCTGTACGACGATATAAGAAGTAATATTGTGGGATGTTTAGAAGTTTAAAAATGAAATTTCATTTAAAATTGGTCCAGGAATATTAATGTTTAATCCATGGCGTACGTAATGTATGACCAGCTCCGTAGAAGTTTAAAAATTTACATTACCGAAAATTGTAAAACTGAAATTTCTTTTAAAATTTATTCGTGATGAGTCCAGGAATGTTAATGTTTAATCCATGGCGTACGTAATGTAGGATCAACTCCGTGCGATTTTTTATGTCTTAAATTTTAGTCTTTGAAAAAATCATTTTCCAAATGGTCGTTGTAATTTGTTAAATTGTATTTTTCTTTTCTTTTTCTTTTTTTTTTTTTTGCATATTTATTAAGCAAAAACTTTATTGTATGTTTTGGAGCATTTTAATTTTAGAAATGTAAATTCAGCCAAATAACTAAGAATTTCCTCAGAATTTTTTATTTGTGATATAAGACTGGTATAAAAAAAATATTTTCGAAACAAAATTTTACAAAATATTTATATAACGAATTTAACAATTAATTTTATTTGTTTACAATTCTTTTGTTGTATAATAAATAATGTTGTAAAATAAATAAGTTAAAATAATAAATTTGTTAACGTTATTCTGTAAAAAAAGAAGTAATATTGTGTAAATCTACAGATCCTAATTTATTTTTATGTTGAATTTCAAGCCAAAATACTGAATAGTTTTTTTGTAAAGTGTACGACAAAATGTAATTTGTGTAGCCTAGTAGAGGATTCGCTTCGCTCATCCTAATAATATATATCAATTTCATGGCGATCCGACTATATTTACGCGAGTTAGAGCACGGACAGACACGGCAGACAGACGCAGACGACAGAGAGACAAACCGAAGTCATAAACACTTATCAGCTATGTTGAAAAGTGTTAAAAACAGGAAAAATTCGGAGAATCAATCTATAAACCAATCTTACAATAATAGAAGCGTAAAAAATAGAACGTTAAAAGCACCAAAAATTTTAAATTTTAAGCATACCGGTTTCGGTTGCATATAGCATACCTTCCTCAGTGCTAAGGATGGTGGAAATTTGCTCACATATATAGGAGAGATGGGGATTCAAGTTAAAGGTTTGTTGACCAATAGGGAAACAGAGGATTGCTGGTAACAGCCAATAGAAAAATAGATGGGAAATGGAACCGAAGTAGTGAGGGGAAAAAAATAAATTAAGAGACAGAAGAAAAACTTCTGTCTCTTAATTTATATATATATATATATATATATATATATATTATATCATTTCAAAATGCTAAAACAACATAACTTCAAAAGGAAGGTGTATATCTGCAGAAATTTTAAACTATAAAATATTTATAAAAACAAGAAAGACAGGTAAAAAAACAAAAACAGTCTGTTCTTCATCAGTGGGAGGACAGACAGAAAACTAACTCCACCCCCCACTTCTTAAAATTTGCAGGTTTCTGAACACATGTTCACCCCGCATTCAATACTGAAAACTATTGTCATTTTATTAATCTAATTACATAAAAAACTAAAACAACTCAAATTAAAAACTAACAAACATAATATTAACCATACAAAAACAAAAAACTTAAATAAAAAGGTCTTTTAAATAAAATAAAATATAAAATAAATATAAAATATATATAAAATAATATATATATATATATATATATATATATTCCTTCACTACTTCGGTTCCATTTCCCATCTATTTTCCTATTGGCTGTTACCTGCAATCCCCTGTTTTCCTATTGGTCAGTAAACCTTTAACTTGAATCCCCATCTCTCCTATATATGTGAGCGAATTTCCACCATCCTTAGCACTGAGGAAGGTATGCTATATGCTACCGAAACCGGTATGCTTAAAATTTAAAAATTTTGGTGCTTTTAATATTGTATTTTTTACGCTCCTATTATATTGCACCAAGCTCCTTCTTTATAATTATTCAATCTTACAATATTCAAAAGTTCGGGAATAATTTATCAATTTTAAGGATTCTTACGGTGATTAGAAGGTAAATTAAGATTTATAAATGACAATAATTGCATTTATAGCTTAAGCCTTATACATTTTAATTTCACTATTGGATTAGTAAGTATTTTTCCTAAAAAACTCGAAAGTTCTTATAAAATATAAATGACACACAATGAGTTGAAATGCAGCTAGTGTAATATAAAGTGACACACGCGAAAAATTAATTATGTCTTAAAGATAATGGAGTTCATAATTCGAGATAAACACGCATTTTCGGAAAACACTTTCAATAGAATTATAGTATTTGTACAGGTATAAAAGGTGAGCGCGATTACGTAAGAGCTTTTATATTTCTTCGCTCATTGGGAAATATTATAATTAATTTAGCAAATTAATTGGTGGAGAATTCTTGCTTTGAGTCTACTCTTTTGCTAAAATAAAATATTACGTCGATTAATAAAATACGAGTCGAAATCCGTTGAATGAAAATGTTTAACTAATTGACTGAATTTATTAAAAACTAGCTGTTTAACCCATTCTACGCACGGGAGTTCGTGAATTTAATTCTAAAACCAAAATATAGAAATATATTTTTCAACTACTGGGCATTTTTTAATGAAATTTAATTGATCATGTTACTATGGCAGCAGGCGATAAAACGATATCTTTGGAATAACGGAATAAATAGAATAAAAAATTTTCTTGATGTTTGTGATAAAATGTTTTTCTTTATTTAAAAGAAAGGTAATAATTAAGCGCAATTAAATAATCTCTAATTATTTGCATGTGAGGTAAAAGAATTAGCGTAATACCCGCTACAGCTTTTTTAGTTTGCAGCGTGGCATACGTAATATGCAATGCGTCTTGCATTAGAAAGGTAATTGTTGTGGTAACAATTTTATTGTGAATTTTCAATTGTTGACAGCTGCTATAACGAAAAATGTTTAAATTTGATAGGAAATTCCTGTAAAAGATGTGTTTTTTTTATTAATTAAAAGTTGAATATAAATTATTTCGATTCCGGATTCCTTTAGTTGCATCGGCCGTGTTTTAATACACATGTACCGTCGTGGAAAAAAAAAGTAACCCCCCCCCCCCCCCCCACTAACTCCTCAACAAATTATCGTAGAAGAAATTTACTGGTACCGAACGATTGGAAATAAAGTCTACTTTTAAACCACATAGATAAAATTTTCTTAGGGAGCCATCTACATATTAAAACGAACCATAACTTTGTTTTTTTCAATAGCAGTACACAATTCTGACAGCATAAATGAACTCTGCACCCTTCAATTAGCCTAAAAACAAATTTTTATGCAATTCGTACCATACGTTTCTCAGAAATTAATTATTTTAAAACGAGCGTATTTTAAGGGCTGTATCCAAATTGAAGTTCGGAAATCGATTGTTAACCGAGAGAGCTCCCTTCTTGATCAAGGCACCTTAAGAAGTCCATCAAGCCTGCTAGATTACAAAACAGCAGAAGAAATTTCAAACTCTCTAATCACTTCTATTATAGACGGCCCCTTAAACCACCATTTTGCCGTTTATTGAGCATAATTTGAAAACTACTTGGAATAAAAATGTGAAATTTGGGATTTACATAAAGCAGGACTTAATAAATCTAATTCCATAAAAAAAATCGTAGGTTGCAGTTCATAATTTTTTCGAATATTAATTTCATAACTCATATCATAAAATTATAAAAATTGATAATTCATCGTATTTATGTTTGGGTATATTAGTATTATTGCTACAAAAAAAATTAGCACATTAGGAGCATAATTTCTGGAGATATAAATAAAAATATGAAAATGTAATTTAACATTAGAAGCACTAAATTTTGAATGTTTGTAATTCAAAAACTTATCATTCAAATGACTTGAAATTTGGTGTCTAGGCATAATTTGAACCGAAGAATTGAATTATCTTGTTAAAATTGGGTATTGTCATTGAAAAAAAATGAAGTTTGAATTCGTTTTAATATGTAGATGGCCCCCTAAGCAAATTTTATATACATCATTTAAAAGTAGACTTTATTTCCAATCGTTCGGTACCAGTAACTTTCTTCTACGATAATTTGTTGCGGAGTTAGTAGGGATGTTTACTTTTTTTTCCACGACTGTACATGATATTTCACAATTCTGGCTTCCAAAATATGGATTTGTATAGCATTACAGACAGACAGACAGACAAATTTTCCTTTTTATATATTAGATAATAATTACATTTATAGCTTGAGACATGCATTTTAATTTAAAAATTGGATTGGTAAGTATTTTTCATAAAAAACTCGAAAGTTCTCATAAAATTCAAATGACACATAATGTGTTACGACGCAGCTAGTATAATATAAAGTGACATGCGCGAAAAATTAATTATTTCTTAAAGTTAATGGAGTTCATAATTCGAGAGAAGCACACATTTTCGGAGAAACGCTCGCAGTAGAAATTATAGTAATTGTTACTGGTATAAAAGGTGAGCGCGATTATGTAAGAGCTTTTATATTTCTTCGATCATTGGGAAATATTATAATTAATTTAGCAAATTAATTGATGGCTAATTCGTGCTGTGAGTCTACTCTAGCGCTAAAATAAAATATTACGCCCTTTAAGAAAACAGGAGAATATACCCGGGATATAGATGAAAACCATTTATTTAATTAATATTAGATTTTTAACCATTTGGAAAAATGGTTATTGTCCTCGTCAGGATAGGAAATCAAAAGTATATCTGAAGCGTTTTATTGGTTGAATCCGCATTTTATTCGTTTTTTGATTGGTCTATACACTAACCTTTACTTTCAACAGAGATGGATACTTCTGTTGCCACTATGACAAAAAAGTAATAAAAACTACAAAAAAATAATAATAATAACTCAGAAACAAATTGAGATACAGCTTTCAAACAAATTGAATTTAAAAGTACATTTTTTTCTCTATACGACAGTGTAAAAATTTATATTGTGGGATGTTTAGAAGTTTAAGAATGAAATTTCATTTAAAATGGGTCGTCAGATTTCTTGGAAATCTGACGATGGAAAAGCCTTTTCCCGAACAGCCAATGAAATGCTTGGATAATACATAAGTTTCAGGTGGATAATACGTACGAGTCGCAGGCGATTTCCGTCGCTTGCAGTTTTTACGTGCAATAACACTATTAATGTTTCATTCATGGCGTAGGTAATGTATGATCAACTTTGGAAATTGAAAAAGGCTTCTTTCTTAAGTATTTGACCTTGATATAAGGATTCAGGAGCATTTTTTGTTTGTCTTTATCTTAAAAAATGGCTCAGATATAGCAATTTCAATATCTAATATGAGTGACATTTTGAAAAACCTGATTTTTTGCCTGCGACAGCACTAGTATATATCAATCGATTCCGATGTGAGTGAGCATGTGCACAGCAATTACTAAGGTCTCGACCAAGTTCACTGGTTAGCCTCATCCACCCTGTTGTCTTAAAATGGCAGGCACTTTAAGAAATCGCCGAATTTGGCAGCCAAATATAAGTTACTTTAAATAAAATCAGCTTGGATAAAGCTGACTAATTTCGCGAAATTCTCATTCATACTGATTTAGTATTGATAAAAATTAGTATTGAATCTCCTATATTCGGTTTCCACTAAATTGAGCTTCGTGTGTTTGAATAATATAAGTTGACTTTTTTAAAATAAGGAATATGAAAGCTACCTCTTCCTCCCGGTACTGGCCGGAAGGACTTTTTTTTATTTACTTGTATTGATAACTTTTAAGTTGTGTTTAATTGTTAGTTCCTACCTATAAACACTGTTTTGGAGAGGCCTATATATGCCTATGATGGTTAGAGTTGCAGTAAAGCTATAGATCCTACCTACACAACTTCCAGGTTGTGTAATGTTTTAACTGAGCTTCTGACTGTAAAATGGTCAATGAAACATCGCCTTCATTTTGAAAGACCTATCCAATGATGTGCCACTCAATAGGGTGCATAATTGTTTTTCGTCTCTACCGCCATTTTGTATTTTACGGCCGCCATTTTGAATTTATAAAAACAAAACCTAGCCTATAATCATCGGACAGTTAGGACGAATCGATAGAGACCTCATTCATTAAAATCCATCCAGCCGTTGGGATGTTTCGAGGGTATAAAGTAATCCATATACCCAGATACGCGTGAAACACATAACGCTTCTTTTCAGTCGAGTAAAAAAAGAACAAAACTCCCAAATATTTTCAACGTCATCAAATTTTATTTCGATTTCCTGTTAAACTGCTAGTAAGTTGCATTCATTAGGATAAAAAGCAAGTAAACAAAATATATTTTTTTTTTGTTTGGGGGGGGGGGTGGAATCAGATATATATATATATTTTTTTTTTAGTCTTTTTCAACATTCCGAGATATAGCTTGTTTGAACCAAATAAGCTAAGCTGTCTCTAAATCTTCGTGCTCAGCAGTTCTCTACTTATGACATACTGAGCTCAACATTAACGTAATGGAATCCCTGTTTTTTATTATTGTTGATAACGTGGAATTGGCAATGCAAAACTCTTTGCAGATTTCTGTTTTCGTCCTTCTTTTTTATCAACTGCATTAAGCAGCTTCATCTTCATTTGAAGCGAAATAGCAGCTTGTTTTCGCACAGATTTCTCAGCCATTATGCTCATAAAACATAACCCAATTCTCTAATTTTCTCTCAAAATTCAGTGGTTTTAACACAAAACTCACCAATTTCAACTTAAACTAACTAGCTCGAAAACGAATTTTTTTTTTCGTGTTAAACGATTTTTGTTTCGTGTTAAAGAACAAAAATGTATTAAATTGCATCGTATATCGTCCGGATTGCTATATCATTTCGTGTTAACCGATTTTTCATGTTAAACGTTTTCGTATTAAACGTATTGCACTATATAGTCCTTTTAGTAAATGTGCATTACCTGAATAAATTCATAAATTCCAGTTCGCATTTGAACTTCTCCATCTTAGTTTGAATTTTTTTTTTTTTTTTTTTTTTTTTTTTAAATATATATATATAAACTTTAAAATAAATTACTTTTCATCTTAATTTTGACAGTGTAATCTCTCTATTATATAAAAAAAAGTAACTAACGCTGTCGCCGCCGCCACCGGTTTTGAATTTTTTGTAACCGGTGGTCTTTCTTCGTTAATTAAGAAAACTACTTCATACAAAAATATGAAAATAAGTGGTATTATAGAGAAATGTTTGATAAACACGCTGATGCAGATAATTTTAAAATCGAATAATTATTTTAAGAGATATTTATTGTTAAAGTTGATCAAAATCGTTCCAGTAAAAAAGTTTTATAGGAGCAAATACTATACAGGAATTTAAACATTTTCAGAATTAGAAGTTCCCGATGTGCAGACTGCATTTATTTTTTTAATTTGACTCATTTTTTGAGGATTTATTTCCATTTTAAATTCAAATTTTCATCATTTCGAGAAATATTTTTTACATCTTTTAGAAAAGAGTTTTATTTTAAATTGTTGCCAATTAGTAAAATCAGCGCAAAGAATAAAATTTCTTCAAAATTAAAAATTTATTTACACGTGACTATTATAGACAGAAAAAACTGTAAAATAAGAACTAAACGATTACCTATTACAAATAGGAAAATATTGATAATTACGTCATAAAAACAATATTTACACGTGAATTTTAAAAGAGAAAGAAAATTGTAAAATAATAAATTCATTAATAAGCGTTAAAAGATCTCATTGGTTACTGAGCTGCATTTAATGCATCTGCATACCTATAAGCGGGTTACCATAGGGAGAGACCCTGTTCTGTCGCCAAATGCCGCCAAGTTTGCCGCCCAACGTGGCGATATATCGCCAAAATTGACGCCAACTTGGCGATATCTCTAATATTTCGCCAAATTCCCATAGACTTCCGCTGTAAACCAATAGGGTTTACTTGTTTACAAAAAATCAGCAAATTGACATATTTTGAACCAATACAGATGTTATTGAACAAGAGTCGCATTGCTCTTGTATTGAGAATTCTAAGACAGCGCATATAATATTTCTTTTCTAACAACAAAGTATTTTCACATGAATATTAAAAAGAAAAAGAAACTTTGGGGAAAATTGCGTCAGATTTAAAGCGATACATTTAAAATGTCTTATTTAAAAAAAAAAAAAAAATTCTTATAGCGTTGTTAAAAGATACTGGTAGACAAAGACTCTGTTTACTTAATTCATTTATAGTTATTTGCTTATTTTCACATGTTTCACTTATATGATTTAATCAAAGATAAAAACAACCCGTTAGCAGGAAGATAGACACTGTTTTTATTATTATTATTATTATTATTATTATTATTCATTCTTCCGAAATTTTTTTAGAGCGGATCAAATTAGCCTGCTTTTAGAGTTTGCGGTGTCTAAACGGGGGTTGGCGAGCGTAGCTCGCAAGGGACAGAGCCTCCTAGTCATAAGAAAAAAAGGAAAAACACTTTTACGTGTTCTCTTTTGTTATCTACATATGAATTATAAGTTAACGAGTAAGCTAATAATTAAAATTTAGAAAGGTCTTCATATCTATGTTCTCTTATGCTATGCCAATTATTATTTAAAATATTTTATTAATATTTTATTTTATTAAATTATCAATAGTTAAAACTCGGAAAAGAATGCGTAATTTTTTGATATTAAATGGAAAACAAATCAAAAATTACGTAATTATTATGATTCATTTATCATAATGAAATATTAAAAAGGTAAGGAAAATGCGAAAATAAACAACATGTTTGGTAAATGTTTAAAAATCAATGACTTAAAAAGTTAAAGAAAAAATAAACAGGATTTTCTGGAATAATTTAATGTAGCTTCTTTTTGGAAAAAAGAAAGATTTCAAATATCACAAGTTAAATTAATTATTTTTTATCCGATTATTAAATTTATTATATACAGAGCAATGAGTAGCATTCATAGTTCGTTATAGTATACCGGAAAGCACAAATGAATTTCGTTACATTATAATACAGGCTTAGCCTAAATGATTCATCTTGTTTCAAAACACTGTGTATTGAGAGGTATGTGATCTATAAAGACAGGTGATACATGACAAGATACATACACTCACCAAGTATAAAAACCAGCCTCGTGGCTCTCGTGCAGGAACGCGTCACCGCTTGATTTAATTTGATTTGATTTGATAGCCTAAGAGGGACTGCTCAGACCAGCACCTGGTCTTGTAGAGCATAGCATCCCTCCCGGTCACCTTTATTAAGGTTAATAAAAAAAAAAAAAAAAAAAAAAAAAAACAATGAAAAAGTTGCGATTTTCAGCCGGAGCTGTACCCGCCATTAAACACGACAAGGGGCGGGTTTTAAAATAAGTTTGCTCAAGAAAAAAATAGTAATTATAAGCTATGGTCTAAGACCAGATCGGCTCTGCCACGGAAGAACCCTCAACGCGACAGGCGGCAGAGATTGAGAAGAAGTTCAGCATTGGGAATTGCAGCTGACGTCTACTAGGTAAGGTTTGAGAGATCTCTGAGAAAAAGATATATTTTACGTAGTTTTCTGTTAAGAGGCTACTTCAGTTAAATGGAAAGACGCATTCGCTAATGCTAATCCTATGGAAGAAATTTATAAAGATATCTCGGCCGCATTTCAATATTTTTAAATGATTTCTTTTGCATTGTATAGCTGAGATCTATCTGTACAAAGGCCGTTGTTTACTTTTTCGATTTTGTTTAGAGGTATTTCTTATGAGGACACTTTCATTTTCGGAACCGGTTTCGAAAGTAAAAGCATTCTCATAAAAAATATCTGAAGTCAAAATCGAAAAAGTAAAAAACGGCCTGCATACAGCTCAATCTCAGCTATACAATGCAAAAGAAATTATTTAAAAATATTGAAATGCGACCGAGATATCTTTATAAATTTCTTCCATAGGATTAGCATTAGCGAATGCGTCTTTCCATTTGACTGAAGTAGCCTCTTAAGGGCATGTCTATTTAGGATATTTCGAAGCCATTCCTTGAGAGGGATGGCAGGATTTTTAATATGCCCCTGTGCTGTTAGCGGGCAGGTGAAATAATAATGGGAGGGCGATGCCACTGCACCGCATTCGCAAAGGAATGTGTCTGCACATTTATTTTTGTGGAAGTAAGTTCAAAAGGGACCATGCCCCGTGAGAAACGCTGTTGTGTGTGGGGAGAGGCTGTAGTGGGTTACTGAAACTATCGGTATTAGATTATATGTCTGTCGGACTTTGTCGGTATTATCCCAGATTAATTGCCATTCCTTAATTATTTTAGCTTTTCGTGAACGTTTTATGTATGTCGGTGGAAGTGGGAGATGGATACCTATATGTGATTTAGCAGTTGCTTCCTTTGCAAGTTGCGGCTGCTGTTTCATTACCCTGAACGCCCGTGTGCGCTTGTGGACATTGACGGAAACATGCTATTGAACGTATGTACGGAACTGGATTACCATTGGGATGTGTGCCGGGTGACTAAGGGCGCACACATTGAGCACTTGTAGTATGTACCAGAAACTTGGTGAGTGTGTGTATCTTTTCATGTATCACCCGTCTTTTTACGTTGTACACATGTAAATTACCAGTCTTTTGAAAAAAGATGAAACATTTAGTCTAACCCTGTATATGGGAAAAAATTATTTGCTATGCATTTTAGTGATGTTGTGATTTCTTACAGAGACACACAAAAGAATTTGGTTATAAAACGGACTATCATAGATTCCATTGTAGGAAAGAAAAAAAAATTAATAATATTCTGTTAATGTTGGAAAATGTTTTATAAGGTTTCATAAAATTTTTCATATATAACGATATCATTTTAGGGAGAGGGGGATCTGGCATATGATATCGTAAGATATCTCTAAGGGGAGGGGGGATTTGTCTTTTAATATCGTAATCGTTTTTGATCCAACTAAAATTTTCTTTTTTTATTAGTAACTTGTCCTTTACATCAAAATAAGTCTGATATCTCTTTTTATGAAATTACAGAGTTATTATTAAAATCATTAAATTGATTAAAAAATCATTTAATTCCAAACTGTGGAATATCCCAACGTTTGGTATTCCTATTCTTCTGCCATCTGTGTATGCATATATAACTCGCTGTTGAGAAACTACGTCCGAAGTATGTTGGAAATTATACTTGTTATGTTTACTATTAAAGAAAAGAGAAAGAACGTTGTCCACCTGTTATTTAGGTAAAAAGTTCTGTCTCCTCCCCCCCTCTCTGCGCAGGCGCAAGGGCAAGAAGACATTATTATAATTGAATGCATTATGTAACAAAAAGCTATTTTAAATACGTTTAAATAGTAGCTATTTCTTTTAAATGTTATTAGATATAAAATTATTTCATATATACTAGTGATATTTTACTGACATATCTTCATTTGAATCAATAAATGTATAACCATATGATGTCGAGTTAGCCGTATATATGAGTTCCGCCATCTACGAATTCTACGATATGATTTTAGGCTTAAGGCTGCGTCACTCGGAATACTACCGTCTTCCATGATCTGTATAGCTCTACAAACAACAACAACAAAAATTTGAAAAAAGCAAAATAATCATAATGTTATATACGTACAGCCTCTAATCTATGCGTGATGAATGATTTTTCGTTCTTGTTAATCGTTCAATGGGGAAATTATAATTAATTGAAGGAATTAATTGAAGACGAAGTCTTGCTTTCAATCTGTCTTCTTGAGCTAAAAGGACTCGCATTCCTTTTAAAAGAATGTTTATCACCTAAAATAAATTTATAAGTTTTAGCTCACATTTGAATTTCTCTATTTTCTTTCAATTTTTTCTTCAGTTTTGTTTTTATGTTTTATTTTTTTTTTAAGTAAAAATACGTTGGGTATTCATCCCACCTTCATTTATTTACGTACAATTTTAACTTTTGAATTTTTAAAAAGCTTTTTTTTTTCAGGTTTCTAAGCTCTCTTATACTATGCCAATTATAATTTAAAAATTTAATCAAAACGTTAATAATTAAAAGTTAAAAAGAAAGGAAGGAGAAACTGTTGAATTTAAAGTGAAGAAAAATTACATTTGCTTTATTGAGGTGCATTTTTATTTAACAAAAAATCAAGTATATAAGAAAATTATGAAAGTAAAATTTATGTCAGTGAATCTTTCAATTTGAATAAACTTGATTTAAAGCAAGAAAAAAGCAAAATAAAAGAAGATTTTCCTTAACTTACACTAGATTCTTTTCAGAATAACATAAATAAATTTTATTTATCATTGCCTAATTTAATCAAATTAAAGATTTTAAGCTGATTTCTGTTTTGAAAACTTATAAAAACACATTTAGTGCTCAAGAAGGATATACCGCCCAAAAATTAAAACTGTCCGCTAGGGGTTTAACACTTTATATCCTGAATTTTTAATAAAAACAATTGCTTTACCTGAATAATTATTTACGTTAATGCTCTAAAATATCCAGAACAACATACATAATTGAAGAGCTAAGTGGAAGAACATGTAAAGTAGCAAAAATTACATTTGAAGAAATTTGAAGTAAAAGTTTTTGCTATAAATTTTAATGATTTATTTTCTATTTGTTACCATATGTTTAAAATATTAACAGGTATGGTACTAAACTCTCTCAGAAAAACTTATTCTTATTTAATTTACAAATATTAAAAATTATTAATATTATTGACATTGTTAAATATTAAAATATTAAATATTAATGAATAATGTCTTAAATCTTCAAGACTAAATGGAATCTTAGTATTTTAGCTTCACCATGCGATAGAATACCTCATAATGCTTTCATCGAGAAGTTAAAAAAAATTTTTTGAAAATGTGGCATAACATGTTCATCCACTCAGCTCTTCAATTATAATTTGATTTTTAGATAATTTTTTGGTGCGTTCGTAATTATATAAATACGTAGCACCTATAGTCGTCGTTCAGTCCGTCCGTCTGTCTGTCCGTCTGTCCGCATATAACAGAGCAAAAACTACCCAACCGAATAGTCTGAAATTTTTAATATATAACTGTTGCAAAATTTTGTCGAGTCATTTCCAATTATATGAAAATCGGATGCATAGTTTAATGACAGGGACAGTCAAAAGTTTTCCGTTACATGGAGGTCAATGGGAAAAAAAATATTTCAAGTGCATTTTAATGTTGTTACAGCCTTTCGAACAGAATGAAATGGATAGGCACTTATGAAGTGCACTAAAATATATATTTAGTACAATATGCTGTGCAAAAGGTATTTATAAAACTAAGTACGAACGCACCTCATTTGCCACGTTTGATGAGCAATTTCCAACTTGTTTTAATTAAAACTGATTTAATAAATCGATAGTTAGAGCTATTTTTGCAAAATATGTACTAGAATAATTAACAAAAAATACTGTTGTGGAAATCTCACAATTCTTATAAGAACAGTGTCATTAAATGTATTGCGATTCCTATCTGTAACAGAGAAATGTTTCGTAGTTGCAAATTTTTCGTATAATATTTTTGAATAGGATAAAAACTACACATAGGTAAATGGTTGAGAAAATAACCCCATTGAAAAGTATTTATCTTCGACTGTTTCACTGTGCTTTCTAAATAGGATTGAGAAAATTATTTTGTATGAAAAATGCAATCTACTTTTATTAGTAGACGAATTAAATTTTACATTGAATTTTCTTTAATGGTACTTAAAAGTACTGTCAGGGTATAAAGAGTTAAAGAAATTAAATAGGTAAAAGAAATTGAAATCTATAGCAGGCATGGCAATGTAAAGCAGGATATAAATTTTCTCAACAATTATAACTTTTAACCCCTTCAGTTCCGAAGCTAAAATAATAACACAAATGCTTATTCATTGGTTTTTTCCAAACAAAATGACATCATAAACGACAGAAAAATATCTTTTCTGAAATGGATCCTTTGGGCGCTTAGTAATTTAGGTTCAAAAATTGGGATTTAAAACTACAAACCGCCTTAAAATATCAGTTTAATAACCATTAACCTAAATTAACGCAATCCCAAATTTAAGAGCTTTACACAAGTAAATAATCTACAAATCCTCAAATTTTTTTATTGAAAAAGATTTAAGTTAAATACTTATGAAAATTTCTCGCTTTCTTGGTCATACTGTCTTTTGGACATTTTCAAGCATTTTGCAAACTCAGATGAAAATAACATTTATTTTATGCAGGAATCAGCTTTGGTGCTGCCATTTATTCGTTTGCTTTGAACGCAAAAAACATTCAACTGTTAAGAAGTGATGTGAAAATGTAAAAAAAATTGGACATTTTAGTTTTTATAAGGAAATGAACAGAGGTCCCCGTTTAGAGACCTAGGGACCGAAGAGTTTAAAGGGAAAACGTGCTATACTCTAATATTTTTCGTTATTCAAAGATAGTAGTGTGTAGATAGCTTCATCTACTTTAATCACGTGTTTATCTGTAGTATAATTAAAAAAAAAAGGATATATGCATAGAGCCAACTTTTCATTTAGGCTTCATTGAATTTAAGTAATTACATAGATATAAATCTATAATTGTTTTCTTGCGATATTAATGTTGGACAATCGCAATATCCCATGTCATACTACGTGTGTGGTTCAATAATTATTGTCCCTAGTGTATATAACATATTTGTACTGCGATGGTTGATGTGGAATATCGAAGCCTACTGTCTTAAATGCCTATAGGCTCAATATCAGAACCGTAGCTGCTCTATATTAACATAGTTTTGGAGGGAGGGGTGAAGTTTTAAAGACCTATTTTTGAGGGAGTTTTTAAGTAGGGGGGGGGGGGTGAAGATGAAATGCTGGTTTGCAGCTTATGAGGCTACATTTGTGACAGTGGATGAGATGTGGCTACATCACTATGATCCCGAGTCCAAACGACAGTAGTTACGTCTCCTCCACTGTCACAAATCTGGTCCTATAAGCTAAAAATCAGCCTTTCACCCCCACTCTCCCCCTTTCACTCCTCCTTCCAAAACTATGTGAATACAACAGCTACGATTCTGAAATTGAGTATATAGGCATCTAAGACATTAGGCTTCGATATTCCACAACAACCATCGCAGTACAAATATTTTATATACACTAGGGACAACCATTATTGAACCACCCTCGTACTATCAATAATGATACAACACATTTCATTTTACTTCGTAATCGATTGTTTTACAAAATATAAACAAAAATTGGTCAGTTCTGTGCAATAATCTCAATGGAAAGATCAAACACTTCTCACGCTTGAAGATTTAATAAATAATTACATAGATATCAATCTGATATATTTCTCTATGGTAGCTGCAATATTAGTATTGGACAATCGTAATATTACAAGTCACAACTATTATCCATAATACGACACATTTTACTTGATAATCAATTATATTACAAAATATAATCGAAAATTGGTCATATCTGCTCAAAAACTACAATGGGAAGATCAAACACTTCCTACTCTTGAAGATTTAATAAATAATTGCATTCACAATTACATATAAATTTCAATCTGATATCGTTCTCTATGGTAGTTTCAATTTTTATAGCTGAAAATCGCAATATCGCAAGTCATCCTTCTATCGATAATACAACACATTTTGCTTGATAATTGATTATGTTACAAAATACAATCGAAAATTGGTCATTTCTGTGCAAAAGCCTCAATGGGAAGATCAAATACTTCTTACTCTTGAAGATTTTTTTCATTTTTACAGAAACTAGGGTATAAAACCCGGCCTTCCCGTGTTACATAATATAGATGAAACCCATTTATTTTTTTTGTTCTTATTGAAAACTCTAATAACTTTTTTTACATTTAATTTTTTTCTTCCTTTTTTTTTCGAGCGCTATCAACACCAAAAAGCATTTTTATATGAATAACATCATTAAACTTTCAAAATTTATAAAAAGCGATATAGACGCAAAGGCGACTGCGCAGACCATCACCTCATGGAGTTGGCAGTTAAAATTCCAGGATTAGACAAAACTCGATTCGCATATTAAAATGCAGCTGGTCTACTAAGTCATATCTTGGTGGAAAACCTGCGGACCGTAATTTAATGGTTGATAGGTAGGTTTATCACTGTGTTTTCCTGCAACCAAAGGTACATAGTTAAAAATTTGTACCATTTGCTGCATCGTCACTCCACCGCTTTTATAGAAAACGGTTACTTCACTGTATCATGGGGCATTCTCCTTGGTCAGAATAGAGATATTCTATAAAAGCGGTGGAGTGACTATGCAGCAAATGGTACAGATTTTTAACAGTGTATGAAAACCTGGAGGACTCGGAGCAGGAAACCACAATAGCAAATCTACAAGTCAATCATTAAATAGGGTTTGCAGGTATTTTCCACCGCGATATGACTTCCCAGACCAGTTTCATTTCAATATGCGAATCGAGTTTTAACTAATCCTGGAATTTCAGACATCAACTTGATGAAATGATAGTCTGTGCAGCTGCATCTTGGTCTAATACTTTCTTATTAGCCTCCTGTCAAGATTTGGTAGCTAAAAGTGTCAACAAAGATCGCTATTTACAGCAGCAATTTTAATTCTGATAATTTTATTGATTTAAGCGTGGAATTCGATTACATGTCTCAAATTTGCGTTTTATTTATATTTTCTTATTTTATTTATATATCGAAGAAGCTTTAATTTTTTTATGGAATATAAGCGGAAAATAAGTGCCGAACTATCTATATTATTTTAAGTGCAAATAGATTTATGTTTCGCAATCGTCTGTACGCGGTAGAGATAGATTTAAAAAAAAAAATTATGCTTGAAAATTATTTTGAAAAGCTTAAAAAATGAGTAAATTGCCATACAGTTTACAACAAATCGCAGTACAGTTTTCAAACTTATCGCATTTGAAAGTACACTTTTTTCTTTATTCGAAGGTGTAAAAACCGAAAACGCGCGATGTTTAGAAGTTAAAAATTGCAGTAAAAGCAATCTGTGGGGGGAGGGATGTAAGTGATAAAAACGGGGACGACTGGTCAAATAGTGAGGTCAGAATACTTACCGATTAATGCTACCATGTTAAGATCCAACATGTTACTATCATTCACGGTTGCCTATATGTCATTTTGAATTTTGTTATGGACCATTTTCTCTAATCTGTTGTTTTCTTTAAAAGTTTGACTGTTTTTCTTTTCGGTTTACAACGTAGACTGTATTGGAACTGATCAAGTCATCCTCGAACATACGATTTTGATAAGTACAGCAATGATCCTTCTAAGTTTAAGATACATTTTGACATATTGCTTGTTAAATTACCTCTCACCTATACAAGGTGACGTTATGTTTTTTAGAATACTCCATTGCTAAAATGGGGAAATTTGACGAACCAATGCTATCATCTAATGACGAAGATAAATGGTACATTGTAAAAAAAACGGACTGAAAAACGGAGATTCTACTGGCAATCTATTTTCTGATTAAAAACGGAAATTTTTCTGTGATTTATGGTGAAAATTTTCCGAAAAATGCGGAAAAAGTACTGGCGTCTAGATTGCCAGTAGAATCTCCGTTTTTTAGTCCGTTTTTTTTTTTTTTTTTTTTTTTTTTTTTTTTTTTTTTTAACAGTGTATTGATGATGCTTGAATCTTGAACTATGCGTAAACTCAAAGGAGAAAAAAAGGGTGGATTGAGTGTTGCAGTTGTAGAGGTTGAGCACATGAAGCCAGTTTAAGTGCTGAAGAAGGGGAAAATAAACTCATACGTGTCTGATTGATTTTTTTTTTATTTTATTTTTTTTTTTGGGGGGGGGGGGGGAGTGTAGCAAGTTAGTTTCTTTTGAAAACAATAACAATGCTAATTTGGTTTATATTCTTTTTATATATTTATAACTTCATTTTTTCCGACGGAATAAACTTGTGCAACAAGGCTAAAATTAGGTTTCAAATTTATGGTATTTCATATAAGCACCCTATTTTATCCAACCGATCGTCTAAAACGGTGACTTCGGACATTTCCCATAAAAATATTTGTTTATGCCTACCCTAATGATTTTTTCTAACAAACAGCCTTGAATTCTGATGGTCTAGGACTTGCTCTAAAATTAAAATAGCTTAATAAATAAAGACACAATCTTGCTTAATGGTACACAAAACACGAACTTTAATAAGCTAAAAATTAACTTCTACGTTTCGAGCTGTTTCTACAGCCGTCTTCAGGAAAATAGGATGGTAAAATGGCTCAAAGTTCGGAGGCGAAAGCTTCCTGTGTAAGAAATAATTAGTCGAAACTTGACCAATGATTTGAATACAAAAATGTAGTGTTGCCACGCAGTGAAAATAAATAGTGATTAATGAACTGAGATCAAATGAATCAAAAGGTCGATTTAAGAAACCACGAGTGTCGCCATCTACACATGATTTCATGATATATTTTCCTGAAGACGGCTGTAGAAACAGCTCGAAACGTAGAAGTTAACTTTTAGCTTATTAAAGTTTTGTATTCGTGTTTTGTGTACCATTAGGCAAGATTGTGTCTTTATTTATAGTAGAGCGCCGAATATCCGAACAAGTCGGGACCAACCCTAGTTCGGATAAGCAAAAGTTCGGATAAATGGACAGACAATTTAACGGATGCACCTGGCTATACTAAAATTTTCAAACTTATCTTCTTCACACTTATACTAAAATCTCCACGCATTAGCTTGACAGCACTAGTTAATGTTGGTATGATTAAAAATTGGTTTTTGTCTTTTTAATTTTTTTTTTTTGTTTACTTTTTATTAGCATTTTCTGAACGCCAGAGATTATAATAAAGCTTAGGACTGTCAGCATCAGTGGTGGCGTGTTTAATTTTCTTTCGTCTTTTTGTTTACATTTTTATCATTTAAAAACAATATCTCTTTTTATCTTTTTCTGAACTCTAGAGATTATAATTTAAGCAAAAAAAAGCTTTCGATTGTTGCTTGCTTCAAAGAAGACATTCTTTTCCATACTGCCATGTCTCGAATTCTTCTTAAATACGTTAGTTGAATAGGATCAGCATTCTTCTGCCGTTCGAGCCATTTCACAGCTGTTTCCAAACATTCAAAGGCTTCGTTATGTGATGGACCATGATCATTTTCAATTTCTGTTTCGTCTTGAATATCATCCACAATCTCATCATCATTTAAAATGTGATATCCAGGTCTAATAGGATGTTTGGATAATTGGAAGTTCGTTTTAAAAAAAAAATTGAGAGAAATAGGGTGTTCGAATTGGAAGTTCGGTTAATTGGAGTTCGGATCATCGGCGCTCTACTGTATTATATTTTATGGTGCAATTTTCCAGTATGTGTTATTAAAATAGCTTGCCGGATTTTTTTCAGTTTAAAATTTTTTTCGGTAGGTCAAATACGTTAGAGTTCTCATTTTAAACATCTTTCCCCTACTATTGATACAACGTCAAAAGGTTGTCAGCGTTACGGACGGAAACGTTTGTTCTTTATAATATAGCTATTATTCCAGAAAAAAGAAATAATATTCTTTTTCTTACCAACTCTGCGATAAGAAACATCTGCGCCCGTTAAATTCCATCATGATACTTCGATTTCTTCTCGGGCATCTCAAAATGTTGTGTATCTGCAGTCGTTTAAATTGCTCCATGGAAAATTTTATTTCCTTGGAATCTTTAAAAATCTCATTTTTCTTTTCCACGTGGCATTTATGCAGTATATTCTTCAAGATAGCATCTTTAACGGCGTTTGATGGTATATTGATCGACTGTTTGGATTCCTGACGCTGCATTCTTTCGTAACGCAAAATAATAATAATAATAAAGAAATAATAATAATAATAAAGAAAAAAAAAAGCAATTTAACAAATTACAACGACCATTTGGAAAATGATTTTTTCAAAGACTAAAATTTAAGACATAAAAAATCGCATGGAGTTGATCATACATTACGTACGCCATGAATTAAACATTAATAGTGTTATTACACGTAAAAATTGCAAGCGACAAAAATCGACTGCGACTCGTCAGATTTCCTGAAACTTACGTATTATCCAAGCATTTCATTGGCTGTTCGGGAAAAGGGTTTTCCATCGTCAGATTTCCAAGAAATCTCACGACCCATTTTAAATGAAATTTCATTCTTAAACTTCTAAACATCCCACAATATTACTTTTTGCACCGTCGTATAGAGAAAAAAATGTACTTTTAAATGTAATTTGTTTGAAAGATGTATCTCAATTTGTTTCTGAGTTATTAAATTTTTTTTTGTAGTTTTTATTACTTTTTTGTCATAGTGGCAACAGAAGTATCCATCTCTGTTGAAAGTAAAGGGAAAATACATTACTGTATAGACCAATCAGAAAACGAATAAAATGCGGATTAAACCAATTAAAAGCTTCAGATATGCTTTTGATTTCCTACCCTGACGAGGACAATAACCATTTTTTCCAAATGGTTAAAAAAATACGGGGTTGCTTTAGGTGCGTTTGTAATTACATAAATACGTAGCACCTATAGTTGTCGTCTGGTCCGTCCGTCTGTCCGTTTATAACAGCGCAAAAACTACCCAAACGAACGGTTTGAAATTTAATGTATATAATTGTTGCAGAATTTTGTCGTTCTATTTCGAATTTTATGGAAATCCAATCAAAACTTAAAAAAGATATTAATAAAAGTCTTCTTCTTTCTATTAAATCCTATCATACTTAATGAATTCAATGGTATCCCATGATAGGTCATGATTCTAGGTTACCATGGTGATTACATCCTATTTAAGATAGAGCCCTATTATTTCCGTATTACTGAATTTAACATATAGAATCGTAATAAATTTTGTATTCATGCCTTTTTGCATATGAGTGCAACAGCTATTGCAACAAGATTTCAATGTTTATAAAACTAGTAACAGTACGAACGCACCTCATTTGCCACATTTGACGTACGATTTCCGACTTGTTTTAAACTGCCATCTACTACATACAGGATGCCCATAATTAAACGATCCGTTTTAAAGTAGACGAAACTATTGTTCATAAAGCTGTGAAAATTTGTGAAAGGCGTAATTTTGTTTAAGCGAGAAAAATTAGTTGAAAATTTTCCTACTAGAGGGCGTTTTTAATGAATTACACATTTAGTTTACGATAGTTTAGAAATTTTATTCATAAACTTTACTTGATCTTAAAGACGGCATTTCACGACATGTTCTTGGAATTTTCCAGAACACACTGCGGCCAACTGTGGAACATGCTACCTTACGATTCCAGATGGTAGCTGAAAATGATGGCCGTCACGTGGAGCATGTTTAGTTGTAATAAAACTTGTAAATTATCGTAAATGTATGCTAAATAGGTAATTCGTTAAAACACGCCCTCTAGCGGCGTAATTTTAAATTATTTCTTTCGCGTATACAAATTTCCATACCTTTGTTATGTCCTCCACAAAATTTCACAACATTTTCTGAACAATAGTTCCGTTTGTAGAAAACTTTAAAATAGCATCGTTTAATCATGGACATCCTGTATATAGACAAAATTCAAATGAGAATTTCGTTCTGACTGCTTATAACTTGAGTTCTTCTGAATAAATTTTGCTGGGATTTGCCCTGTTAGTTACATAAGGTTTTACAAAAGGTTTTGGTATATTTCATATTGTTCTACGTTGCTTAGTTACAGAATTATGGGGGAACATTCTATAATCAGGTGAATCCGATTATGAAAGATTACCCTTTTTAAAGAGTTTTACTAAACGGATTTTAATGAAACTTAACCATTTTTTTTTTTTAAATATTAAGTTAGAAATCAACTAAAAACTTTTAACTAGTTATTACTGAAAAAAACTTACAAACATTTAAATTTTACAGAACAATCAGTTATATCTAAAAAATAAAATATCTTTATTTTTCCTAAATAACCTAATGATGATTTGGCTTTCACTATCATCTATGGTACTTTTTTTTTTTTTTTTTTTTTTTTTTTCAGAATCCAGACAGGAAGACTATACAGGCTAAGGACAAAGTTTATAAGTTAATTCGTTAGTTAAAATAAAACCATTTTTTTATACTAAGTTAAAAATTAACTAAAGACTTTTAATTATTTATTAGTGAAAAAAGTACAAAAATTTAAATGTTACAGAACAAACAGTTATATCTAAAAAATAAAATGACTTTCTTTCTCCCAAACCACCTAATGATGATTTGACATTTACTGTCATCTGTGTTACGTTTTGTTTACTTATTTTCTGGGTCCAGAAGGGAGACTATTCTGAAAGGGTAAAGTTTAAAAGTTAATTTCTTAGTTAAAATAAAACTATTTATTTTTTTAAATATTAAGTTAGAAATTAACTAAACACTTTTAATTATTTATTATTGAAAAATAATTACAAAAATTTAAATTTTGCAGAACAAAGAGTTATATCTGAAAAATATAATGGCTTTATTTCTCCCAAACTACCTAATGATGATTCAGCATTTACTGTCATCTGTGGTACTTTTTTTTTAAAGTTATGTTCAGAGCCCAGACAGGGAGACCATTCTGGCTAGGGACAAAGTTAATAAGTTATTATCTTAGTTAAAATAAAACCATTTTAAAAAATAATAATAAGTTAGAAAGTAACTAAAGCCTTTTAACTACTTATTATCGAAAAAAAAATTACAAAAATTTAAATTTTACAGAACAAAGAGTTATATCTAAAAAATTAAAATGGCTTTCTTTCTCCCAAACTACCTAATGATGATCTAGCATTTAATGTCATCTATGGTACATTTTTTTTAGTTGTGTTCAGAGTCCAGACAGGGAGACCATTCTGTCTAGGGACAAAGTTTATAAGTTAATACCTTAGTTAAAATAAAACCATTTAAAAAAATAATAAGTTAGAAATTAACTAAAGACTTTTAACTAGTTATTACTGAAAAAAAAATTACAAACATTTAAATTTTACAGAACAAAGAGTTCTTTCCAAAAAATTAAAATGGCTTTCTTTCTCCAAAACTACCTAATGATGATCTAGCATTTACTGTCATCTATAGAGCCTTGGTTTTAGTTATGTTCAGAGTCCCGACAGGGAGAAAATTCTGACTAGGGACAAAGTTTATAATTTAATTCCTTAGTTAAAATAAAACCATTTTTTTAAATGCATATTAAGTTACAAATTAAATAAAGACTTTTAACTAGTTATTATTGAAAAAAAATTTCAAAACTTAAAATTTTACAGAACAAAGAGTTATATCTAAAACATAAAATGGCTTTCTTTCTCCCAAACTACCTAATGATGATTTAACATTTACTGTCATCTATGGAACTTTTTTTTAGTTATGTTCAGAGTCTAGACAGGGAGACCATTCTGGCTAGGGACAAAGTTTATAAGTTAATTAATTAGTTAAAATAAAACCATTTTTTAAATGCATATTAAGTTACAAATTAATTAAAGACTTTTAACTAGTTATTATTGAAAAAAATTACAAAACTTAAAATTTTACAGAACAAAGAGTTATATCTAAAACATAAAATGGCTTTCTTTCTCCCAAACTACTTAATGATGATTTAGCATTTACTGTCATTTAAGGTACTTTTTTTTTTAGTTATGTTCAGAGTCCAGACAAGGAGACCATTCTGGCTAGGGACAAAGTTAATAAATTATTACCATAGTTAAAATAAAACCATTTTTAAAAAATAATAATAAGTTAGAAAGTAACTAAAGACTTTTCACTAGTTATTATTGAAAAAAAAATTACAAAAATTTAAATTTTACCGAACAAAGAGTTATATCCAAAAAATTAAAATAGCTTTCTTTCTCCCAAATTACCTAATGATGATTTAGCATTTGCTGTCATCTATGATACTTTTTTTTTTAGTTATTTTCAGACTCCAGACAGGTAGACCATTCTGGCTAGGGACAAAGTTTATAAATTGATACCTTAGTTAAAATAAAATCATTTAAAAAAAATAATAAGTTAATAAATTAAATAAAGACTTTTAACTAGTTATTATTGAAAAAAAAATTACAAAAATTTAAATTTTACTGAACAAAGAGTTACATCTAAAAAATTAAAATTGCTTTCTTTCTCCCAAACTACCTAATGATGATCTAGCATTTACTGTCATCTATGGTACATTTTTTTTAGTTATGTTCAGAGTCTAGACAAAGAGACCATTCTGGCTAGGGACAAAGTTTATAAGTTAATACTTTAGTTAAAATAAAACCATTTAAAAAATAATAAGTTAGAAATTAACTAAAGACTTTTAACTAGTTATTATTGAAAAAAAAATACAAGAATTTAAATTTTACAGAACAAAGAGTTATATCCAAAAAATTAAAATAGCTTTCTTTCTCCCAAACTACCTAATGATGATCTAGCATTTACTGTCATCTGTGGTACATTTTTTTTAGTTATGTTCAGAGTCCAGACAGGGAGACCATTCTGTCTAGGGACAAAATTTATAAGTTAATACCTTAGTTAAAATAAAACCATTTAAAAAAATAATAAGTTAGAAATTAACTAAAGACTTTTAACTAGTTATTAATGAAAAAAAATTACAAACATTTAAATTTTACAGAACAAAGAGTTCTTTCCAAAAAATTAAAATGGCTTTCTTTCTCCCAAACTACCTAATGATGATCTAGCATTTACTGTCATCTATAGAGCTTTGGTTTTAGTTATGTTCAGAGTCCCGACAGGGAGAAAATTCTGACTAGGGACAAAGTTTATAATTTAATTCCTTAGTTAAAATAAAACCCCTTTTTTTAATGCATATTAAGTTACAAATTAAATAAAGACTTTTAACTAGTTATTATTGAAAAAAAATTTCAAAACTTAAAATTTTACAGAACAAAGAGTTATATCTAAAAAATAAAATGGCTTTCTTTCTCCCAAACTACCTAATGATGATTTAGCATTTACTGTCATCTATGGTACTTTTTTTTAGTTATGTTCAGAGTCCAGACAGGGAGACCATTCTGGCTAAGGACAAAGTTTATAAGTTAATACTTTAGTTAAAATAAAATTATTTAAAAAAAATAATAACAACTTAGAAATTAACTAAAGACTTTTAACTAGTTATTATTGAAAACAATTACAAAAATATAAATTTTACAGAACAAAAAGTTATATCTAAAAATAAAACGGCTTTCTTTCTCCTAAACTTCCTAATGATGATTTAGCATTTACTGTCATTTAAGGTACTTTTTTTTAGTTATGTTCAGAGTACAGACAGGTAGACCATTCTGGCTAGGGACAAAGTTAATAAGTTATTACCATAGTTAAAATAAAACCATTTTTAAAAAATAATAATAAGTTAGAAAATAACCAAAGACTTTTAACTAGTTATTATTGAAAAAAAAATTACAAAAATTTAAATTTTACCGAACAAAGAGTTATATCCAAAAAATTAAAATAGCTTTCTTTCTCCCAAATTACCTAATGATGATTTAGCATTTGCTGTCATCTATGATACTTTTTTTTTAGTTATTTTCAGACTCCAGACATGTAGACCATTCTCGCTAGGGACAAAGTTTATAAATTGATACCTTAGTTAAAATAAAATCATTTAAAAAAAATTAATAAGTTAATAAATTAACTAAAGAATTTTAACTAGTTATTATTGAAAAAAAATTTCAAAAATTTAAATTTTACTGAACAAAGAGTTACATCTAAAAAATTAAAATTGCTTTCTTTCTCCCAAATTACCTAATGATGATTTAGCATTTGCTGTCATCTATGATACTTTTTTTTAGTTATTTTCAGACTCCAGACAGGTAGACCATTCTGGCTAGGGACAAAGTTTATAAATTGATACCTTAGTTAAAATAAAATCATTTAAAAAAAATAATAAGTTAATAAATTAACTAAAGACTTTTAACTAGTTATTATTGAAAAAAATACAAAAATTTAAATGTTACAGAACAAACAGTTATATCTAAAAAATAAAATGGCTTTCTTTCTCCCAAACTACCTAATGATGATTTAGCATTTACTGTCATCTATGGTACTTTTTTTTAGTTATGTTCAGAGTCTAGACAAAGAGACCATTCTGGCTAGGGACAAAGTTTATAAGTTAATACTTTAGTTAAAATAAAACCATTTAGAAAATAATAAGTTAGAAATTAACTAAAGACTTTTAACTAGTTATTATTGAAAAAAAATTACAAAAATTTAAATTTTACAGAACAAAGAGTTATATCCAAAAAAATAAAATAGCTTTCTTTCTCCCAAACTACCTAATGATGATTTAGTATTTACTGTCATCTATTGTACTTTTGTTTTAGTTATGTTCAGAGTCCCGACAGAGAGACCATTCTGGCTAGGGACAAAGTCTATAATTTAATTCCTTAGTTAAAATAAAACCATTTTTTTAGATGCATATTAAGTTAGAAATTAAATAAAGACTTTTAACTAGTTATTATTGAAAAAAATTACAAAAATTTAAATTTTATAGAACAAAGAGTTATATCTAAAAAATAAAATGGCTTTCTTTCTTCCAAATTACCTAATGATGATTTAGCCTTTACTGTCATCTATGGTACTTTTTTTAGTTATTTTCAGGATCCATACAGGGAGACCATTCTGACTAGGGACAAAGTTTATAAGTTAATTCCTTAGTTAAAATAAAACCATTTTTTAAAATAATAAATTAGAAATTAACTAAAAACTTTTAACTAGTTATTATCGAAAAAAAATACATACAAAAATTTTCATTTTTTAAATTTTAATGAAAATTATTTTGTGTTTTAGATATAGGGACATCTGAGCGGAATTTCGACTTATATTCATTGAAAGACTGAAGTAAAATATTAAAATTATTTTGTCAGAAATCTGTTTGATAACTTACTGAAAACTTAAATATTCATATGAATAAAAAAAATATATATTAAATTTGCTGCATTTCCTAATATTTATATCCTTTTTGTCCGTAAAAAGCACATTTTCGTGAAAATGACCTATATATTATAGTCAAATAATTTGCTTCTTCATTTTGTGAGCTTTGCTATAGAAAACATCTGTGACTAATAAATTCCTTTGTGATACGATTTGCTTTCTTGCCAGGTGACTCAAATTGCCAAACATCTTCAGTCATTTAGATTGCTCCATCGAATTTTTTTTTCATTGGTACCTTTAAGACTCTCATTTCTCTTTTCCACGTGCAGCTTTTTCAGAATATTATTTTAGACAGCATAAACAACTTCTTTCACAGCATTTGATGGCAAACTGATCGATTGGTTAGATTCCTGGTGCAGTATTATTAAATTATAAGTCAAATGATTTGGATCTTCTTTTTTGACAGATTTGTAATGAAATACACTTGGCACGTCAATTCCTTCACGATAAGTTTCGATATCTCTTCCGACGTCTCAATTTCTCATACATCTGCAGTAGTTTAGAGTGCTCCATCGGTAACTCCATAAATGGAGTTACTTGGAATAGAGCTACGTGGATAAATAATCCACGGCATATTTGGTATTGAAAATGTGTGTAACATATGTAGTTCATTTACAGGAGCACTCAAAAGAAAACCGTTAGAAAAAATCGTTTGCAGCAAATTTAAGGATGTTTCACTATTTCAAACATATTGAACTTTATATACATGACTTGGGTGCGCTACAAAAGTATTACTATAGAATAAGTTGTACAGTCGTGGGAAAAAAAAGTAAACACCCCCTACTAACACCTCAACAAATTATCGTAGAAGAAAGTTACGGGTATCGAACGATTGGAAATAAAGTCTACTTTTAAATGATGTATATAAAATCAGCTTAGGGGGCCATGTACTTACTAAAAAAAACATAACTTTGTTTTTTTCTATAGGAGTACACAATTCTGGCAGCATAAATAAATTCAACACCCTTCAATTAGCCTAAAAATAAATTTTTATGCAATTCGTACCATAAGTTTCCGAGAAATTAATTATTTTAAAACGAGCGCATTTATAAGGGCTGTATCCAAACTGAAGTTCGGTACTCGATTGTTAACCGAGAGAGCCGCCTTCTTGATCAAGGCACCACTCAAGCAGTCAATGAAGAAGTCTAGATTAACGACAGCAGAAGAAATTTCAAAATATCTAGTCACTTCTATCACAGACGGCCTCTTAAACCATTCTTTTGCCGTTTTTTAAGCATAATTTGAAAACTACTTGGAAGAAAATTGTGAAGTTTCCATAAAGAAGGACTTAATAAAACTAAATCCATCAAAAAAACTGTAGGTAGCAATTCATAATTTTTTCGAATATTAATTTCATAATTCATAATTCATATCATAAAATTATAAAAATTTCAAATTCAACGTATTTATGTTTGGGTATATTAGTGTTATTGCTACACAAAAAATTAGCACATTTGGAGCATAATTTCAGGAGATATAAATAAAAATATGAAAATGTAATTTAACATTAGAAGCATTAAATTTTCAATGTTAAAAATTCAAAAATTTATCATTCAAATGACTTGAAATTTGGTGTCTAGGCATAGTTTTAACCGAAGATTTTAAATATCTGGTTAAAATTGGGTATTGCTATTGTAAAAAATGAAGTTTGGATTCGTTTTAATATGTAGATGGCCCCCTAAGCAACTTTTATATACATCATTTAAAAGTAGACTTTATTTCCAATCGTTCGGTACCAGTAACTTTCGTCTACGTTAATTTGTTGAGGAGTTATTAGGGGGTGTTTACTTTTTTTTTTCCACGACTGTACATTGAATTTAACGTTCGTTTCCTGGACTCGCAAAAGAATTCAGTTACAGTGCTGTCTGTGAGAAATAATTCCTGGAAATGCGTTTTAGATTGTGGTAAGCGTTTTTAAATTTAACTCATTTTTACTTGGCGTGTATTAATTCTGTGCATCATATACAGGGCTTTACAAAAGAATTCAAGTGCATTTCCGCTTATTGATGGAAATTTCTGAAGGGTAATTTTAAACTGTGCTATGCGTTTTCTAACTGAACTTAATTTTTGTATACTATTTAGTATACACGAAAATTTGTGGATCATATACAGGGCTGCACTGAAGAAATCGCATATATTTCCGACTAGAAATGGTAATTGCTGAAATGTTTTTTTAAATATGTTATGCGTTCTCCAAATTGTTGACTTAAACATCATCTTTCACCTTATTAAACGGCGAAGTTTTGTTACAGTATTATGAATATGTTGGAAAGGGTTTCATAATCTGTGTTTGATGTATGCTTTGGCTTAGGTGCCTTATATTTCCGTGATCGCCATCTTCGTTGTTTTGAGATTTCTTGGCGATTTTTTGTTGGCGATCATTATCGATATGATAAATCCGTTAAGATTATTTTCCTCAAGGGGTCCGGGACACAAAAATCTTCAAATTTTCAAATTTTTTTTAATTGGATTAAAAATTTCTCTGCCGTTTTCTGCTTAAAATGATGTTTAAATCATGTTTCTATCTTAATTAGAACAGGAAATATTAATTTTTTTGTTTAGGTTTGTTTTCAAAATCTGCCTTTCAAGCTATGGTTGTCAAGGAAACGAGTTCTTGTGAAATTGCGTTTTTCTTCATGATTGGTTTTTTCACCATTTCTCATACTTAAATTCTTATAACTCGAGAACCGTTAAAGATACAGGATTGAAACTCGGAACATATATTTTTCGATTATTTTACTTTACTTTTGAGCTAGCATATTTGAAAAAAATATTTACTTTTGAAAATATGATTTTTTTTAAAAAGTTGCACCACTTTTTTTGTAATTTTTTTGTTAAATATTTTTAATTTTTTTAAAAATTAATATTTTTTAAAATGCTGGCTCTAAATTAAAATTTATATATTTCTGTTTATTTAAATGAAAAAGAAATTGAAATTCTATAAATAATATTTCGAGTTATAACGATTTTAAACTACCCCACTTTTTTAACAAAATTTAAAATTTAAATTTTTTTTTAAAAATTATGAGAAGTTTTATCATGCGATTTTGTTTACAAATGATATGGTTAACCATCACAAAAAATTTCAAAATTTTAACTCAATAAATAAAAATTTTTTTAAATGTGTCCCGGACCCCCTTAAGCCTAACATATCGCATAAATCGCTGCTTGGCGACATTTACTACTTGGCGAAAAAGGGATTTTCACGCCAAGAAAAAAATCCAAGATGGCGGCCGCGGGAATATATGACATCTGTTCTTATGCTTTTCGTTTCTTGTTTATTACGACCCCCCCAAAAAATAACAAATGAATTCGTTTGTAAGTTCAGGCGAACTAATTGTACTATTACTACCCTAGGGCTAATCTGCATATTAAAATTTGCAACAGCTGTTTCTTGTTCGTACTTCTTTAAATTAATTTTTTTGTTTCTGTTTTTTTACAGCCGAAGCACTGCACTTGGGCCATCTGATGTCCGCGCATGGTTACTTCTTCCCCATCGATGACCATGTCCTCACCATCAAAGCAGACGGGACATTCTACAGATTTCAGGTATGTTAATCAAGCATGTATATTATAACCTGGCTCACTATTAATCCTTTGTCAGGCATTAGTTAGGTTGCAAAAAATTCGTACCACCTCGTGAAACGTTGCTGCTGGAGGCATCAAACTTATAGAATATTGGCAGCTGTAGACAGACTGAGTACACTGCTATTGACCAGTTTAATCAACTATATCGATTTGTTTGTAGTAGTGAGATTGGCTAAGTTCAATCAAAATACTGGCGATTCATAAGCAGTCAAATTATATTTCGCTGGTCAGGCCATATGAGTGGTAAGCAACAGATTAAGAAAGCCGCTTGTTTCCCCATTAAAACAAAGGCCAAAATCACTTTAAAATATTATACACATAAAAACGTGAACAATTTCCACATTATAAAAGTTTTTGCAGAGCCTTCAGGCTAGAGCATGAATATTTTTTCCATGCTAAACAGATCTTACTGTACAAATTTAGATGTTCTACTTGACGATGACACCTCGTAACAGAGTTTTTAAAACAATCAAACAGCACAGAATTCTTCTTCTGAGCTCATGCAAGATGGTTTTGTCAGGACTCGCGTAGGAATACAGATTGAAATATAAACTTCATGACGAACCAAATAGATTCCGGAACGAGGCACAGAATGAAATGCTCTCGGCTACTCAACCAATGGAGAGCAAGAGAGATGCATAATAGAGAATGAGCTCGGTATCTGCTCACGGAGGGATTTCGATGTAATACGCCCGACGCCAGACAGTGCGTGCGAAGCTGATTCATGGAATAAAATAAGAAATAGTAAAATGGCTTTTAAAACATTCGAAAAATAAAAAGTAGCTTCTCTTAGAATATTACAGTTTTGTTAGTTGATAAAAATTAATGAAGGGATTAAAAGTTTAGTTTAAGATTTCGAATAAGATAATTATTAAGATAAGCGTTTTAAGTTTATAGGAATTTAACAAGAAATTAATAATAGGGATTATTAAGAAATATGGAAACAATGAATATGCCAGAAATTTAGAATAATTTAAATAAATATTTCAAAGTAAAATTTTTATATGACATGTACAATTTCTCCCGAGTAATCTACTGCAGGCCTGTCCAACCTTTCAGTAAACAGGGGTGCTCCTCAAAAAATGAAGGGTGCCATTATGCACATGACTTAAATCATGCAACAATACTCGTATTATCTGATGGGTGCAGTCGGCAGAGTCTGATTATCGCAGAGACTAACGCCCACCAGTATTTTTTTATAGTAATTGTCGCTCTATTTAAATGAAGAATTTCTGTGATAAATATGGCAAACACTTACTATTCGGAAATAGTGACGGAAGTTTTCTCCCATGGAGATCACAACCCGAGTATTGGTAGTCTGTTATATCACACACGTTTGATACGTTGACCATACATTTCATTGTGGTAGATATAAGGTCTCCGATTTATAAATTATGTGTAAAATTAACTTGAAGGGATAACATAAAGTAGTAAATTTATAATGACACTGTTTTAACCCTTTATGTACTGAATTTTGAATTCATGAAAATTTTATCTCAAGCATTTTTCGTGAATTTTTGAAACTACATTAGAAAATTTACATAATCATTCAATAAATTTTAGAAAGATTTTAGAAGAAGTGAAGGATTTAGAAGGATTGTTTAAATTTGAATTTATAGGGATTTTGTGCAATATTTATAACACCCTCAAATCATTCATTTTAAATATTTTTCTAAGTGTTTTACAGAATTAAGAAATGTATAAATATAATGCTCTTACACTAGAAATATAGAAATATTTCCGAATTGAATTCCCTCCCCCCCCCCCCCCCAAACGCCAAGAAAGCTGAAAAGATGCAAAGGCAAAAGAGATCATCCTTTTAAAAATATTTTTGTTTTGTTAACCAATAATGCTTTTGGAAGAAATTAAAGTAATGCATCTATAACTCATTATAAACTGTATTACTACTAATCGATGTATTAAATGAATCTTAAAACGAGTTATTTTAAAGGTACTTATAAGTACCGTCAGTAGATAAAGGGTTAAAGCAAGCGGGAGATTAAGAGGGTGGGGGCCATGTAAAAGGATTTGTAGAGGAAGGAGCCAGAAATCTTTTAATAATAATTTAAAAAATATACTCAAACATTAGTTTTTTTTTTTTTTTTTTTTTTTTTTTTTTTTTTTTTAAGAAAAGCATTCTTTAAAATTGATCTTTATCCTCACAAAAACTTAGTGACATATGAAAAAGCGCCAAGAAAAACTTCAAAGAGCGCCATGGCACCCACGCGCACTACGTTGGACATCCCTGATCTACTGTATAGAAAAGAAAATATAGCACACACACGCACTCAAAAATTATTATCACAATTTGCGTAAACTATGTAATATTTAAACTTTTTTTTCATTAAAAGGTGCAAACATTTCGTTTGATTAATATAAATGAAGAAATTAAATTACTTACAATATAAACACTTTTAATTAAAATAGGCATATAAAACACTAAAAAACAATTATGTATACCTTTCGGACGAAAAGCTTCATCTCTCCTCAGTATGGTTTATGGAAAATCACTAAAAATAACAAAAATGAACTTACCCACGTGAAACCTACTGAGCTTCAGAATCGTACGTAGGGGTAACTCCCAATTCTAATACATATTGAATCCAACGAACCGCTCATGAATACAATGCCAAAGAATTTTCGAGGAAATTTGTTTATAAAACATACATTTCCTCCGCAATAGAGTACTATGGGGTTGATAATTTTTGAATTGAATTTTCTTTTATAAGTATGACAAAATTGGTACACAATATTGCTATAATTTTCACTGATATATATTATTTATAAAATATTACAGATGTGATTTAAATTTATCGTAAATTTTTAATTTGATATTTGTTAAAAATGAAATTTTAGGTAAATGCAACAACAACAACAACAAAAATTAAGTATTGTTCATGAAACTATGAAAAAGGTGTATAAATAACCAAGATTAATAAAGAATCCGGAAAAATTTTGAGAAAAAAATGCTTCGAATATTGAGAAAAGTGCAAGATTTATTATTTGCGCGCATTGAAAGTGTGATGCGGTCGCAGAAGAAATTGGATCACTAAGCAGTGAGCTACAAACATACAGGGCTCGCAGCGTTCCTAAAATTTTCGCACTTTGCTACCACTGTTTTTTAACGATAATCTGTATTCTATAATTCTATTATAAATGTTAAAGGAATCTACCACGAAGATCTTTTATTTAAAATACTGGTAACAAAGTGCGAAAATTTTAGGAACGCTGCGAGCCCTGTACATATATAACAGGAGTTTTCAGTCGGCGGTCAGAAGCTTGCTAGGTAAAAGTAAAAAATAATCCGCATTGTCAATATTAGATGTTACTGTTCTCATTTACTATTATCCTAATTTATGCTTCTCTAACTAAGCTATACTTAGTAAATTAATAAACGATTCTCTAATCAGGTAAGTGAATGCGATAAACAGTATTTTTTGCCATGAATGCGAATTAAAATTATCGTCACTGTGTCCTTTTCAGCTGTCACACTGACAGCTGAAAATCATGTCGGGAAATAGGAAATTAGATCTTCTATTATATATATGGAGCTCAGTGCCTCTAAGTTAGTTCTCCATGCTATTTGAAGCTCATTGGTGAAAGCTACATCAAAACATGGACTACAGTTAATCAAAAGGTTAACATTTTTATAAAAGAACAAGCTAAAGTACCTGGCGTTGCCCGGAATTTTAAGAATGCTTGTTTTGAAAAACCAATTTCAAAATTTAACATACAACATTAAAAAAAAAAACTTAAAAAAAAAACAGTGGAAGTGTTGTACATATGAATCAAATGAAAACCCAGTATAAAAATGTTTAAATTTATATAACAGACGCAAAATAATACAGCTATAAATGAACTTATTTCCATTCATCATTGGAGCAATAATGTTAAAATACGCCAATATTTCCATAATCGAATTTTTATCATGCTTCAAAACATTTTTTCAAAATTATATGACGTTATATATTCACCACGTCCTTTATATTTCCAAAAATGACGTAATATTCCATTTTTTTTATTCGTCAAATTAATTAAATAATTATAATTTTTCGCATGAAAATCATAAAACAGAAAAATTATGACGTAACATTCACTTTTGTTTTTAATTCGTCAAACTATTTATTTTATTTTCATTTTTCACGTTAAAATCTTGCAGTAGAAAAATTATGATGCAATATTCCCCTTTTTTTAAATTCTTCAAACCGTTTATTTCCTTTTTTCACGTGAAAATCTTGCAATAGAAAAGTAATTGTTGTGGTAAGAATTTTATTGTGGATTTTCAATTGTTGGCAACAGCTATAACGAAAAATTTTAAAATTTGGTTGGAAATTACTGCTAAATTTGTCGCTTTTTATTAATTAAAAATGAACTATAAGTTATTCCGATTCCGGATTACTTTAGTTGCCTCGGCCGTATTTTAATACACGTGTACGTAACTTTTCACAATTCTGACTTCCAAATTGTGGATTTGTACAGAAATACAGACAGACAGGCAAATTTTCATTTTTATATGTTAGAGTACTCAGATGGAATATTTCCGTCTTCGTTAATTGAATTAAAAACCGGATTCATATGCCTGTTGGAAAATTCGGCTTTTATAAACATTAAAGCTCCGCTCAATCATAGTTTTCGTAAAGTGATGTGAATGGTCTGTTTCAAATACATCTTAGACTAATTTTGAGTTAGGGTTCTGAGATTCTGGATCGTCCAGAATTGATTCCGTTACTCCAGTAAAGAAATAGTGTGGACCGATTCAGGTCCGTTTGCACAGGGTTTACTGAACGAAATATAATAAAACCTTTGAAAAAAGTATCGGTATTAACTGTACAAAATCCATTTTAGACAGAATTGCGTCTAGGGAGGTAGATTTGTAAAATATTCTTTTCGAAAGTGTACACATTTTCCGTTATAGACAGGTTCTGTCTTCACAGGTTTTACTATATTAAGTTCCACGGGATTCAGACTAATGAATAGTACGCAGGTACGAAAAGAAATTTAAAAGATTTTGTGCACCATGAAAAAGTGAGATTTTCATCGGGACGGGTGTAGGAGCTTCTAAAAATCGAGGCGTCCCGCGTAAATGGGACACCTAAAGCAACACTATGCAAGGAAATTCTGGACTGGAATTTAAATATTGTTCGGAGAAGGTTGGTTTACGATAAATAAGGATGTGAATATTGGTATCTTCCTTTCTTTATAAACATCTAAAAATAGTAACACGCGATTAGCTTCAAATTCGATTGCGAACTGTACTGTACAGTTCAACAACTACGAGTGCAAAGTCAGAGCTTTTGCTAGTATTATTGAAATTATAATTGTTTTGTTGTTTAAATTATTTTATCATACATTTTATTGGTTTCAAAACGAAGAAAAAAAAATCAAAAATCTTAATTTTAATCCTATTTAAATTTTGCTCTATAATACTTTGAAGGGCTTTGGTATGTTATTTATACCAATTAATTTTAATTAAATTTAAATTTTGCTCTGTGATACTTTGAAGGACGGTGGTATGTTATTTATACCAATTATTTTAATTAAATTTAAATTTTGCTCTATAATACTTTGAAGGGCGTTGGTATGTTATTTATACCAATTAATTTTAATTAAATTTAAATTTCGTTCTATAATCCTTTGAAGGGCGGTGGTATGTTATTTATACCAATTAATTTTAATTAAATTAAAATTTTGTTCTATAATAATTTGAAGGGCGTTGGTATGTTATTTATACCAATTAATTTTAATTAAATTTAATTTTGCTTTATAATCCTTTGAATGGCGTTGGTATGTTATTTATACCACTTAATTTTAACCAAATTTTGTAACAGAATTTTTTAACAAAATTTTACATTTACAATGTTTGTGGAAAAAAATATATATAAATTGCATTTATTTATTTCAAATAAAATTGTTCGAAAATTCTATTTTTTTTATTATTATTCTATAATTAGATATAGCGACCATTACTTTACGAAATTTCTGATATTAAATCATCTAAAATTTCCAGTGATGCATATAAACGCTGTTTAATAAATGTTATTAACATTTTAAATGTTTCACAATCTGAATGTTTTTACCGCAAAATTTATTACTTACAAACCGAAAAAAAAAGAACATAAAAACACACAGAACATAACACTTTAACTGTTTTTCCATAAAAACAATGTAAGGTTTTTGTTCAATAGATCCCTTAACAATAACGACGTTTATTCCTCTGGCATTTCAAAAATAATGTTCTCTTCCCGAAAATTGCTTTTCCCACACCCACGCACTTGTTAGGACATAAAATGAATCTGCTGCTCTCCCACCATCTTGCCACTTTCAAGAACGTTAAAAAAATCGTCTGCTTTTATCCCAATGGTTTTGACGCTTCGCTCCCGTGTTCCAAGAATAACCTTATTTGTGGGCGATGTAAGCTAAGCATTGCTGATCTCTAGAAGCATTTGGTAATCGAAAATTAGCTTGTTGAGAAGAGTTGGGTTTTTTTAATGCATGCGTAACTTATATAGCAACAATGTAACTTAATATTTTAGGTTAAAGGATATTGATCCTTACTTTCAAAAACAAAGAAGAGCTGCAGTCGCCATTTTGTTGCAGCTATTAAACTTTCTCTGAATTATTTATGTAAGATAAAAGGATAAATTAAAATCAAGAATGAAAAATAATACATCAGGCATAAATTATGAAAAAATTTCCAACACTAAAAGAATATTATTAAAAAAATTCTTTATTTATAATAACTAATGATAAATCTAAATAAGCTATTTAAAAAACACATAACTCATTGGAAATCCGTTTTCAGCAATGCTACCCATGTCTTGTAATGTTCTCGAACTCTTTTGTGCCATCCTGTATATGATCTACAGAATATATACGCATCACGTAATACACTAAAAATTAGATAAGTTTTAAAATGCATAGCACAGCTCAAAACTCACTTCCAGAAATTATCGATCATAGTTAGTTCTTTATCCGTATTTTTCTGTGTGTGTCTGTAAATAAAAGATAAATGCTAAACCCCTTTATAATCTATAGAAAATATGTTGTAGCGCACCTCAGTGAAACTTTTAAATTTCATCATGTTTGAAGTATCGTAACATTGTTAAAATGTACTGCAAACGATTTTTCGCCATGGATACTAATGTAATGAAATTATTCTGTGCATCTCTTTAAATGCACTATAAATGCTACTTATTCTATATTCCCGGAAAAGCATCTTATTGTCCACCTCGGCAATGCATTTCAATCTCATTATGTTTTAAATATCATAACATCAATAAAATGCACCACGATAAAATGCAAAACGATGTTTACCCATAGACCACAATGTAACGGAAGTCTTATGTGTGGCGCTGTAAACGAACTATAAATGCTAAACATTTCATTTCAAAATATGAACATTTTATAGTAAACCTGAATAACATATATAAAAATTACATGGTGATCCGTGTATATATAAAAGAGTTAGAGCACACACACACACACATATAGTGTACATAAGCCAATACTTTTAATAACCCTTTAACACACAAATACATACAAACATGGCACAAAAATCACATCAACTGTTTCGAGAATTTCTTGATCCCCTTCCTCAATGCGAATGAAAAGTATTGGCGCGTTGTTGTGATGTTGCGTTGATGTGTTGATGTGTTACTTCTTGTGATGTATTACTTATTTATTTTCTATGTTCCATGATGCCAAGCAAAAGAGACTAACGAGATGCAATAAGATGCTCCAAATTTTCAAGGAGCGCCGCATGGACGATGTTTGTGGTCAGATGAGAAAATTTTCACCATCGAGAAGGCACACAACCATCAGAATGTTCGGGCTCTGTTAAGTTCAATGCAGAGAAATGCTAGAAAAACAAAAATCGTCACACGTTCGCTTTTATACGAAAGGATTAATGGTTTGAGCAGGCATTACTGCCACGGAGAAAACTCTCATTTTTATTGATAAAAATGTAATGATTTATGCAAAAACGTACCAAGAGGAAGTCTTGGCTAAGATTGTGGTCGCATGGAAACAAAATAACCCTAATGGAATTTTCCAGCAGGACTGGGTGCCTGCACATGGAGAAAAAACAACATTGGCCTTCCTCGATGCCCACATGACAGGATATTTAACAAAGGATAAATGGCCTTCAAACAGTCTGGATCTCAACCCACTCGATTTTTCTGTTTGGGGCTAAAGAGAAGAAATGTTAAAGGGTAAAAAATATCCAATTTGGAATGTCTGCTATGCGAACGTGTGAAGGCTTGTGATGATTTAGACGAGAGTTACATGCGGCGCACCGTCTATTCTGTGGCCCCTCGTTTGAAAGCCTGTATAAAAGCGAATGGCGAACATTTTGAACAAGTTTTTTAAATATTGTTATTTGTTATATATTTATTTTGCTAGAATAAAAAATGTCGTCAGATAGCGTAGATTTTTGAAAAAAATAGCGTTTTTCCGCGTGCCAATACTTTTCAGTCACCCTTTATATATATATATATATATATATATATATCAAAATGGGTTCCAGGAATCCCTGGGTTATAGCCCCGTGTACTGGCTAATGAATTGATTGAAAAGGGGCGAAAGTAAGAGTATATATATCAAAAAGAAACTAATTGACCAGAATAATTTATCCATGAAGATCTTATTTGCCATCTATCATCAGAGAATCAATAGAGATCTTCTTACACAATGAGAATATTTGCAATGATTCAGTGTCCGTGGAGCTCCCTAAAATTTCGAAAGAAATACTACACAGAATCGTGAAACAATAATGTAAAATAATTCACGTTCACAAATTTCATCGTTCTTAAAAGTGTCTGCAAACGTAATATTAAAATAAGCGGGCCGAATGCCTATAAATGTTCATCAGAATTTCAGAAGAAATCATTCTGAAACATTTCTGCATATGTAGGAATGAAAAGTGGGCAAAAGACTATAGAAACCCATAGATTTTTTCAGGAATTTTTCTACAGAATGTTTTCAAAAATCATTTTCAAAATTGCAAATATAAGCATAAAAGTTGGGCCTCGCAACTATAGATTTTCTCCCGAATTTTTCTATAGAATTTTTGCAGAATTTTCAAAAGTTTCTGTAAATTTAAGTTTAAAAAGTCCTTCCGGCCAGTGCAGGGAGGAAGAGGTAGCTTTCATATTCCTTATTTTTAAAAAGCAAGCTTATATTATTCAAACATACGAAGCTCAATTTAGTGGAAACCGATTATAGGAGATTCAGTACTAATTTTTATCAATACTAAATCATTATGAATGAGAATTTCGCGAAATTAGTCAACTTTATCCAAGCTGGTTTTATTTAAAGTAACTTATATTTGGTTGCCAAATTCGGCGATATCGTGAAGTTCCTGCCATTTTAAGACAACGACAACATGGTGGATGAGGCTAACGAGTGAACTTGGTCGAGGCCTTAGTAATTCCTGTGCACATGCTCACTCACATCGGAATCGGTTGATATATACAAGTGCTGTCGCAGGCAAAAAATCAGATTTTTCAAAATGTCAACCACATTAGAAATTCAAACTGCTATATCTAAGACATTTTTTTAAGTTAAAGACAAAACAAAAAATGCTCCGGAATCCTTATATCACGGTCAAATACTTAAGAAAGAAATCTTTTTCAATTTCTAATTTTTTTTTGCACCTCACTTTAAATATGTATATATATTTTAATTTAATGGCCTTCATTTTGACTATCAGCATATGGAATCATAAAAAATTGGGGCAAATATCTATAGATTTTCATTACAATTGTTATTCACAAAATTTTCTGCATATGCAGACATAAAAACTGGAAGAAATGCCTATAGTTTTTCTACAGAATTTGTATACAGAATTTCTGCAGAAATCATTCTTAAAAGTTTCTGCAAATGTAGGCTTAAAAATCTGGGTCAAATAGCTATAGATAATTTTCAGAATTTTTTTACAGAATTTCTGCAAACATTACTCTTAAAAGTCTTTGCATACGCAATCATAAAAAAAAAAGAGTCCACGAATGCCTATAGATTTTCTTCATAATTTCTGCAAAAATCATTCTGAAACTTTGCTGCATAAGTAGAAATGAAAAGTGGGCTCAAGACTACTTTAGGAATTATATTTTCTTTAGGAATTTTTCTACTGAATTCCTTCTACAATCATCCTCAAAATTGCAAAAATAGGCTTAAAAATCGGGCTCTGCAACTATAGATTTTCTTTCGAATTTTTCTTTAAATTTCTGCAGAAATCCTTCTCAAAAGTTTCTGTAAATTTAAGCTTAAAAATGGAGCTAAATACCTATAGATTTTTTTTCTTTCAGAATTGTTCAACAAAATTTCTGCAGAAATTATTCTAAAATTTTTCCGTTTCATACCATTTGAAAATTTTAAGGAGTGTATGTACAGTCGTTGAAAAAAAAAGTAAACACCCCCTACTAACTCCTCAACAAATTAACGTAGATGAAAGTTGCTGGTACCCAGCGACTGCAAATAAAGTCTACTTTTAAATGATGTATATAAAATTTTCTTAGAGAGCCATCTACATATTAAAACGAATCCAAACTTCATTTTTTTCAATGGCAATACCCAATTTTAAAGAGATATTTCAAACCTTCGGTTCTAACTATGCCTAGACACCAAAATTCAAGTCATTTGAATGATAAGTTTTTGAATTATAAACATTCAAAATTGAGTGCTTCTAATGTTAAATTACATTTTCATATTTTTAGTTGTATCTCCTGAAATTATGCTTCTAATGTGCTAATTTTTTTTGTAGAAATAATACTAATATACCCAAACTTAAATACGCTGAATTTGTAATTTTTATAATTTTATGTTATGAATCATGAATTATGAAATTAATATTCGAAAAAATTAAGAATTGCAACCTACAATTTTTTTGATGGATTTAGATTTATTAAGTCCTCCTTTGTGGAAATCCAAAATTTCACATTTTTCTTCCAAGTAGTTTTCAAATTATGCTTTAAAAACGGCAAAATGATGGTTTAAGGGGCCGTCTATGATAGAAGAGAGTAGATATTTGAAATTTATTCTGCTGTCCTGTAATCTAAGGCTTCATTGACTCCTTGAGTGGCGCTTAAGGTGCCTTGATCAAGAAAGAGGCTCTCTCGGTTAACAATCGAGTACGGAACTTCAATTTGGATACAGCCCTTAAAATACGCTCGTTTTAAAATAATTAATTTCTCGGAAACTCATGGTACGAATTGCATAAAAATTTGTTTTTAGGCTAATTGAAGGATGCAGAGTTCATTTTTGGTGTCAGAATTGTGTACTGCTATTGAAAAAAAAAACAAAGTTATGCTTCGTTTAAATATGTAAATGCCCCCCCAAGCAAATTTTATATACATCATTTAAAAGTAGACTTATTTCCAATCGTCCGGTACCAGTAACTTTCTTCTATGATAATTTGTTGAGGAGTTAGGAGGGGGTGTTTACTTTTTTTTTCCACGACTGTACCTTGCCTATAGACAATCTAAAACAAATTCTGCAATAAATTGCAATAACTATTGTCCAGATGTAGATTAATTGATATCTTATTCGAAATAATAAAGCTTTATAAATCTGCAGAAAATAATTTATACTTTTCTTTCCTAAATCAGATTTCTTTTAGTGCTGCCACGCTTTTCAAATGAAATTAATGAACCCGTTTATTTCAAACTATTAATTAGTAACAGACTGACAGAAGCACACAGCCGTCTTTCCATTTTTGGGACAGACTGCGAAGAAATGTCCAAGAATAGGGTTTTATGCATTCATATTGCAAGGCGTGTTTAATTTTTTTATTATGGGAAAAATCGACAACATAAAGAGTTTATTGATATTAAACCGCATTTGTCTCATACTAAGCTTAAAATAAACTGTATTTTTCTACAAAATTTCTGCAGAAATCTTTCTTAAAAACTTCTGCAAATGTAAAATTTAAAAAAGTGGGTAAAATAGCTATAGATATTTTTCAAAATTTTCATATAGAATTTCTACAGAAACCATCATCAAAATTTTCTGAAAACGTAAGCTCAAAAATGAGATACTTTTCTTTAGATTTTCTACAAAATTTCCGCAGAAATCATTCTTAAAAGGTTCTGCAAATGTAAGCTTAAAAAAGTGGGTAAAACAGCTATAGATATTTTTGAAAACTTTTCTATAGAATTTCTACAGAAATCATCATCAAAGTTTTCTGAAAATGTAAGCTCAAAAATGAGATAATTTTCTATGAATTTTCTTCAAAATTTTTCTATAGAATTTCTGCAGAAATCACTTTTAAAAGGTTCTGCAAATGTAAGTTTTAAAAAGTGGATAAAATAGCTATAGATTTTCTTCAGAAATTTCTATAGATCTTCTTCAGAAACAATCATCAAAATTTTCTGGAAATGTAAGCTTAAGAAATGAGCTAAATATCCATAGATTTTCTTCTGAATTTTTTTATAGAATTCTGCAGCAATCATTCACAATGTTCTGCAAACGTACGCTTAACAAATTGGGTCGAATAACTATAGATTTTCTTCGTAATTTTTCTACATAATTTCTGCGGAAATCATCATCAAAATTTTTTACATATGTAAGCATAAAATATTGGGCCAAATACCTATAGATTTTCTTCACAATTATTCTACAAAATTTCTACAGAAATCATTCTCAAAATTTTCTGTATATGTAGGCATTAACTGGGCGAAATACCAATAGTTATTTTACAGAATTTGTATACAGAATTTCTGCAGAGATCATTCTTAAGATTTTCTGCAAATGTAGGCTTAAAAAAGTGGGACAAATATCTATAAATATTTTTCAAAATTGTTAACAGAATTTCTGCAAAAGTCATTCTTAAAAGTTTCTGCAATCGCAATATTAAAAAAAAAACCGTACGAATGCCTATAGATTTTCTTCAGAATTTCTGCAAAAATCATTCTGAAACTTTACTGCACGTGTGGGAATGAAAAGTAAGCTAAAGACTATAGAAAACCTATAGATTATTTTTATGAATTTTTCTACAGAATTTCTTCAAAAATCATTCTCAAAATTGCAAAAAGGCTTAAAAATTGGGCCTGCAACTATAGATTTTCTTCCGAAGTTTTCCACAAAATTTCTTCAAAAATCATTCTCAAAATTGCAAAAAGGCTTAAAAATTGGACCTGCAACTATAGATTTTCTTCCGAAGTTTTCTACAGAATTTTTGCTGAAATCTTAAAAGTTTCTGTAAATTTAAGCTTAAAAATAGGGCCAAATACCTATAGATTTTTTTTTTTTTTTTTTCAGAATCGTTCAACAAAATTTCTGCTGAAATTATTCTAAAAATTTTCCATTTTATACTGATTGAAAATTTTAATGAGTGCATGTACTTTGCCTATAGACAATCTAAAACAAATTCTGCAATAAATTGCAATAACTATTCTCTAGATGTAGATTAATTTATGCCTTATTCGAAATAATAAAGCTTTATAAAGACAGCAGAAAATTATTTATTCTTTCCTTTCCTAAATCAAATATCATTTAGTGTTGCCACGCTTTTCAGATGAAATTAATAGAATCATTGTTTCAAACTATTAATTAGTAACAGATTGACAGAAGCACGAAGCTGTCTTTCCATTTTGGGTCAGACTGTGAAGAATTGTCCAAGAATAGGGTTTATGCATTCATATTGCAAGGCGTGTTTAATTTTCTTATTATGGGAAAAAGCGACAACATAAAGAATTTATTGATATTAAACGGCATTTGTCACATAATAAACTTAAATTAAATTTCATTTTTATAACGTTAAAAAAAACTTTTCCAAATATCAGCAGAAAATAATTTATACTTTTTTTTTCCTAAATCAGATTTCATTTAGTGCTGCCACACTTTTCAGACGAAATCATGAAATTAATGAACTCGTTTATTTCAAACTATTAATTAGTAACGGATTGACAAAAGCACGCAGCTGTCTTTCCATTTTTGGAACAGGCTGCGAAGAATTGTCCGAGAATAAGGTTTATGCACTCATATTGCAAGGCGTTTTTACGTTTCTTATTATGGAAAAAATCGACAACATAAGGAATTTATACATATTAAACGGTATTCGTCTCTTAATAAGCTTAAATTAAATTTTATTTTCTTAATGTTAAAAAACCTTTTCCAAACATTGCCCTAGTACATGGTGTTCAAATTTCCCAGTTTGTTTTATTAACAAGAAAGAAAAATAATGGTCCAATCACAGATCATGAAACATTTTCCTATACATCCAGAGTGCTGTAGCAAAATTTCATCGTTTACAATGGTGAAATATGATGTTTTGAAAACACCTAGTACATTTAAATACCCAATTTCAGCAATTACCATCTATAGTCGGAAAAATATTCGAATTCTTATGAGCAACCCTGTACATGATGTACCGATTTGTATTGTATACTACCTAGTGCACGAAAAATGTTGTTCAATTAAGGGAGGGGGGGGGGATTACTAGTAGAGGGCTGTTTTCTTTAGCTTTTTTTTTTTTTTTTTGGGAATAGGGATGAAAATTTTAGCTCCGGGGTTTTATCTCGCATGCTATCAAAGTCTGAGAGCTAATGTGCCCGCAGGTTCTGTATGTACGTAATAACTCTTGATAGAAATATCCGATTTGCTTCAATATTTTTTCCAAGGTTCATTCTCATAAGGCGCTTCCCTGATTAGTTTTGGGAGTTCATGGGTTAAGTATAAAAGGAGGAATAGTAGGCTAAGCCCCTTAACTTAAATAAATGTGTTTTTCATGCAGAGTTATCAGATTTGCTTCAAATTTGGTTTACCGGTTAATTCTGATAAAGCACTTCACTGATTAGATTTGGCGGTTCATTGTTTAGGTATAAAAAGGGAACGAGGGGCTAATACCCCATTAATTTTCATAAATGGTTTTTTCTATCCGATTTGCTTCAGATTTGGTATACCGGTTTATTCTGATAAGGCTAATGAGATTTGGAAGCTCATTGGTTAAGTATGCAGATTGAAAACAGACGGGTATGGGCTAATCCCCTTTTCATTTATTTTTCTAGAGACATTGTTCTTTGAAATAAGAGTATAATATACGGTTAGTGTGAATAGCCTGTGAGCTCAATGCCATCAGTTTAACTGGGAACTTTTCGTTTTATTTGCATGTTATTTGTTATCATTTGAAGAGTATACTTCAAATATATATATATATATATATATATATATATATATATATACATAATTGATGTGGTGGCTCGAGTTGTGAGAACTAGAGTGCGCGCCGTGCACTTCCAGTCGGGCAGGATCCGATAGATCGCAAGAGTGTTTGCAAACAATTTCCATTAAGAATTATGAAAGTAGAAAATATTGTCTGGAGCTTCAACCACTTTGAGATCAAAAAGTTGAAAATCAACAAAGTGGCAACCATTTGTAAAACTCTTTCTATATCTATATCTATTTCTGACCCCTTTTTTTGCACTTTGGCGTGCTTCTAAGAATAGTTATTTTTTATGAAAACGGCTGAAAATGGTCCAAGTTAAAATAAATACACTGCTCAAAACAATTAAAGGATATTTGAAGTTTTATATAAAATAAAGATATAAACGAATTTTTTTTTGCCGAAAATAGAAGAAGAGAATCACAAATGCAAATTTTTCTGGTTTTCAAACTGTGGAGTATGCAAATTTTGAGTTCGACGTCAAAAACGTCGCTTCAGCGGCAGTAAATGAAATTTGACTTTCAACTGGATAAAAGAGAATGAAGACAAGGATGATCGGCATTCAGTGATTGCTTTGTTTCGATGAGTACGATGTCTCAGCGAAGTCATTTGACAGATTCAGAAGCTTTGAGAATTGTTGGTAGGTTAGAAGGGGGCCAAACTCAAGCCGAAGTAGCGCAAGCCATTGGAGTGTCACAAAGTGTCATTTCCAGGATCTGGTACCGTTTTTTGGAGAGTGGATGTGCAGGCCGAAGACCAGGGCAAGGTCGTAGACGGGCAACAACGCCCAATGAAGATCGGTATTTAGCGTTAACAGCTCGGAGACACCGAACCATGAACGCCACTCTTCTCCAACAACACCTTCGCTCGGCTACAGGCACCACGATTTCAACTCAGACTGTCCGAAACCGGCTCCATGCTGTAGGTCTGTATGCTCGCCGACCGATGGTATGTGTTAGATTAACATCAAGGCATCGTCGCGACCGCAGGGAGTGGGCAACCGAGCATGTCAATTGGAGGAGAAATGAATGGAGCAATATTCTGTTTTCTGACGAGTCCCGTTTTTCTGTGCATCCGGATAATAGGCGTATTTTCATCTGGAGGGACCGTGGCAGTAGGAATAATCCTGCGTTCGTGCACGAAAGTGTCAGATTTGGCAGTGGAGAAGTGTTGGTGTATGGTGGCATCTCCATTGACGGGCGCACTGACCTCTACATCATTCGAGATGGAGCTCTGACTGGTCGCCGATATAGGGATGAGATCCTCAGACCTATTGTAGTCCCTTACGCTGCAGCAATCGGAGATAACTTCATTTTAATGGACGATAACTGCAGGTCACATCGTGCAAACCTGGTGGAGGATTTCCTTTTCGAGGAAGGAATCGTTCGAATGGAATGGCCAGCGTGTTCTCCAGACATGAATCCAATCGAGCACGTTTGGAGCGCTCTAGGAAGACGAGTTTCTGGCCGCCAACAACCCCCACAAACTCTCCAAGAACTGGAAAGAGCTCTTCTGGAAGAGTGGGGCAGAATACCCCAACTCGTCATTAATAGCCTCATTGAGTCCATGCCTCAAAGGTGTTCAACGTTGCTGGCCGCCCGTGGAAACCATACCCCCTACTGAAAATGATTTTCTTTGAAGAAAACACCTTTTCTTATTCTTTTTTTCTCATATGCACAAATTGTGTTTTTTTCCTTTAGTACACAAATGCGCAATAAAAAGCATTTTTTTCTGCCAAACATGTGTAATTTATTCTCATATAACCTACTATGTCTGTCGACCATGTATCAATCAGCTAAACAGTTTACCAGATACAAAATCCACCTAAAACTGCAATATCCTTTAATTGTTTTGAGCAGTGTATATCATCTTTAACTTAAAAATTAGCAATATCGGCAAGATCATCATTACAGTTATAATTTATTTACCAATTGAATAATTGCGTTCAAAATTAATCTAACATAACTACCCTTGCAGCGTTTACTGCAGTTCCAAAAATGACCTTCGATTTATTCTGTCGATTTGATTCAGATATCAGACCAAAGTATGTGATCGTTAAAGGTTATATGGGTGAATTGGTCCTCCAGATTCTTCCAGGATGGCCCAATACATCCCTTGTTCTATTCCTGGCGAGGGCTGTTTTCACCCACTTGGAAAATTTACAACTACATTGATTAGTTTTTTTACAAATCTAATAGATAGAGCTAAAAACTTTGTAGGTCCAAGGTACACATATGTTCAACGTACAACATTTTCCCCTATTCGTTTTATAAATCCAAAATTAATAGACTCATAAAATAATTTCATAGATTCTTCTGATGATTTATTCATGATCGTTCCCTTTTTTGCATTCCTTTTGTGATTTTTCTTATTGTATTTATGTATTTTCCAATATGATGTACTGCATTTCAGACAATGGATGTAATGGTGCTGTCAATGATTTCATTTGTCTAGTCTTTTTTTTCATTTGTTAAAATGTTTTACTTACAATTAGTTTGACAAAATACGTCAAATATTTCTGATTATATATATATATATATATATATATATATATATCATGCATTCAGTTTCCTGTTAATATTCATCTTTTGCCAAATTTAAATAGTATAATTTTTGAATCTTATTTAATACTTCATTTATAAGGGTTTGGATCTAGTCTTAAAAATTAATTGTGATTTGTTAATTTAATAATTGCTGTTCCACATTTTATAAGTACTAAAATGTTTGTACCATGTCCTGATATTCATTTTATAAATTATATTTCAAATACATGATGATTTGTAATATTCTATAATGTTAATAAATTGACTTAATAAAATAGTCCAATCTTGAACGCCAGATTCACTTTTTTATTATATAAAAATATGGAAATATCTAAAATGCTTCGTTTAAAACACATTACTACATAGGTGTGACAAAATATATACAAATGTTTTTAAAAATTAAAAACACTAGATGTTAAAATGATAAAAAGCTACTCCGATCGCTTTCGGCTAACCTTTTAAGCCTTTGTCAAGGAGAAGAGAATTGACTGGAGTATCATTTTAACATCTAGTGTTTTTAATTTTTTAAAACATTTGTATATATTTTGTCACACCTATGTAGTAATGTATTTTAAATGAAGCATTTTAGATATTTCCATATTTTTATATTCTATAATGGTTATATATTAGGATTCAAATTACTATGCTGCTAATGCGAAAGTCATTATAAATGTCTGCTATAAAGATGTATTAAAATTTAACTTCGAATTGCTAAAATTCTTTCTGAAACACCAATTCTCATTATAAGTATCTTATATATCTTTAAATATATAATATTGATAGCTAAATGTTTCGCAAAGTTACCAAACTTCTTCATATATATATATATATATATATATATATATATATATATAGCAATATGCCTGTGAATTAGGGGTATTTAGCATGATTCTGTATTACTAGTTACAGGTTCCATCTTTATTCTGTATAATGTCAGTGTTATGAATATTAGCTAATTTATTAATTTAATTTTAGTAATTGGTAATTGATGACGATTTGTAATATATAAAGGCTATATATATATATATACATATATATACATACATATATATATACATACACACACACACACACACACACACATATATATATATATATATATATATATATATATTATATAAAGGGTAGATTAAAAGATAGGTTTTGAAAAAAGATTAAAAATATCAATTTGTAATAAGGTTGAGCTTTAGCTAATTTTTTTTTCAAAAAAATTGACTTGCCCCAACTTTCACAATTAACGATTCACGTAATGCTATGATCTTCACATTATTTAATAGCAAAGAATAGTATTCGTAAGTAGTGGTGCACAAAAATAAGTACCTCTTCGCACCATATATATGTATTATCTCATGTGTGATTCGATAGAATGAAGCTTTTATAAAGATTCCATAAAACAATTTATTCTTTCCTTATCCAAATCAGATATCCTTGCCATTCTATTCCGATGGAATTAATAAACTCGTTTATTCCAAACATTTAATTAGTAATGAACTGACAGAAGCATGCATCCGTCCTTCCATTTTTGCGACAGGCTGCGAAGAATTGTCCAAAAATAGCATTTATATTGCAAACCGTGATGTGTAGTATTATGGAAAATTCGACAACATGAAGAATTCGTTACTTATTCGGTAGTATGGCAGTTATTTAATACTAGGGAATCGTACCCGGGCTTCCCGGGTTACAGAATATAGGTCAAAAAAAAATTTTTTTTTTTTAAACTAATAGTTTTTACATGCAATATATTTTTAAGCTTGCCCACCTACAATAAAAAGTATTTTTCATATGAAAAATATGAATTATACAATCAAATAAAGTTTTGAAATTTATTAAAAGCGATACTTACATATTTAGTTACATGCTAAGAGTTATTAACCCAAGATTTTGCTACTTACGGCATCCTTTTGAATTCTGATAATTTCAGAGCTTTAAACGCGTTCTTCCATTACATATCTGTTAAATTTGTTTTTAAGCAAATTGCATTTGAAAGTAGATTTTTTTCCCTAAACGACGTTCTAAAAATTAAAAATGTACGATGATTAGAAGATTAAAAAATTGCAGTAGCGAAAATTTCAAAACTGAAATTTGATCGGGAAGTGTTGCCATTCGCAAAATGACGACAGCGTTACGCCAGATACGTTTGTCCTTTATAATATAGATAGAAGATAGATATATACGTAATTAGTAAAATACACTGGTCATCAAAATTAAAGGATAATGAGAAAAAATATGCTCACTAAGTTAATGTTGCAACCAATGCCCAATGGTGCAATTATTTATGTTAATTAAATACTATTGAACTCAAACTTGCACTTCCGCGCATTATTTAGCGTCAGAAATATGCAAATTAGATGATTGACAATGTGGTGCGCAATGGACGTATGTTGGAGTTCTGGTCTGTAGTGCTGTTTAAAGTGAAAGTGGTGTCTGAATGAGATCATTATTTATTAGTTATGGCTCAAAGGCATCATTTAAGTTAAGGTCAAAAGTGGCGAATAATTGGTAGAATCGAGGAAGGTCAAACACAAATGGAAGTCGTCCAAGATTTGAATATCCCTCAAAGTGGCGTATCAAGAGCCTCGAGCCGCTTTTTAAGCACTGGATCCGTTGATAGACAGCCTGGTCAAGGGAGACCAAGAGCAACAACTGCATCTGAAGACCGTTTTTTTATCATTGTCGGCTCGAAGAAACCAAGAAGCGACTACAAGAGATTTGGTTTCAGACCTTCAGGCTGCCACAGGAACTCGAATTGGCCGTTTATTGCTGCACGAAGGCTTAACAAGAGTGGACTGTATGCGAGAAGACCAATAGTTTGTGCCCCACTCACTCCAACTTCCAAAGGGGCCCGTTTCAACTGTTCCCGTCGTCGTTTTCAAGGGATCCAAGATGACTGGGCTCAAACGGGATATTTTTCGGACAAGGGAAGGGCATGTTGCGATATCCTCCATCTCTTCAGATCAAAACACGTCTAGAATCAGCATTCAGACTATACCTGGACTCGTCAGTAAACAATTCTCGAGCCCAGTTATCTTGGCTCCCTTGAAAATGACGACGAGAACAATTGAAACGGGCCCCTTTGGAAGCTGCAGTGAGTGGGGCACAAAATATTGGTCTTCTCGCATACAGTCCACTCTCGTTAAGCCTTCGTGCAGCAGTAAATGGCTAATTCAAGCTCCTGTGGCAACCTGAAGCTCTGAAACCAAATCTCTTGTAGTCCTTCGTGGTTTCTTCGAGCCGACAATGACAAAAAACGGTCTGCGGATGCAGTTGTTGATCTTGGTCTCCCTTGCCCAGGCTGTCCATAAACGGATCCAGTGCTTAAAGAGTGGCTCGAGGCTCTTGATACGCCACTTTGCGGGATATTCAAATCTTGGACACCACCATTTGTGTTTGACCTTCCTCGATTCTGCCAATTATTCGCCACTTTTGACCTTAACTTACATGATGCCTTTGAGCCATAACTAATAAATACTGATCACATTCAGACACCACATTCACTTTAAACAGCACTACAGACCAGAATTCCAAAATACGTCCATTAGGCATCGCATTGTCAGTCATCTAATTTGCATATTTCTAACACTAAATTATGTGCGGAAATGGAATTTTGAATTCAATTGTATTTAATTAACATAAATAATTGCAGCATTGGGCATTGGTTGCAACATTAACATAGTGTGCAATTTTTTTCTCATTATCCTTTAATTTTTATGACCAGTGTATAATATGGATCAGCTATTATGATGAAGTTATTAATTAAAGCTCTTATTCTTGGTATTCTGGAATTAAAAAGAACAAAATTTATTCCACTTTGTCACGATCATAGAATTTTTTCCCCATGAAATCTTAAATCCGACATCATTTTCACCTTCTCGAAATTTGCATACGCATGTCTCATCTCCGTTTTCACCATTTTTTTTTTTAAATGGTATTTTAATTTGGTCATTTTAAAATCATTTTAACTCAAAACTAAGTCACAATTATCAGCAACATCTATGCATGCGAACAGTTGCACCTTAACTTGAGATTCTAATCGTAAAACAGGAGACTAAAAATTGCCTGATTTATGTTTTTTAGGAGCATTTGTTTTAAAATGTTTAGCTTTATCTAAGAAAATGATCGTTTTCTTGTAAATATGACGTCATTTTCACTTAAGCATTTCGCCTAGTGTCTGAAACTTAGTATCATTACACATGCAGAAGGAAAAAAAATATATGGAAAGGTTATGAAAAAAAAAATGCGTGTTTTCAAAAGCAGTACGTCATTTTCCATTTTGCGTCACTAAATACTATACAACAATTTTGAATTTTTATCAGAAAACTGCATGAATAAAGCTCACTATTTCTCTCTTTTCTGCAGTAATGAAAGCTATCTTTGCAAACATTTTGAAGAAATTTCATAAAATGCTATTAAAATTAAAATATAAAAATGGGGATATTTAAAAAACAGCTATTTCAGGCACATCTACAAATAATCAGCTTTCAGCTAAATATATATATATATATATATATATATATATATTAGTAAAATTGGTTCAGCAGAATGCTCAGGGCAGATGACTAAAAAACAGCCTTGCGTTTTAAATATAGAGATTACATAAAATTATGAAAAATTAAATTAAGCAAATTATGTTATTTTCATAAAATTATAGTAGAAATTATAGTATAATTAGATAAAGTTATAGTAGAATGATAAAAGTATAGTAGAATGTATAGTAGAATTTCAAAGCAGTAAGTGAAAATGACGCACTTCTCATTTCTGTTTTCAGAATTAAAGACATGTTCTTTTTATCAAATATCGTCATTTGTACCCTCTAAAGCTTTCCACTTTTACGATCTAGTCTTAAACAACATCTGTAGAAAAATATGCATATAACGTCATTATCGGGGAATAATATACGAACCCAGAAAAAAGTAATAATAGCTCCATGTTTTATCAGAAATCATTCATGTATATTTTTTCAAAATTCGGAAAATTATTATACACAGAATAATAAAATTGCATTCATTCCGCTTTGTATCGTTTGTAAAATAAGTTTGCAATAAACTACAATTTATTAAATTGATAAATATATACGAAATAAAACCAAAATTCACCCGATTAATTATAGACGATATTCTTGACATAGCACGCATTTTAATTTCATTTTTTTCAGTTATTATGAGAAAATGGCAACAAAAAAATACAGTAATCTACTATTTTCCCTTTACTTTCAATAAATGGAGTACTTCAGTTGCCACAATTACAAAATTTGTATTAAAAACTGCAAAAAAATTAATATCTCAAAAATAAGTTGAGATACAGCTTTCAAACAAATTGCATTAAAAAGCACATTTTTTTTCCCTGTACGACGGTGTAAAAATTAAAAATGCGCGATGTTTAGAAGTTTAAAAATTTGCAGTAGCGAAATTTGCAAAACCGAAATTTCGTTTCAAATTTCAAAGTGTTGCCATTCGCAAAATGACGTATGCGTTACGCACAGATATGTTTGTTCTTTATAAAATAGATAGTATTATAATATAAAAAATATATTGTTTTTAATTTTAAACACTAAAAGATTTTTTACATTTACTATACGTTTTAGAATCCGCAACAGTTACATCAAAAAGCATTTTTGGTACTGTCGTATATTAACAAGCGGTGAAACGGGATTTTGTTTTACTATTTATAGCAATCTTCATTAATTTAATAATTTTGAATAGTTCGATTTGAAATCTGTTAAATTCTTTTTTTTTTTTTTTTTTTTTTTTTTGCGGGGTTTTAATTTTGTTTACCGATTTATTTATAGAATATTGCACGAAAAATCCCCAAATGATGAATTATTTACATTGTTTCAAGAAAAATCAGGTTCATCTTTTGTAATTGGGTTGTACGAATATTTAAAAAATATTCCTGCTTATAAATTACTTTAAAATACATAAAAAATCAGTAAATTGAGATTCACTTTTCAAGCAAATAACATTGAAAGTACTTTTTGTTTTCTATTAGACGTTAAAAAATCGAATATGTGATGTATAAAGGTTAAACAAATTGCTGTAAATGAAAAAATTATGAGTTAGGTCATTGCCACCAAAAATATGATACCAGCATTGCTCATGGACTTCTCTTTTCGTTATAATATTACATTCAGATCAAACTGGTTCATTTTTCGTAATTGGGGGTTGCAAATTTAAAACTACCCATGCTTGAAAATTAATTTTAAATCCATTAAAATCAGAAAACTGTATCTCTGTTTTACGATTTTTAATGATCAGAATTAAAATCAGAACCAGTTAAAATCTGAAAATTTAGATAAAATTTTCAAATAAATTTCATTTGAAAGTACTTTTTTTCTATTCGATAGTGTATAAAATGAAATTGTGCATGTTTAGAAGTTAAGAAAAATTACAGTAAAGGCACAATTTATGAGTTAGGTCGTTGCACCATCAGTATGATGTCAGCGTTACTCACTAACATATTTTTACTTTATAACGCTTGCCTTTACTTCATCGGCGAAATCTGCAATTAAGTATGTCAAAATTTTCTTTTAAATTTTAGTGGTAAGAAAAGAACGTAAAAGTTGGCAGCTATGCATATATATGTATATATATTATACAATCGAGAATTTTACTAAATACTACGCCAATTGGTTGATTTTTTTTTCTTTGCATTATCAGGAAAATCATATATTTTTCTGTTACTCCAGCCAAGAAAACGAGCATTCTGATATGTAAAGCTAAGGGATTTTACCATGGTTGCGACATAATAACATCATGTTTTCTGATTGTTGTTTTAAGGATTTGTGGGTGGGAATGCACAAATCTCAGTTAGGGTAGATTGGGTGAAGATGCCGTAGTTTTTGACTTAATTGTTTTAAAAATCGTCTGTTGGTTATAGTTGTTATTCATTTATTTATTGTTAAAGTTTAGACTCTTATGTGTGATTGCCGTAGTTTGCCGTAGTTTTTGTCTTAATTGTTTTAAAAATCGTCTGTTGGTTATAGTTGTTATTCATTTATTTTTTGTTAAAGTTTAGACTCTTATGTGTGATTTATAAACTTATTTCATTTTGCAGATGTTATAGAAAGCATAGAAAATTTTGTTTTAGTAAACACTTGCATTTCGGCATCTTACCCATAGGTATGGGTATGATGGCGAACTGTCTAGAGGTAAGATGCCTTATGGAGTTTCAATGTAAACAGTAATTTTTGTGAAGCAGTATAAAACATAATGGGGCGAATAAAAGTAACTTTAATATTTTAGACATACTAAAATTGTTAACTTATTTAATATTAGGAAATTACAAAAATATGAATGTAACAAATATTGGCAATGTAATAAAAGAACAAACTAATATTTATTTATTACAGTAAAACCTCCATAACGGACACTCCCGAATAGTGGACGCCTCTATTTAAGGGACAGTTTTCCAATACTTACTCCCAAAACATAAATTTTTGTATGTTTAACCTCTGAATAACGGACATTCCGAGTAGCGGACAGCAATTTTGCCGATAAAGGATGAAAAATTATTTTTTAAAGAGGAAAAAAAATGGGAAAAAAAGAAAAAGCCTCTAAATTTATGAATTATTGGTGTTTATGAATTTATTAATGACACAAATTTTGTGACCACAGATAAATGTAGGGAGTGGGTTGGGAGAAGAATCCTCCTCCCACGTCACTTCCAACAAAAGTAAACGTCCTTCTTGAAAGATTTAGGATTTTCTGCTGATTAATGTCTAGAAGTGCAAATTTCTTGATCCGCAGAATTCCTACATACATCATTTTCTCTTTCATTTGAAATGCGCCTAAGATAACTTCGTTTACAATTGGCATGAAACTTTAGGACAGACAATACGTTGACTAGTATTTTTGTTTCATTATACCCAAGCTCAAAGAATTTTTCGGATAATCTTATACAGTGTCAAGAAACAAAGAAGAAACACGGATAATTGCTGAACGTTTTAAAATAGGCAAAACACAGGTGGGAGAGATCTTACGAAATGAAGAAGAAATAAGAAATTTATAGATTACTAACTCTAACGAGAACCCAAAAATCCGAAATTGAGGAAGACTAATTCAATTGAAATTGATTATAATTCTGAATTTGTTTACTTCAGTTCGTTCAAAAAACATTCCTATCAGTGGGTCTTTGATTCAGGAAAAGGCTTTTTAGAAGTCGCTAAAGAACTCGGATTACACAATTTCAAGGCTTCCAGTGGGTGGCTGGAAAAGTTCCGATCTCGGCACAACATCTCTTTCAAAATAATATGTGGAGAAGCAAACTCGGTAGATCTTGGAAGTGGGGGGATTGGCATGAACGACTGCAATTAATTTGTGAAGGTTATTATGAGGAGAGAAACAATTTTAATGCCGATCAAACCGGACTCTTTTTCCGAATTTTTCCGAATAAGACTCATCCAAAACATTTGAAATTCGACAGTGTTAAAATTGTGTGTTTTCCTTAAACACAACTTCCGTATGCCAGCCACTTGATGAATTGGTAATACACAATTTTAAAGCCTGGTACAGAAAGCTTTTATCACGCCACATTCTTTCAAAGTTAGATTCTATTAATACACTTGAGAATTGCCTAAAATTAGTTAATGCTCTCGATGCTATAATTTGGATTACCCCAGCTGTAAAAGACATAAAACCGAAAAGCGTACGACAATGTTTCAGAAAAGCAGATTTTATACTAAAAGAAAATGAAACACACATTTCCGACACAAAGGAAAAATTAAGCTAAATAAATGAATATTTCAAATGAAAATCAAAATTTTTTTGAAGTAATTGCTTAAAAGGCGCAAAGGCCAACATAGTGAAAAAGATTTCAAGCCGGGACTCGAACCCGGGCAATCAGTATAGCTCACTGACGTTCTACCGACTAAACCACTTGGAACGATACACAGCTCTGAAAATTTCTCACTATTATATGTTGGCAAGGCTACAAATGCAGCACAAGATGGAATATTTATCGTGAGCCACCGACCTGGGGCTAACACGAAACATAATTAAATCCAGCATCGATAGAAACTAAATTAATACACGGAAATTATTCCAGAGTGAAACATTCGCCTTGGATACAATATTTCAAATGAAAATCAAAATTTGATTTTCATTTGAAATATTGTATCCAAGGCGAATGTTTCTCTCTGGAATAATTTCCGTGTATTAAATAAATGAATTAACGAAATATAACACGAGTGAAGAAACAGCCGAAAATTTCATTAATATTGATGATGAGTTACCTACTGAAGAAAAATCAGTTGATGTAAGCGATTATATTCCTTCAGAATTTTCGACAAAAGCTGACTTATTGATGATGAAACAGATACTGAAACTGGAGAAGCTTTTCCTCTAATATCGAGAATTTCAAAAAAGCGGCAAAATACAGTGAGCAGTTACACAATTTTTTTGTAAAAAAAGATGATTCAGATAGATTAAAACTACTGACAGGTTTAGAACTTCACTTCGAAAAACAAACTACAAGTAATCGCAAGAAAAAGCAAACTTTTGTAACAGATTTTTTTCGTAAGAATGTAATTAACAGTGGATAAAAGTATAAACAATTTTATTTTCGTTTTATTGCTTTAAAAAAAATTATTTCTGATTAATCATATAATCGAGGTTTTAGGACGTATAAAAGTCAATTAATGAACCATTAAGGTTTTCTTAGCAATTTTTGAATCTCTGAGGTTTTCCCAATAGCGGACACCTCCGAATAGCGGACAGTTTCTGCGCTCCCGAGGTGTCCGTTATTTAGAGGTTTTACTGTAAATGATTATTTATGTTCTGTTAATATATTTGTTTGTATAACATTTATTTAATATATTATGTTCTACTTAACATTTAAAAGAATTATGGCTATCAAGTAAGCCTATTTTTAAACATTATAACAAGTTTAACTACGTTAAACCCACTGTGATAAAGTGCTTTAGAGTCAAGCTTTTTTGTTACTGTTTTTCATATATCCCTTTGTTCTTTTTAGCAGTATCTCAGGTCTGACACAAACTGCACATTTTGTTTAGGAACTTGAAGCAGCTTTTATATAACCAACAGTTTCACTGAATGCCCTTGATCCCATCACAATTTCACTAGGTTTTATTGCACTCAGTTAAACACTCTGAACAATCATTCACTTAAAAAAAAAATATCCTCGTCTTCTGAATCTTGGGAGGGAATTTAATCATCATCTATTATATCATCGTCAGTTGAAAATTCTGTCTTTCTATCCTTTGATTTCTTATCTAATTCCTTTTTAGAAAGGTTTGAGACATATGGAAATTCTCAGTTGCTATTGTCACATCGATTTAGTTTGGCTTTTATAGGCCTTTAAAATTATTTTTATATGAATATTAAAATGGGAAAAAAACTTTGGTGAAAATTACGTCATATTAAAAACGATACATTTAAAATGTCTAATTTAAAATAATTTTTTCATAGCGTCTTTATAAAATTGTTTACTTAGCCATTTTATACAAGCTTATTTTAAATTATTGGGTTCATCTTATTTAATCAATCACGAAAGTAGCAGTTAGCTGTCTCGACGGCAATTGATTCTGTCTTAAAATCCCTCAGTCAAGGGGAAATGGATGGAAACCTGATTACGGGAGATCGCCACTAGTCGTTTAATTACAACTTAAACTTTCTTAATCTTTTCAAAGCAGATAAATTAGCGTGTTCTTAGAGTCTGCGGTGTCTGGATGGAGGTTGGCGAGCATAGTTCGTAGGGGGCAGAAACCTCTAGTTATCTAAAACTATTATATACTACCGATATTTACATTTATTACAATTATTTATAACTGCATTTTACATAAAAATTTTAATAATGATTAAAATTAATAATTATTAAACAATATTTATAAGGCCAATAAAGTTTATTTATAAGGCAGAATATATTTAGAAACCTTTCAAATTATGTTCACCTTAGATCTTAATATTTCTTTGTCATTTTAAACGTTTAGAAAATTTATAATTTTAATCAATGATTATTTTAATCAGTTGAATAAAATCATGATTTAGTCACTGATTTAAATTATCTGATTAAAATTGTTGATAAAGTTAGTTAATAGCCAAGAGTAATTTAAAAAATGAAGAAACAACCAGGCATTTGACCGCAACGTAAAATAACTGGCATCTTACCCAAAGGAAAACAACCGGCATCTTACCCCCAAAAGTTTTCGTCGACTCACCCCAAAGTATTGGGCAAGATGCCAGTGCCCCCCCCCCCCCTCCCCACTGATGTGAAGAAGCGGGAACCGGCCACCATTTATGCTTTGCAAAATAGCCAGGTACCAGTACTTTCAAAAAACATCAGATTTATTTCTCTGGTTTTAAACTAAGACTTACATATGCAAATAAAGAAGTCACGTAAAAGATTTTGGATACTTACCAGAAGTGTTAAGACGAAATAGAAATAAAAAAGTAATACTTAAAATTTTAAAAAAGAACTCAAATGGAAATTAAAGTATCACTAGGGAACCCTCTTCCTTACAACTGAGCAACGTTTCCCTGCATTGCCTGCGCATAGGAAAACTACATGATACGGTATCTTGCACAACACGGCATCTAACCTTAAGTTACCTATTATTGCTGTATTATTTCCTTTTCACTTTTTTTTTTACCCGGAAGACCCCTGATAATTTACACGGGCGACGCCGGCTAATTCTGCTAGCCATTTTTAAATATGTGTACTGGTAATGAAGTAAGGAAATTAAATTTCTTAAATTGTACTTAAATCTTAAATTATGGCTAATAGTCAAGATATTATTTTTATCCATCACTCCGCATATGATTAAAATTATCTGATTTCAAATTGTAGTAATTTCTCTTGTTCCAATTAAATTATAAGATTATTTTTATTTATAAAAATAATCGGTCACGTGCGAGTATTACGGAAGCCTCTGTGCAAACGCGCACAGAGGCTTCCGTACAATAAATATAATTAGTATTACAATATAATTAATACAAGTAATATAATTAATATTACAAACAAGTTAGAAATTGTACGTCAAACATGGCAAATGAGGTACGTTCGTACTATAACTAGTTTTATAAATATTCACATCTTGGTGCAATGACTGTTGCAGTCTGGTGCAAAAATGCATGAATACAAAATTTATTATGAATCCGTATATTCAATTCAGTAATACGTAAATAATAGGACTGCATCTTTTACAGGACGCACTCACCACAGAAACTTAGAATCATTACCTATCATGGGATACCATTGAATTAATGACGTATGATATGATTTAAAGAAAGGAAGAAAGCTTTTATTAATATCTTTTTAAGTTTTGATTCGATTTTCATTAAATTTGAAATCAGTCGACAAAATTAGGCAACGACTATATATATTACATTACAAAACATTAGGTTGGGTAGTTTTTGCGCTGTTACATGCCGACAGACGGACGGATCAGATGACGACTATGGGCCATCATATAATTACGTATTCATATAATTACGAATGCACCTAAAAATTAAGCGGGATTTTCAAGATGAACATTAAATGCTTATAAAAGAGTGGTTTTTAAATAAAAAGAAAAGTGCCCAGTTAAACAGGGGGCATTGAGCTCACAGACTATTCACACTAATTGTATATTATACTCTTATTTCAAAGAATAATGCCCCTTGAAAAATAAATAAAGGTGGAGGATTTACCCCCTCCAACCCCCCCCCCCCCCGTTTCAGATCTTTATAAACCAATGAGCCTCCAAATCTCATCAGGGAAGCGCCTTATTAGAAAACCGGTATGCCAAATTTGAAGCAAATCGGATAGAAAAACCCATTTATCTAAATTAAGGGGGGTATTACACTCTCCCCCCCCTTTATACTTCAACAATGAATCTCCAAATCTAATCAGGGAAGCGCCTTTTCATAATTAACCGGTATACCAAATTTGTAGCAAATCTGATAATTCTGCATGAAAAACCCATTTATCCAAGTTAAGGGGGGGGGTTAAGTGTCCCGATCCTCCCCCCCCCCCTCTAACCCCAAAATTAATCAGGGAAGCGCCTTATCAAAATAAACCCAGAAAAAAATTTGAAACAAATCGGATATTTCTGTCAAGAATTATCCGTTACGTACATACATACATACGTACATACAGAACTCATTGCTTGACCACCAGGCTTTGATAGCCTGTGAACTAAAAACTATTCTTAATTTTAACTATTTTTTATTTTACAATTTATTTTTTATGTGTGATTCTAGGCAATAAATCTTTTATAAAGACAGCATAAAAGGATTTATAATTTCCTTATCCAAATCAGATTTCCTTTAGCCCTTCTATTCTATTCAGATGAAATTAATGAACTCGTTTATTCTAAACAATTAATTAGTAATGAACTGACAGAAACACGCATCCGTCCTTCCATTTTAGCGACAGGCTGCGAAGAAATGTCCAAAAATAGCATTTATATTGCAAAGCGTGATGTATAGTATTATGGAAAACTCGACAACATGAAGAATTCGTTACTTATTCGGTATATGATAGTTATTGTTTGACAGAATATTTAAAAAAAATGTTTTAGATGTTTTACATAATACATTTAAAAACAACAAAGAAACACCATGCATCAAGCATAAATTATGAAACACTTTCCAACACATTCAGAATAATGTATCAAAATTTCACCGTTTAGAAAGTAAAAATAAGATGTGTAATTGAATCATATGGAAGTGCATAACACTTTTCTAAACTCGGTTTTAGAAAGCTCCATCTACAGTCTCAAAATTATCCGAATTCTTTGAGCAGCCCTGTATATGAGATATATAGGGTGAACAAAAAGTCTGATTATAAATATTTATTGTGCTCAAACTATTATAATTAAACATATGTTTGTTTGGATACATTGTAACTGTTATAATTTTTTTTTTATAAGACCACGTACCTCAGTAAATTTCAACGTGTGAGCTCTTGGTAGCTCAGGGTATGTCGAAGCGCCAAGTGTTCTTTAACACGTCTTCTGTTTCATATAAATAAAAACATACATTTATTTTACTTAAATAGGTGTCACAAATAAAAATAAAAATATGTTGACATGTTTCGGTTTAATAGTAAAAACCGTATTCATAACATTCACATAATCAATAGAAAATGAATGACACTGGGTACCAAAAAATACGGTTGAATATGAATACGGTTTTTACTATTAAACCGAAACATGTCAACATATTTTGATTTTTATTTGTGACACCTATTTAAGTAAAATAAATGTATGTTTTTATTTATAGGATATGAAAGGGTGAAGTAAAATTTGTTTGAGTTTTTTACGAAAACTTACAACAGTTTTTGACGTCTTCTGTTTCATTACACACAGCAGCTTGTACAGGGCTAGAAATGGAATAATCCACGAAACGGAACAGTATTTCAAAATTATTGTCGACTAATATTTTTTTTCTTTTGAAAGTACAGTAAAGTCCCGATTATCCGAGTTCCGCTTAACCGAGTTTCCGCTTTAACCGAGTTACTTCCTTCTGATGTACTGATAACTTCTATTATTGTGAAACAACCATTATAAATGAAGTGTTAGGTGAATACGAAAGAGCAGTCGTAAAAAGTTAGAACTCTGATTTTCTGGTCAGAATGGGAAAAAAAATATGGCCTTTTTTTTTTTTCAATTCTGACCAGAAAATCAAAGTTCTACCTTTTTACATTGCTCTTTCATCTTCACCTAACATTTCATTTATAATGGCTGTTTCATAACAATAGAAGCCATCAGTCCATCAGAAGAAAATGATCCATTCCAAAGGTATAAGTTCCATTGGAAAAAATATTTAATACATTGAGCAGAAAGAAGTGGCTACACCTGCAGTTTTCATGGCACTAATAGAATCACATAAATTCCAATTAGTACGGTTTTGTTACATCTAAAATCGAATACACATTTTTGCCATACTTAATCGTTGACAATTGTTAGATTTCGGTGATTGAATTAGGCAAAATTTACTGGTAAGAAAACAATTTTAGAAACTGGTAGCTATGCAGTAGCGTAATACTGCAGGGGGAAAAAACTGCAGAAAAATTGACATTCAACAAACAAAAAACTATGAAGGGCTTTTTCAAATAAGGAATTTCATTCTTCGTATTCCTTAAAAGTAACGGAAATGTACATCAAAGAAATGTTACTAGTACCATAAAAATGATTGAATTAAGTTACTGCATAGCAAATTTATTTTTAACCGTAGAAAAACCAATTTTGAAAAACGCATTCAAGATTCTAAATAATTAGAAGAAAAACGTTACAGAGAGCATATTAAGCTATATGTATGAAACTGCAATAATATTTTTTAATATTAACACGTACCGGAACACTATTTTCCATACTTTCACGAACCGGAACAATATTTGTCACAATTTCACGAACCGGAACATCGTTCCGGTTTGCTTTTGCTCCGGTACATTTCGAGCTTTGAGCTTCTATCCTAGTCTTCATTTCTTCGACGTCAGCAATTGGTGTGGCAAAGACTCTGTCCTTGATATAGAGCAAAAAAAAAAAAAAAAAAGTCCAGCGCATTAATATCTGGAGAGTGCGAAGGTCAGGGTGTTGGTCCATCCCTTCCAATCCAGCGATCTGAAAATGAGCTAACTCTATTGTAAAAAAAAAAAAAAAAATGGCTAAAACTGACCTACCCAATGATACAACAACTTACATTATTATACAAACGGTTAATTTGTAATGAATTATTATAGAAATGGTTAATTTGTAATGAATTATTATAATGAGGACAAGATTTTGGTTCACCCAGTAGATTTGTATCTATAAATTACATGCATGCAAAAATGTAGTTCAGTTAGGAAATACATACCACAGTTGAAAATTCCCCTTCAGCAAAGTTCAATTTAAAAGGGAATACCGAAATTGAAAACGCACTCCCAGCAATTGTTGTTCAAAAACAGTACTGTCACCGATTTCTTTTGTGTGTCCCTGTAAATGAATGATAAATGTTATGAATTCCCTATTCTATAAGAATCATCTTGTATTGAAATTCAGTAATTTAGATAAGTTTGAAATACGTAATGTTCTTAAAATGCACTGCCAACGATTTTTCCCCATTGATCCTAATGTAACAGAAATTCTTTTGTGCGACCCTGTAAATGAACTATTAATGCTACACACTTCATATTCAATACTGAAGATGCCTCACTAACATATACAAATTACATGAAAATTCGAGTATATTTACGGGAGTTAGTACGTGGACAGACAAGCAGACGGCCAAACAGACAGACAAACCAAATTCATAAAAACTTTTCAACTATCTTGAAAAGTGTTAAAAAGACAATTGAAATTTTAATTGCTGAATTTTTATTGAACTTCACGTTTTCAAATAGGTATAATCCCTTGACCACTTAACTTACGATATACGTTTCAAAAGCCTGGGTCCAAAACGTAAACAAGATTGCGCAGCGTTCAAGCCATTCCGCGGTTCGGCAAATCGGTCCTAAGTTGTACCAAAAAACAAACGCGCATGACTTACGGAGTATAAATATCTGTTTAAGATACAACTGATTTAATTTTGTGGAATATTTGATAAGTAATTACAACCTGATGTAATAAATTGTGGTAGATATACCACAAAAGGTTTATTAGTAATCGCGTTAGCCTTTACTGCCGGACCACGGGTTATGCCCCTGATATTTACATATGGCTCAATCATTGTACCAAGAGCCATGCCTGTAATACTTACATTCGGCCCAGCCGATGTATTACAGGCCAAGCCCGTGATAATCAGATTTAGCTCGAATACAAAACCACGTGTATCACACGTAGTTGTAGGTTAAGGGTTTAAAGGCAGTTGAAAGTCTCTATACCTACCACGTAAGATTAATGTACAGTCGTGGGGAAAAAAAGTAAACACTTCCTACTAACTCCTCAACAAATTACCATAGAAGAAAGTTACTGATACCGAACGATTGGATATAAAGTCTACTTTTAAATAATGCATATAAAATTTGCTTAAGGGGCCATCTACATATTAAAACGAACCATAACTTTGTTTTTTTCAATAGCAGCACACAATTCTGACAGCATAAATGAATTTTACACTATTTAATTAGTCTAAAAACAAATTTTTATACAAATCGTACCATAAGTTTCCTAGAAATTAATTATTTTAAAACGAGCGTATTTTAAGGGCTGTATCTCAATTGAAGTTCGATACTGGATTGTTAACCGAAAGAGCCCCCTTCTTGATCAAGGCACCTTAAGCCTCATTTAAGCAGTCAATGAAGTCTGCTAGATTACAGGACAGCGTAAGAAATTTCAAAATATCTAGTCACTTCTATCATAGAACTTTAAAACACCATTTTGGCGTTTTTTAAGCATAATTTGAAAACTACTTGGAATAAAAATGTGAAATTTTGGATTTCCATAAAGCAGGATTTAATAAATCTAAATCCATCAAAAAAATTGTAGGTTGCAATTCATAATTTTTTCGAATATTAATTACATAATTCATAATTCATATCATAAAATTATAAAAATTGCAAATTTAAGGTATTTATGTTTGGGTATATATTAGTGTTATTGTTACACAAAAAATTAGCACATTAGGAGCATAATTTCAGGAGATATAAATAAAAATATGAAAATGTAATTTAACATTAGAAGCACTAAATTTTGGATCTTTATAATTCAAAAATTTATCATTTAAATGACTTGAAATTCGGTGTCTGGGCATAGTTTGAACAGAAGATTTGAAATATCTCGTTAAAATTGGGTATTGCCATAGAAAAAAAATGAAGTTTGGATTCGTTTTAATATATAGATGGCCACCTAAGCAAATTTTATATACATCATTTAAAAGTAGACTTTATTTCCAATCGTTCCGTATCAGTAACTTTCGCCTACGATAATTTGTTGAGGAGTTAGTAGGGGGTGTTTACTTTTTTTTTTCCACGACTGTACTTTCTCTGAGAAACTAATAAAGATATTCCTTTGAAATTTTTATATACATAATATGAATAATTCTTAATAAAGATAAATCAACTTTATAAACAGATATTCTTTAGTTATTATCTTTTATAAAAATCTGTAATAAAAACCACTTTTAAATATAAGAACACTTGCATTTTTCTAAAGAAAAACTTTTTTATTAAAATTGTATACAAATGCTTGCAACAAAAGTTCATTTCAGATTGATCAGCGATTATATGTGAAATATTCTGGCAAGATTGCAAACAATAATATGTAGTAAATAGATAGAAATGATTAATTCATCTTTAAAAAGTTGAACTTAAACTTACACTATGTGCAATACTACTTAAAAGATGAGACAATATTAAAAAGATGTTAAATTATTTTAATACCTTAGTACTTTCAACTATAAAAAACATAGTCTTCCTCAGAGAAATATAAGCAATACAATTGTTATTGACGTCTAATTTTCAAAATCCACGTAGATGGTGACGAAAGGAGTGAAAGTGGAAGTTAATTTTTAGATCTGGAAAACATTGGAAAAATAAAACATGTATATAGGGATGTGGAATATTACTCGTTTTATGATTCTTTAAGCAAACTGATCCAAATTCTGGGTATGTTGTAGGATAAAACGTCATTGCAAACAGTATTTTCTTTAGTAATAATTTCTATTGATTCGCGGATGATTAAATCATGATAATTCTTTGAGGTAGATATAATTTTTGCACATAATGTAAGTTTAAGTTTAATAATATATAATGTAGTGTAGTTTCTATAAAAAGGTGCATCGAAGTTCAAAAAGGAGCATTTTGAGAAAATTGAGTTTAAAGTTTACGTGTGCAATGATTATTTATGATGTAAACAAACTGAATTGCTTAATAATTTTAATTTCTTGTTGTCATAGAAACAAAAGTAATAAACCAATCAAAAGGGGGAAGATAAAAGATTCAAAATCTTAAAAAAAAAAAAAAAAAAAAAAAAAATTAAACGATTTCTTTCACGAATTTGACTTCCGAGTGCCCTTAAGGGAGCTCTTAAATTCCCTCCTCAACAAACTCGGAACTTTCTGACACATTTTCTGAATCATTTTAAAACGCAAAGGCACAAAATTGGCAGGCTTGACTACGGAAGGGATTTCGAATCGAATGGCGTTTTTCATTTTTAGGTGCGTTCGTATAATTATATAAGTACGTCGCACCTGTAGTCATCATCTGTTTGCCCGTCTGTCCGCATATAACAGCACAAAGTTAACAACCGAATGGTTTGAAATTAAATACATAGAATCGTTGCAGAATTTTGTCGAGTCATTTCAAATTTCATGAAAATCGAATCAAAACTTAAAAAGACAGTAATAAAAGTTTTCTTCATTCTATTATATCCTATCATACGTCATTAATTCAGTGATATCCCATGATAGGTAATGATTCTAGGTTGCCATGGTGATGACGTCCTATTTAAGATGATGTCCTATTATTTCCGTATTATTAAATTTAATATATAGAATCGTAATAAATTTCTATTCATGCATTTTATGCATAAGAGCGCAACAGCTATTGCACCAAGATATAAATATTTATCAAACTAGTTATAGTACGAACGCACCTCATTTACCACGTTTGACGTACAATTTCCAACTTGTTTGATAAATAAATTACTTTTCGAGTTCTAAGCGATTTTTGTCACGTGACGATAGGAGTTTCTCCTTTCTGTCGTTGTCATCGTCACAACAGCCTTAACCCTCTGAAGGGCAAGTAATTGTGTTTCTCAAATGTTGAATTGACACCGGAATTTCTGAAAACATTTATTTGAAAATACGGAAATGCGATTTTGCAACTATTTTTCACAGAAGTTGAAAAAAAAAATTAATAAAAAGTTTCTTATGGGAATATTGCTTATAAGTCGGTGGTGGGATATAATATCCCCTGAAGGGGTTAAACAAATATTGTGATAGCACAGTAAGTATTAAGGATATTACTTTTAATTAATATCAGTATCTGTAATTTAAAAATTACCCTCGTTCCATTAATATTTGAAGCGGGGATAGTTTTTAAATATTTTTGATCTAATTAAAACAAATTAATTTAAGAAGAAATGTAGCATTAATAACTCTTCCATATTCAAAATAATCGTTGAAACGTTACTTCCATCAGGGCCATTAGGGATTTTGTTATTAATATATGAACATGTAACGTTTTCGCTCCAATGAATGGCTGGGGTATTGAAATAAATGCATAATGAAAAGTTTCTTTCAGATTAATATCAAACTAAAGATTTAATACGTAACCATGAAGCATAAAGTGGGCACTTGATAAGAAGAAAATATTTAATCTATTTTGTTCGAATAAAACCGATCAAGTCCAAAGAGAAAAGCCATAATATATTAATAGTTATCGTTGAAAAATAGTTATAAATATAATCTCTTCTAAGTCATTTTTGTTTGTGTCATTCTTTAACGCACTGCGTAAGGATAAATTTCTTTTTTTGCAAAATATTACTTTTATGATTTTTTTACTTTTTATTTTATTTTACTTTTTATTATATTTATTTTTTACTGCCATGACGATTACTTTTGCTACGGCTATATAAGAAAGGCTATAGTCCTGGAGGTAGTGACGTCACAGTAGAAGTGTATTGCTTTTCCAGAGTTGCCAAGTCTCCTAGAGAAAATATTGTTAAGTTTGCAGCTCTCTTCCCCCCTCGCTACAACACTGCTATCGTTACGTCACAAAACATGCGCCACAGCCTTAGAGATTTCAGAAAAGCCGTGCTTTTGCACAGTGATGGGCAGATAGAAGAATTTTGATATTCGAATGAATCATCTGGGCATGCGCAAAATCCTTGTTGCCAACCTTCCTGATTTTTTTAATCAATTGCTATCAGAAATTTTATAATGAAGAAAAAAATAAGTTTCATATCTAAATTCGATTTAAAAGGACCACATAAAAATATGAAATTCCTTTTTTTTCTGCAAAGTTTTTGGGGATAATTGATTAAAAATTTCCTAAAATAGAAATTAAATCTTTTTTTTTTTAATTTCTGGTAGTAACTGATTTTTAAAAAATACGAAAGCTGGTAAGTATGCTTTTGTGCATGCCCAAATGTTTCGCTCAAATGACAAAATCATATGTGGCAGAGCAAAAGGCAATAAATTTATTTATTCGATTGTTTTCATCGGCAGACGATAATTGAGACGAACTGAAACAACTCTTCTCCGATGTTTTGAGATCGACACGGAGAGTTATACATTCGAATGTTGTCGGCACCAAGATGTGTTTGCTACTTTGTAAATAATTTTAAAAAGTTTTAATTAAAGTATATTTTTGCATCATAATGCCCAGCGCATACCTTCTTCTGCTAAGCTTCACTACACATGCATTATGCCCATCACTGCGTAAATTACTTAACAAAAAACTTTTCTGCGTATACTCATACAGTAGTCATATAAGGTCATTATTAGGAGGTTTAACCCCTTAATATAGTCGCGCCCGATACGTTCACGGACAGTCATTTGTGAACAAATTTTGTCGCACCCGTAACTTACACGGGCTAACTCCTCATAACTTTAGCTAATATATTATAGTTTCTTCTTTAATTTTGTCGCTTCCAAGATTATTTTAAATGCTCAAATACTCAATAGATGGCAGTACTGAACTTACAGACTTGATTTTAAGATCGGAATGCTTAATTTTATAAAAGAAAATGTAATTAATTCATTAGCGACACAGAATGATTTTCTGACTTTCATCTAATTAAAAAATGTTTTACGTATACCTCGATTTATATTTTATAATGATTTTTTTATTTGATCATATGTTATTCTACAACTTTCTCAAAGAGTATTCGAAACAGTTCTGCAGTTTCAAACTAAAAACTTTCTATTACTGTTTAAAGGGTCTCAGTACTCTTAAAATTGGGGAAAAAAAAAAAAAAAAAAAAAAAAAACTCAACACTTACCCAGACAGCATTTTTAATTTTCAGAAAATTTGCAGCAGTCTTGCTTTGAAAACCTGCGAAGTCGCAGCAAGCTCAGCATGACAAGACTGAAAGTTCATAACAAAAACTGCAGCAAGATAACGCAAATGCCGAAGTCACCACACTTTGAACTTGCATCTAACTTGCCGTGCAATTTAAATTCATGCTGTATCAAATTTATTAAAAATTAACGGCAAACAAGTAATCAAAAATACTGCAAACTTATTGCAAAGTAGTAATCTTTCCACGCCCCATTATCTGTTTACAATTGTTACACTATAAGTTTAACCCCTTCGGAGGAGTCCATAGACCTGATGAGGTCCATTGATGCGAACACACTGTCAGAAGATGCATGCATCGTTTTCATCACCATAAGCAAGTTGAGGTAATATTTGCATTTTGCAATACGAGGCTTTTTTGGTATGTGATAAGTATAGCGTTTAGAAAAAGCGGTGCCAACCTAATAAAATTTCTGCAATTTCTGCATATGTGCTAATTGTCTATTCTCTCAACAGAGGGATTTTTTGCTTTCGTCACTTTCGTGAATTAAAGACCATCTTGCCATCAGTTTCATAACAAACTACTCATTAGGAGATGGTATACCTTGCGTGAAATTAGCCGCGAATTTCACAATTCAAATTTGTCATGGCAAGATAATGTCAGAAAAAATCAAACTTGCTGCTAATTTTTTGCTATCTGGGTAATTTTTATCTGGGTATCTTTAAATGTATATGATTTTAAAATACAATTTTTATTGGGATGAAAGATATAAGTATGTTCTTTCATTTCATGTATTTAAAAAATTGCAAGATGCAGAATTAGCATTTAAAAGGAGTCTCCAAACTGTCAGACATTTGGCGCGCAGAAAATAGGTATAACAGTTTACGCGCAGGATTAAAAAATAAATATTGCAACTAGAATGAAAAATTTGGTGCCTACTTATACTTCAGATTGTAATAATTACCCTGAACATAAATAAATTTGTATTTAATGTATTTTTATATTTTTAAAACAAAGTTGTATTTAGCTAATACAAAATTTTGAAAATTTTAACAATATGATCACCTAAAAAAATGTTTTTCAACAATAAAAGGAAATGTTTAGGTTCAGTTTATACAGACTAACATGAAACATAAGTTTTGAAAATTTCAGAAAATAGTCAGAATTTTTTGAGATATCATACGCGTTATGCTCAAAAACGTCATTTGAAGAAAAATGACTTCAAAGTTTTGGAGTTGCTTCAGCTATTGAGCGGATATCATTCCAAAAGCTATAACTTCTGTTGTAATGGGAATTTCAAGGAAACAACAACATCTAAAAAAATTAAAAATTCGAAAATTTTGAAACGTTAGAAGTCTTGAGACCCAATCTGCAGCTTTTAAAGAGCGCGTGAAACGTGTCTTCAAAGTTTAATAATAGATGCATTTCTTGCTTTATAATTTGCACTCACATCTTGAGTCAGTGTTGACTGATAATTGTAAGCGGTGAAATTCATAGCAATAAATAAAGAGTATCTCATTTGAGCCAACACAGTTCACATCAAAGAGTAATGTTGAGACTTTCCGAAGGAAGAATCGAGATGTTTGGAATATAGTTAGTTTTGATCGAGTTTCGATCCGAACGAATTAGAATTTTCGGCGTAATTCAGATTTTGAACCGAAAACGAAACCGAAGGTTTGGTTGATCTCTACCAAGCGTAGAAAAAGCACTGAATTGTTCATAATCGAGTTCGGTGCCCACGTCAATGTATTGTATTGTAAAAGACATTTTGTGTAGGAAACATGAATTGTAGTAAAAAAAAAAAAAAAAAAAAATTAAGTGTGATTTTCAAGATGAACATCAAATGCTTATAAAAGAGTGTTTTTTAAACCTATTTTTATTTTTATACTATTTTTAGAGTTCCGTAGTTAAAAAGTGAAAATGGAACCATTATAAGATCACTCGTGTGTTTGCCTGTCACAGCCCTTTTTCTCGTAAACTATGAAACGTGGAGTTCAAATTTCACAGAAGTAATAAAATTCACCCACATATTTATAGATTATTAACCATTCACAAATATATTTATTAAAAATGTATGGTGGCTAATTAAGTCAGTTGATAATGAAAATCTTTTTTTTTTTTTTTTTTTTTTTTTTTTATCGTGTGGGATGTCGAGTAAAAGCTCTCGTAATGCCTAAATCAAAAATATAATTGTTTTAATTTTAGGTATTACATTTTCAGAGATATCGTCAAAAATGTATTGCAAAAATATGCCCCTCTCCCTATTTTCAGATTTAGTGAAACTAAAATTATGAAAAAATTAGGGGTAATAGAAGTTTACTTGGTACTTTTCTGTTAGCTTGGCGTAACTGACCGTCAAAAGCTCGCCAACCAATTTTTATCCCCAAATCCTTGTGCAGGAGTCACTAAAATCTATGAAATTCGTTAAAACCCGAATCACAGACCGATATATACGTGTTACGCGCCCATTAAACCATAATAATAATAATAATAATAATAATAATAATAATAATAATAATCACTGGATGCACGAAATTCATTGTGCATCAGTCTCTAAAATTTATGAAATTTGTTACAACCTCAATCACAAACCGACGTATGAGCGCTATGCGCACATTCAACCAAAAAAAAATCACTGGATGCTTGAAATTCGCTGTGCAGCAGTCTTTAAAATCCATGAAATTCGTTTAAACCGAGATCACAAACCGATATATCAGATCTACGCGTCCATTAAGCAGGAAAAAGAAACATTAATGGATGCAGGAAATTCGCTATGCAGCAGTCTCTAAAATTTATGAAATTCGTTAAAACCACAATCACAAACTGACGTATGAGCGCTAAGTGCTTATTAAACTGAAAAAAAAATAACTGGATGCTTCGAATTTGCTGAGCAGCAGTCTCTAAAATGCATGAAATTCTTTTAAACCGTGATCATAAACCGATGTATGAGCAATACGCACTCATTTAACCAAAAAAAAAATCACTGCATGCAAGAAATTCGTTGTGCAGCAGCCTCTAACATTTATGAAATTCGTTAAAACTACAATCACAAACTGACGTATGAGCGCTATGCGTCCATTAAATTGAGGAAACACCAAACTAGATTAATGAAATTCGTTCTGCAGAATTCTCTAAAATGCATGAAATTCATTTAAACCGGGATCACAAACTCATGCATGCATGAATGATAGACGACGATTAAACAGAAAAAAACATCACTGGATTCATGAAATTCGTTGTGCAGCAGCTTATAAAGTTTATGAAACTCGTTAAAACCCCAATCACAGGCCGACGTATGAGTATTACGCGCTCATTAAACCTAATGAAAAACATCACTGAATGCATGGAATTCGTTAAGAAGCAGTCTCTAATATTTATGAAATTCGTGAAAAGCCAATCTGAAACCGATGTGTGAGCGTTACGCGCCCATTAAAGAAAAGAAAACATCACTGTATACATGTAATTTGTTGTGCAGCAGTCTCTTTAATGCATGGAATTCGTTAAAATCGAGATCACACCCACATAGCATTTTTAGTTTGCAGAAAATTTGCAGAAGTCTTGCTTTGAAAACCTGCAAAGTTGCAGCAAGCTCAGCATGATAAGACTGAAAGTTCATAACTAGACTGCAGCAAGATAATGCAAACGCCGAAGTCACCACACTTTGAACTTGCAGCTATCTTGTCTTGCGAGTTAATTTCATGCGGTATCAAATTTATTGCAAATTAACGGCAAACAAGTAATCAAAAATACTGCAAACTTACTGCAAAGTAGTAATCTTTCCATGGCACACATTAACAGCTTACAACTATTACACTATAAGTTTAACCCCTTCATAGACCTGATCAGCTCTTTTGATGCATACGCACCGTTAAGGTACATGCATCCTTTTTACCACATAAACAAGTTAAGGTAATATTTGTACTTTTGAATTAGAGCCTTTTTTGGTATTTGTAAAGTATAGCGTTTAAAAAAAGCGGTGCCAACCGGATAATATTTCTGCAATTTCTGCGTATCTGCTGATTGTCTATTCTCTCAACAGAGGGACTTTTTGCTTTCGTCACTTTCGTGAATTAAAGACAGTCTTGCCATTAGTTTCACAACAAACTACTCATGCAAGTGGGTGATGGTATATCTTGCGGGAGATTTGCTGCGAATTTCTCAATTCAAATTTGTCACGGCTAGATAACATCAGAAAAAATCAAACTTGCTGCTAATGTTCATGCTATCTGAGCAATATTATATCTAAATATAATTAAATATCCGCCACAATAACATGAAATTATCCTAACTTTATATACACAATATTTCAAAACTATATTATAATATCTTTAAAAACTTACTTCAAAACAACTGAAATATATTAACAAAAATATTTAAATAAAACGTAACCTAAACTACAAAGTATTTACTTCATACTGAAAGAATGAAACAGTAATTTACGTTATTGAAGATCCCGGCGGTAGCACGTTCTTTATCATGACGCCAACTTGCGCTACACCAAAGCCCTTCAATTACTTAAACTCCACTGTCAGGACGAACAATGTTATTCTTTTGGTTAACCTTGAAATGATTCAATCCCTCCTTTTCAAGTTTCGTAGTACTAAAATTTAAAGCTTCTTGTTCTGTTTTCGCAAATCCCCAACTTTCACAATGATGAAACGAAACGAAACGTGACACAAACGTATTTAAATGACACAATAATTCAATCTTGCAGCGCGAAGGGATTGTTGGGAAATCAGTGGGAACAGAACTTTGGGAAAGGTTTCGGTTCCAGTAGAACCATACGAAACAATACTTCACGATTTATCCCTGACGCCCAGGTAACAGAATAGAACTGGTTATTTAAATCTTGCAGAAAAACTATAGCGATTAACGTAGGCGATATAGTTTTTAAGAAAATCGCATTTTTTCCGCTACACACAAATTTCACTTTGCGGGCGCTCAGCAAGGGAGTTCAGGGGCACTCGAGGTACCTATCCTTGTGGAAGTACAAAAGGATTGTTGATAATTATTTTAGAAAAAAATTGCCGGTAATTAGCCGAGATATTAACTTTTAAAGACGCGGACGGTTTGGACATATATAAAGACACGGGCGGCGACGTACTGTATGCGCCATCGGCTTTTAAGGCATAGATAACAACTTGTTATACTTTTAGCAACGATTTTTAGGTGCCTTTGTAATTATATAAATACGTAGCACCTACAGTCGTCGGCTGGTCCGTCCGTCTGTCTATCCGCATGAAATTTAATATATATAATCGTTGCAGAATTTTGTCGAGTCATTTCAAATTTTCGGAAAATCGAATTAAAACTTAAAAAGATGTTAATAAAAGCTTTCCTCATCCTATTACATCCTATCATACGTAATTAATTTAAGGGGGCCGGGTAAGCGAAATTTGGGAAAAAAATCCATTTTTACTTTTTTCTGTCATTAAATAGTTTAAACTTTTATCTTTCCAACGATGTGTCACACATGTTTATATATGAAAAAATAAGTGTTGAAATTATTCATTCTTTCTAAGAGTACTTCACAGCTTAGTGTCCATTTAAATCTTTAAATGACGTTTTCTCAAAACTGTATTTTTCATGTTTGTGTTCCCTTTTTTCAATATCTATTAAACTTAAGAACTCAGATTTTCTTTTAATACTTATGTTATATTGTATACTTTAACACGGGGATTTAATGGTTAGTTGAGAATTATTTATTTTAGGCAGTGAAATGACTTTCAATAAATAATTAATAATTAATTTTCAGTTTCACTTAGAAATAAAATGGTATGTTAAAATATGTAAAGCAAGTTATTCTAACTACTTTAAAAAATCGAGACCACTATCTCTCACCATTTCTGAACAAAAAGTGCATAAATTTGGTGAATTTAACATGGCGGAGATAGGGCTTTCCCGGTCCCCTTAATGATATCCCATGATAGGTAATGTTTCTAGGCTGCCGTAGTAATTATTTCCTATTTAAGATAGTGTCTATTATTTCCGTATTACTGAATTTAATATATACAATAGTAATAAATTTTCTATTCATGCATTTCTACATAAGAGCGCAACAGCTATTGCACCAAGATCTTGAATATTTATAAAATTAGCACCTTATTTGTCACATTTGACGTACAATTTCCAACTTGTTTGTAATATTACTAATTATATTTATAGTAAGGAAGCCTCTGTGCGCGGGTAATACTCACACTTGACCAATTATTTTTATAAACAAATAGAAGCTTATATTATACATAGAATGACACAAAATGTATAACGCTTCCGGGGTTGAACTCATCCGTTTCCTGATAATCCAAACGCGGCCACGTTAGGCTTAAGCATTCCAATGCCGTATTTGCCGACTGCCTTATTTAATCTGTCTATCTATTTGTTGTGTAACATATTCTTCTTCAATTTTTCTCAAACCTTCAAAAAGTATACAATTATAACGCTTTAAGATCTAATTTAAAAATAATCAGATACCAACAACACGGTTCCGATGTATACAAGCGATTACCGTTGCCATTCATAAGCACAAATTACAAATCCAAAAACAAATGAATGACTCTTTCAGCTATTCATTAAATGCTCTTAAAATATTTTGCAAAAGCATATTAATATTTTGAAATACGTTTTTCACTTTTGTTTACATTTATTTACAGTTTGAATTCAGTATACACGGTTAAAAATATCGCGAAAAATTACCTCTGTTTTTCAAGGCTATCTATTTTCTGACCAATGAGAACACTTTATGGTGTTCAGTGAATATAGCTATATTCGGTGATTCATTCCCGTGAATTATTTTGTACCGGATTAACGTTTCCTTTCTAAAAACAAACGTATTTCAAATTATTTAAAAGCTTTATTATGGTTTTACAAATATTTTAAGAGCAAAATCGGATGTCGACCGTATTTTTAATGATTCGTTCAAAGAGTCATTCAATTGCTTCTGGATTTGGAATTTGTGTTGTACATGTGGCATTACGACACGCGAGTGATTGTTGATTTGATTTTCAATCTTAAAACGTTGAGTAAAACGTGCTTTCTTTTCCACTATTCGCAAAAGTTACATTTTTAGACAGATTATTCAAAATAAATTAATATTTATGCGATTACATTCAATTATCTAATATTCTGCTGCGATAACTTTAGTTTAAATTAGATTGGTAGCTTTATCTATCCCTATATGAAAGTAAACAAACAATTGATTCATTCGTCTTGAACTTATTATATTAAAACAAACGTTTATATGCTCTGTTGCGCCATCTGTCGGTAGTTAAAAAAGAAACTTTCTTTTTAAAATGTTTTTTGAATTCTGAAGACATTGGGGGGGGAAATGAATATTTCTTATAAGATGAAATTAGAATATCAGAAATATGTAATGCCGTGTATTACATACATATATATATGTATATAGTATATCAATGCATTATTATAATAAATAAAATTTTGTATTTTGTAGGGAAAATAAATTTGTAATTTAATAACAGAATTTGGGAAAATAAATTGTTAATGTAATTAATACTTGCAATTTACTTATGTGATAAAAGATGATTTTTAATTATCAAAATTTATTACAGGTTTCTTTTATGCATGTTTAAAAAAAATCGGGATTTTCTCTGTTCAACTTTTTAAAATTTAAGTTATATAATTATTATTTTGGCAATTAATAAAAACAAATAAACTTTCTGTTGGAATTGTCTTTTATTTTACCACATACCATCAGATAAAATAGTTAATTGATAATATGTTTTAAAATAACATTATTAGTACTAATTTGAATGTTTTTGTGAAATATTTCTTCAAATTTTGTGAGTGAAGTTCATTTGCATACTTTATATCAGTATTTTACCAATTCAATTAATAATTTTCTTGCCAATTAAATTTCAATGAAAAATGGGCTGTTTTTACTTTACCCCACCTGACCCTATAAGTCAGACAAGACAAAATTTATTACTTCACAATTCTTTTTATAATGCAATGCTATATAATTTTTTTGAAAATGCAAACACGTCATTCTGACGGGCTATATTCTAGTTTTAATTAGAAGAAGATAAGTTACTTCAATTTGAAATCAAACAATTTTTAATTATATACGGAGCGGTGGATGAAAATAATATCTTCACTATGAGCCATAATTTAAGATTTAAATAGAGTTTAAGAAATTTAATTTCCTTACACCATTATTAGTCAGCATTTTAAAAAATTATAATGTAATTCATGGTTTCGAATTTATAAAGCTTTAATTAGGTTACTCATTTCTCTAAACTTGAGAATGTATGAATCACGCTTAATTATAAGAGTTTTATCTGCAGTAAAACTCTAATAATATATGTTTCATTGATACCACTAAATTTGAAAACAGTTTAAAAAAATAAGTAGTAATTAGCGTTTATGGGAGAATATTCCACGACAAGACTATTCTTGTTATTAAAATTGTAATTTTTCTGTCAATGTCTTTTTCTTTCCCTTCGAAATAGTTTCAAAAAATTTTTGTAAGTGAAATATATATTTTTATTTAAAACACGAAATATCTGGACATAAATGTTCAATACAGGGGGATCTAAATTGTTTTTACAAAATAAGAGGGGGGAATAGTACCCATCGAGATGAACAATAATTACCATCGAACATGGGGTCGCGAACCATTTATTGAGTCACCAATATACAAGGTCTCCTACCCCAATCGAACTTTGGTTGACGGTAATAATTTTCAGCAAATTGAAGTACAGTGAAACCTCCCTGTGCGACCACCTCCCTGAACGACCATTTTTTCATGGAACGAAATTTATTCCCATTGCTCAATACTAATCTTACCTCCATTCAGAGACCAAATCAGTTGAACTCCCTCCATGAGCGACCCATTTTTTTGAAGAAAACGAAACAAATTCCGTTTTTTCTTGGTCGCTTGATGAAGGTTTTATTAGAAAAATAATTCCGGAAAGCGCTTTATTCATCAAACTTCTAAACTAAGTCTAGAATTTATATATATATATATATATATATATATACCGGTAATTTTTAAGTATTTAAACCCATTTGTGCCTTTTTAGGCAATGAATCTAACTCTGATGACAAATTAAGAATGTCAGTCAATAAATTCCCCTGCCCTATTCTGTCAGGAAACTCTCAAAGAAATAGATAAATTAATGAAATCGTCATTAATTGTTCCCGTCCAGAAAAAAAAAAAAAAAAAAAAAAAAAAAAAAAAAAAAAATGCTTTTATTTACTGAACTTCGAAAGGACTTTGAAATAAAAGTTATAAAAGATAAATCGTAAAATCAAAGCAAATGTCAATGCATTCATTTTTTAAACTCTGCAGTGATTAACTTATGTAATTAACTTTTGTTTTGATACTTAAATTTTCATATTTTTTCCTAATGTGAAAAATAAATTTTAGTAACATTAATGTTATCTTTTTTCCAATAATTAAAATCTAGGTTTAAACAATGACCTCCATTAAGCGACCACCTCTCGGAGCGACCAATTTTTATTGGAACGGAATTTGGTCGCTTTAGGGAGGTTTTACTGTATATTATAATGAAACTTTTAATTGACATGTTCACTTTTGTTGTAAATAGGCACTGAAAAAAATGGATACTCAAAATTGAGTAAAAAGTACTCACTCTTAAATACGTCACATACACTGTAAAAAAAAATCTGTAAAGTTACTGAAGTTTTTCAAGGAAACTGGGATTCCTAGAACGTTTTATGTAACGGTAAAAACAAAAATTCATATGACAGACACACTTTTGCGGCGAAAATCAAAACATCTGTAAGGTTTCTAAGAATTTTTTAGGAAACTGGGATGCCTAGAACATTTCATGTAACTGTAACCAGGGTTACAGATAAAATTTTAGTAAGATTACTGTAATTTTAGCAGGTTCATTTGTAAAGTTAAAGATTTCTGTAGCTTTACAAAAACTAGTTTTGTAGATTTGCAGCTTCTTTTGTACAGTTACAGATGAATGTTTAGTAAGCACGTAACTTTACATCTGTAGAACTACGGATTTATTTTTACAGTGTACTCAAAATAGCTCCGATCCAAATGTACTCAAAATTAAGAAACACAGGTATTCATTTTTGATTCCATGGTTGTGTTCAAATATGAATAGTTATGTACTGTCCCCCTAAACCTAAAAATTAAAGAAAAAATGTACTGACATTTATTTCCCGTTCAAAGTTATTAACAAGAAACGTTTAATTTATTATTTATTTTTTAAAAAAATAGCAAAATTATTAACAAGATACCCAAATCGAATATTTTTATGACAAGAGTATTATTTCCAAGCACATTTAAATTATTTTAAAATACTGTATATAATTTAATATTTACATTAATAAACATCCTTTATATCCTTTATAAACATCCGCCATAAATGAAATAAACCATTACAGGGTACAAAATTATCGTTTTGTTTGGGCTTGATAACATGGGATGTTTCAAAATTGAGAAAGCGTGGGTTCATTTTTGATCCAAAAACACTCAATTCGATATGAATACATCGATTTACTCATTTTTGAGTACTTCATTTTTTTCAGTGGGATAACACACAAAAAAAAGTGGTAAAAGTTTTCATTATACGCTTTAGCAGTATACATTAGACGCTCCACATTTTGGATTGTGATTACATACGGTCATACGGTATGATCGATTGTGTGAGTACCCAGTTTTTTCAGAACTTTTTGTAACCATATCACATTTTATGCAAAATAAGGTACATATCGTTACATTTTTGTAGCAATATTTTTAATAAACTTTATAATATATTTATAATTACTTAAAAGGTGACAAAAACATATAAAAACATATAAAAATATTATTTAATGTAACTCGAGATCTTTCGAACACACACGCGTTCATTTTCAAAGGGATAAGAGATGATTGACTGAATAGAAATGCATTTAAAAAACAAAAACAAAAATAGTACGCATGCACAAGCGGAGTTCAGTCCATTTCTTTGCAGAGGGGTGAAAAGATCAGTTCATATTATCAGGAGGTCGTGAAATATTTAGGATATTGTGCCAAATTGCGGGAATATTATAGGAAAAGACGGCGTTACAAACATTATCACTTCTAAGTAAAATTTCAATGGATTCACGGATTATTCATGAGTAGTGGTTAGACGTTGAAATGATAATTTAGCTTTTTCGAAGTTTCGAAAAAACAATGTGATGTAGTGGGCCAGAGCTTTTTGGTTCACTACTCACAAGAGCTTAAGCTCTTGTGAGATGATCGTTGAAAAATAATACATGTTTCTTACCAAAGTTCTTTATTAGAACAACTAAAATAGATTTGAAAAATGTAATGACAAACTTTACCATTCATAGGTAGACACTCTCACTTTTTATTAACAGTTCTATACTTCTCATAGCCAACCTGAGTAAAAACGATTTTTACTCGCCTCTCTTCCGTTGTTAAAAAAACACCTCACTTCATCAGTGTCACCCAATCTACTATCAGCCTCCACACTAGCTTCTGCATGAGTCTCTTTTTTTTCACTTTAGGGACGAATTCCCACACATTGTCCAGCCACCCCTATTTCTTGGAAAAGTTGAAATACCCTGTTGAGCAGATCCCAAGGGCAGAAGTATGCCAGGAATTTCCCCTGCATGCCTTTACACAAAAGACCATTGTCCTCCTCGGAAATGCCTGTTGCTTTCCCCGTCGAAAATGTGTGGCGAAGGTACGATATCACAACACCTCCCCCCAAAAGAGATTTCCACAGGAAATATTTGGCATGAATTCACATAATAAGCCCTTTTAATAGATTTCCCGAGAGGTCAAGCACACCATTAAATCAGCAATAAAATATCATTTAGACTTTTGACCCAATTATGAAAGTTCTACTTAAATTCAAGAATACCCACTCTCAGTTTCAAAGGACATACCAAAATATGAAATTTTTAGAATTTTCCTTACACATAATCAATCAAAAGAATAAAAATAATATACATTTTTGATGCTAGAACAATTAATTTAAATTTAAAATATTTGAATGTAATACTAACTCAAAAAAGAAAAAAAACACTATAACACAATCTAGGTAACTAAATTTTTACATACAGCACAATATCTTAATAAAACGCCCTAATTACAAGTATTAAAATTTTGAACACTAAATTCCAAACAGAAAATCTAGCTCTGATTCTAAATCTTCCTACTTAGACCATCTGCATTTCCATGTAATTTTCCTGGCTTATGTGTAATTTCAAAATTTAATGGCTGCAAAAATAGAGCCCAACGTGTCAAACGAGAGTTTGTACCAACCATTTTCTTTAAGTACACTAATGGATTATGATCGGTTTGTATTTCAAATTTTTGCCCATCCAAATAATAATTTAACTTTTTTAATCCATATACTATAGCCGCTAATTCTCTTTCTATCGTGCTATAATTTTGCTCCGCACGAGAAAATTTTTTGCTAAGATACAAAATTGGATGCTCTTCACCTGCAATAATTTGAGATAAAACAATTCTTGCCCCATACAAACTCGCATCTGTTTGCACAATGAATTTCTGCTTAAAATCAGGCGCATATAACACGGGACTTTTCATTAATTTTAACTTTAATTCTTCAAATGTATTATTACACTTCTCGTCCCATATGATTTTTTCTTTTTTTCTTTTCCCTTTTAAAGCATCTGTTAACGGCACTGCTATGGTAGCATAATTCTTTATGTACCTCGCGTAATACCCTACCATTCCCAGATATGCTCTTAGCTGTGTTTTCGTCGTCGGAATTGGAAAATCTTTAATAGCCTGCAATTTAGCTTCACTAGGAGACCTTTTTCCTGACCCAACTTCGTGTCCCAGAAATTTTACGTGATCTTGCGCGAATTGGCATTTGGATGGTTTCACCGTTAGATTTGCTTCTTTTAACCGCTTAAGAACCGCTTCCACATCTTTTAAATGCTGTTCCCATGTCAAAGAAAATATAGCTATATCATCGATATACGGAACCGCAAATGACTCTAACCGATATAAAACTATGGCAATCAATTTACAAAAATAATATGCTGAATTTAAAAGTCCAAACATCATGACTTTAGGTAAAAAGGTCCCAAATGGTGTTACAAAAGCCGCATATCTCTGAGCTTCTTCCGTGAGAGGAATCTGAAAATAACCTTTCGTCAGATCCCTAACAGTAATAAAAGGCGATGTACTCACTTTCTCAACAACCTCTTCAATGTTTGGCAAAGGGAAAAATTCAGTTCTGGTCTTTGCATTTAATTTCCTATAGTCCACACAAGGGCGAGCGTCTTTACCCGCACTCTCAACTAAAATCATAGGCGAAGCATAATCTGATTGCCCGACCTCTATCACACCCAAATCTAAAAGCCTCCGAATCTCTTCACGCATAATCTCTAATTGCCTCGGCGACATACGATATGGTTTTGATCTTACCGGCACATCATCCGTTAAAACAATGTCCATTTTAACTAACGGGGTACTCCCAGGGTCCGTAGAAAAAACTTTCATATGACGCTCAATCATTGTCCTGAAATCTCCTATTTGCTCTGTAGAAACACGTTTTTCCAAATTACTTTCTTTTACTAATTCCCAAAAGTCTAATTGAGTGGGATCCGCAATGGGATAAGGAATTTCCGCTTGATCCTCAATTTCCTCACACTCCTCATCAATCAACAAATTTACAAATTCAGGTCTACTATAATATGGTTTAATTAAATTAACATGATAAATAGTAGACTTATTTCTCTTTTCCGGAATATCGATCGTATAATTAGTTTGAGATATTACGCTAGTAATAGTTCCCGGTCCTATCCAATTAACCGCCATTTTATTTGGTTTCGAAGTAGCCAGAACTAACACTTTGTCTCCAACATTAAATTTTCTATACACCGCATTCTTATCATACCATTGTTTTCGTTTCTCCTGACACTCTTTCATTCTTTTACACGCTAATTCTTCACAATGTTTCAATCTATTACTTAAGTTCAAAATATAGTCCACTACATTCTGATTTACCGTCTCCTTTTCCATCCAATTTTCATATACAAGAGTATGTGGCATTCGTAAATTCTTACCATGTACAAGGTCAGCAGGGCTAAATCCCGTGCTTTCATGACTTACAGTCCTCAAAGCAAATAAAGCCATTGGCAAGACTGCTTCCCAATCTTTTACTGCCTCCAAACATAATGTCTTTATAACCTTTTTTAAACTACCATGCATCCGTTCAACGCTATTCGATTCTGGGTGGCAAACTGAACTATGTACAACCTTAATACCAAACCTATCAAAAAATTCCGATGCCAACTCACTTGTAAATGACCTACCCAAATCACATTGTACCTCTTTTGGATAACCAGTCCTAGAAAATATTTGTATTAGCCCCTCAATCACTGACGGAGAAGTTAAATCTTCTACTGGAATCGCATCAGGATATTTTGACGCAACACAAATTGAAGTAATCAAGTATCTATTATTTTTCTCGCTTAAACTCACCATCAATATTTATCCTGGAGAAAACTTCTGAAATTATCGGCACGAGCTTCAAGGGAGCTTTCTTTTTATCTCTATTTTTACCAACCTTTTGACACAGATCGCAAGTTCTTACAAATGCCTCAATTTCCTTGTAACAATTTGGCCAAAAATAGCATTTAATTACCCTATCTTTTGTTTTAGTTGCCCCTAAATGTCCCGCAACTTCCTCATGACACATCTTCATTATTTTCTCTCTAAATTCTAATGGCAAACATAATTGTAATTTCACATCCCCACTATTTGAATGTGAAACTCTTACTAATTCATTTCCCATTATTTTAAATTCCTTTTCTTCTACATTATTTGCCTTTTCCCATAATGTTTTTAAAGATAAGCACTGTTTCTGAGCTAAGCTGAAATCTTTCGCTGTAATTTTATTCAATCCCACATTATCTTTCGCCTCCCATTTCGGTAATAACATAAGATCTTCGATTTGACTTTCATCCTGTCTATTCTCATCCATTTGAACTACCTGCGTTTCTTTGTTCTGTGAGCAATCCCCAATTTTATCTACCCTACCTGGTTGCTCTTCTAACTTTGCCTGATCAACAAACGACATTTCCTTATCAACATCCCGTTGCTCTATTCCTTTTTTTAAAGAATTCGTCTTACTACGGGTAACCACCATATTTATAGGAACACCACTTCCTTTATTTTGCTCAATAAGCTCCGCAGTTTTATTACCTAAGAGATAGTAACCTTGCTCCGACTCCGATGGTTTAATCGCCGCCTTAGTGGTGATGCAACCAAAATCCCCTTTTATAGTCACCCATGCTAATGGTAAACATTTACATTCATTATCAAGAGGTTGACGTACCCAAGTTATATCTCCAGTAAAATCCTCTGTTTTAACCCAATTTCTATCGCATAGATCAATCCCTGCTCCCGTGTCCCTCAAATAGTGTCTTTCAACCCCGTTTATTAGAGCTTTTTTTAGATAAGGTTTAAAACAATCCCCTAAATCAACATCATTACCTAAATGATTAACTGTATTGAACTCATTTTTCTTTTTTAACCATTCCGCACAATCTGGTTTTATGTGCCCTGGTTGATTACAAAAAAAACACCTAATCTGCCTTTTCCTCTCAAAAGCCTGGTCTTGTTTAAGTTTATCCTTTTTAAATTTTTCCGTTTTATTCTCTAACTCCGATTTAGCTTTTACTTCACCCCTAATTTTCGGATTTAAATTGCTTCTTTGCATCTCTGAATAAGGTTTTTTTTCCCAAGATTTTTTTTCTGATTTCCTGAAACTACTTCTAATACTCTCATATTTGTCACATTTATCAGCAAGTTTCGAAGCCTCTTTCATTTCATCCCATTCATCCATAAATTTTTCTTTTACTTCAAAAGGAACGCGTTTTTTTACTTGCTCTGTGAGCATGAGCTCTTTTAAAGACTCGAAATCCTTTATTTCTAATGATTCCAACCAATTATCCAAATAACCTCTTAATTCATATACCAAGTCTACCCATAACGCTCCAGGTTTCCTTTGATGATTTTCAAACTTCTGTTTTAAAGCACCTGTTCCCAATCTAAAACGATTTAATAAAACTTTTTTTACATGTTGAAAATCATCTCCTAATTCTGCTGGTTGCTTCACTATAATTTCCGCGATATCTGATGGCAATAAGGGAATTAATTGGCTAACCATATCCTCCTGCGAAATTTTAGCTTTTTCCGCCTGTTTTTCAAAGATCATAAAGAAAAGAGTGATGTCAATTAATTTACAATCAAAACGTGGAACTAATTCTTTCAAATTAATTTTTGGATTCCTATGCGAACCTACATTCAAATCACTAGACGAAAGACTAACAGTTTCCGAAGAATTTTGAATTCTTAATTTTTCTAACTCAAATTGTCTTGTTTTTTCGCGCTCTTCATCTTCCCGTTCCAAAGCTAATTTTTCCCGTTCCATTTCTTTTCGTTCTGCATCCTCCTTAAGAATACATTCTAAATTCGATTTAGCAAAACTCTCATTATAATCCGATGCTGCTAAAATAGCCTGAATTATAGTTTTTTTCTTATCAGTTGCCGACACGTTGGTCTCAAATTCCTCTGCCAGCAAAAGCAAGATGTTTTTAGTATATTTCCCTAGAAATTCTTCCATTGTTTTCCCCCAAAATATACTAATCACAACAATACACAAATATATACAATTTGTAAAACACAATAAAAATTACAATAAGGAATAGAATTTTATCCTCTAGATATATTTCAATGCATAAAACAATAATACAATTTTCCTACCGAAAATTTTCGTGCACTTGTTATATCCTTTAAAACTGAGTAAATCCTCAAAATTATTTTGATACCCACAGCACTATATAAATACAATTTGTATAAAAACAACTAATCCTGCTATTTCCTACAGCATACCCATAAAATTTCAAATAACTTTATTGCTGTAATAAACAAAAGCTGTATATGCCCCAACTTTATAACTAAAAGTTACATCCACAACTATGATTAATTTTAATGATTAATATTCTTTTATTAATCAACCGTAATTTACTATCCTCAAGTTAATTATGAAATACATGAATATTAAATTTTCAAAACCAAATGAATTACCGTACAGACCATAAGAAACCCGTTTAATATAAAAATTCTAACTAAAAATTTCGATCCCAAATTAATAGCTACCCTAGACTTTTTATCTATTAAACATATACAAATTACCAAGAACAGACATATACAATATTAAATCCTAACAGACCTCTCTGGAAAATTTCATAAAAGGGCTTACCTTCAAATGTAGACCTTTCTCCACACTGCTCCAAGGCTTTCCTGCACTTTTTTTTTTTCAGGTACTGCCGTATCTCCGGATATAACTTGATTTCCGCCGGGAAATTTACACACAAGCTGTCTCCATGGATTCCTAAGGGCGATCGATGAAATAGTCTACTATCCACTGCACTGGATGTTTACTGAAGAAATTTTCTATATCGTCGAATCCTTAGTCCTTGTTACATACCAGCTAACACATTCGACACTCCAGATTTCACAGTTCCTCACCGGATACACTTGAAAATCTTTCTCGTCAAACACAAGATTTCATCACCGACTGTCCTTGTTTCTACACAGTTTCCTTCTGTACATCAAGTTCACGTGGGTCCAGTCTAATTTATGCTAGACCTAATTAATCCGTAAGCTGCCACCATTTATAATACTATAGCTGTGATGTAGTGGGCCAGAGCTTTTTGGTTCACTAAGCTCTTGTGAGATATGATCGTTGAAAAATAATACATGTTTCTTACCAAAGTTCTTTATTAGAACAACTAAAATAGATTTGAAAAATGTAATGACAAACTTTACCATTCATAGGTAGACACTCTCACTTTTTATTAACAGTTCTATACTTCTCATAGCCAACCTGAGTAAAAACGATTTTTACTCGCCTCTCTTCCGTTGTTAAAAAAACACCTCACTTCATCAGTGTCACCCAGTCTACTATCAGCCTCCACACTAGCTTCTGCATGAGTCTCTTTTTTTTTTCACTTTAGGGACGAATTCCCACACATTGTCCAGCCACCCCTATTTCTTGGAAAAGTTGAAATACCCTGTTGAGCAGATCCCAAGGGCAGAAGTATGCCAGGAATTTCCCCTGCATGCCTTTACACAAAAGACCATTGTCCTCCTCGGAAATGCCTGTTGCTTTCCCCGTCGAAAATGTGTGGCGAAGGTACGATATCACAACAACTTTAATGATGTAACACATTCTAGCTAAGGGGAATAACGGATTAGTCAATATTTTTTATTTATATCATAATTTAATTACATTAATAGTCGGAAAATAATCCCAATTATTTTACGCAGCCCTGTATATGATCTAAAGATATGTATATATATTATATAGCGTGGTAAAATCGCTCCAGGATGATGCCTAAGGAAGAAAAAAAAACGAAAAATATTTTTTAAACTTTTTTGCTATTTTTTAGTGTATTTTAAAGTATTGTAAAATCTGAATAAATAGGTAAAGCAAGTGATTCTAATGATTCATATACGCCGCTATGGAAGTTTACATTTTAAAAAAAACTTTACTTTTCTACTTATTTTTTTACTGAAATTTCCTTTCAAAAGTAGGGATAAAAACATGTGAAGTATAAATTATGTCAATAGATTCGTAATTAATAGGTTCAAATTTCTAGTAAGTATATATAACTAAAAATATTCTGCATTTATTTCAAAGGTCATCTTTATTGAAATAAATTCTACAGCTGAACAAAATATGTGTCATTTGTGAAGATTTTTAATCAGTAGGTCTTAATAAATAGACATTAATAAGATGGTTGTTAGAACGAAATATTAATTAACAAGCATAATTATTTTATACTTTTTTCTGAAATTTCTTTTAAAAAGTGGGTCTAAAAATATGTGGAGTATAAATTACATCAGTAAATTCGGTAATTAATAAAATTTCTAGTGTAACCAAGGATATTATTCCACATTTATGTCAAATGTCATCTTTATTTGAATAATTTCTACATCTGAACAAAATATATGTCATTTGTAAAGAATGTTCAGTTAGTAGGTCGTAATAGAAAACAATTAATAAGATGGTTGTTAAAACGAAATTTTCATTAACAAGCATAATTACTTTTATAAAAATTTTTACTGAAATTTCTTTTCAAACGTTGAGCGAAGTGTAAAAATGTGTAAATTATGTCAGTAAAGTCGTTAATACAAATTTCTACTAAGCATATAACGAAAAATATTATTCCACATTTATTAAAAATGTCATCTTTATTGGAATAACTTCTACAGCTGAACAAAATATGTGTCATTTATGAAGAATTTCTAATTAGTAGGTCTTAATAGAAAAGCATTAATAGGAAGGTTTTCAGAATGAAATTTTAATTAACAAGCGTAATATTCTGCGAAGCATATGTTTTCGGCAGCTTCTATGTAAAGGAATGTGAAAGCTGGTATGACCATTGTTGATTTAAAAATCCATTTTAATATATTTACAACTTTAAATAGAAATAGCTCTAAGCTATAATATTACTTTTAATACTTAATAAATATTAATTTTATACTTTTTTTTTTAAACTGAAACTTTATTTCAAAGTTAGGGGTAAAAGTGTGTGAAGTATAAAATGTGAATAATTTCGGTAATTAATACATATTCCTAGTAAATATACAACCAAATATTTTATTCCGAATTTATTTCAATCTTCATCTTTATTGGAGTAGCTTCTATATCTCATCTTAACAAAATATGTGTCATTTGTGATGAAAACCATTAATAAGATGGTTGTCAGAACGAAATTTTACCTAACAAACATAAATACATTTGTACTTTTTAAACTGAAATTTCTTTTCAAACGTGGTACTAAAAATACGTGAAATATAAATTATGTCAGTAAATTGGGTAATTAATACAAATTTCTGGTAAGTATATAGCTAAATATATGATTCGGCATTTATCGCAAGCGTCATCTTTCATGGAGTAACTTCTACATCTGAACAGAATATGTGTCAGTTGTGAAGATTTTTTAATTAGTATATCTTAATAGAAAGCCATTAATAAGATAGTTGTCAGAATGAAATTTTAATTAGAAAGCGTAATATTCTACAAAACATATGCTAACGGAAGCTACCATATAGAGAATGCCTATTATGAAATAAGCGGATGTGATCATAGTAAATTTAGTAATCCATTTAATTTAATTTACGATTTTAATTAGAGCTAACTGCATCTTATAATATTACTTTTAATATTTAATAAATATTACGTTCATACTTTTCTAACTGAAATTTAATTTCAAAATTAGGGATAAAAATATGTGAAGTATAAATTATGTGAATAATTTCGCTAATTAATACAAATTTCTAGTAAGTATACAACCAAAAATATTATTCCGCATTAATTTCAATCGTCATATTTATTAGAATAACTTCTACATCTTAACAAAATATACGTCATTTGTGGCGAATTTTTAATTAGTAGGTCTTCATAAAAAACCATTATTAAGATGGTTGTCAAAATGATATTTTAATTTACAAGCATAATTACTTTTATAGCATTTTATTCCACTGAAATTTCTTTTGAAAAGTGGTACTAAAATTAAGTGAAATAGAAATGACGTCAGTAAATTTGGTAATTAATACAACTTTCTACTAAGTATATAGCTAAAACATATTATTCCGCATTTATCTCAAACGTCATCTTTATTGGAATAACTTATACTCTGAACAAAATACGTGTCATTTGTGAAGAATTTCGAATTAGTAAGTCTTAATAGAAAATCATTAATAAGACTACGAAAGCATCATATTCTGCGAAGCATATGTTCTCGGCAGTTTCTATCTAAGGAATGCCTATTTTGAAATAATCTGATGTGATCATTAATTTAATAATTCATTTTATTGTATTTAAAACTTTAAATAGAACTAACTGCGTATTATAATATTACTTTTAATACTTAATAAATATTACTTTTATACTTTTTTTTTAATTGAAAATTTCTGTTAAATGTGGGACTAAAAATATGTGAAATATAAATAAAGTCAGTAAATTTGGTAATTAATAAAAATTTCTTGTAAGTATACAGCCAAGAATTTTATTCCCCATTTATCTCAAATATGATGCTTATTGAAATAACTTTTACATCTGAACAAAGTATGTGTCATTTGTGAATAATTTCTAATTAGTAGGTCTTAATAGAAGACCATTAATAATATAGTTGTTAGAACGAAACGTTAATTAACAAGCATAATTACTTTTATACTTTTTTTACACTAAAATTTCTTTTCAAAAGTGGGCTAAAAATATGTGAAATATAAATTATGTCAGTAAATTCGGTAATCAATACACATTTCTGGTATGTATATAGCTAAAACTATAATTCCGCATTTATCTCAAACGTCATCTTTAATGGAATAGCATCTACGTATGAACAAAATATGTGTCATTTGTGCAGAATTTCTAATTAGTAAGTCTTAATAGAAAATCATTAATAAAACTGTTGTCAGAACGAAATTTTAATTAACAAGCATAATATCCTGCGAAGCATATTTTCTCGACAGCTTTTACCTAAAGAATAACTATTCTGAAATGTAAGCTGATGTGGTCATAGATTATTTATAATCCGTTTTATTATATATTACTTTTAATACTTAATAAATATTACTGTTATACTTTTTTTTTAATATTGAAATTTTCTTTCGAGTGTGGGGCTAAAAATATGAGACATATAAACAAAGTTATTAAATTTGGTATTTAATACAAATGTCTAGTAAGTATACGGCCAAAAATATTATTCCCCATTTATCTCAAATGTGATCTTTAACGGAATAACTTCTCCATCTGAACAAAATATGTGTCATTTGTGAATAATTTCTAATTGATAGATCTTAATAGAAAACGTTTAATAAGATGGTTGGTAGAACGAAATTTTAATTAAGAAGCATAATTACTTTCATACTTTTTTTTTACTGAAATTTCTTTTAGAAAGTGGGCTAAAAATATGTGAAATATAATTTATGTTAGTAAATTCGGTAATTAACACACATTTCTGGTAAGTATATAGCTAAAAATATAATCAAACATCATCTCTAATGGAATAGCTTCTATGTCTGAACAAAATATGTGTCATTTGTGAAGAATTTCAACTTAGTACGTCTTAATAGAAAACCATTAATAAGATGGTTGTCAGAACGAAATTTTAATTAACAAGCATAATATTCTACGAAGCATGTGTCCACGACAGCTCTCCTCTAAAGAATGCCTTTTGTGAAATAAGGTGATGCGATCATAGTTTTAATAATCCATTTTATTTAATTTACAACTATAAATAGAACTAACTGTATACAGTGAAACCTTCTACAACGGTCACTCCGAACAACGATCACCTCCGAATACCGGTCATGTTTTAGTGTAACCGAACATCTTCCATAGAAATAACATTACACTAAACCTCTGAACAACGATTTCCGAACAACGGTCAAACCACAGCATTTTTTATTTTTTTTCGTTATGTGTTAACTACAACTGAGATTGCGATGAATGTGGAGGTGGATTTTCTTATTTGACGTAATTATAATTTATCTACTAATCTCTAGCGGCTGCTTAGGAAAATCTGCTTAGCTTCGTAAATAAATGTGGCAGGAAGTGGCGTGGGGATGACGAAATTTAAGAGTGTGAGAAGGTAGTAGTCATTTGTACTCTTTGTGAATCGTGTGGTGATTTTTTTGTCTATGTGTAGTACGAGTTTTTCACTAAAAGAATGACTTCAAAGCGACAATTTTTAACTTTAAGTGATAGTCGAAAGTTATTCAGGACAGCAAAAAAGGTGCAAGTGCATGAAAATTAGCTGAAATATGCAATTGCGGAGATATGGAATATCGATAGGAGCCAAATAGATGACATTCTGAAAAAAAGTGACTTTTATTTAGAAAAGATGTTTCACGGTGTAAACTTAGAACCTAAAACTCAGCGTCGAAGAACTGGTTATTATGAGATTTATAATTTGCTTTTAGATTGGCCTTCGATCTGTGGAGAGAAAAATCTCCCCATTTCTGGAACAATGTTGCAGGAAAGTGCCCCAATAATTGCATTTAAAGTGGTAAATTAAAAATTTTGCACTCACTCAAAGGGGTAACGAATTCTACAACAAATCTGTGGAAATGATTATGCATTTAAAGAAAAATATATGCTTTAAAAGAACAAAACAACTCAGAATAACTGATTTCTTTAGTGTAAAATAAGAGTATGTATTTTTTAACTATAAAAATAAAATAATTTTGGTCAGTTATTTTGATTTTAATGTAATGTAATTTTGAGCTTTTAACATGTGGAACCTCTGAATAACGGCAACCTCCGAAGTACGGTCACTTTATCGTTGTGGCCGTTATTCAGAGGTTTTACTGTATTACTTTTATTACTACTTACTAAATATTACTTTTATACTTTTTTTTATTGAAATTTTCTTTAAAAATTAGGGCTAAAAATATGTGAAATAGGACTTATGTCAGCAAATTCGGTAATTAATACAAGTTTCTTGGAAATATATAACATAATGTTCTGCATTAATTTCAAGTGGCTTTATTGAGATAACTTCTACATCTAAACAAAATATATGTCATTTGTGATTAATTTCTAATAAGTAGGTACTGATATAAAACCATTAATAAGGTGGTAGTCAGAATGAAATTTTAAATAACTAGCGTAATATTCTGAGCATATAGGTTTTTGGCAGCTTCTACGTAAAGAATGGAAACTTTGAAATAATCATAGCTAATTTAATACTACATCTTATCATAGCTAATTTAATACTACATCTTATTATATTGACAATTTTAAACAGAACTAACTTTAAATTATGTATAAATACGTTTAATACTTTAATAAATATTATTTTTATACTTTTTTTTTCACTGAAACTTTCTTTAAGTAGGTATAAAAATATGTGAAGTATAAATTATGTGAATATGTTCGGTAATTACGTAATACGAATTTTAGTAAGTATGCAACCAAAAATATTTTTCTGTATTTATTTCAAAATTCATCTTTATTGGTTGGTTGGTTGTGTTTATGACGGTCAATTATCAGCACGAGGGATATAGACCCTAGGAGGGGTACCCTCCATGGGGGTCTTTCTAAGGGAACCTAACCCGTATTTACGCTTGGAAAACCAAGGTTCGAAGAAAACCACGAAAACTCCGAACGATTAGGCCGACGGGCGCGATTGGGATCGAACCCAGCAACTCCCGTCTACCAGCTTCCTGAGCAGAACCTCTCGACCACTGGTGGGGTTATCTTTATTAGAATAACTTCTACATCTTAATAAAATACGTGTGATTTGTGAAGAAAAACATTAATAAGATGGTTGTCAGGACAAAAGTTTAATTAAGAAGCATAATATTCCGCGAAGCATATCTAATATTCTAAGAACTAGCAACGTTTTCGTCATTTGATTTTAGCAAGGCTCATATTTCTATATGCTCTTCCGATTTATGGTGTAGTACGTATGCGGACGGTCTGGTTGGTGAAAGAAGTTGCGTTTACCTGTGGGAGAAGGGGTTATATGCAGGTGAAAAAACTTCAAAATTGCGTCATTTTAGCATGACTTTTATTTATAAAATCTGTTTCTACTAACTATTCGTGATATTAATCCATTATTGCCAGACATTGCCAACGTTGCTAAGACCCTGCCAGATCCCGATTTATAGGTTTAAAAAAACGTCATCTTCACGTCATTTTAGCAAGCTTAAAAATTGCAACATATTACTCATAATTAATTTGCCAGACACAAATTCGGATGCAAAGTTTATGCCAGACGGCTTTAAATCTGGCAATGAAAGTGCCTGTTTAAAGAGTGGTTTAGGGAAGACTATGGACCATTGTGAAGAGTTTTCAACTTAAAAGTTGTGTTTTTTAGAAATATTTTGTAAGCTTTTTTCAGATAAAATATGTCACAGAAATTTAAATAAGTAGGTTTTACCTAATGCAGAAATTTCGAGCTTTCATTCCAGGCATAAAGATTATACAGTAAGTTAGGCTTAACATAACAATGTGCTATTCTTTAGAAAAGGACTATGTGGAGAGGCTTGACCCAGTCAATGTGAGGGAGGGTTGACCAGATATTCAAGGCGCCCGTAATTCATTCATGACGGGAAGCGAGAATTCCATTTACATTCAAAAAACATCATTGACTAAGGGCGTGGCTTCTATCTTACAGAAAATGCATTTATCTCATGTTGTCAATATTTTTTTAGATTGTAAGACATTTTATGTCAAATTCGTACATTGAAAGATATTTATCGATGCATAAACTTGGAAAACCTATCTAGAACACCAATTTACAAAAGACTTTCAGAACAGGGAGGAGCTTCTACTGTTTTAAAATTCAGATTTGATTAAAATTGCACGTCGGCAATGTGTTAATTAAGGGGTTTTGGAAATATTTTTATTATAAACTGTGAATGAAATATTGATAGTAATATATGAAATAATGAAAGATTAATGGTTATATACCGGGTGTCCCAAAAATGACTGATGGATTTTTAAATTCATTAATTTGCAAACGGTGGCAGATATTAAAAAAATTCTTACGGCAGGGTTATGTATGATGTCAGAAGTTTCCTTACTGTGATTTTTGATTTTAGTTTGAATTTCAAACAATAAATGGCGCTGCGAGAAATAGCTGCTAATTCCAGACCCGATTTTTGGTGCTTCCGGATCCATTCAAAACATTTTAACCTCCTTTTTTCTCATGGGAGAAGAGAGAAGCCAAAAAATCGAGCCTGGATGTACCGCCTTTTGCTTGCAGCGCCATCTATCGCTGCTTTTGTAACTAACACTGGGAGTCGCAGCATGAAAACTCCTGACATCTTACATAACCAACTTGCAAAATTTCTTTAGATATCTGTCACCGTTTGCAAGTTATTCAATTTTAAAATTCATCAGTCGTTTTTGGGACACCCAGTATAAAAATGAATGTAAATTTATTCTGTAAAACTAGAGTAAAATGGGGTGATGGAAAAGAAAACGTTTAAAACTGATTTTAAAGATGTGAAACACTGCTATAGTATCCTGTGCACGAAAAAAATAAATGAAATATAAATAGGAAAGTTGATAGGAACTTTTTTCCATTTAAATATTACTTACAATAGGTAAATAGAAACAGTGGAAAAGACGAGAAAGTATGAAAGCAGCAGTCTTAACCGTTTCAGGGGCAGTGGTATGTTTATGAAACCACATAATTTTAATTTCCAAACGCCACAATGGCACCAGAATTTTCCTAAAATCTTTTCTATTTAATATGTATGTGAAATATAGCCTTTTTCATATATCCAAATACATTTGTTCGTATATTCCGGTGCCAGTCATTTATTTCGACATTTTAGTACTGAAAGTACTATCCCCTGAAAGGGTTAAAAGATGTTAATGATAAGTACTCATACGGCTTGTAAAGAACATAGCATTGATCGAAAAACTTTAGCAAGGTATGTAGACAAATTTCACCAGCATGAATATAGTCAGATAAGCCAAACTATGTGAGAACTAGAGTATGTCGGATCGAATGTCATAAAAAATAGGGCAAGGAGACAAAAAAAAAAGTCGGACAGTGGCTACTAAATCTGTACATAATAATGCATGAAACCCTATGAAAACTGAACCTTAGTGGAATACTGTCTTAAATGTTAAAGTTTCATTTTCCCTGCTGTACAATTATACCTGCTCAGACAAAATCCTGTTTTAAACAAAAATTTTCTCCTCTGACTGGCGATTGCGTCTAAACAGGTTTGTTTAAGCATCATATTTTCAAAAATATTTTTTTATAATAATTAAAGCATGTAGCCTACAGTTATTTAGCTTTTTTAAAACCGATTTTATTTCTCTTCACAAATATTTCCAGGGCCGAAACTAAGGGAGGGCAGAGGGGGCATGCGCCCCGGGCGCCAGAACGAAGGGGCGCCAAATAAAGGATTATACCTTTGGAATGCATCATTTTCTTCTGATGGACTGATGGCTTCCATTATTACGAAACAAACATTATAAATGAAGTGCTAGGTGAAAAAAAATTATGGCCATTTTTTCCCCCATTCTGACCAGAAAATCAGAGTTCTAACTTTTTACGGCTGCTCTTTCATCTTCACCTAACACTTCATTTATAATGGTTGTTTCATAATAATGGAAGCCATCAGTCCATTGGAAGAAAATAACTCGGTTAAAGCGAAAACTCGGATAATTGAGACTCTGCTGTATATTTCATTTAAAAAATGATCTTTAGAATATATTTGTTGGTGTTCAGAGGGGGGACATTATCCCCGTGGCCTCCCCCTTGGTTCGCCATTGTAGATTACGTAGTTTAATATTACATATTTTATGATTACATGCTTTAAATTTTAAAACAAATCGGCTATTAGAAAATTAGTAAAATTCTCTTTGTAAATATACTTTGCGGAAGAGAGGGGGGAAGGAGCGCCAAAATCTATGTTTGCCCCGGGTGCAAAAAAGGCTAGTTTCGGCCCTGATATTTCAATCTATAAAACGAAGTGGATCAAGCCTCCCATATAGTGGGTCAACCCTCCGAGATGTGGGGAGCCTTGACCCAATATTTTCTCATGATTAAAATCAATAATTTTTCAAATTTCTTATATATTACACTTATGAAGCAATTTTATTTTGATAACTGATTGTACAACGAATAAAATGATACATAAAAATTTGTTCTACGTTTAATGTTTAAAAAATAAAAAATCCTTTTGCAAAAAGTGGGTCTAACCTCACTAGTCTTCCCTATAGACTAAAAAATATATATCCCCTTCACGTCATTTTAGCAAGCTTAAAAATTGCATCATATTACTCTTTGGCTGTCAGGCAACCTATAATTAATTTGCCAGACACAAATTCGGTTGCAAAATTAATTATAGGTTGTCTGATAGCTAAACAGCTACATGTTGAAATTTTTAAGCTTGCTTAAATGACGTGAAAATGACTTATTTATTTTAACCTATAAACCACTCTTCAAACAAGCGTTTTCGTTGCCAGATTTAAAGCCATCTGGCAATAACTTTGCAACCGAATTTGTGCCTGGCAAATTAATTACAGATTATTTCATAGCCAAAGAGTAATATGTTACAATTTTTAAGCTTGCTAAAATGACGTGAAGATGACATGTATTTTTATCTATAAATCGGGATCTGGCAGGGTCTTAGCAACGTTGGCAACGTCTGATAACAATGATTTAATATCAAGAATAGTTAATAGAAACAGATTTTATATTTAAAAAAAAAGGTCATGCTAAAATGACGTAATTTTGAAGTTTTTTCACCTGCATAACCTTTTCTCCCACAGGCAAACGCAACGTATCCCGCTAGCCAGACTGTCCGTGTATTTGCTACACCATAAAATGGAAGGTCGTATAGAAAAATGAGCCTTGCTAAAATGACGTGATTTTTGACGTTGCTAGCTGTTAGACTATAATCAGTAGCTTCCATCAGAAGAATTTCTGTTATGACAGAAGCTGATGTGGTCATAGTAAATTTATTACTACATTTTATTTTATTTACAACTTTAAATTGCACTAACTGCATATTATAATATTACTCTTAATACTTAATAAATATTACGTTTATACATTTACTTTATTCTATCTTTACAAGAAGAAAGTATTGGACTCATGAAAATTTTTGACTTCCGGTTTTTGACGGATTTACACGTTTTATGGGTCAAAGATTCCGAAAAACGTGTTTTTACAAAATGTCTGTCTGTGAGTCTGCGGTTCTGTCTGTATGTGACACAAATTTTGTGGGTGCTCTATCTCCAGAACTAATGCACGGAATTTAATAAAAATTTATATTATTGTAGTCCCTAATATAAATTGGTGCTGATTAGTTTTTGGTGTAAATCGTCCAACAGGTGGCGCTGCTATGCTGCATTTTTCGCGATTTCTGTAATAGCTCTACCTCAAGAACTAATGCACGGATTTCCATCAAACTTCAGATTTAGTTATTCCTTGATATGAATTGGTGCTGGTAACGTTTTGGTGTAAATCGCCTGACAAATGGCGCGGCTAAGCTGCACTTTGCAGGATTTACACGATTTTTGCAACAGCTCTATCTCAAGAAATAATGCACGGATTTTCACCAAACTTCAGATTCAGTTAGTCCTTGACATGAATTGACGTTTTGTATATTTTGGTGTAAATCGCTCAACAGGTGGCGCTGTTATGCTGCTTTTTTTGCAATTTCCGCAATCTATCTCAAGAACTAATGCTTTGGTTTTCAACAAACTTCAGATTCAGAAATACCTGGATATGAATTAGTGCTGTTTATGTTTTGGTGTAAATCGCTCAAAAGGTGGCGCTGCTATGCTGCATTTTTGCGATTTCCTCAATAGCTCTATCTCAAGAACTAATGCTTGGATTTTCAACAAACTTGAGATTCAGGTATACCTCGATATGAATTAGTGCTCTTTATATTTTGGTGCAAATCGCTCAACAGGTAGCGCTGCTATGGTACATTTTTCAGAATTTCCCCTATAGCTCTATCTCAATAACTAATGCACGAATTTTCATCAAAATTCAAATTCAGATATACTTTGATATGAATTGGTGCTAATTTGATGTAATTTCTTGTATTGTTTAAATGATTTAATTGACGTGATTTATATAGAAGAAAGTTTTGTGATGGCCACAACATACTAATTTTTATTGAAATTTGTTTTAAACATTAGGGCTAAAAATATGCGAAATAAAATTATGTGAATAATTTTGGTAATTAATACAAATTTCTAGTATTCTGGTAAGTATACAACCAAAAATATTATTTCGAATTTATTTCAAACGTCATCTTTATTGTAATTACTTCTACATCTTAACAAAATGTGTGTCATTTGTGAAGAAAATCTTTAATAAGATGGTTGTCAGAACGAAATTTTAATTAACAAGCATAATTGCTTTTATACTTTTTTTAAAACTGAAATTCCTTTTCAAAAGTGGTGCTAAAAATATATGAAATATACATTATGTTATATTAATTTTGGTAATTACAGTGCAACCTCGATTATCCGAGCTAATTGGGACCGTTAGTACCTCGGATATCGGAAATCTCGGTTAACAGAAGCTGTATGTAAAAACTCGCCGTGCTAACAAATTTAACATCAGTTAAAATAAAAAGAACAATAGAACGTTTTTTAACCTACGAAAATAAATATATGTAAAGTTATATTTCACAGCTTAACAAATTTGAAAAGGAAATCAACTACTAGTAGTAAGTTTTAAAAAGCAGTTTAAAAAAATTACGAAAGTTCACATGGCCACTGGAAACAAAGCATTGTTCGCTGTTGACTTCTCAGGGTCCAATGTTTCTTGGGTGTTGAGTGCTTTTGGAGGCAGAAGAGCCTGTACAGCCCGGACAGTAAACTAAAAAGCGTGGTCTTTTTGAAGGCTCATTCACAAAGAAAAAAAAAGAAAAAAAGAAAGAAAAAAAATTAAACTATGATATCAGCTCGGTTAACAGAAACCTCGATTAATTGAAGCTCGGCTAATCGAGGTTCAATACAAATTTTTTGTAACTAAATAACCAAAAATATTATTCCGGATTTATCTTAAACGTCACTTTTATAGGAATAATTTTTAATTATTAGGTCTTAACAATAAACCATAAATAAGGTAGTTGTTGGACCGAAATTTTAATTACTAATAGCATAATGTTCTAGGAAGCCTGTGATCACAGCAGCTGCCATATAAAGAATGCCTATTATGAAATGGGCTGATGTAAAAATACGAAATCCATTTTATTTAATGTACAATTTTAAATAAAACTAACTGTATATTATAGTACTATCAACCTTCGCCGCTACGTTGGTCAATTTCACTAAAATAATCTTGAATCCAACCAAATATATCTAGCAAAGATTAAATTAAAAAAAAAAACCTTTTTCTTAATGTCTATAATTATTCGTATAATCTTGCATTAACTTGTTCAAAGTCGATGTTGGCGACATAATAGACTAAATAGCTCTAAAATCACTGAAGTACCAGTGTTTAACTATTTTGTAGTAGGTTTGTTAGCTTGAATTTCCCGCTTCTACCCAAAACTGCTGCTGAGATATAGCGAAATGCCCTAAAATTTTTGACCACACCTTTAACCGCACTTAGAGAGGGGGTGGGGGATTTCTAAAATCACTAAAATAGTATGTGTTTATTTTATTTATTTTATTTTATTTTATTTTTTTGATAGATCTGTTATCATGAATTTCTCGCTCCTACCTAAAACTGCTGCTGAGATATGACGAAATGACCTAAAACTTTTGAACCCCCCTTCAATCCTCTTAGAGGGGGCAGGGTTTATTTCTAAAATCGCTGAATTAAATGTTTAGTTATTTTTTTAATAAATTTGTTATCCTGATTTTCTCGCTCCTACCTAAAATGGCTGCTGAGATATGGTCAAATGAATTCTTTAACCTCTTAGGCGGAGCATTTCTAAAATTGCTGAAGTAGTTATTTAATTATAATTTTTGCGGGTTTATTTTATGGAATTTCACGCTCCTACCAAAAACGGCTGCTGAGATATGGTCAAATGTTCTAAAGTTTTCGACCCCCTTTTTTAATCATCTTAGGAAGGAATTTTCAAAAATCGCCTCAGTTTCTATCCCGTAATTTTACAGAAGCCATGGAAATAGTTGGAAGCCATGTTCGCTCAGTTACTAAGGAACGTTACTTCAAATGGTAAAGGAGAAAACCATACCTATCTTATTGGAATGTAATTTTTTAAGCGCAGTAACTTTTATGCAAGGGGGGGGGGGGGACACCTCCTCATATAAAATTTCCAGTGATTTGGTTATTATCTATATTTGCTTTCCTGATAAATTTTCGTTTTTTTTCTTTCAAAATTTATTTTAAAACTCTGCTTAAACATTAACATTTATAATGCACGAGTAGTATTTTCAGAGTTGCTACACATATGGGAGAAGGAAATTCCCTGACTTTTCCAGGTATCTCTCTATTCTAAAAAAAAGTAACTACCGCTATCACCGCCGCCGCCGCCGCCGGTTTTGATTTTTTTTGTGACGGAGGCCTTTCTTCGTTAATATTAACAAAAATAATACATACAAAAATATGAAAATCGGTGGTTTTATACAGAAATGTTTGATAAACACGCTGATGCAGACAGTTTTCAAATCGAAGAATTGTTTTAAGAGTTATTTAATGCTAAAGTTGGACAAAATCGTTCCACTAAAAAAGTTTTATAGCAGCAAAAACTATACATGGCAGTGTAATCATTTTTAGATCATTTTATGCGTTAGAATTTTCCGGAGTGCAGATTGCATTAATTTTTTTATTTTGACTCATTTTTTCAGGTTTTATTTCTATTTTAAATTCAAATTTTCAGCATTTCTAGAGATATTTTTTACAGATTTCAGAAAATTGTACTAATTTAAACTTTTGCCAACTGTATAAAAAGCGCAAGCAATAATGTTTGCTTCAAATTAAAAAATTATTTACACGTGACTATTATAAACAGGTAAAAAACTTTCAAATTAGAATTAAATAATTACGTATAAAAAGCAGGAACTTATTAAAAATTACGTCATAAAAAGTATACACGTGAATTTTAAAAGAGAAAGGATATTGTAAAATAATAAATTCATTAACATGCGTTAGAAGTCTTAGGAGAAATTACGTCATATTTACGTCACATTATAGTTATTACATAAAATAAACACAAAATAATATTGCAAAAAAGTTTAAATTTAGAAATTGCGCTAGACATTTATTTGATATTTTGAGAATTAATTTAAAATGTCTCATTTAAAAGAACTTTCTTTTCGCTTTGTTAAAAAATACCAGGAGACAAAGACTCTCTTTACTTAATTCCTTTTATATTAGCTTATTTTGAAATGTTGTTACACGTGTATACGTCATCAAGTTATTTTTATTTCGACATTTTATTTGTGTTTTTATTAATGTTGTACGAATTTATTTGTTCTTTCGTTATTTAAAATAAAAATTATATCAATTTGTATAATTTGGCGAGTGGTTTGGCGATTTATATAATTTGGCGAAATTGGTCGACAGGATAATCAAGTAGTACCGCAGCGGATTTGGCGTTAAAATTCCCCAATCAAAGAGAAATGAATAGAAATTCGTTTATAGGGAGATCGCCACTGTTTTTTAAATTATGATTCAATCTTTCGAAATCTTTTTAAAGCCAATCAAATTAGCGTGCATTTAGAGCCTGCAGTGTCTGGACGGGGGTTGGCGAGCGTAGCTCGTAGGGGGCTGAGCCCCCTAGTATTTCAAGAAAATCCTAGGCCAGCGATGTAGTGTGTATTGGACATGCCGAAGGTAAAACAAATATTATATCATTCAAAAAACTCTAAAATTTCCTGAATAGAATTGCTAAAAATCAAAAGATCTTTATCTCAATTCTCCTACCAAAACAATAACAACTTTACTTTGAGGTTTACAATTGGAATTGCTCTCTTTAATAATTTATGACAATTACAAGCTTTCAAACAAAGTTTCCTACAAACTGTACAAACTTGCTACACAATATTTGTGCGCCGAGTCATCATTCATTTAGTCAACTGTATCGCAAAATCACTAATGTTCAGATAAATTTTATTTTCAAAAGGGAGAGGAAGCACAGACATTTTTTCGGGAAGATGGAGGCCTGTGGTAATTGTTTATCATTACTGATTAAATATTAGTACTGTTATTCATTACATTAAAATAACTGCTGGAAAAAGTTTTAAAATCTGTAATAATGAGTATTAAAAATTTAAACTATTTGCTAAGGTGGACAGGAAAGTGGTGGAGGATGAAAGTGGAAATTTTTGAAAAATAAAGGGGGGTAATTTAGATGAGATATATATATTTAAATGTAGAATTTGCTAAACCATGGGAGATTTTTATTTCTTCGAAATCAAAATGAAAGTGTAACAAATTCCCTGACTTTTCCAGATTTTGGTAAAAATATTGAAATTCCATGACTTTTCCCTGACTTATATGGCCAATTTTCCAATTCCCTGACTTTTCAAGGTTCTCCAGGTGGCGTAACAACCCTGTATTTTACTCAATAGCATATATTTTATCTATAAAACACTTACAAATATAAGATCATGAACAAACATGTATTTTGGCAGAATATAAGTTAAATTAGAATACAAAATGGTAGCCAACGTTAAAAAGTCAACAATTTACCTGAAATGAACAACACGGAAAAGTACAATAACGGTGTTTATTGAACATACAAAGAAAATACAGTACGTATTGAAATAAAATTAGCATGTATTAAATTAGCATTCATTAAATAATAATAAAAAAAACGTTTATATGGAAAAAGTTGCTCTTAAAACAGTTTAGTACAATTTTGAGGCAAGAAGTATAACTAGATTTTCAAAAGTCGAAAAGAAAATAACATTAGACGACAAGTAAACATGTAATCTTCTGATTCTGATCTTTTCTGTGCGGAAACATTTAAATCCTTTCTTGAAGAGTCAAGCACGTCGCATATAACAAAACTCTTCAATCTTTCTGGTAATGGTAATTTGTTTATATTAAGTTAACATATTTATTTGGTCTGTTTAATTTTAAATTAATACTAATAGAAATTTTAACAAGGGTTTTTGTTGTTTGGTATTTTTAAATAAAGGCGTGACCATTAATTTAAAAGAAATGGCCACTTATAAAAATGACCTACTAGTCATCGACTACTTTTGATGTGTCCCAGTTTTGCCCTTTTCACCAAACCACATCTATGGTTTTTAAACTTTGTAATGTAGCAATCACCTTCGAAAAATACGAAAATTAATCTTTGCAAGAAAATTAATTAAGAAACCCCAAATTCGTGTTTTTTACCCCGTCTTTCAAAGTCCGCATCAGCGTAACGTTTCGGAACACGGAAAGATCGATTACATCAATTAAAGATTGTGCTTTCAGGTAAACTACAGTGGTGTGAAAATTATTAGAATAATTGTGAAATTTACATTAAAATCTTGTTATATTAAAAAAATAATATATTAATTTAAAAATATTAATATATTCAATATTTAGTGTGCATCCCCTTGTTTTTATTAAAGATTCGACACGTCTTGGTATACTTTGTATGAGTTCTTAGCTATTAATTTGTATTTAGATGTCATGGTGCCAAATTTGGATGAGTCTTTCTATCAGACCATTCTTGTTTGTGATGTTGCATTTCTTTAAATGTTTCTTTACAATGGCCAAAAGATTGCTTATAGAGTTCATATCTGGACTGTTTCTAGGCCATTAAAGTGTTTTCTTTAATTAGAAATTAAAGAATTGAAACATCACAAACAAGAATGGTCTGATAGAAAGAGTCATCCAAATTTGAGATCATGACAACGAAATACAAATTAATTGCCAAAAACAAAAACTCATACAAAGTATGCCAAGACGTATCGAATCTTTAATATAAAACAAGAGCATGCACACTAAATATTAAATGTATCAATATTTTTTAAAATAATATATTATTTCTTTAATATAACTAGATTTTAATGTAAATTTCACAATTATTCTAATAATTTTCACACCTCTGTAAGATGCCTGGATTCTTCTAATTCTTATCTTTCCCTTGCCTAAACAATTACATCATTTCTTGAAAGGTCAAGTACGTCACCTATAACAAAACTCTTCAATCTTTCTGGTAATGGTAATCTGTTTACTGCTACTGGTAAAGCAAGACCAGTAGCTTTCAAATTCTTCCTAATTTGGCATCGGGCAAGATGACTTAGACTGCGAGGTTCCATTTTAGCAGGACATTCAGGCATCAGCTTGTCAAATTCTTCAGAATATATATCAAGTAAATCCAGTGTGTTTAAAATATTAAAACACTCATAAAGAATACTCCTTACTTCAAAAACGGTGAGATAGGGATCACATGTAGCAGCGAAGTACATTCTTAGGGTGCTGATGTAACTTGTGAAGCGGCGGAAGTTTTTTAACTTGTGTGTAATGGCTAGTATTGCCAACAATGCCAGAAGTAATCTTTTGTTACCTTCTCTGATGTTACAGCTGTACAAAGTATTTTTTATCAGTTCTATCACCTGTTCTATGCTACACGTATGATGATATACCTTGATCTCCAATCTAAAAAAGAAAAAAAGGAAAAAAGAAATTAAAATAGTTCACAAAACAACAAGTAAAAATACAGGGTGTTCTAAAATGGACAGACAATTTTGATAAATTACACAGTAATAAATGTTTATAGCTATCAAAGTTATTCTTACTGCAGATTAATGTGTGAAACTAGATTTTTTTACTGCGTTTTTAAAAATGTTGACCGAAAAAATCTCCCGCCTCGCTGGTGCGGCCTAGAAATACCCCGTTCCGAAGCGCGGAAGCATATAAGATCCGAAAGTGCGACCTCCCTCTCCCCTCACGTCTTTCGAAACGCGCATCAGTCGAACCCTTTGAAATACCGAAAAATAAAAGACCCGTCATATGGTCACTAAATGAAAAAGTCTCTGTAATGAAAAAGTCTAGCGGCAACATTTATTTTTATTGCTACGAATGAAAGAGGCGAAAGAGTAAATGATGTCATTTTCTCATTAAAATTGAAAATAAACCATGGAGGAAATTCTAGTCTCTTTGCATTTAGTTGGGCAATTATTATTTATATATTCGTTTCAGATATCCGAATGGTTCCAACGGTCTCACAATAAATTTTAAAAGGTCTAAATGTAAAATATTAAAAAAGTAATATTATTGAAATATTAACTCGTTTTATATTTTAATGGCGTTTCTCTAATAGCGGCAACACACACACACATATATATATATATATATATATACAGTAGACGCTCGTTTTTACGAACCTCTTTTTCACGAACGCTTGCGATTTTACGAACTATAGAGTGGTCCCGAATACACTCCCATAGAAGCAATGTAATTTTTCGCTCCTATTTACGAACTACAGATTATGAAAACCTCTTTTTTGCGAACTCAGTTTTCATACTTCTCCAATTTTTTTTAATATATATATCGAAACGTAGTGCCAACGTTCAGGGCCGAAACTAGCCTTTTTTGCACCCGGGGCAAACATGGGTTTTGGCGCCGCCCCCCCACCCCGGCACAAAGTATTTTTACAAAGAGAATTTTACTAATTTTATAATAGACGACTTATTTTAAAATTTAAAATATGTAATACTGAACTACGTAATCTACAGTGACGGATCCAAGGGGGAGATCCCTCTGAACATCAACAAAAATATTCTAAAGATCATTTTTAAAATGACATATTCAGTAGAGTCCCGATTATCCGAGTCCCGCCTAACCGAGTTTCCGCTTTCACCGAGTTATTTTCTTCTGATGGACTGGTGGCTTCTATTATTATGAAACAGCCATTATAAATGAAGTGTTAGGTGAAGATGAAAGAGCAGCCGTAAAAAGTTAGAACTCTGATTTTCTGGTCCAAATGGGAAAAAAAATGGCCATAATTGTTAAAAAAAAAAAAAAAAAAAAAAAAATTATGGCCATTTTTTCCCCCCATTCTGACCAGAAAATCAGAATTCTAACTTTTTACGACTGCTCTTTCATATTCACCTAACACTTCATTTATAATGGCTGTTTCATAAAAATGGGAGCCATCAGTCCATCAGAAGAAAACGATCCTTTCCAAAGGTATAATCCTTCATTTGGCGCCCTTTTGTTCTGGCGCCCGGGGCACATGCCCCCTCTGCCCCCCCCTTTAGTTTCGGCCCTGCCAACGTTAATTAAACTTTCAACAGGTTCAACGAGACATCAGGTGCATTTCAAGAATGTGTTGTTTTCCCCAATCTCTTTCGGAGGGAGGGGGCATAGCAACAATTTCAAGTAGTGGTTGTCAGGACTAAAGCACCTTTGTGAAAGGAACAATAACTCTGAAAGTATTTCAAGCATAGAGGAAATGGAAGCATATATTTTCCAAAATGTGATTTTAAAAAAATGATAAGTGATTATTTCCAGTCCTTATTTTTTTATCTATGTTTTCATCTATATATTTTCATCTACTAAGTACTAATACAGTCTGTGTTTTCATATGTAATGTTTCCAAAGCATGGTAAAGTATGTTTCTGTCTACTAAAATTATTTTGTGAAAAATACATGTATAACTTTATTAAATAATAAATCATCTTGAAACACTGCTTCATCTATGAAGAGGGAGCAGTTTGACAAAATAAGACATAAATAATGTATGTATTCGTATCATTATTGGTGTTTTTCTATTGTACGAACTTTCTATTATACAAACAGTTTGAGTGTTCCCTGCGAGTTCGTAAAAACGAGCGTCGACTGTATATAATATATATATATATATTTTTTTTTTTTTTTGCTGTAGATGAGAGACTACAGAGTTCTAAGTAATAATACCGGGGGTCCCAAAAAGACTGACTGATTTTAAAATTCAATAACTTCCAAACGGTGACAGATATTAAAAAAATTCTTGCAGGAGGGTTATGCATAAAGTCAAAAGTTTTATTACAGTGATTTTTGATTTTAGTTCGAATTACAAACAATAGATGGCGCTGTAAGCAATAGTCGCTAAATATAGGCTCGATTTTTGGTCCTTTCTGTTGTTCCATGCAGAAAAAGGAGATGAAAATGTATTATCCGGGCCACGAAGTACCAAAAATCGAGCCTGAATTTAGCCTCTATTGATCGCAGCGCCATCTATTGTTTGTAATTCGAACTAAAATCGAAAATCACTGTAATAAAATTTTTGACTTTATGCATAACCCTCCTGCAAGAATTTTTTTAATATCTGTCACCGTTTGGAAGTTATTGAATTTTAAAATCAGTCAGTCCTTTTTGGGACACCCGGTAGATGGAGTATGCCGTAAAAATGGTTTCCAATATGAACGCGGCTATCGCTTGAATTTATATGCCCTCATTTGACCCAGCCGCATACGGACTCTGTGGAACCGCGAGTATTTGGCCGGTTTTAACCGCTTTCAAGGTTGCATTTTTGGCATCACGCCCAACCACCACCCTTCACTTCCATCTTTCTCCTACCTCCGTGCGAGAGACAAAGAAAAGGGTCACAGAGGTAAGAGATAGATGGAGATGAAGTGTTTTGATTTGGCGTGATGTTAAAAATACAAACCATAAATTGGTTAAAATAGGTCAAAATTAAACCTAAATACTTGCAGCTTTATAAAGTCTGTACTCGGCTGGCCCGAATGAGGGCATTTAAATTTGAGCGATAAACCGCCTTCATATTGCAAAACCGTTTTTATGACATACTACATCTCTTAGTATTACTTAGAACTCTGTGAAAACGATAAATGATGTCATTTTTCTTTTTAAAATTGAAAAGAAAAGCTTTTTTTACGTTTATGGAATTTGAAGATGACACACGATTTTTGGTTTCAAAAATAAACTGATTCTTAACAATCGAAATGTAAAAAAAAAGTTTTTTTTTTTTTTTCATGTAAAATATAATTTAATCACAATATTGAGTTTACTATCGATTTAAATAATAGATAATTTTAATTTGACAAGGACGAAAAAAAATAAGTATAATTTTTCCTTTTTTTTTCCAAAAAAAATGGAGTAATTTAGTTACCATCATTCAGGCCCATAACTGGGAGCCAGGATGGGCAAAGCCCGACCTGTAAAAACTTCTGCCCGTCCTATCGTGATTGACATGACACTTGATTAAAATATTAAATTTCCAACCTTTCTTTACCTTTAAGAAAATATATATATATTTTTTTACCTTTTTTCAGACAAAACCATAACCAAACAGACGCCTATCAACACTAAACCTCTCAATTCAGGTTTTAACCCTTTGAGCGTAGGGATCCGTCAGCATTTTCATAAAAATGCTTATTAGGATAAAGTTAATTTGAATTTTCTTTCCCTGTTTGTTTCTAAAATACACTTCGTGCCAAACAAATTTCATTTGTAAAGATCCCCCCCACTGAATCCAAGATCTGGTGGAGATCGCGGCAAGTGCCATTTCCATTTCTGGCTTTGTTGATTTCTAGAAATCTAGCTTACCGCCTCTTCAAGGACTCAAAATAGAATCTTTAGAGAGTTGATAGGGTTGCATTAACTGAAGCCCGTGAAAATCGTTTACTTTAAAAGAGCCCTACGTTATACAGCTGTCACACATGTAATTTGTTGTAACCAGGAGTGGTTTAAACTCAGGAAAGATACTTATATGAGAAGTCTATGGGTTGAAACATTGAAAGCAATGGCTTAAATTTTTAGTTACAGTTTTATTACATGTTACCTATTTCATAGATTGACGCGATCTTGGAAGAAGGAAGATAAGCGTCTCTGGTAATCCTATAGACACGATGACAGGTTTCATAAAAGAGACGACTACCATGTGTTGTCAACCATGTGTTTTTGTCATTGTTAACTTCACAAGTTGCTTTTGGAGATTTTCAACAAAAGTCGAAAACATTTTTTGACATCCTTATAACAGATAAATGTTTGTGAAATCAGAATTTCAATATCTAGAAGGAGTTTTTCCGAGTAAAGGGGATTGCATTGTAAATGCCAGCTGTGATAATTTGAATGCTATATTTTTTATTAATTAAACGAGATAAATTTTCTTTCAAACGAGAATATTATAGACAGCTTTGCAAAAAAATCCGAGTTATTTATAAAAAAGACAACCCGGTTGGGTTTTATAGGGTTTTATTGGGCTTTTGGAGTTTTTTGTTTTTTAAAGAAGTGAGAGTAGGGACAGTCCCTTATTTTTCTTTAAGTATATATATTAAATTAAGAAATCGTATTATATTTTTATTGATTAACTTAATATACAAGTAACTTGAATTCAATTAACACAAATGAATCAGTGTAAAAGTCTGTAAAAAAGCTTTTACTTCTGATATCATATATTACCACATTATAATAACCACATATCACATACTTAAAAGTTACTATAATAGATTACTTTTTATCTGTATTCCTCTCTAGGAAGACATTTTTGTAACAAATCTTTAATCTCTTATTATTTATTAATCAAATAATGCTTGGTAATATTTTCAAGATATCTATGGGTTCACTATATAGAACAGTTTATTCTTTGAACATAATACATAGCTGTTACTAAAAATATTTAAATTATAAATGATTTCAATTATCTACAAAACTGATTATAATTATTTAATTTGAATATTTTGAAATGAAGTTATAATAATTATATAATATCCAACAATGTTTATTTTTATCTACAAACATGCATATATATGCAAAAGGAAATAATATAAAAAAAAAAACAGGTTTAAACAAACAAAAACCAGTTTATTTGGGTTTTTGACCCCCCCCCCCCACCTTTTTTTTTCTTTTTTGCCAACCTGGATGCGTGTAACATCATTAAAAATCATTTGAAATTATATTTTCCCATTGACTGTAATGTAACGGAATACTTTTGACTATCTCTGTCGATGAACTATACATGCTAAAATCTTCATTTGAAATAAGGATCGTGCTATGGTAAACGTCAATAACATCCAAAAATTTCAAAGTAATCCGAGTATATTTACGAGAGTTAGAGCGCGTACAGACAAATCGAAGTCATAAACACTTTTAAAACTTGTTGGAAAGTGTTTAAAATAAAGTAATTTTGCCCCTTCTGCAAAAAGATTTGCCTGTCCAGAAAGTATCGTCTAGCTACCGACCTGCTATCATTACATAAATGTCATAAAAATTAGAAAAAAAAATAGTATATCGAAAACTAATTCAAATTTCAAAATTTTAACACCACTTTTGACATATGCAATTCAATAAGGATAAATGGTGTTAATGAAAATCGATCTTCTGCCAAAAGTTCCATATTTTAGGAGGAATAGCTGTGAAACGTAATCAGTCGTTTCATAAAACTGTTTCATTTGAATTATATATATATATAAGGCAGATGTAATCCTTCTATATATTAAAAAAAAAGTTTTGATTTGAAATGGACCAATGAAAATCTGCGTAGATATTCCCGGCAGATCGGCATCCAATTTGAATGCTTAAGCATGGGCTTTCTTCGTTAATATTAAAAAAACTGTTGCATACAAAAATATGAAAATCGGTAGTATTATAGAGAAATGTTTGATAAACATGCTGATGCAGATAGTTTTCAAATCGAAGAATTATTTAAAGAGATATTTAATGCCAAAGTTGGACAAAATCGTTCCATTAAAAAAGTTTTATAGGAGCAAAAGGAATTAGTACAAAGGAATTTAATCCTTTTTAGATCATTTTATGCGTCAGAATTTCCCGGTGTGCAGACTGCATATAGTTTTTTAATTTGATTCATTTTTTGTTTTATTCTGTTTTAAATTCAAATTTTCAGCATTTCGAGATATATTTCTTACATATTTTAGAAAATTGTATTAATTTAAACTATTGCCAACTTATAAACAGCGCAAACAATAATGTTTTCTTCAAATTAAAAATTTATTTCCACGTGACTATTATAAACGGGAAAATATAAAAAGCAGGAACTCATTGAAAATTACGTCATAAAAACTATATTTACACGTGAATTTTAAAAGAGAAAGAATACTGTAAAATAATAAATTCATTAACATGCGTAAGAAGTCTTATATAGGAGAATTTACGTCACATTACACTTATTACGTAAAATGATCAAAAAATAATATTGCAAAACAGTTTAAATTTAAAAATTGCGCGAGACATTTATTTGATATTTTAAGATGATCATAATATTTCATTTCTAACAAAAGTATTTTTACGTGAATATTAAAAAGAGAAAGAAAAGTTTGGTGAAAATTACGCCAGATTATAATTGTCAGATTCAAATTATAATTCAATCTTCCGAAATTTTTTTAAAACCGATCAAATTAGCGTGCTGTTAGAGAGTCTGCGGCGTCTGAACGGGGTTTGACGAGCGTAGCTCTTAGGGGGCAGAGCCCCCTAGTGTAACAAAAAATTAAGCTGCACACATGTAACGGTTTTAATTATTTTTTCAACTCTGTCCCTTGATTTTAGATTCCTTACCGCCTGTGATATATATATAAATTTCAATACGTTTAAAATAGTGCAATATCACTATAATACACGGCAAACGATTTTCCCCCATAGACCGTAATGTATCCGAATTCTTTGAGTGTCCCTGTAACCGAACAGTAAATGATACACGCTTCATTTGTAATACCGAACATGCCATAGTAAGCCCCCAGTAACATATATGTATTTCCCAATTACATCTATAAATTTCATGGCAATCCGACTATATTTACGCGAGTTACAGCACGGAGGACAGACGGACCAAATACATAAACACTTTCCATCTATATTGAAAAGTGTTAAAAGTTAAAATAAAAATGAAAGAAAACAAGTTGGAATTTGCTCGTCAAACGTGGCAAATGGGGTGCGTTCGTACTATAACTAGTTTTATAATTATTTTTTGCACCCCATATTGTACTGAATGTATATGTTTTTGCACTTCATAAGTGCATAGTCTGTAACATCAGCAAAATGCACTTGCAATAATTTTTTCCCCATTCCCCATTATGTAACAGAAAACTTTTGGCTGTCCCTGCAATTAAATTATACATCCAATTTTCATAAAATTTGAAATGGCTCGAGAAAATTTTGCAGCAATTATATATTTAAAATTTCAGACCATTCGGAAGGCTGTAACATCATTAAAATGCACTTGCAATAATTTTTCCCACTGGCCGTAATGTAAAGAAAAACTTTTGACTGTCCCTGTAATTAAACTATACATCCGATTTTCATAAAATTTGAAATGGCTCGACAAAATTTTGCAACAACCATACATTTAAAATTTTAGACCATTCGGTTGGGTAGTTTTTGCTCTGTTATATGCGGACGGACAGACAGACGGACTGAACGACGACTATAGGTGCTACGTATTTATATAATTACGAGCGCACCTAAAAATGCTAAGCAAATTAAGAACTAAGCATGTTTAATAATAATACAGTAACCTCTCGATATATCGAGAGAAGTAAGAAGAGTGTTTATAAGTTAAAAATAAAAGCCCTAAATTAAGCTACGATATTTCCGATTTAAAACTTGTCAAAAAAGCTACAAGTTCAGCACAAAAAAGATGGTAAAGCGTTAAAAAAATACAAAACCAGCGCCTGATTTACGGCAAGGTATTCGGGGCACGGGCCCCTGATTTTCAGGGTCCCCCAAATGCTGCTGAAGGTTTTTCGGTTATTGTCCAAAATCTGACATAGTTTTAATATCTAATTTTACATTTCATTCTACATTCTATTGTGTTCATATTGTATTTTTATAACTTTATATATTTTGTCTGAAACATCCATTTATAATTACTTCATTATAGTGAATGTTTTCTTTTATCTTTATCACTTTAAAAATGCATTGTATTTTTTTAATTCTTATTTAACCCTGTTTCTGTTCTCGTCAGATTATTTGGAGGTTGGTTAGAGTATTGCATAGGCAGTAGAGCCCCCTAATATCTATATATATATTACGCTAACGTACGTGGCACAAAAATCGCGATTATTTGTTATCATTTAATGTGAACACTCGCGAAACGCATCTCATTGGTTATTGTGTTAAGTCCTTTGGCAGGATTTAGGGCGATCGGGTTTTTTACGTTTCACTCTTTTGATCAGGGAGATAGAGTATCCATGCTTTCGATGCAATATCGTTCGCTGCAATTATGAAGTTTCAAAATATCATTTTAAATGCCCATAAAATTTCTCGGCGAATGCTTGAAAGTGAAGAAAAAGAATTCGAATCGAATCTAAATAGATTGGATCGAGAACGCCGTTAAGCGATCACCAAAATAGGCTTAATAACCGTAGCATGCATGCGTTGCTTCTGAAATCCAAATTACTGATTTAAACGTTCATAACTGTGGGACTTTGAGGGAAACGTGCAATTTCTGCAAAGCACTGTATTAGAAATGGGAATTAAACAGCAGCAAGAAGTTTACAAAATGTTGTCATGACGTTAAAGTAATTTTGTACGGACGGGTAGTTTTGACTGTACGGATCTGCGATACAAATTTCAGGTTCATTTAAGAATATTTTTTCGGGTCCACAATAAAATCTGCTTAGACGAAAACGACTTGTGATAAATTCCGTTTTATGCAGGTTATTTAAATTGAACAAAGCACAATATCATTTGGGGGGGGGGGGGGGAGCTGGAACTTTTTTTTTCGTTTATTGCAGGATTCCGTTACAAACAGGCTTAACTCTATTAGAAGATAAATTTGCTGGTTGGTACTTAAAAAAAAAAAATCTATATAGTAGCATTTTTTTTACAATTTTATTTTTACTTTTCAGTATTACAGTTTATGTTGTATTTGTAATTGCTTTTTCATCTAAAGATTTTGAATAAAAAATTAAATTATTGAAAATCTAATTAAATTTTATTTGAATTCATCAATTAATTTAGAATAAAGAAGTTTAAAGTATAAGACATATAAAAATTAAGAAACTTAACCTGTGACTTTACACAACTTTAGAACTGAACAAGAGTCGGGCCCTGGTAATTTGCACCGTCTCCACCCCCCACCCCTCTGTAAAGACCTGCTATAAAATTTTCAGATTCATTTAAGAATATTATTACGGGCCCGGGCAACGCCGGGCGGGTCAGCTAGTTTTAAATAATTGTAGTTTGGAGTTGTCGAAAATTTATTATTAGTTGTTGCATACTTTATCATTCCAGTCCAGATATATAGACGTATAGGAAAAGATAATAAACACTACACAGTTTATCATAAAACATCTACTCATTTAAATTTCATAATTGTGAAATAATTATTTAACAGTAAATTAATGATTATCTTATCAAAGTCAATAATGCTTATTTTAGTAAGTACCTTTTCTCAATTTTTTTAAAACTCAATCCCCCTGTAAGTATTGGTGCAAGGGGGCCCCCGTAAGCATATGTGCCCTGGGCCCCCAAATTTGTAAATCGGTCCCTCTACAAAACCGTACATATACAGCATACCTGTCAACTTTTAAAAATGACAAAGTTTAAAATAACACATAAAGTTTATTTCACACAATTTTTAATAACAAAGACCCATGCAAGCCATTTTTTAAATAACAAATAAATTATATTTTTTCTTCTTTTAAAAAGCACATAATAAATGAATATTACTGAATGGTACATTGATAACCATTATAAAGGTAATTTGGTGAGAGAAATGTAAAAACATAACACTCATTAAGAAACTGATTTTAAAGATCAAATTTATTCAAATCAAAACAAGACTTCTTTTTTACATGCAATGAAAATTAAAATTCCCCCCCCCCCTCTGGTTATTTTTAACAATGAAACTCAAGTGATTCCTTTGAGAACTAAATATATTTCTTGCATTCACCATTTAAAAGCAACTAGAAAGTAATTCCTAATTTAACGGAAGAAAAATTAAAACTTCAAAGAAACTTTGGAAAATGTGTAAAAATAAGTAACCTAAGAGTAAAAGTGTAAAAAAATGTACATTTTACGCATAAAGTGTAAAAGTTGGCAAGTAAATATACAGTATATATTTTTACTCCTGGATTCTTAATTTTTGCGAATAAGAATCCAGATTTTTTTTTTCTATAAATTATCTGCTTGCCATTAGAAATTAAAGAAAGAAAATGAACTAATTGCATTCCAGTTATATGCTTAGATTTCGACGTTTCAAAAGTTTTCATGCTTTTTCGAGAAATTGAACAGCTTCGATCATTGGAGCTAAATTTATCGGGGAAACAACTAAACAAGATCGAAATATCCGAATAAGCAATATACCGAAGGGTTACTGTAATAATAATATGTGAACTTTGGAAAATAATTCATTGTTTTTTTTTTAACCTCCGAGGGCTTTCGTGCATTTTCATAAAAATGCTTATATAAGTAATGCTAATTTAAATTTTCTTTCTCTGTTTGTTTATAATACACACTTCTTGTCCCTTTATTTGACACACATATTAAAATACAATACTGTTAAAAATATTTTTGTCTACAACCGATTTAAGTTGTTTTAGGGAAACAGGAAAATACGGGCAAACTGCCTAGAGAGTTTTAAGAGGGCGGGGGGGGGGGGATTACATACAGCTCTAAATAGGTTTGTTTGTTTGTTTTTAAAATAATTTCATAAAAAAAAGAAATTTACTTACAGGAATTCATGCATGAAATCATGCGTTGCTTTCTGTAGGAGAGAAGATTCATCTGACAAGCTAGAAACAAAGCCGAAACGCATTAAGAATTTCATGAACTCGGGTTTGTGGGTCAATGCATATAATACTTCAGTTTCATAATCATTTGAAGAACGTATAACATTACTATTCTCAAATTGGTACCTCCAAGGGATAGGGAAGCTATTCTGACCCCATCGACACCATTTTACGTCCAAAATGTCCATCATTAAATTTAATAGCAAAGAAGATAGTGGCACACCACGGTGTCTTAATTGTTCTAGCGTATCTAGCATCTTCAAAACAGTCTCTAATGAACAGGGCTGCCACCAGACACCAGCTTCAATTGCGGCCTCATGCCTACGTCTGTATTCTATCAAAAATTCTTTAAATTTTTCCCATTGCTGGTTTCCATCTTCTCCAGATAATATATCATTGCTCAATTCCACCAATTCTTGAAAGAAAGCATTGCATTTGCTGGTTATTTCATCGCCTTTATTTACAAACATGTTCAAGATTCTCCTTTCCAGATCCAGATCTTCCATTTCGATTCGATTTCAGTGAAATATAAAATATTAAGCAAAACGCAATTTAATAATTGAAGACGATAATGGCTTATCCAGAATAATTGAAAGTGTTCTCCAAGATTCCACCGAGCGAAAATATAATGCGTGTTACTTATCTTCGCACGCAGTTCCACTAACTCAAAATGGCTAAGGCCGGAAGCGGGAAACCGGGGAAATGCTGGCTGACTAATGCTGCTCTATGACTTGAATACTAAACCTGTCCTTGTCTCGTCTAATAAAATACTAAGAACTGTCAAGAAATATTGACAAAAGACCTTTCAAACGAATTCAATTTTCAGACAATAAAGGATCTACTCCTAAGAAATATCTCCAAAGAACATCTACTTCTTTATATTCTTTGGGATTACTAGCATGACAGGGGTACAACAATGAGCAGAGTTTATACAAAGAAGGTGAAAAGGATTGTAACCTGCATATTTCATGAATAGCAGTGCCAGCCCAATGTGGCGCGGGTCCCTGGCAAATCACTTACTAGGGCCCAACGTTTTCTGGCTGCAATATTTGACTAATAAGAATATATTTTTTATTTGTATATATCATAGAATAATTTATACTATAAAGTACAAAATACATGAAAAATAACATGCAATTTCTTTCACATGTAATGTGTATAATTATTTATCTTTTCTAAAAATCTTTTATTCTTTAAAATATTTTAAACTAGCGAAAGAACCCGGTGTTGCCCGGAATTTTAGGAATGTTTGTTTTGAAAAATCAGTTTCAAAATTAAACATACAGTATAAAACAAACAATAGAAACACACACGTATGTATATATATGGAATAGATTTTAAAATGGCGAAAACAAATTCAAAGAACCTCAAAATGTTAAAGTATGCCAATATTTCCAATTACGGGCAGGGGCGTATTTAAGCATAATTCATTAGGGGGGCGTATATGACGATTTTGCCGACTAACTTATATATATATATATATATATATATATATATCTTTAAAAGTACGTTTCTTTGTATATATGCATCTACCCAGAGTCCTAAAATAGGCTGATTTTAAAACTCAATAACTTGCAAATGGTAACAGCTATAAAATTAAATTCTTGCAGGAGTGTTATGTATGATGTCAGGAATTTTTTTACTGTGATTCTCGATTTTAGTTTAAAGTGTTGGTGGTAGATGGCGCTGCTTGCAATATGCGCTAAATCGGGGCCTGATTTTTGGCCTCTCTCTTTTCTCAATATTGATGCATTAAGAAGATTAAATATATGCAGTGGGACCCTAAGAACAAAACTGCATTGGCGACTGAGAGTCATTCCATATATTTAATCTCCTTCTTTCGCATCAATACTGATAGAGAAGAGAAAGAAAAAATCAGACCGCGATTTAGCACCTAATACTAGCAGTGCCATGTTTCGCTGCTATTTTAAATTAACATCGAGAATAGCTGTAAAAAAAAAAAAAAAAAAAAACTCTTGACATCTTATATAACCCTCCTGCAAAATTTTTTTAAATATTTGCCACCATTTTCAAGTTATTGAATTTTAAAATCAGTCAATTCATTTTAGGACACCCGGTATGTTCTATATAAAATTCAACATTATTAACCCATCGAGATCAAATTGTTCACTTTAGAACATCGAATACTTTACACTTTAGAATATTGAGGAGGATATAAGGTAGATTTAAAGATGGATACACCCACGGTTCTCGCTGGCTTTTGACGAACATTAGCGATTTGGCGAATAAGAAATAAAAAACAATAGCCAAATGAAAAAAAATAGTTAACAAAATAGATTTGGCGTGAAACACTGAAAAAGATATCTCTAACCCCTTATTGTATCCCTTTTTTTCAATATGTTCTACAATAACCTTTTTTTTTTTTTTTTTTTTTTTTTTTTGTAAGTGCTTACAAAATAGATATTAGACTATCTGCTGCAGAACCTATTAAAAATAAATGTATTCCAAATGTTTTCTAAATGCCTAAATATTTCAGACATTCTTTTAGCAGTCTAAATAAAAATTTAAAAGGGCTATCTTTGATTTATCATTGTGAAAATTATGCACTAAAAATTTCCACTCTATCCGATAGAGAAAAAATGACCGGCCAATGATACTTTGTATACAACTAACAAATAGTATGGTAAATGACTAATTTCAACACTGCATTCCAGCAAAACTTTTCTTTATTTGGCATTTGATGCGAGTAATTTTGTTTTTATGCGACGCAGGCATATAGATAGCGATTAACTGAGAACAAAGAAATAACTATTGCATATTCCTTTCTGTGTCTTTGGCTGTTGCTGAACTGAATTGGTTCTGAGTCAGAATCTCTATAAATAGAGCTATGTACAGTAGAACTTCGATTATCCGAAGTAATTGGGACCGACCATCTTTCGGATAATCGAGAATTTTTCAAGTTTAAGATTAAGGAGAAATATATGCAATATTTCTTATTATGGTAACAAGTGCTTAATAAAAAATAAAGCAATAGCAAAATATAAACAAGAATCAATTACGTGAATTTTAATTTTGAAATTAAGTACCTTTTACATATATCACAAGAGTTTGAAAAAAATGTTTTGTTTATTGCAGTTTCGATTGCCTTTGCTTTGACGTTCTATCACGAAGTTTAATATTATTAGTTCACCAGTATCACTGTCATTCTGCTGCTCCAGCCATGTCAAACCTTTTGCAAAACATTCAAAAGTTTCAGAATAGCTAATTTGTTCGTTTTCTTCGTTTCACTCCGCAGCTTACGGGAGTTCAAGTTAAATTCAAAGTTCAAAGGAACTCTAAGAAAGGGGATCAAAAATATTTATATGTACTCGTAATTCGCAAAGGACCGCATGCACACAAGGAATATGACACTTCAAAAAAAACTTTCAAAATGGATTTTGCACACAAGGAATGTGATAGAGAAAAAAAAAAGCTTTAAGAATGGATTTCGGTTAACCGAGAGCTTCGAATAAAAGAGGTTCTACTGTAAATGGCACGGTATGATTGAACATTTAAAGCGACATCAATTGTTCAGTAACGTGGATAAGAATCTCGACGGTATTGGAAAACACACACAAAAAAGGAGCATAAATTGAGTACTCGCAATTTGGCGAATTTGCTTGTTTACATAGTCGCCAAATGAAGCATTTTGTCGCGGTTTGGCGCAATGGCGAGCGGCAGCGAGAACCCTGGATACACCACACCTTCACTTATGTTACATTGTTGTAAATGTTCTAGTAAAGTATTTTGATATTTTTTTGCTGAATGTGCAGATGAAAATCTGCAATTTGGATTAATTAAACAAGTTGAAGTCTTTGGTAAGATGCTACTTGGAACTTATACAGAATCAGCTTGTTTATATTTACATTAAAAAGTATTAAATCAAAACTTATTTTAATTACATCTTTGTTCATTCATTGCATAGCATGCATTTTAACCCACCATTTTTTTAGACGAGTCCATCTATTCACGACAGCGCCCAAATCTAGGCATTTCAAAATATCCTTCTCAAATGTAAGCATCATGAGTGTATTCAAGCGTTGATATGTCATTGTTGTTCTTAGATATTTTTTCGCAATTTTTAATTTACAATGTTCTTTCATTCGAGGCAACTGTGACTGGAGAAGTTAGAGCCAGACGACTGACATGGTTCGCAAGTGGCAGAATGTATCTCAAAGGTTCTGTTTTCATGTAAATATCGTCCATTCTTTCAGCCTCTGCGCAAAAGTCTGACAAAACTTTCAACTCTGTGTGTAATGCTTCCATATCAGGAACTGCCAATCTATCACGAAAGACCGCTTTCGTGAAACATTTCGGTACCGCTTTCTTAACCAGATTTAGTGTTACATTATTTTATCCAGTGGTGAGATTATGCTGATGCAATAATTAAGACTTTCAGTTATCACCACCGTAAGAGTATTCAGTACTTTCTGAAACTCCATGCGTTAGAACATTAGAAGTTCGGGAGCAAAGAGATTGTTTCAATTACCGTCTAACTTCTTTGGTGCCAATCTTCTTCGATACTGCATAGCAAATTCATTTAATGGATCAACAACTTACATGGTTTAAAAGAGAACTACACCCTATATTTCCCTATTCACATTTTCATTGTCATTGTTGATTGTTTTCAGTGATTTGATACAAGTCTTCAGTATTTTCGTAGCGTCTATTTTAAGAGTCTTTGACTTCATTTTTTCAGCAACTAACTTACACTTGTACTGAACGTTCTTCAGAAAAAAATCGTAGTGAAGCAATGAAGTCAAGCGATAACATTTTCTTTCTTAAACCTCGTGGCTTGATCATTGTTTTGCTAACAGAAGTAGAGGAATCAACCTTTTCAAAATTTGTAGGACACATTCATATGAGATCCAAACCTCTTTAAACGATTCCGCTCGAGCAGTCCATCTCGCCTTAGAAAGATTCCGCAGCAGAGGAGCATTTTGTATTTCTTTGAGCTTGTCTACTAATGGCTTCTTTCGTTTAGTACCTGCTGTGAAAAACACAAACATCTTCCAGCACGTCGAACACATCGCCTATAACATTGCTGGCATTGTAGATATGCGAAACGAAAGTGTTGAGTCTGTGACATTGACAAGGAACATAGGGCACAATTCGACCCACGATTTCTGAAAACGTCTCCTAAGTGTCGCTGAATTCTCCAGACGTGCTGCTTGTAAAATCGTATGACTGGAAATGAATCGTATGACCTGTTCTATTTTGAGCTCATTCTTTGTAAGGATGTGCGATATCTAACATGCAAGGTCGATATTGGTTTTGACGACTTCTTTTAAAACTTCCAAAAGCCGATCGGAGTTTTTAAATCTTTGTCGACATATTTCAGCTCAACAGCTTATCGATCGTAGTGCGAAGCATCTGGTGTCGTATCTACCATAATTCCATAAAATTATACTTTTTGAATATCCTTGACTATCGTTTTGTCACTGCTGTAGCAAAAATTTCAATCATCTTGTTTTGGGATGAAGCGAAAAGGTAAGTTATATGGTATGGGCTGAAACGTGTGTCCTCAAACATGTCCTCTGTTGTGGGTTATGTCTGGAAATTAATTTCCCAATTTTTCAAAAGTTTCCATTTTCGTCTTTGTCACTTCCACAAACCAGATCTTGTCTACTCAGCATTCGCATAATATTCATTACTACAATTGCTGTGCTGAATGTAAGGTGTTGCTGTTGCTCTTCCAGAATAATCTGTTTGCAGTTGCTCTCATCGAGTAAGTGATTATGCGTCATCATGAACTGGCAAAATAGGAAACCGCAAATTTGGTGGAAGTTGAAAGAGAAATGTGCGAACTTTCTGTTCTTTTCATTTCCTTAAGCTCTTCATTTTGTGTCCTTTATTTACACCACTCTCAACTGAACCATTTTGTATTTTTTCTCTCCCAGGTACTTCATGAAACACGCAAAAAAATTAGCATTAAGTTCTGTGCTATATTCCAAAAACAGATGCTCTTTTGTACCAAGCGCCGTTGAAATGTCGCTGTGTATCTTACGGATGGAACCATTTATCGGATATACGCTGAGTTTTGGCTGATACAAACCTAAACTTATCAAATATGTCTCTGATTGTCTAACTTCATTTTAGATCTTTTTCCTGGGTCATGTTCAATGATGGAATCGTTCCCACTTTCCGTAATGCTAACCTCTCGACCGTTCTTCTCGATTTCTTTCACGATCTTACTATAAATATTTGACGCAGATGAACAATTTTATTTTTCCCTGTCAATATCTATGGTCTCCTTAAGGAACAAGAAAACACTTAATTCATCAGATGGGGTAAATTTTTCAATAATCGGCTTGCAATCATTTAAACAATCAACTAAATAATTCAATTGTCGAGCACATTCCAATATACCACGAGTAATATGAATGTCTTTACCAAAGTCGTCATCAACTTCAGTGCTAGTCGATCATCTAGATGTTCAGAACCCTACTAATCCGCTGCGGACTCTCAAAAAGACTCCTTTAAATATTGAGAAACAAGTCTCTCCTGGTTCTTTCTCAATTTATTTTCAGCAGTCACGCGAAGTCAAAGAAAGGAGAGGCAAACTTCAGATTTTTGAAAGAAATTAAGACAAATGCTAAGGATTGGTGTTTTTTGGTGTATGTTTTAAGAAAAAAACGTAAAAATTTGAAAAAAAAAATGATTGTTTCAGAGTTGTATTGATCGGTACTGACTACTTAGAACTTGCCGACTGTGACCAAAGTTGCCGACATTGGGGGGGGGGGGGAGGCGAGACGCCCCCCAGTAGCTTCGCCCCTGATTACGGGTATGTTTTTTCGAACTCATATGACGTTATATATTCCCCTGCTGACGTCCATTATATTTCCAATATGACGTAATAGTCACTTTTCCAAAAAACTCGTCAAACTATTTATTTCATTTTTCATGTGTAAATCTTGCAATAGAAAAGTTATGACGTAATATTCACTTTTTTTTAAAATTCGTCAAACTATTTATTTCATTTTTATTTTTCAAGTATAAATCCCGCAATAGAAATGTAATTGTTGTGGTAAGAATTTTATTCTGGATTTTTAATTGCTGGCAACTGCTATAAAGAAAAATGTTTAAATTTGATAAAAAATTGCTGTTAATTTGGTGTTTTTTTATTAATTAAAAATTAACTATAAATTATTTCGATTCCGGATTACTTGAGTTGCCTCGGTCGTGTTTTAATACACATGTACGTGGCGTTTCACAATTCTGACTTCCAAACTGTGGATTTGTATAGAATTACAGACAGACAAATTTCCATTTTTATGCATTAGATTTTTTTTTTTTATGCTTACGGTTACTATCAGGATCATGCATGGATCTACCGGTAATTAGAATTTATTAGAGAAAACTTTTATCTAGCTGTACAACAAATATCACAAGAATTCTGATACATTTACATATTTTTTAAAGAAAATAATTGCAATACACGTTTATTGCATTATGCGCAGACTGTAGTTGTGTAGGAACGCATGGGAACGCCGTTCCCTGAAATATTTGGTTTGTTTTACTTTTTAAAAAAATATCGCGTACGAGCTCAAACTTTTTTTTTTCCAAGCGAAAGGATAATTTATGCTAGTTTTAAGAAAATCCGTTTCCACTCACCAAAAATGTGATGTAGATTTTATACAAGATATAAATGTACTTTTTAAGAAGAATTGGCTATCAGATATGGTGAAGACAGTATTTCCATTTTGAGTAATTCAATTTCCCAGAAAAAAAGAAATCCATAAAGGCTTTCGCTTTCAGACAGTTTATTGATACTGTAAATGAGCGTAGATAGCTAAATCCTCTTCGCTAGACCGTGAAAACTATACCCATTTCAACATCTGAATGCGAAAGAGCATTCAGCTGTTATGAATAACATAGTGGCCGATGCAAGAAATTCACTCCTTATTGAAAGAGCCAGTTTACGTATATTCATAAGCCGTGTATGACTCCTTTAATAGAATTTTTTTCCTGAACCATATGTGAAATCTTGGTTGAGATCAGGAAGAAGATTAGAAGACGTGACATCTTGTCGTAAATCAGAGAGCACAAAAATCACCTCTCATTGCCATTATCGTTCTTTCTAGAAACTTCTAGGATAGATGTGCCAGTAAATAATATCTGGATTTATTTCTGTTATTATTTGAATTACATTTTGATTCATAATGGAAAATGTTACTATGAGATCGATTAAATATTACTTTTAGATGAACACTATAAAAATACAATACTACAAAAACTAGAATATAATAATTATAACTGTTAATTAAAAAAAGTCTTTTTGGCTAAATGTTTTAAATTCGCTTTTGGCTTAGCAAAAATCTGGTATCATCAACATCTACTCTACGAAAAGGTGAGTTCCCACAAACATTTTCCTTCAACTACAGCACTGATTATGCGATATTAATTGTAAAGCTAGAATGTAAGTTTTCTTTGATATACCGTATATACTCGTGTATAAGTCGAAGAATTTTAGACAAAATTTGGAAGTTGAAAATAGGGGTCGACTTATACACGAGTTAGTTAAAAAGAAAAAAAAATCACAGATCATCGGCGAATGAATAAGTCTTTTAAGTAATCACATGTGGATTTAAGTTGGAGAGAGAAATAAAAGCGTACAATGATGATTTTCTTGTGCTTGACAAAAAAAAAACGCAACAACTAGGAAATAGGAATTCTGCTTTTTCAGAATTTACTATTGCCCCCGATGAAAAAAAATATATATATGCATACATAAATAGTACAAAACATATTTCTATTTTAAGATTTAAAGCACACACTTTTATTTTATGTAAAATGATGTCTTTCGCATCCGCTTAAGAATTCCGCATTAACGATCCACTCTTAAACATCTGCAGTAAAGCATGCATAGGATGTCACTATCGCAAAATAATACGGTAAACGGAAAAAAAGGTGACAGGAAAAACGGGACCGGAAAAAACGTGACAGAAAAAACAAGAGCGGAGAAAACGGGAAAAAGAAAAAACGGGACCGGAAAAAAACGTGACAAGGAAAAAAGGTGACCGGAAAAAACGTGACAAGGAAAAAAGGTGACCGGAAAAAACGTGACAAGGAAGTGTTAAATATTGAACTTGTCGATAAATAAAGGTTAAAAACTAATCTAAAGTTTTTCCACTGCCAGTTTCTTACAGCGTAGGGGGGGGGGGGGGATTTAAGGAAATACAATTTATAGATTCTTTCAACTTCGCATTCGCGAACGCCATTACAAATATTTTTTGTCGATTTCTACGAATGCTGATATTGAAAAAAATTGAAAATTCGCTTACGATAATTCTAATTAACATCACTACTTGATATTTGATGTTCGCGAACGGTAATACCAATATTTTCCGTTGATGTTTGAGTTAATGGGTGAGTTAGACAATTCTAAGATTTGGTCCAAGAAAACACAATTTTAACATTTCATTACGAGAAGTTTAACATGACTTCTACAAGGGACAAGCTGGTGCTTTCTACGGTGCGGGGGGGGGGGGGGGCAGATTAAGGAAATACAATTTATAGATTCTTTCAACTACATCTTCGCGAACGCGAATCCAAATATTTTTCGTCGATGTCTACGAATGCTAATATTGAAAAAATTTGAGAATTCGCTTACGATAATTCAAATTAACATCAATACTTGATATTTGATATTCGCGAACGGTAATACTAATATTTTCCGTTGATGTTTAAGAATGCTATTATAAAAAAAAAAATTCCTGAATATTCGCATATGAAAATTCACATTTACACTACTACTTAATTTGGACATTATGTGAATAAGAATGCTTTCCGTTGATAATTAGAATACAAATATTGAAAAATGTTGTGAATGTTCGCATACGAGAATGCTCGTTTACATAACAACTTGTTTTTCGACTTACGCATGTATAATATCATATAAACTTTTTTTTTTTTTTTTTAAGAAGTTAGTTATAATAGATTCGATTGGAAAGTTTTATTTTTATTATTTTTATTTTATTTAACGCTATTTGAATTTTTTGTTTATTAACATAAAATTATATTAATAATAATAATAATATCATTTTCTAGACTTTCTGAATCACTTATCAATTTATAATTTTTTATGTCCTGATCAGTGGCATTAGTATTTTCAGATATTAACAGAACAAATAAAGAAAAAATAATAATAAGTAAATATCTTTGTTAAGATATGCCTAAAATTCGAAATTAGCATAGTTTGTTACTTTTTTTTTTTTTTTTTTTTTTTGTTATATTAAGCAATTGATTGAAGTCAAATTTTTTGCAATTTTTGGTTTCATCATGGAATTTCCAGATATATTATTCTAAACATTTAAACTAAACAAAATGAATTAAAATAAACATTTCTATAAGATACTGGAATCACGGAAAAAAAAAGCGCACATAGGAAAAAACAAATCGGATAAAAGACCACGGGAAAGTATTCTATTTATTAAGTTGTATACATAACAGAAAATATAATATGAAGTTTGTTTTTTAAGGAATTTAATATATATTTTAAAAACATAGTAAACCTTATATATTTTTTTAACGACATGAAGGCCATATTTAAATAAACAATTAAAACTAAAGTGCAGTTTTTCCACTGTCAGCTTTTTACAGCGTAGGGGATGGGGGGAGGTACTGAGTTAATGGGTGAGTTAGACAATTCTAAGATTTGGTCCAAGAAAGCACAATTTTAACATTTCATTAAGAAGTTTAGTATGACTTCTACAGCGGACAAGTTAGTGCTTTCTACGGAAGGGGGGGGGGGGGCGGTATTAAGGAAATACAATTTATTGATCCTTTCAATTCGCTATTGATAGCTTATATATAAGCAAAGATGTTTTACATATTTATAAAACTTTAATCAATAATGATTTTTGGGTACTGTGGAGGGCGGAGGGGAGAGGAAAATTACGTACACATCTTGTAAAGGGAATAAAATAAAGACGAAGAGAAGAGGCATTTTCTTTAGAGGAATTTTTTCATTATGCTGCTTTTTAGCTCGCAGGTACGCGCGATGTACGTAAAGCGATAACTCTTGACAGAAACATCCGATTTGCTTCTTTTTTTTTTCCAGGTTCATTCTGATAAGGCGCTTCACTAATTAGTTTTGGGGGTTATTGGTTAACAGTAAAGGGGGGCTACTCCCCTTACCTTAATTTAGATAAATGGATTTTTCATGCAGAATTATTCGATTTGATCCAAATTTAGTATACCGATTTATTATGTTAAGTAGATTCCATGATTAGTTTTGGAGGTTCATTAGTTAAATATAAAGGGGGGGGGGGAGCTAGCCACCCTCTTGATTTAGATAAATGGGTTTTTCATGCAGAATTATTAGATTTGCTCCAAATTTGGTATGCCGATTTATTATGTTAAGAAGCTGCCTTGATTAGGTTTGGAGGTTCATTAGTTAAGTATACACGGAGTAAAGGGGGATAGACCACCCCTTAATTTAGATAAATAGGTGTTTCATGCAGAGTTATTCGATTTGCACCAAATTTAGTATACCGGTTTATTATGCTAAGGAGCTGCCTTGATTAAATTTGGAGGTTTATTGGTTAATTATGAAGAGGGGGGCGGGGGCTAGTCCCCGCTTAATTTAAATAAATGGGTTTTTCATGCAGAATTTTTCGATTTGCTTCAAATTTGATATATCGGTTTATTCAGATATGGCGCTTCCTTCACTAGGTTTGGAGACTCGTTGGTTAAATATAAAAGGGGGAAAGGGGGGCAAGTCCCCTCTTCTTAATTTAGATAAATGGATTTTCATGCGGAATTATCCAATTTATTTTATTTTTTTCTATGTTCATTCTGATAAAGAGCTTTCCTGATTAGATTTGGAGGTTCATTAGTTAAGTATAAAGCTTAATTTACCGATATGGTTTTTTCATGCAGAATTATCTGATTTGCTTCAAATTTGGTATACCGGTTTATTATGTTAAGGAGCTTCCCTGATTATATTTGGAGGTTCATTGGTTAAGTATAGGGGGGGGGGCGAAGGCTAACCCCCTTCATTTATTTTTTGAGGTGCATTATTCTTTGAAAGTTATGTTTTGCAAGATTATATTATACTGTTATATTTTACAAGAAAACCCTATTGTTCCGTTTGCTCCTATGTCCCATTAGCCCCCAGTCTCCCCTATATGTATTTTTTCTCAATATTTGTTATCTGGATTTTTTGTTATACTGATAGCATGAACTACGGGTTACATAAACAAAAATTTAATTCCCCTTTACGTTCATGTTAACGAGGTTTGACTGTATTCTCTTATCTTTATGTACCTAAACTTAATTTGGTAGGCAGAAAAAAAAACCGCATGGGAAAATTAAGATTTATATTTCTGATCAATTCTGTGGAAACTGATAGAGAAAAAAAAATTCTGGAAATGTTCATACATATAGGAATAAAAATATTTCGTAATCGTATTAGCGAACGTGGAAATGGAAAATATGAAACTTAGCAATTAAATAATACATTAACACTTTATGTGACGACAGTTTTTCAAAATAACATTAAAATAACTGTTTATAAAATTCATTTAATACATCGATTAGTAGTAATACAGTTTAGAATGAGTTAACAGACGCTTTACTCTATCATGTTCGAAAGCATTATTGGTTCCACAGAACAAAAGTATTTTTAAAATGATGATTTCTTTGCCTTTGCATCTTTTCAGCTTTCTTGATGTTGAAAGATTGGGGGGGGGGGGGGGGGACTCTGTTGTAAGAACATGACATTTGTACATTTCCAAAATCTACAACTAGGTTAAAACAATGTGAGTTCTTAAATTATTGCCCCTACAGTGGCCGAGAGGTTCTGCTCTCGAAGCTGGTAGACGGGAGGTGCTGGGTTCGAACCCAATCGCACCCGTCTGCCTAATCGTTCGGAGTTTTCGTGGTTTGCTTCGAACCGAATCTAGGAAAAAAGGTGACCGGAAAAAAACGTGACAGAAAAAACAAGGGCGGAAAAAACGTGACAAGGAATTGTTAAATATCGAACTTATATATAAATAAATGCTAAAAACTAAAGTGCAGCTTTTCCACTGTCAGCTTTTTACAGCGTAGGGTATGGGGGGGGGGGGAAGTACTGAGCTAATGGCTGAGTTAGACAATTCTAAGATTTGGTCCAAAGGAACACAATTTTAACATTTCATTAAGAGAAGTTTAGTATGACTTCTACAACGGACAAGTTAGTGCTTTCTACGGAAGGGGGTGGGGGGGGGTATTAAGGAAATACAATTTATTGATTCTTAGTTTATATATAAGTAAAGATGTTTTATAAGGCGGAGGGGAGGGAAAAATGACGTACACAGCTTGTAAAGGGAATAAAATAAAGACGAAGAGAGGAGGCATTTTCTTTAGAGGAATTTTTTCATTATCCTCCTTTTTGCTCGCAGGCTATCAAAGCCCAAGGGCTAATGTGCACGCAGGTTCTGTATGTATGTATGCACTTACGTCTGTATGTACGTAACGCGATAACTCTTGACAGAAACATCCGATTTGCTTTAATTTTTTTTCCAGGTTCATTCTTATAAGGCGCTTCCCTGATTAGTTTTGGGGGTTGTTGGTTAAGAGTAAAGGGGGGCTACTATGGGTTTTTCATGCAGAATTATTCGATTTGCTCCAAAATTGGTATACCGATTTATTATGTTAAGGAGCTTCCATGATTAGTTTTGGAGGTTCATTAATTGTTACTTGTAGCTGTAATTGTAATTGTAGCTTGTTACGTAATGACTAACTTTATCTTTCATCCATGTATCAGTCACCTGCATAATTATTTAACCGGTTGTAATTTCATTGTTTCAATATCTGGCAACAGTTGGTTTTGTTTTGTTCTAGAGAAAAGTTTATGAAAATAAAGTAATGTGAAATATATACGGCTCTTCTGTCATTGAATTTAAGTTAGAAATATATTCGCTTTAACAATAAGAAATGTTATTGAGGGCAGTTTTAATAGCTTATAGATATTTTAATACTTAACTTTTAGGGATTCATTTAGTTAAGAGATTTATTTACATTGGAATCCAACATATGGCGTCCGCTGACAAGACTGGAATCTGTAAGTAGAATTTTATTTGAACTGCTCAAGTGAGAATTATTATTATTGTTAAAAAAAAAAATATTGTTGATGTTGAATACTATGGATGCGTTGAAAGCAGCTAGACGACAACATCGTAGAATTTTCACTAAAGAGTGTAACGAATTTGATGCAAGTGAAAGTAATTTATCGGCTGCTGAAAAAATTCTGAAATTGACAATGATAGAAGAGAAAGCTAAATTTATGACCGATGTAGAATATAAAATTAGAGAAATATTGTATAGCGACCAAGCTGACGAAGAAACAATAGACAAAGATATCGATGAATCTGAGGTTTACATCGATCGCTGGCGTGTATTACAACAGAAATTAAACGAACTTTTGGTTGTAAAAAATGAAGATTTGAAATCTGATATTTCGGTAATTAATAGGGATGTATTGCTTCATTATCCGAAGATACAATTACCTACTTTTAATGGTGAAATTAGAAATTGGTTGCAATTCTGGGGTCAATTTAAAAAAATTGATCAAGATACTAGCCTAGATTTTCATGACAAATTTGCGTATTTATCACAAGCCATGGAAAAAGGCAGTGTGGCAGAAGAATTGATTAGAAGTTTTCCGCCTGGTGGTAATAGTTATGCCAAAGCTGTAAGTCAACTTAAATCTCGTTTTGGACGAAAAGAACTTTTGATAGAATATTATGTTAGAGATTTGTTAGGCCTTGTACTGCAGAAGCAAAATCCAGGAAAACATAATTCTTTGCGACGATTATATGATTCATTAGAATCGAAATTGCGATCATTAGAAAGTCTTGGAGTTATTAGAGACAAATATGCTGCGATGTTATATCCGCTTGTTGAATCGTCTCTTCCAGATGATATTCTTAGAGCATGGGAAAGGTATAGAACATCTCACAGAAGATCTTCAAATAGATGTAATGATGTGGAATCTGAACTAGATAAAAATCATGATACAGATTTAAATAATGGTGTTTTAATTGGCTCAAAAACTGATCTAGATAATTTATTAGAATTTCTGCAAGACGAAGTTGAAGCAGAAGAAAGAATTTCTTTGGCAAGTAAGAGTTTTGACAAAACTTTTCGATACACGCAAGCTGCACGCAATAATCATGAAATCGAAGAATCTCAAATATCTGCTGTATCAGATTTATTAAACATTGATATGAGAAAATATACCAGAAATAAGAATAATTTTAAACAAAAACTGTGTATTTTTTGTGACAAACGCCATGCATCGGAAAAATGTTTCAAGGCAATGTCAATGTCGTATGATGTTAAGAAAGACATAATGCAAAAGAAGGGAACTTGTTTCCTATGTTTAAAATTAAACCATCTAGCCCGAAATTGCAGAGCAAAAGTAAAATGCATTGTATGCAGAAAAAAACATGAAACTCTAGTATGTCCAAGAGTTCCTGAAAGGTTAATCAAACCTGAAGAAGCCCAGGATGCCTTAAAAGCTCTGAATAATTATTACTTCAGAGGATCTTCTTTAAGTGTTGAACCTTTAAAAAGCAAGCTTCATCATGAGCCAGTATCAGAAGGAGGAGCTACAGGAGGTTCAAGCAGGGGTCGTGGTGGTTATGGTGGACCCCGTGGTGGTGATGGGTATGCTAATGGCTACGGCCGAAGATATGACAGTCCACCTTTTGGAAGTCGAGATTTTTATGACCGTGGCTACAGTTCAATGTCGCCTCGCATGAGACCATACCCTTCACCTTATGATCGTCGTAGTCCATCTATTGCGCCCATGAGAGATAAACATGCGGATCCCTATTCATCATCTTTGAGAGATCCATATTCACAAAGATCTGGCATGTCTCCTGTTTCACGTGATTTGTATGAAAGAAGCAGCAAAGCAACATTTCTTTGACACAGTTAAGGTACCGAAAAGATTTAACTTGTAATTTTAAATTGTTGAGTTGTGCATTCCCCACAACTCAAGGTGGGAGTATGTTACGTAATGACTAACTTTATCTTTCATCCATGTATCAGTCACCTGCATAATTATTTAACCGGTTGTAATTTCATTGTTTCAATATCTGGCAACAGTTGGTTTTGTTTTGTTCTAGAGAAAAGTTTATGAAAATAAAGTAATGTGAAATATATACGGCTCTTCTGTCATTGAATTTAAGTTAGAAATATATTCGCTTTAACAATAAGAAATGTTATTGAGGGCAGTTTTAATAGCTTATAGATATTTTAATACTTAACTTTTAGGGATTCATTTAGTTAAGAGATTTATTTACATTGGAATCCAACAAAGTATACACGGGGGTAAGGGGGCTAGACCCCCTTAATTTAAATAAATGGGTTTTTTATGCAGGATTTTTCGATTTGCTTCAAGTTTGATATAACGGTTTATTCCGATATGGCGCTTCCTTCATTAGGTTTGGAGATTCGTTGGTTAAATATAAAAGGGGGCAAGTTCCCTCTTCTTAATTTAGATAAATGGATTTTCATGCGGAATTATCCAATTTATTTTATTTTTTTTCTATGTTCATTCTGATAAAAAGCTTTCCTGATTAGATTTGGAGGTTTATTAGTTAAGTATAAAGCTTAATTTACCGATATGCCTTTTTTATGTAGAATTATCTGATTTGCTTCAAATTGGGTATACCGCATACCAGTTTATTATGTTAAGGAGCTTCCCTGATTAGATTTGGAGGTTCATTGGTTAAATATAAGGGGGGGGGTGGTTAATCCCCCTTCATTTATTTTTTGAGGTGCATTATTCATTGAAATAATAGTATAATATACTATTAGTGTGAATAGCCTGTGAGCTCAATGCCACCAGTTTAACTGGGCACTTTTCTTTTTATTTAGGTAAGGGCAGATTTGTGGGCGTAATAAAACAGATGAATATGAGATACAATTTTGAGATTAGTCTACTAACATCAAAATATGACATTTTACTCAGGGATTTACTCAGGGTTTTATCCTGTGCTAATCTATTGTCTCTATGGGCGGGTCTGGTATGGACAACAGGGGTAAACTAGAATCCCTTAGGTTTGAGTAACAAAAGGGCTTAGGTTTGAGTATAGTAACAAAAATGTTAACTTGTATTGTAATTTTGACAAACTATGCCAGATAAATAGAAAGACCTTTAGGATATACTCGTAAATATGAACTTCATTCCTATCCTTTTGTATTTAAAGAGAGAAAAATGGTTTGTAAACTACATCAAAATACATGAATGTGTTTCAACGAAACTTGTTGCACCTCTGGAATGCAATAGATCTTGAAATACCCGGAAAACCTCCTGATTTGTCACAAAAGGTTCAGTTAAACAATTTTTCTTTTGTGTTTTTTAAAGGACTTTATAATGTTTCATTTTCTACTTCTAGACCTTCGCTTTTAGTCTTCTTAATATTCTTCTTTTCTATTACATTACTTCACGAATAGTAATTTCTATATAATTTCTTAATAGTCACCCCCCCCCCCCCCCCCCGTAGAAAGCATCAGCTTGTCCCTTGTAGAAGTCATGTTAAACTTCTGTTAATGATATGTTAAAATTTTGTTTTCTTGGACCAAACCTTAGAATTGTCTAACTCACCCATTAACTCTGCCCCCCCCCCCCCTTACGCTGTAAGAAACTGACAATGCAAAAACTTTACTTTAGTTTTTAGAATTTATTTATCGACAAGTTCAATATTTAACACTTCCTTGTCACGTTTCTTCCGGTCATCTTTTTTACTTGTCACATTTTTTCCGGTCCCGTTTTTTCCGCTCTTGTTTTTTCTGTCACGTTTTTTCCGGTCCCGTTTTTTCCTGTCACATTTTTTCCGTTTACCCTTCGAACCATGGATTTCCATGCGTAAATACGGGTTAGGCTCCATTAGAAAGACCCCCAAGGAGGGCACCCCCACCTTTTGGGCCCATATCCCTCGTGTTGATAATTGGCCGTCATAAACACAACCAACCAATCTCTTAAATTATTATACATCAATCTGCAATAGTTAAGCAAAAAATAATTCAGTCTTTAAACTTGTGAGGTCTCTAGAAATGTAGCATATGGCACTTCAGGGAATATTTAAAAAGAATAAATACAGTTGAGTATTTGTTCCAATAATCCGGTTCAAAGTTATTCATTATACGCTATCTCAAATTGTGTGAAATATCTAAAATCAACACCATTACCTATTATTTACATGAAAATATCTCATAAAACAGGTTGGGTGGCAAGTAAAAATTTCACAGGAGAAACAACCCTTTTATTATATATTATTCGTCTGTCAGATTAATATCGTTCAACAAAAACCATTCTGGAAAACTGAGGTTTATCTTCTATCACTTTCAAATATGTATATTGAAGTGAGTTGTAAAATTCCAATGGACTTTTCGTGAACATAATACCTGTCTATCATTCTTTTAAAACTACAATCTGAAAAACGCCTGTTACAATCAAATAGAAAGCAAAATATTTTGAATGATTGTCAATCAATAATAAGAGGAACCACTCTCTTTGTTGAAGGATTAAGGATTAAACCTGGGGGGTCCCATGCTTCGAAAGCATGATTTTTCGTTAAAGTTCAAAATTTGGGTGCATTTTTTTTTCTTAATAACCATATTTATTTAGTTTGAAATATTTTAATTTTATTCAATTATGATTTTTTTTTTTTTTAGCCAGGCCTTTACGTTTAAAAATGAATCGGAAAATTTGTCAAAGTTTCGCGTTGTTGAGTAGAGAATTTGAGAACCGCCTAAATGTATATATCTTTATTTTCGGTTGTCCGATTCCATGACATTTTTAACTTAATTTCGTTATTTGTTTTTTGAACCGGAAGACGAACCAAATTTAATGCCTCCCCCTTCTACCCGGGAGCCCAGGGTATACGCCCCCTAGCTTCACTCTAGTTTAAACCCTGAGGTCATGTAACGTTAGTTAAACAGTATTACCAAATCTAATCGTATGTAATATATTGCCCTCTCTTACAAACAATCTAATTGTTTGATAGGAAACAAAATATTAATAAAATTAAATTAATTATAAATAACTATTAGTTATAATATTAAAACTTATGGAATTATATTAAGACTTTTTTTAAATGATAATTGCTTGTAAATTAATTATTCAAATTATTAATTTAAAGACTCACTAAACAAAAACATACTCAAAATCTCAATTTTTCGTTTTTTTATATACAGTAAAACCTCCCTGCGATCATGTTCCGTTCCAATGAAAATGGGTCGCTCCGAGAGGTGGTCTCTTAATGGAGGTCTTGTTTAAATCTAGATTTTCATCGTAGAAAAAGGTAACAATTAATTTTACTAAAATTTATTTTTCACATTAGGAAAAAACATGAAAATTTAAATATGAAAACAAAAGTTAATTACATAAGTTAATGACTGCAGAGTTTAAAAAATGAATACATTGACGTTTGCTTTGATTTAACGGTTTTATCTTTTATAACTTTTATTTCCAAGTTCTTTCGAAATTCATTAAATAAATGCAACTTTTTTGGACGGGAACAAATAATGACGATTTCATTAATTTATCTATTTCTTTGAGAGTTTCCTGACAGAATTGGGCATTGGAGTTTATTGACCGTCATGCTTAATTTGTCATCAGAGTTAAATTCATTGCCTAAAAAAACACAAAAGGGTTTAAACACTTAAGAGTTACCCGAATAATAATAATAATAAATAATTCTAAACTTAGTTTAGAAGTTTGATGGATAATGCTCTCTCCGGAATTATTTTTCTAATAAAACCTTCTTCAAGCGACCAGAAATAAACGAAATTTATTTCATTTTCTTCAAAGAAATGGGTCGCTCATGGAAGGAGTTCAACTGAGATGGTCTCTGAATGGAGGTAAAATTAGTATTGAGTCTGTGGGAATAAATTTCGTTCCATGAAAAATAGGTCGTTCAGGGAGGGGGTTTAAAAAAATTTTTGAAAAAAAATTGAATTTCCGTGTATAAGTCGAGCCATATTTATGATAGTATGTTGAAAAATTATTTGTAATCGAGGATAAAAAAAAAATATTAAATTTTCATTAATAATTTTTACTAATGTAAACTTTTTACGTTTCTAATTAAACTTTTTTAATTCAACGTTTTAAAAGTATGTAAAACCGAAGAAGGTTAAACTATTTCGCAACCTATTCATATAAATTCAATGATGCTTAAAAAGAAAAAAATCCTTAAAAAATTTAATCAAGCCTTATTTACGAGAGTAAACAACTTCTTAAATTGCTAAAATATAGTACTTTTCATATTGTAGGACTTTTACAGAACAATTACAGGGACAACTAAACAGGGATTACATACTAAATTTGGTGCAAATCGAATAACTCTGCACGAAAAATCCATTTATCTAAATTAAGGGGTCTAGCCCCCTTTCCCCCGTGTATACTTAATTAATGAACCTCCAAAACTAATCATGGAAGCTCCTTAACATAATAAATCGGTATACCAATTTTGGAGCAAATCGAATAATTCTGCATGAAAAACCCATAGTAGCCCCCCTTTACTCTTAACCAACAACCCCCAAAACTAATCAGGGAAGCGCCTTATAAGAATGAACCTGGAAAAAAAATTAAAGCAAATCGGATGTTTCTATCAAGAGTTATCGCGTTATGTACATACAGACGTAAGTGCATACATACATACATACAGAACATGCGTGCACATTATAGGGCTTTGATAGCCTGCGAGCAAAAAGGAGGATAATGAAAAAATTCCTCTAAAGAAAATGCCTCCTCCCTTCGTCTTAATTTTATTCCCTTTACAAGCTGTGTACGTAATTTTTTCCCTCCCTCTCCGCCTTATAAAACATCTTTGCTCATATATAAACTATCAATAGCGAATTGAAAGAATCAATAAATTGTATTGCCTTAATACCCCCCCCCCCCCCTCCGTAGAAAGCACTAACTTGTCCGTTGTAGAAGTCATACTAAACTTCTCTTAATGAAATGTTAAAATTGTATTTTCTTGGACCAAATCTTAGAATTGTCTAACTCACCCATTAACTCTGCCCCCCTCCCCCCCCCCTACGCTGTAAGAAACTGACAGTAGAAAAATTTCACTTTAGTTTTTAGCATTTATTTATCGACAAGTTCAATATTTAACACTTCCTTGTCACGTTTTCTCCAGTCACCTTTTTTCCTTGTCACGTTTTTTTCCGGTCCCATTTTTTCCTTGTCCCGTTTTTTCCGCTCTTGTTTTTTCTGTCACGTTTTTTCCGGCCCCGTTTTTTCCGGTCACCTTTTTTCCTAGATTCAAATAATGAATAAATAATACACAAATACAGCAAAAAGATGCCGTCATTCAAGAAACTCGACAACAAAAAACGGTTATCTAATGAGTCATAGGCCTTCATTTGTTTGTAACATTAATGTGGGCGATTTCAGCCGTGACGACAGTCATGACGTTTTGGTTGGAAACTGACTCCAAACAAACGGTTGCCATGTTTTTTTTCTATTTTGTTTGTGTGTTGCAGCTATATCTTATATCTATATCTCACATTTAAGTGTTTTAATACTTGATATGTACTGGTAACATTTTCCACGATTTATATTTAAAAAGAAATGACGCATAGCAACCGTTTGTTTGGAGTCAGTTTCCAGCCAAAGTGTCATGACTGACGTCACACTGAAAGCGTCTATAGATACTTAAAATTAAATATAGTTTATGATAGCTCTATGTTTTAACAGAAATTATTCGTTTATATTTTTTCAAAATAGCACGTATTTTAATTACATTTTCTTTCGGTTGTTATGAGAAAATGGCAACAAAAAGTTATAATTGCTATTTTTCAACTACTTTCTCTTTACTTTCTACATAAATAGAGTACTTGAGTTGCCAAAATTAAACAAATGGTGCTAAAAACTACAGAAAAATTAATATTTTAAAAATAAATGGAGATACAATTTTCAAACAAATTGCATATAAAAAGTACTTTTTTCTCCCAATACGACGGTATAAAAATTGAAAATGTGCGATGCTTAGAAATTTAAAAAATTGCCATAGAGAATTTAATCGTACGATGATACATCTGCTTTGTTTATTGCTGGAGACGACATAAAATAAGCTGGGAGAAAGAAACAGCATACCGTACCGGGGGCTAATAAATTTAGAGAATGTTCTCGTTATTTTACTAGGCCGTGGGACGAAGCATCAAAAGTGGCTAAAAACCAGTTTTCGTTTACCAACTCCGGGAACTAAGAAATTTTGCATGCAATACAATTATACAATACTTATTAACTAAAAAACGCAAAGTTCACCAGAAAATATGTGCACATTAATTTTTTATACCAATTTAAAGTGGTACCCTAAAGCTGGCATTATAAAGGTAATGTTCAGTGTTTTGGTTAGTATTTTCACTTTTAAATAAGAATGAAGATAAAATTTATTGAATTGTCATCATTTACTAATAAATATTAAATACTGACAATAAAATATTATCTTTAATATTAGTATTGTATTTAATATTTGCTGTTTAAGAAGTTGAATATTTTTTAATATATTTTACACGAATGTAGCTTAAATAATAGATTAAATGAAACTTGAAAGTTAAAATAATAAAATAAAAATACTATATACTTTCAGAACGTATGTTTTAACACCTAATGAAGTAATAAATATAAAATTTAAGGATTTGCCCTCATATTTCGACACCTATATCATCTGCTGAAAAGAGCAATTTTGAATCTTAAACCTGACATTCCCTTTAACTATTAAACTTTTGAGGTAAAAACATTTCTAATACAACTAACAATTTTTTTCGAATACTTCAAATTAATAAATAAAAGGTTTAAGTAATACAAGGCTCTTTTTAACATAACATTAAGCAACATAATAACAGTAAAGAGACTTTGATACAATGTACTTGCCTCTTAATAAAATGCTTAAGAAGTTACAGGAAAAATTAGACAAACAATATCTAAATGATTTTAGAAAATTGGTAATGCTTAAATATAATACTGCTTATCTGCTATATAAATAGCATTTTTAACCAACTTAAACTTAATGTATGGTCACTGAAAAGAGTCCCTTTTTTTAGATGGGATATCCCCCGGTAGCTTTTTCGCCTGTCCTTTTTGGAACTAATGGAATTTCTTTCTTTTTTTTATCTAAATTATCTTTTTTCTCTTACATTGTTAAACTTTTAGTACTTCAAGTTCTTACTTTAAGCTATTCTTTTCTTAACTTTTTTAGTGATTTCTCTCATTGTGGCTACCAGCCACGTTTAAACATTAATTTTTTTAAGTCTCCCTAATACCCTTGCAACACGATCACCTCCCAACTGGATGTTAAGTTGCCACGCAACTAGGAAGTCCATCAACAAGATCACATTGTTTCATGCTTAAATACTTGTCTTAAATAAAAGCTTTACTTTGGCATGTTTTATGTATAATATTATTTATTTTGGTACATTTTTTAGAAAATATCATCTACATTATGCAAACTATCAATATCTTCATATGTCTGAATCAACTTCAAAAGTATCACTGAAAAATTCATTTTGTTCATTGGAATTTTCCAATTAGTACATGAACATAATTCGTAGCCAGTAATTCCATTTGATTTGCATGAGCATTTACTTGATAAACAAACGGTCTTTTGGCACTTGCACAAAATGTTTTTTAGTAAACTATATGGAATACAAAGAATTGTGTTCCAACAGATCCTTATATTTATCCCATTAATGATCCATCAGCAGGATTAGGCACACTCATTATGTTCTGGAAACACCGACGATGAATATATGCTTGATAGTTTGCCCTTTTAATATGGTATACTAAAGCATCATAATTTGGTGGTAAAGCAACATCAATTTTAAACTTCAGTTTGAACAATGTGTATCTTGAATCATTTACTGAGGTTTTAGTAGGTTGGCCATAAAGTTCGCAAACAAATAGTTCAAGAGTTTGAATAAGAGCACTTGATAAAGTCCAAGAAGTTCCAAACCCTTTAAATGCATCAATATAAACAATTTTGCTTTTCATTATAGTCAATTTTACTTTTCATTATAGCCAATGCTTTAATTTTGCCCTTGTCTTTAAAGGCACTACAACTGTGGCAACCTGTAAAACTGCGAAGGCCTATTAAACTATCACAAATGTCTGGACCTAAAATAGTAGCGATAGATAAAACATTATGGAATTCTAAATTACTCGCAGTACCCAGAAGCAAATATAATTCTGTTGTTAAAAATCTACTCATACAAAGTGAGATGATGAAAACATGTGTCCGAACTTTTAGTAATAACATGTATGAAACATATCGAAGCATTTTCTACATGCAACAGCATTCTTGTATCTGCTTCCTCGTGATCAGAATGCGGTTCGGGCATATCCCTTACTATCAGATGACTATTTTCACCGCTTACGATATGACACTTTACCCCATGTGCAACAATCAACAATACACTTTTCAGAATTGGGGGGATCTACTGAGGACCATTTTTTAAAAAGAAATTCAACCAAAGCTGCCTTATTTGACCCATTTGCTAGAAATTTTAACTGATGAGGGGTTTTTTTTTTCTTTTCGCTGAACTTCCTATTTTAATAACAGTTTCACCTCCTGTAGCCCTCCTTTGTCACTCGCTGCACTAAATGTTGAAAATAGGATATGTGTCAGTTACAAAGTGAATTACTTTAGATTTGTAGCTAACACCCATACCAATAATATATTCCAGTACTTGTAAAGCAAGATCTTCAAAAGTATTTGGAATATTCTGCATTTGTTGCAAAACTCCCATACCATCCAAAATCAAGGCATTACTTTCAGGGATCTCACTTGGAATTTGATACTGATCCACTGATTTCAGCACAGAATAAGTCAATGCTGCGTTATTTGTTTTTACGATAGAACAATCAGGGTTTGCTATAGGTGGGGGATAGGCAGTTAAATTATATGACATGACATTTTTTATATCAGGTTATGATGTTTGCCCCATTACAATTATATGAGCAAGAATGTTGCTTGTATCTTTCAAGATCCCAGTTTCCAATTTAGTTTTTGGATTAAGCTGCCTGTTAGTATAAAAAAAGGTAGCAGCTTTAGTTGAGCAATTTTTGAATATTTAATTTTATGTTAAAAAGAGCCTTGTGTTACTTAAACCTTTTATCGTTTTATTAGAAGTACTAAAAAAAAAATTGTTAATTGTATTAGAAATGTTTTTACATCAAAAATTTAATAGTTAAAGGGAATGTCAAGTTTAAGAGCCAAAATTGCTCTTTTCAACAATTGATATAGGTGTCGACATATGAGGACAAATCCTTAAATTTTATATTTATTACTTTATTAGAGTTAAAATATACATTCTGAATGTATAGAGTATTTTAATTCTATTATTTTAACTTTCAAGTTTCATTTAATCTATTATTTAAGCTACATTCGTGTAAAATATATTACAAAATATTCAACTTCTTAAACAGCAAATATTAAATACAATACTAATATTAAAGATAATATTTTATTGTCAGTATTTAATATTTGTTAGTAAATGATGACAATTCAATAAATTTTATCTTCATTCTTATTTAAAAGTGAAAATACTAACCAAAACACTGAACATTACCTTTATAATGTCGGCTTTAGGGTACCACTTTAAATTGGTGTAAAAAATTAATGTGCAAATATTTTTTGGTGAACTTTGCGTTTTTTAGTTAATAAGTATTGTATAATTGTATTGCATGCAAAATTTCTTAGTTCCCGGAGTTGGTAAACGGACTTGAACAATTTCGCCACTCGTCCCATGGTCTATACGCAGGGTAACGTTATTTCGGAATGCATATAAATGCTCGGAGGCTCTAACAAGACTTCGACTGGCACTGTGCCCTGGGCAGCCGCCCCGTGTGCACGATGATTACACCGGCCTTGACAATAAAATTCATATCACAGGTTTCTTTTTCTTTTATGAATACGTGACATTACCAAAAGCAAACGAATGATTTAATAAAACCGACTCGCGTCAAAGGTATTGCACATTTAATCTTTCTATTCTAAAAAAAAAAGTAACTAACGCTGTCACCGCCGACGGTTTTGAATTTTTTGTGACCGGAAGTCTTTTTTCGTTAATATTAAGAAAAATATTGCATACAAAAATATGAAAATCGGTGGTATTACAGAGAAATGTTTGATAAAAACGCTGATGCAAGCAGTTTTCAAATCGAAGAATTATTTTAAGAGATATTTCATGGCAAAGTAGGACAAAATCGTTCCATTAAAACAGTTTTATAGGAGCAAGAACTATACATGAGAATTTAATCATTTTTAGAACATATTATGCATTAGAATTTCCCGGTGTGCAGACTGCTTTTTTATCTTTAATTTGACTCATTTTTTGAGGTTTTATTTCTATTTTAAATTCAAATTTTCAGCATTTCGAGAGATATTTTTTATATATTTTAGAAAATGATATTAATTTAAACTGTCTCCAACTGTATAAACAGCGCAAACAATTACGTTTGCTTCAAGTTAAAAATTTATTTACACGCGACTATTATAAAGAGAAAATATAAAAAGCAGGAATTCATTGACAATTACGTCATAAAACCTATATTTACACGTGAATTTTAAAAGAGAAAGAATATTGTTAAATAATAAATTCATTAACATGCGTTAGAAGTCTTAAATAGGAAAAATTACATCACATTTACGTCACATTACACTTATTACGAAAATTAACAAAAAATAATAATGCAAAACAGTTTAAATTTAAAAATTGCGCGAGGCATTTATTTGATATTTTGAGATGATCTTTTCGACTATTTTTGTTAGGACAGCGCAAATAATATTTCATTTCTAACAAAAGTATTTTCACGTGAATATTAAAAAGAGAAAAAAAAATTTCGGTGAAAATTACGTCAGATTAAAAACGATACATTTAAAATGTCTTATTTAAAAAAAACTTTCTTTTCGCTTTGTTAAAAAATACCGGGAGACAAAGACTCTGTTTACTTAATTCATTTTATATTAGCTTATTTTGAAATGTTTAACTGATTTTATTTAATCAGAGACGGAAACAGCCAATCTATCTTTTAATAGCAGCTGATTTGGCCTTAAAATTCCCCAATCAAAGAGAAATGAATAGAAACCCGTTTTTAAGGAGATCGCCGCTGTTTTTATTATTTTTATTATAATTCAATCTTCCGAAATCTTTTTAAAGTCGGTCAGATTAGCATGCTTTTAGAGTCTGCGGTGTCTGAACGGGGGTTGGCGAGCGTAGCTCGTACGGGTCAGAGCCCCCTAGTTATAAAAAAAAAGGAAAAAAACGCTCAACAATGTGAAGCATTATGATAGATTTACGTACTCATTTTGTACATAAAAGCACTGGAAATGGCAAAGAATGTTGGCCTGAAATAACGTGTATGAGGATTTCAGACTCCTATCCCTGCTGGCGAAGATATTCGCGAGTTAATGCTAAACCTATGGGGAGGTTATTTTCTAATATCGCGTTTGCATTTCGACATTTTAAAATTTTGTATTAGCTTCTTTTTTACTTTTTAGATTTTGGTTGCAGATATTCTTAGAATGACACTTTCCTTTACAGAACTGGTTTCGAAAGGGAAACTGACTTTATAAAAAATATCTGCAGCCAAAATCGATAAAGTAAAAAAGAGCAATATAGACATGGACCTCGGCTACCCAATGCAAAAAAAAATTAATTATTTAAAAATATCGAAATGCAAACGAGATATTAGAAAATAACCTCTTCATAGGTTTAGCATTATCTCGCAAATATCTTTGCCTGCAGGGACAGAAGCCTTAACCTATAACGAAAATTCAGTTGCAATGTCAGATCTGGCAAAAAAAATCCTATCCAACGATACCTCATTCATCGTTGTATGTTACATGTTAGTTAAATCTGCGCTATTTTTCAGTGTATTTTAAAGAATTATAATATCTGAATAAAATAGATAAAGCAGGTGATTCAAATGATTGATATATGACGTTATGGAAGTTTACATATATAAAATAAAACTTATTTTTAACGTTTTTTTTTTTTTTTTTTTTTTTTTTTTTTTTTTTTTTTTTTTTTTTTACTGAAATTTCCTTTCAAAAGGAGGGATAAAAATATGTGAAGTATAAATTATGTTAGTAAATTCGTTAATTAGTAGGTACAAATTTCTAATATTAATATAACCAACAAGTAAAGATTAAATTTAAAATATCAAAAACCCGACTGCGTAAAAAGCGAACTAAAATTATTTCTGATCAATGTGAAGTTATTTTTTTATATTACTTACCTATTTTTGTTATTTACTTGTATTGATGACTTTTAAGTTGTGTTTAATTGTTAGTTCCTATCTATAAACACTGTTTTGATGAGGCCTATAGATTTCTATGAAGATTAGAGTTGCAGTAAAGCTAGAGATCCTACCAACCAGGGTTCATTGATATATATCAATGGATATATATCATGATATATATCTTGATATATATCCGATATTTATTTCTAAAATATCAAGATTTTTGATATTTTCGATATTTTCAAATTGATATTTATTTTCAAAATATCAAGATGTTTGATATTTTGTGTATTTGATATTTATTTTCAAAATACCACCATGCAAGATAATTTTGAAATTTTCTTCAGTCAAAACAAGTGTAAATGAAATTTTCAACTGTTATTGACTGCAGCAGTCTATAGATAAACTACTTTTGCCACTGTCAGTGACTTTTTTAGGCAAAGAAGAAAAATATCTTTTCCAAGCTTCATGTTTTAAACTTTTACTTTTAAATGTAGAACTAATAATTATCTCAGACAATTAGTTCAGAACAGCCATTTGAAGAAAAACTGTAATTTAGATAATCATTTACATACAGCTTCTTTAGAAAAGCATCTTTTCTGATTTTGGTTTAGTTGAGTCTAAACTGTACAACAGGTTAGGGAATAAAATATAAGACAAGCTTACATTTATGTTAAAATTCTTCAATTAAAAAAAACTATTTTGTATTTAATATTTTGCTTTACAAAATATAAAGCATTCTTGAAACTTCATACTAATTCTATAGTTTATAAGTGTATAAAGCAAATTGTATGTGTTTTCAATTAGTTGGTCTTCAATTTTGTTCTTAGTGAAAAAAAAAAAAAAAAAAAAAAAAAGTATAAAATAAATGTTTTTTTAGAACATTGTTTGATTAAGTTTTCATGTTAAGTGTAATACGTTTTAGCTTCTAATTTATATTATGCTTGAAAATATTTATTTTCAGCAGTAAGTTGACTATTTTGAAAATATCTGATATATATCGAAAATATCGGATATATATCGAAAATATCGGATATATATCAAAATATCGGATATTTTTGATATTTTCGAAAATATCATGATATTTACGAACCCTGCTACCAACACAACTTCCAGGTCGTGTAATATTTAAACGGAGATTCTGACTGTAAAATAGTCAATGAAACATCATCTTCATTTTCAAAGATCTATCCAATGATATGCCACTCAATAGGGTGCGTAAAAATATTTTTTTCATCTCTACCGCCATTTTGTATTTTACGGCCGCCATTTTGAATTTATAAAAACAAAACCTACCCTATAACAATCGGACGGTTAAGACGAATCGATAGAGACCTTATTCATTAAATTCCATCCAGCCGTTGGGATGTTTCGAGGGTATAAAAAAATCCACATACCCAGATACGCGTGAAACACATAACCCTTCTTAGCAGACGGATAAAAATATTCTGCACTTATGTCAACGTCATCTTTATTGGAATTACTTCTACAACTGAACAAAATATGTGTCATATGTGAAGAACTTTTAATTATTAGGTCTTAATAGAAAACCATTAATAAGATGCTTATTAGAAAGAAATTTTAATTAACAAGCATAATTACTTTTATAATTTTTTTACTGAAATTTCTTTTCTAAAGTCGGTTTAAAAATATAACTATAAATTATACCAGTAAATTCGGTAATAATAAAAATCACTTGTATAACCAAAAATATAACTCCGCATTTATCTCAAACGTCATCTATATTGGAATAATTTCTACATCTGAAAACAAAATATGTATTATTTGCGAAGAATTTAAAATAGTAGGTCTTAATAAAAAAACCATTAATAAGATGGTTGTTAGAAATAAATTTTAATTAATACGCGTAATTACGCTTAATTTTTTTTCTTTACTGCAATTTCTTTTCAAAAGTGGGGTTAAAAATATGTCAAATATAAATGTCAGTAAATTCGGGAATTAATACAAATTTCAAGTGTAACCAAAAATATTATTCTTTATTTATCGCAAACGTCATTTTTATTTGAATAATTTCTACAACTGAACAAAATATGTGTCATTTGTGAAGAATTTTCAATTAGATGGTTGTAATAGAAAACCACTAGTAAGACGGTTGTTAAAACGAAATTTTAATTAAACAGCTTAATTACTTTTATACATTTTTTACTGAAATTTATTTTCAAAAGTGAGGCTCCAAATGTGCGAAGTATGAATTATATAAGAAATTCGTTATTTAAACAAATTTCTAGTAAACATATAACCAAAAATATTATTCCACATTTGATTAAAATATCACCTTTATTGGAATAACTTCTATATCTGAACAATATATGTGTCATTTGTGTAGAATTTTTAATTAGTAGGTTTTAATAGAAAACCGTTAATAAGAAGGTTGTCCGAATGAAATTTAAATTAACAAACGTAATATTCTGCAAAGCATATGTTCTCGGCAGCTTCTATGTAAAGAATGTCTATTTTGAAATAACCTGTTGTGATCATAGGTAATTTTAATAATCCATTTTATTATATTTACAACTTTAAATAGAACGATCTGTATATTATAATATTACATTTAATACTTAAAAAAATATTACTTTTATACCTTTTTTTAACTGAAACTTTCAATAAAAACATGTATAATAATCACTTATAAACAGATTAAGTTAAATAATGCTATAAAAAGTGATAAAATATCTTTATTAAGATTAACGATCGTTTCGTCGCACAAACGGCGACATTTTGCAAAATCATCCACGATAGAAAATATTTTCACATAATTTAAAAACAATAAACATAGTAAACAATGTCACGAGACATGATGCATAATGAAAAACATTGCAAACAAAAAATTAAATTAGCTATTTGCGAGCGTAAATTAATTTTAATATAATTTAAAAAACAATAACATGGTAAACAATGTCACGATACAACATGTATGATGAAAAACATTGCAAAATATAAAATACAAATAAAATTATCTTGGTTATTTGCGAACGTGGATTAATTTTTACCATTATTACTAAAATTACATAGCATCTCTTTCCAAATTTTTAGGTAATTCAAGGGACACTGAATCATTGCAAATATTCTTGTTGCGTAAAAATATCTCTATTGATTCTCGGATTATGGATGGTATATAAAATCTTGATGTATAAATTAACTTGCTATTTTTAAAATCGATCTGTAAAGGTTCTTCGCTGTATAATCTGGCCAAAGCTATGGTTCTTCTGTTGTATTTGGTGTCTGCTATATGTTCTTTGATTCTAGTTTTAAGCTTTCTACTTGTCATACCTATATAAAACTGCTTTGTTCCATATTGTTTGGTGAAAGGTATTTCGTATACTCCTGATAACTGGTTTGACTCAATTGGATCTCTTTTCTTGCATACTATAGTTCATAGAAGGTTTTGCGACTAGGGAGATATTGAATTTATTGAGTTTATATTTCAAACGTTCGAAGAAACCAGGAAAATATTGTAAAGTTGCAGTCAAATTGAAAATGTTGGTATTTTTGTTTCTTTCCTTTAAATGATGAATTCTATTATTTTTCATCATTTTCATTAGCAATTTAAATCATGTCTCATGACATTGTTTACTATGTTTATTGTTTTAAAATTATGTGAAAATATTTTCTATCGTGAATGATTTTGAAAATGTCGCCGTTTGTGCGCCGAAACGATTGTCAATCTTAATAAAGATATTTTATCACTTTTTATAGCATTATTTAACTTAATCTGAAACTTTCTTTCAAAATTAGGGCTAAAATATGTGAAGTATAAATCATGTGTATAATTTCGGTAATTAATGCAAATTTCTAGTAAGTACACAGCCAAAAATATTATTCCGCATTTATTTCAAACTTCATATTTATCGCAAAAACCTACATCTTAACAAAATATGTGCCGTTTGTGAAGAAAATCATTAATCAGATGGTTGTGAGAACGAAATTTTAATTAACAAGCATAATTACTTTTATACTTTTTTAAACTGAAATTTCTTTTCAAAATTAGGGCTAAAATATGTGAAGTATAAATCAGCTGTATAATTTCGGTAATTAATGCAAATTTCTAGTAAGAACACAACCAAAAATATTATTCCGCATTTATTTCAAACTTCATATTTATCGTAAAAACTTCTAGATCTTAACAAAATATGTGCCATTTGTGAAGAAAACCTTAAATACGATAGCTGTCAGATTAAAATTTTAATTAACAAGCATAATTACTTTTATACGTTTTTAAACTGAAATTTCCTTTCAAAAGTGGTGCTAAAAATATTTGAAATATAAATTGTATACGTAAATTTTGTAATTAATACAAATCACTAGTAAGTATATAACTAAAAATATTATTCCGCATTTATTTCAAACTTCATCATTATTAGAATAATTTCTACATCTAAACAAAATATGTGTCATCTGCGAAATTTTTTTAATTAGTAAGTCTTAATAGAAAATATTTCTTAGCATTAAATTTTAATTAAAAAGTAAAATATTCTGCGCAGAGTATGTTCACAGCAGCTCCCGTCTAAATAATGCCTATTATAAAATAAGCTGATGTGATCATAGTAAATTTAATAATCCATTTGACTTAAATTACAACTTTAAATAGAACTAACTGCATGTTATAATACTACTTTTAACACGTAATAAATTTTACTTTTATCCTTTTTTTTTTAACTGAAATTTCCTTTAAAAATTACGGATAAAAATATGCGAAATATAAATTATGTCAGTAACTTTAGTAATTAATACAAGTTTCTAGTAAATGTATAACAAAAATAATGTTCTTGATAAATTTCAAACTGTTCTATTGAAATAACTTCTACATCTGAACAAAATATGTGTCATCTGTGAAGAATTTTTAAAATCATAGGTCTTAGTAGAAAACCATTAATAAGATGATTGTCAGAACGAAATTTTAATTAACAAGCATAATGTATTGCGAAGCATATGTTCTTGGCAGCTTCTAGATAAAAAATGCCTATTTTGAAATAGGCTTTTGTGATCATTGTAAATTTAGTAATCCATTTTATTTAATTTACAACTTTAAATAGTACAAACAGTATAGCATAAAATTACTTTTAATACGTAATAAATATTAGTTTTATACATTTTTTTAAACTGAAATTTTCATTCAAAAGCAGGGCTATAGTATAAATTATGTGAATAATTCCGGTAATTAATACAAATTTCTAGGAAGTATACAACAAAAAAAATGTTATTCGGCATTTATTTCAAACTTCATCTTTGTAGAAATAACTTCTACTTCTTGACAAAATATTTGTCATTTCTGAAGAATTTCTAATTAGTAGATCTCAATGGAAAACCATTACTAAGACGGTTGACAGGATGAAATTTTAATTAACAGGCATAATATTCTGCGAAGCATATGTTCGCGGCAGCTCCCATCTAAAGAATGCCTATTATGAAATAGTCTGATGTGATTATAGTAAATTTAATAATCCATTTGATTTAAAGTACAATTTTAAATAGAACTAACTGTGCATTATAATATTACAGTAGAACCTCGATTATCCGAAGTAACTGGGAACGGTCCTCTTTCGGAAAATAAAAATTTTCGGATAATCAAGAATGCTTCAATTTTAAGATTAAGGAGAAATATATGTAATATTTTTTATTAAGGTAACAAGTGTTTAATAAAAATAAAGCAATAGCAAAATAGAAACAAGAATAAATTACCTGAATTTTAATTTTGAAACTAAGTACTTTTACCTATTTCACAAGGTTATGAAAAATATGTTTTGTTTCTCGCAGTTTCGATTGCCTTTGCTTTGAAGCTCCATCACGGAGTATTTTAATATTATTAGTTCACCAGTATCACAGTCGTTCTGCTGCTCCAGCCATGCCAAACCTTTTGCAAAACATTCAAAAGCTTCAGAATTGCTAATTTGTTCGCTTTCTTCGTTCCACTCCGCAGCCTACTCTGTAGCTCAAGTTAAATTCAAAGGAACTCTAAAAAGGGAAATCGAAAATATTTATATGTACTCGTAGTTCCGAAAGGACAATTTTCACACACGTAATATAATAGTAAATTAAAAAAAAAAAAAAAAAAAAAAAAAAAAAAGCTTTAAAAATGGATTTTAGTTAATCGAGAGTTTCGGTTAAAAGAGTTTCGGATAAAAGAGGTTCTACTTCACTTTTAATGCTTATTAAATATTACATTTATAATTTTTAAACGGAAATTTCTCTTCATAATTAGGGCTAAAAATAAGTGAAACATAAATTATGTCGGTAACTTTGGTCATTAATACAAATTTCTATTATAACCAAAAATATTATTTCTCATTTATCCCAAACGTCATCTTTATTTGATTAATTTCTACATCTGAACAAAATATGTGTCATTTGCATAGATACCGACATCTCTTTATTATTTCGGAGTTCGATCCAAAACAAGCATGTTTTAAACCGGAAAATATACACTGGTGTGCAAAAATTGAGGAGGAAGCAGATAAATTAAAAACCAAATATGGCAACGGAACGGATTGTTTAAATAATTTCGATCATTTGACCCATATTTTCACATCTTGGCGATCTTATGGTAATGGGTATGATTTCGGTTAATGTGGAAATCTTCTGCACGACGATACATTCAAAAAACCATCTCGTCCTTAATTTTTGCACACCAGTGTATATAAGGAAATTTGTCTTCTTTCTATAAAGTACATTTGAGATTTCTTTGATAAAATAAAATTTCCGGTTGGAAACATATTTGTCTTAAATCAGACTCCGGAATAATTAAAAGATGTCGGTATCTATGGTCATTTGTGAAGAATTTCCAATTAGTGGAAATTAATCCAATAGTGGATGATTTAAGATATTACTGGCATGATTTACCTAGTGAGCTATACCTGCTTTCAAATCGTATACAATGTAGTGGCTCAGTCGTGGTTTAGACAGGCTTTAATGAAAGAAAGAAAAAAAAAACAAGTTTTGTTTTCACCGAGACAAAGATGAACTCCTTTTACTATCAAGATATTCTTGGTAATAATTTTGTTTCACTTAAAGATGAACTCATGGATCAGAATTTGGCATTGCTTCAAGATAACGCTTCTATTCGCAAGTAAATGTCCACTTCAGATTGGTTATTTGTAAACAACGTCAAATCTTTGGACATTCCCTCTAAAAGTCCTGCCATAAATCCTTTAGAAAACATGTGGGGAGTCTTGATTCGTCAATTTATGCCATCAGAAAGCAGTTTAATTCGATTGTTGAACTGAAAGCAGCCACTTAGGAAATATGGAAACAAATACCCATTTCCAAAAGTATAAAACCTGGCCAAATCCTTCCCAAAGCACCTTTTGAAAGTCATCAGTGCCAATGTGAAACTAAGAAAGTACTAAATATTAATGTGCAAATCATTTAAATGTGTAATTTAGATTTTAAATAAACTGGCACTAAACTTTTTTCCACGAAATTGTATTATCTAGAAATTAATTTTTTCTTTTCTTAAAAAAACAACAACATATTTTTCTAATTTAAAACAAATAACAAATCTTGTATAACATTTACATATATAATTTTGAAATGATATTGTTTTCTTTATTAAAATAAGAGCTTTGCTGCTTTTGTTGGTGGTCCTAAACTTTTTTCCAGCACTGAATATTAATAATATTACTTTTAATCTATCTATATTATAAAGGACAAACGCATCTGTGCGTAACGCATACGTCATTCTGCGAATGGCAACACTTTCAAATTTGAAATGAATTTTCGTTTTGCAGTTTTCGCTACTGAAAATTCTTAAACTTCTACACATCGCACATTTTCAGTTTTTACACCGCCGTATAAGGAAAAAAATGTACTTATAAACGCAATTTGTTTTAAGACTGAGCCTCAATTTATTTTTGAGATAATTTTTAGTGCCAATTTGGTAATTGTGGCAACAGAAGTACTCCTTTTCTTTTAAAAGTAAAGAGAAAATAGTAGATTACTTATTTTTTTGTTGCCATTTCCTTATAAAAATTGAAATTAAAATACATGATGTGCCAAAAATGCCGTATGTTATAAATTCCGGTGAATTTTGGTTTTATTTCGTTTCTATTCATCGATTAAATGTTTCTTAGTTTATAGCGAAAATATTTTACGAACGATACAACACTTTTTCTTTGCGAAAACGTATTTTAAATAATTGTCTGACTTTCCTTCACAATTACTTATTTCATATCAGAAAACTGAAAGAAAGCAATTTTATTTATCCGTGTGTAATGATATTTTCCGAATTTTGAAAAAATGATTCCTGATAAAACATGGAGCTATTATAAACAAAAACAAGTGAAGGCATATGTAACATTAAATACCTGATTCTTTTTTGCCGATCTTCTTGAATTACGATATTACTTTTTGTTGTGTTTGTGTATTATTCTGCGATGATGACGTCATTCGAATACCTTTCTATAGATGTAAGACTGATTACAAAATTTACGAATTCTAGAAGCTCTATATCAGTGTTGAATTCAGTGTTATTTTCATGCTTCCGGGGGGGAGGGGGAATTCCCCCCCAAGAGCAATGAGATCCCCCCCGAGGGAGAAAAGTGTCTGAATTCAACACTGCTCTATATAGATGCTGTTTAAGACTGGAATATAAAAGTGGAATGTTTTAGACGATGCAAATGACGTCATTTTATAAAAAATCGTGTTTTTTAATTCTTAAAACTGAAATATGTTTTGTAGAAGTTGTCATGTCACCCAGTTGCTTTGAAATTCTTCTCATGTGAAAAAACTTCTTTTAAAAATAACGTAATTGAAATCACAAGCTGATAAAGCGCAATGTTTTACAAAAATTTACAGTGTTTTTACAGAAGAGCAGTGGCATACCATGTGCATGCTCAGTTGGGAAGCCTTTATTCAAAAAATAGTGACATATATTCAAGAACTTGATGATTATCGCCTGGATTAATTCGCTTCATCGAGTTATACATGCAAACAATGAGGACCTTGGCAATAATTTGAGGTTTTAAATAATATCAGGTTCCCCATGTTTTTGTCCAAAATTCTCTTGACTAATAAAATTTTACTGCTATTCTTTAAGACATCCCAGCAAAGAGGAAATTGCTGGACAGCAGCAAGATAGGTGCTGGCAACGATGGAGAAGTGCTGGCTGATGGTCTACCACTGCATGATTACTGCTGGATAGCTTCAGTCAACTTTGCTGTTGGAATTCATCAGATAAAAATCTGGTGGGCATCCGTTTTATCTCATGCGCTGGCCCACCACTACATGGAAGTGCACGAACTTTTGCAGTTTTATTGCTGGGAGCCCTTACGCTAGGTGGCGCTGCGAATATCGAAGACATTGAGCATTTTAACACAAATCTGAAATGAATATCTTAACACAAATTAAGCTGTGAAGCTATTTTTTTTTTTAGATTGTAAAAAATACCACTGCCACCAACAAAATAAATAAGCAAATGAATAAATAAATAAATTCTTTAAATTTCCACGCAATTTTTTTCTCCTTAAATCTGGTTTTGCTAGGTTACAAAGGATTTCGGTTTTCATAATTTACGCAGTTCAGAATCAATAATAATAAAAAAAAAGTATAAAATATATAGAATTTCTATACAATAGAATAATTTCTATACCAGTTTAATGATTGGGAACGTAAATCACAAAAGAAACAAACTTGAAATAGTGTAATAAGAGCTTGAAAATTACGAGCAGTCGTGGCGTACGCTGAAAGTACTTGTTCATGTCCGATCACGAAAACTAAACAGCATCGAGCGCGGTCAGTACTTGGGAAGGTGACCACATGGAAACCGGTGAAATTTCAAATATTTCTATAGACACTTCTACAAATATTTCAATAGCTGTTGGTGAAACTAGCTTATAGAAAAAAGAGCCATAATTATATAATACTTTGTTTTTTTTATAGAATTCTATAAGAAATTTTTGTAATGGAAAGTGCTTGGCCAGCAAAGGAATAGCAGTGGAATAGGTGCTAGCACTGCAGGAAAAGTGACGGATTGAAGTAATGTGATGGCATACCAGTGCTGGCCTGCTGTTGGCCATCGATGATGGGCCGGCTGCATTCCGTTCGTACACATTTGTACAGGTTTAAGTAATAGCACCATTGCACTTTACCGCTGATGGCAGTGCTGGCTGCCATCTTTTTTCCAGCTGATGGCCCACTGTTTCTTTCTTTGCTGGGATTCTACTATAATTTTATTAAAATAATAAAATTTGCTTAATTCATTTTTTTATAATTTTATATAATTTATAAATTTAAAACACAAGGCTATATTTTAATCATCTGTCCTGAGCCTTCTACTGAGATGGTTTAACTTTTTTTTTTTTTTTTTTTTTTTTTTTTTTTTTAATTGGAAGCTTTTCATTTGTATATGTGCCCGCACTAGCCGTTTTTTTTTTAAATATCCCCACTTTAATATTTTAATTTAAAAATTATTTTATGAAATGTCTTCAAAATGGTTGTAAATAGATAGATTATTGCAGAATTGATAGAATAATGAGGTTTATTTATCTTTATTCATGCCATGAACTTTCTACTGAACCAGTTTTACTAATATTTTTTTTTAAGTGAAAGATGTTCATTTGTAGCTAGCTGTTTTTTTTACATTCTAATTTTTATACTTTAATTTTAAAAGAATTTTATGAAATTTCCTTCAAATGGCGGTAAGTAGCTTTCATTATTCCAGAGAAGAGAGAAATAATGAGGTTTATTTCTCTTTATTCATGCCATTTCCTAATAAAACTTAAAAAAAAAAAAAAAAAAAAAAAAAAAAAAAACATTTTTTTTTAAGTTTGTATAGTTTAAATTTTGTCGTATAAGGTTTCGGCGCAAAATCCCATTAGTGACATGCTGCGCCAAAATATTTTTATCGGAAAATGACGTGCTGCTTTTGAAAACACGCATTTTTCCTCATAGCTTTCCATTTTTTTTCTTCTGCGTGTGTACTGATACTAAGTTTGAGATACTAGAAGAAATGCTTAAGTAAGTGAATATGAAGTCATATTTAAAAGAAAATGATCATCTAGCCAGTATAAGATGCATTTTTTATTGTAACTAACTTTGTATGTTTATTATAAATTAATTAAGCAGTTCATTCTTAAACATTTTCTTTCGTCGAAATTCAACGGGTTACAACTTCTATAGCTAAAAATATAATTCCACATTTATCTCAAACGTCATCTTTAATGAAATATCTTCTACGTCTGAACAAAATATGTGTCATTTGTGAAGAATTCCTAATTAGTAGGTCTTAATAGAAAACCATTAATAAGATGGTTGTCAGAACGAAATTTTAATTAACAAGCATAATACTTCTTCGATGAATGTATTCTCGGCAGCTTGCATCTGAAAAATATCTAGTTTTAAGTAAACTGATGTGATCATAGTAAATTTAATAATCCATTTTATTTAATTTGCAACTTTAAATCGAACTAACTGCATATTATAATTCTGATGTACAGTCGCGGAAAAGAAAAAGTAAACACTCCCTACTAACTCCTCAACAAATTATCGTAGAAGAAAGTTACTGGTCCCGAACGATTTGAAATAAAGTCTACTTTTAAATGATGTATATTAGGGGGGCGGGGGGGCATCTACATATTAAACTTCATTGTTTTCAATGGTAATACCCAATTTTAACGAGATATTTCAAATCTTCGGTTCAAACTATGCCCAGACACCAAATTTCAAGTCATTTGAATGATAAGTTTTTGAACTGTAAACATTCAAAATTTAGTGCTTCTAATGTTAAGTTACATTTTCATATTTTTATTAATATCGCCTGAAATTATATTTCTAATGTGCTAATTTTTTGTGTAGCAATAATACTAAAATACCCTAACATAAATTCATTGAATTAGCAGTTTTTATAATTTTATGATATGAATTTTGAAATTAATGTTCGAAAAAATTATGAATTGCAACCTACAATTTTTTTGATGGATTTAGATTTATTAAGTCCTGCTTTATGGAAATCCAAAGTTTCACATTTTTCTTCCAAGTAGTTTTCAAATTATGCTTTAAAAACGGCAAAATGATGGTTGAAGGGGCCGTCTATGATAGAAGTGAATAGATTTTTAGAAATTTCTTATGCTATTCTGTAATCTAGCAATCTTCAATGAATGTTTGAGTGGCGCTTAAGATGCCTTGATCAAGAAGGGGGTTCTCTCCGTTAACAATCGAGTACCGAACTTCAATTTGGATACAGCCCCTAAAATACCCACGTTTTAAAATAATTAATTTCTGTGAAACTTATCGTACGAATTGGATAAAAATTTGTTTTTTGGCTAATTGAAGAGTGTAGAGTTTATTTATACTGTCAGAATTATGTACTGCTATCGAAAAAAACAAAGTTATGATTCGTTTTAATATGTAGATGGCTCCCTAAGCAAATTTTATATACATCATTTAAAAGTAGACTTTATTACCAATCATGTGGTACCAATAACTTTCTTCTACGATAAGTTTTTGCAGAATTAGTAAGGGGTATTTACTTTTTTTTTCCACGACTGTATATAGACAATAAACTGAATTTAATAAATTAAATAAAATAAGCATGAAATTAAAAAAATATATTTTTTAAAAACAACTCTTATTTTTTAAAAACAACAAACAAGAATTATAAATTCTTCTTGAAAATCACGCCTATTTTTTTTTTTACTGCAATTCAAATTTCCCCCCAAAAATTTCCTTTTCAAAACATTAATTTTGTGCAGTCCCCGATATATCACCAAAATAATATCAGGTTCCCCATGTTTTTGTCCAAAATTCTCTTGACTAATAAAATTTTACTGCTATTCTTTAAGACATCCCAGCAAAGAGGAAATTGCTGGACAGCAGCAAGATAGGTGCTGGCAATGATGGAGAAGTGCTGGCTGATGGTCTACCACTGCATGACCACTGCTGGATAGCTTCAGTCAACTTTGCTGTTGGAATTCATCAGATAAAAATCTGGTGGGCATCCGTTTTATCTCATGCGCTGGCCCACCACTTGGCGATATATCACCAAATTTGGCGACCAAAATGAGTCACCAAAAGTGACGCCAACTTGGCGATATCTCTAATATTTCGCCAAATTCCCATAGACTTCCATTGTAAACCTACTTGCTTATAGAAAATCAACAAATTGAGATACTTCAATGCAACAAAAACTACTATTAGCTTAAGGGATTATATTAAATTTTTCTTTGATGTCCTAAGTAGGAATTCACTGGTACGAAAAACAAATTTTTTATATTATTTGTTTATTAGAAGAACACTTTTTGGAATAAATCAAAAATATCAAATTAATCCACAGTTTGACTAAACTTCATAATAAAAAAGCAATAGACAGAAATGAGATGTTAATTAATAAGAAGAACTAAAACTAATTCCAAATAAATGTTAATTTAGAAAAGTATTTTGAGGCTTTTATGCTCACTTCATACGCTCATTTCAGTATTCATTTGAAGTTTTGAAATTTTTAGAAACCATCTTAACACATTTATATCTTGAAATTGACCATCATGTCAAATTCCAAGCTTCTTGTCTAACAGGCTACTGCCTCTCTGGTGTTAGTGGCACCAACATAAAATGCCGAAACAGAGTTGATATAGAATGTCTCGAAAAATGTTGAAATAGAGACTGTCACCATTAATTTGCCAACAACAATAACCTTGAAAGCGGTTGGTATTTCCTAATATTCTATAGAAAACGGAATTTAGATGTTTTTAAAGGCTTTCTTGTTGTTCCTGCTAACCAGGTGGTAGTGACACCGGCATAAAATATAGCCCGTATAGGATCAGGGACTATCACTCTTGATTCGCAACAATTAACTTCTGTAATCGGTTTATTATTTCCTGAGATTCCAAAGAAATCGTAATTTAGGACACTTTTAGAATGCTTTTCGCTCCTTCCCTTCGCTTCACCCCTTTCAATTTCGAATTTATTTACGACTGTTCTTAGAGGACATTTTTATTTTATAAGTAACTACCGTGCTATATTTAAAGTTTCTAGCCTCTTCAGTACCGCAGAAATCGCAATTTAGAAACTTTTTTGCTCCTGCAACACTCAAGGGGTTGTGGCACCGACATAAAATATAGCTTATGTTTGAGCAGGTTCTGTCACCATCAATTAGCAATCGTTATGTTTCAAATCGGTTTCGTATTTCATACGATTGCATAAAAATCGTAATTTTGAACGTTTATAGAACGCTTTTCGCTCACTTCATCATTTTAAATTTGGAATTTTCTTTCGACAATTCTTAGAAATCATTTGCATCTTTGAAGTTAATTACCATTCCAAATTTAAAATGTTAGACCTTAACACCTCTTAAAAACAAAAAACGCAATTTAGAACATTTTTGCTCCTGTAACCCCCAGGTGGTAGTGACAACAACGTAAAATATAGGCTATGTTGGAGCGGAGACTGTCACCATCAATTAGAAGCCATTACTTGTAAAATCGGTTTATATTTCCTAAGATTGCGTAGAAATCGTTATTTAGAACGTTTTTGGAACGCTTTTCGTTTATTAACACCCCATTTAAATTTCAAATTCTTAAGGAACTCTTCTCAGAGAGCATTTACATCTCATAAGTAATTACCATGCAAAATTTCAATTTGCTAGCCGCTTCAGTATCACAAAAATCACAACTTAGAACGGTTTTTAAAGTGCAACCGGAATGTTGTAGTGACGCCGACATGAAGCCCGTATTTGAGCAAGGACTGTCATCATCAATTTCCAACCATTACTTTTGAAATCGGTTGGGTACTTTCTGAGATTGCGTAGAAATTGCCATTTAGTACGTTTTTCAGAACTCTTGTCTCGCATTTTCTCCCCTTTTAAAATTCGAATTTTTTAAGAAATGTTCTTAGAGTTCATTTATATCTTATAAGTAACTACCATTCCAAATTTCATGGTTCTAGGCCCTTCAGTAACACAAAAATCGCATATTCCAACTATTTTTTGCCCCTGCACCTCCTTTGGGGGTAATGGCAACGACATAAAATGCAGCCTATCTTGGAGCAAAGGGTGTCACCATCATTTTGACAGCATTATTTTTTTTAAATCGGTTTGATACTTCTTGAGATTGCGTAAAAATGGCTTTTTAGAACGCTTTTCACCCCTTTTAAATTTCGAATTTTTTAAGAAGTGTTCTTAGAGATCATTTATATCTAATAAGTAACTACCATGCCAAATTCCATGTATCTGGGCCCTTCAGTAACATAAAAATTGCAATTTCGAACTTTTTTTGCTCCTGCACCCTCTTTAGGGGTAGTGGCACCGACATAAAATGTAGCCTATATTGGAGCAAGGCTTGTCACCATCATTTTGACACCATTATTTTTTAAATCAGTTTGGTACTTCCTGAAATTTCGTAAAAATCGCCATTTAGAACGTTTTTTAGAACGCTTTTCGCGCATTTTTATCCGTTTTTAATTTCGATTTTTTAAAGAAATGTTTTCAGAAATCATTAGTATCTTATAAGTAACTACCATTCCAAATTCCATGTTTCTAGGCCCTACAGTAACACAAAAATCGCATTTTTAGAACGTTTTTTGCTCCTGCACCCCCTTTCGGCCAGTGGCACAGACATAAGATAGCCTATGTTCTAAGTTGGATTCACACAATGCTTTTCATATCATTACTTTTGGAACCGGTTCGGTAGTTCCAGATCTTACCTCCTACAAATAAACAATTTTTACCTCTTTATAATATTAGTATGGATTAACATTATAAACTATTAACTGATAAAAGCGCTTTTTAAAAAATATATTACACTCTTCCTTTTATAATTTATAATTTAGTTCCAACTTTTTAGTCTTTGTAATGTATCACTGTTGCAGTTTCACAGCGATTTGACATATTTTACACTGAAAAAAATGGGTACTCAAAATTGAGTAAAAAGTACTCAATTTTAAATGCGTGACATACTCAAAATAGCTCCGATCCAAATGTACTCAAAATTGAGAAACACATGTACTCATTTTTGATCTCACGGTTGTGTTCAAATATGAACCATATGTACTGCCCCCCCCCCCCACCCCGGAACCTACAAATTAAAGTAAAAATGTACTAACATTTATTTTCCGTTCTAAATTATTAACAAGAAACGTTTAATTGATTATTTATTAAGAAAAATAGCAAAATTATTAGCAGGATACCCAAATCGAATATTTTTATAACATGAGCTTTATTTGTAAGCATTTTTAAATTATTTTAAAATACTGTGCATAATTTAATATTTGAAATATCATGAACATCTTTTATGCCACCCTAAATGAAATAAACCATTACAGGGTACAAAATTATCGTTTTATTTGGGTTTGATAACATGGGATGTTTCAAAATTGAGAAAACATATGCTCATTTTTGATCCAAACATACTCAATTCGAGTACATCGATTTACTCATTTTTGAATGCTTCCTTTTTTTCATTGTAGAGAGCATTTATGGGCGCATCATTAAATCTATTGCTTTTTCAACTCCCATACAATTGTAAGTTATGGAAAATACGAGGATGTATCAATAAGTTTTTGCCCTCACGTAGAAATAATTGATGGAAAATTTTGAAATTGCTACATTGTATTAGTCCTTTTCTATACAGTCAGTGTGCACAGTAACACATTTCTGGAAACGGTATTTGAAAGAGAGATGGGAGGATATATTCCGGGAGGCGCAATAGTTGACCCAAAGGGGGGTATTTTTATAACTTTTGCGGACATCATTCATGCTCCCAGGAGGGCAAATTTGGGAGCAGGGGCTCGGGAGTGCATAGCATGAATAAGTGGTCACAGGCCTTTCCTAGAATATGTTACATGTGGGGGACGGCAAAAGTTAGAAAATCCCCCCTCCTTTGGATCTACTATTGCGCCTCCTGGAATACATCCTCCCCCCTCTCTTTGAAGTACCGTTTGCAGAAATGTCTTACTGTGCACGGTGACTGTATAGAAAAGGACTAATAGAATGCATCAATTTCATGAATTTCACTCGATTATTTCTATATGAGGGCAAAAACTTATTGATGCACCCTCGTATATGGGGAGTCATCACCCGTGGTGGCCTCATTGATAAACACCCTAAAATTAATGTATTAAATTATAGTAAATTTCTGAAAATATTAAAAAGTTGTGTCGTCATCGAAAACACACTTATGTGCAGGTTTTTTTTTTATATACATAATTCTATTCTATTAGGAAGTGAGTTAAAAATCGATTGCAAAATCCCATCTTTACATATAGATGTTTATGATAAGTTTATGATAAAATCTTAATATGATAAAAGCTTAAAAGTTCTTTGGGTTAATAAAAACCGCCGTGGTGAGCGGCCTCTTTCCGTCTGCGGTCCTTTAACCCCTTCAGGACGAGCGTCTTTTACAGAATTTTTAATCTTTTACCAACGGTTTTTTAAAACAGAAATTTTTGCCAAATAGAATCGGAAATATGCTCGGATTAAAAAAGATAAAATTTACAATAAAAATTTACTGGTGAGAATAATCACGAATTGTAAGCACCTTATGACACGTATACCCGTTGCTCGTCCCCAAGGGGGTTAAGCTTTTCTTCTCTTATTCCGACTCTTTTGCAGAAGCCAGGTTCATAGGTCCCCAGCTACGTCCCGAGTATAAAATACTCTTGCGGAAGCCAGGTTGAAAAAAAAATCAAAAATTAAAACCTGACAAATTTAAAAGGGATTAAATTAAGGACACCAAAAAGTGGGAAAGATGGGCTAGGGGCTCTGAAGCTACCAAACGACCGCTGCTGCTTCGAGCTTATTATTAGTCAAAAAAATTATTTTAACGAAACTATTTCAACTTAACCCACACTGTAAAAAAATCCGAACAGTATTCCTGTAGGAATCGGAAAAATAGTTGCCCTTATCATACCGGAAAATTTTCCGACCCAGCTCGGAATAAAATCCGTAAAAAAGGAAATATTCATTAAAACGGTACTTTACGGATTTTATTCCGATTTTACTCATTTTATTCCGAGCTGGGTCGGAAATTTTTCCGGTACGATAAGGGCAACTATTTTTCCGATTCCTACAGGAAATCTGGTCCTTTTTTTTACAGTGCATATTGGACCACACCGATTAAATATTTTTGAAAATTTTTAAAACTTCAATTATATCATTAATATGGTGTAATTAAGTAGATACTAGCAAAATTTTGAAAAAAAGTTTTTAATTTTTTAAGTAATTAGCTGTCCTATAAACAGGACATGTTAGTAGGACACATAGTAAGGACATATAAAATGCATATATAAACTAATTTTAGGAGCAAATATTTTGTTTTACTTTAAAAATACTGTTTATTTTGTACAAAAATACTCTATGGTTTCTCTAATAAAAAGAAAATAATAACGGTAAAATTCTAGATTATAAGATCACAATTCTTAGAGAATTTTTTAAATAGATTTTTTTCAATTAAATTTTAATTGGTTACTTGTTTTTTTATTTATATGTTATACTTTTATGTATTTTAAAGACGTCATAACAAAATGCATCCAAAAAATCTTTACCAATTTTATTTTAAAAAGTGTTTTATTAGCTGTCCTATTTATAGGACAGCGGTCCAATATGGGTTAACGAAACTATTTCAACTAAGTCATACAAAAATCTTTAAACTTAGGTTTTTTTCCTGTCACAATCATGTAGAATTGGATATAGATAACATTAAGTAAAACTCGTTAGGTAATGTTATTCACTACACTGTTACAATTTTCTTAAATCAAATATTTTATAATTAAAATACATATAATGCACAGATAATTGTACAAAAATTACTTCCAGGTACATAAATATAATATATAAAATACATCAGAAAAACCCAAAACGTTTTCAATCATTATAAGGCCGCCATCAGTAGGATTTAAATATTGTTATTATTTCTTTTGCGATTATTCGAGAATTGTCCAGAAGAAAACATTGTAATTTAAATTTAAATATTGTACGTCAGGTGAGATACCAGATAAAGTTATTCAATTTTCAACAACATTTAAATCCTACAGATGACGGCCTTATAATCACTGAAAACGTTCTATGTTTTTCTGATGTATTTTAAGATAATAATTAAAAATCTTATGATACTAATCAGCGTACATGTAAATAAAAACTATATTAAAAATACATTACAAATAATTCCCAACGTTTCGTGCTCATTCTAACGAGCACATCATCAGGGGAGAGAGTCCTTGACCTCCTCGGAGCGAAGTCTCCAACATCACATTCACGACATCACAACCGAGTTGTGATGTTGGAGACTTCGCTCCGAGGAGGTCAAGGACTCTCTCCCCTGATGATGTGCTCGTTAGAATGAGCACGAAACGTTGGGAATTATTTGTAATGTATTTTTAATATAGTTTTTTTTTTTTTTTATTTACATGTACGCTGATTAGTATCATAAGATTTTTAAATATTAAATTTTGACAGCATAAGTCCAAGTTTTTCTTATTTTAAGATATTTTAATTTGTATTTTAAATATCTTTATATTATATTTATGTACCTGGAAGTAATTTTTGTACAATTATTTGTGTTTTATATGTATTTTAATTACTTAACTCAGGGTGAATATAGCACTAGAATTTTAATTTTAATTTATTTAAATACAGTAGAACCTCGATTATCCGAAGTAATTGGGGCCGACCATCTTTCGCAAACCGAAATTTTCGGATAATCGAGAATGCTTCAATTTTAAGATTAAGGAGAAATATATGCGCTACTTCTTATTATGGTAACAAGTGCTTAATAAAAATAAAACAATAGCAAAATAGAAACAAGAATGAATTACCCGAATTTTAATTTTGAAATTATGTACCTTTTAAATATATCACAAATGTTTGAAAAAATGTTCTGTTTGTCACAGTTTCAATTGCCTTTGCTTTGAAGCTCTATCACAGAGTTTTTTAATATTATTAGTTCACCAATATCACAGTCTTCCTGCTGCTCCAGCAAAACATTCAAAAGTCCAAAACATTCAAAAGCTTCAGAATTGCTAATTTGTTCGTTTTCTACGTTCCACTCCGCAGCTTACGGAAGCTCAAGTTAAATTCAAAGAAGCTCTAAGCAAGGGCACCGAAAATGTTTATATATACTCGTAGTTCGTTGAGGACCGCTTGCACGCAAGAAATATGATTGTTAAAAAAAAAAAAATAGCTTTCAGAATGGATTTTGCACACAAGAAATGTGATCGTAAAAAAAAAAAAAAAAAGCTTTAGTAATGGATTTTGGTTAATCAAGAGTTTCGGTTAAAAGAGTTTCGGATACAAGAGGTTCTACTGTATTTTACGTCTTACATTTTCCGTTAATTAATCGGTAGGTAAATTATTTTTCTTCTACCATGTTAATCATAATGTTTTTAAACTTAACTAAGTTTCAGTATGTATAAGATGATATGCTAATTAACTAAAGGGATAAGCGAAAGAATTTTTATACAATATCGGGACTTAAGGGGGTTCCCCCGTGTGACGGCCTATATTTTAAGCATTATTTGGGAATTTTTTTGACGACAAATGAAAAAATAGAACTTTGAGCTTTTTTATCATACACTGTAAAAAAAATTCCGCAACGTTCCTGGGGAAAAATGGGCAGCTGAGTTGCCCATTATTTCCAAGAAACATTTCTTGAAAATGACTGGAACTTTACTGTATATGTTAAAAACATTCTACAGAAATGCCAGTAAGTTTCCTGCGAAATACCAGGAATATTTCTGTTGACAGCAAAACATTACTGACATTTCACAGCATGCGGGATCCGCAGACGATTTTTACATTTCCAGTTGACAATTTTCGCTTTATTATCATTATTTGTTGGAATGAAAAAATATTTTGAAATTGACATCAAAATTATTATTTATAATTTACACGAAAAAATAAATTTTCAGTTAAAATTCAATAAAGTAAATATATATATGATATATTGTTTTTGAACTTTGCTTAAAATATAAAAATATATAAATGTAAATAATAATTAGAAAAAAAATCTAGACATAAAATATTTTGGATTTTCGTCAGTAATTATGTTAGTTTACAAGTTAGATAAAATACATATAAATTTTCATGAAAAAAAAAAAATCCTAAACGTAATTGTATATTTTTTCCGAAAAAAAAAAAAAATTCAAATTTGCAGCAATTCAAAGTGTCAAATATATATCAAATTTAAATCAAATTGTAAAGTGTTAAAATATAAAATTAATTAAAAAGGAAAAAAAAAAGTCAAGAGGTAGCATCGAACTCGGGCCGTACGGGTGGCGTGCGAGCCTTCTGCGTCCACACCACGAAAGACACATTGAGAGCTGCAAACTAATGGGTATTTGAAACGTATGCTAAACCTCGGCATCTAATTTCTGAAAATCTAAGGCCCATTTGAAGAAATCCTTTCACAAGAATAATTAGAGATTAGAACTCTAAAACATACTTTAAATTAATCAAAATCGGTGAGAATCATGTTTGATGGTCCCCTGGTTAATGGAGATCCAAATAATAGGTGTATTTTTTTTACACGGTCTGCTCGTTAAACATTCCACAGACAAGTACGAGAGATAATCTCTTAGCGATGTCACAGAGGTATTGTATTTTCATCTGAATCGTCTTGACTATAGAGACTTAAAGGATTATGTCGTCTATTGATTTATTTGCATTCCATATTGATTTTTTTACATTCATTTAAGGAATTCGTTTTCGACACTCGCGCGCGAGCAACGGATTATAGCAAAAAAATAATAAATGGCGGCCGCAGCGTTTTGCTGTTTCCAACTTTTGTTCAGGAACGTTTCAGATAAGAAAACCAGAATTTCACAGGAAAGAGCTAAATTATTCTGAAAACCTGAGAAAAGGCGAAATGTTCCTGGATTTTACATGGAACGTTACCATTTTTTTTTTTTTTTTACAGTGTACATTTATTTCTATTTCAAGAATACGTAAAACAAATTTCAAGCAAGAATCTTTATTAAAACATAAGTTATACCACTCTGAAGACGACTGCCTCCAAAAAAAGGACGCTTCACTTCCTCCACGATTTTGGCTGATTGGCTTACCTGAAAGAAAGATTAAAAAAAAAAAAAAAAAAAAAAAAAAAACGGCGTTTAAATCTGTAAACCTAAAGGCATCGAATGAACTAGAATCAATTGAATATATTAAAAATTGGGTTTTTGGCAGACTTTTGAAAAAAAAAAATTCATATTTCAAATGAAAATCAAATTTCAAAGTAATTGCTTAAGAGGCGCAAAGGCCAACATAGTGAAAAAGATTCCATGCCGGGAATCGAACCCGGGCCATCAGTATATAGCGCACAGACGTTCTATCGACGCCTGGAAAAGTTCTCACTATTATATGTTGGCAAGGCTACAAACGCAGCACAAGATGGAATATTTAACGTGAGCCACCACCCTGGGGCGAACACGAAACTTAATTAAATCCAGCATTGATGGAAACTATATTAATATATGGAACACTATTATATCTTTGCAAGGCTACAAACGCAGCACAAGATGGAATATTTAACGTGAGCCACCGACCTGGGGCGAACACGAAACTTAATTAAATCCAGTATCGATGGAAACTATATTAATATATGGAAATATCAATACATATAATAGTGAGAAATTTTTCAGGCTGAGTATCGTTCCATGTGGTTTAGTCGGTAGAACGTCAGTGCGCTATACTGATGGCCCGGGTTCGAGTCCCGGCATGGAATCTTTTTCACTATGTTGGCCTTTGCGCCTCTTAATCAATTACTTTGAAATTTGATTTTCATTTGAAATATTGTATGCAAGGCGAATGCTTCTCTCTGGAATAATTTCCATGCATTAATATTCAAATTTCATGTTTTTTCGTTACGAAAAAAAGTAGAAATGTTCGGATTTTTCGGATGATCCTAGTTCACTCCTTGCGTCTACATGTGCTGAGTCTACTCCATAAATTTCAAGTGAATCGGTGAAACCGTTCTCGAGATATGATGAAAGAAAGTTTGAAAAACAACGTTTTGATAAAAATGCGTTTCAAGTACGTTAAAACTATGAAAATCTCAAGTTACCGTCAACATGCGACTGTTCTATAGAACATTCTTTCCTCTTCCTCTTGGAGGTCTTTCAATGCGGATTGCTCTGCTTTTGCTTCCATTCTGGCATTTTTCGAAACGCCACTCGTGCGCCGTTCGGAGTGAACCCATCACACGGGAGAACCACCTTAACATTAATTTCATCATTCCGCACCAATTGTGGAAAAGGAAATTTTTACTCTTATTATTATTTAAATGATTATTCAGAAAAACTAGCTTATTTTTTTTTATGTCGATATAATTGTTAAACTACCGTTTTATGAAAGAAACGTCAAATGATTCCTTTAGAAGAAAAAATCTCTCACACAAACGTTAAGCTTAAATCTTCAATAAATCAACTTGAGGGAGCACAGGATCTTTAAACTTTCAAAAAATCAGTTTTTGTTTTTTGTTTTATTTTGAAAATTTAAAATTTCTGAACAATATGCAAGAAAAACCCATTCAGAAATCTGTATTATTTCTTGAGTTATAATCATTTATAGACAGACGCAGTGTTGCCAGATGGGCTACTTTTTTTAAATTCAGATTCCTGATTGGCACCAATTTTTTGAAATGGTGAAATGCCACTTATTTAATGAGATATTAATTAAGGCGAAAACAAAAGGAATTTTAACGTTTCAAAAAAGGGTGCCAATCAAGAAATCTGAATTTTAAAAAAGTAGCCCACTGACAACACTGGACAGACGGTGAGTATAATTGAAGTTCCGTGGATATAGGATTTTTTCTCAGATTAGTAAATTTGGAGTTTGCGCGCACTGTTACTCTTTCAAACTATATAAGCTACAGCTTTAAAAAATTAATCAAATTACGTTTATTTATAGTCTACATGCTAAAACCAAAAACATTCACATATTTTGGTTATTTAATTTTTTATCCTTGGAGAAACTGAAAATATTTTTTAATTTTCTGAATTTTTTTGTATTTTGTGCTAAAGATAAATTTTAAACAAAACTTTTTGTGCATATTTTGGTTTTAAGGCTGTTCTCAAATCCAAAGGGTCAACTTTCTGACATAAGTTTTAATTTATTTTTGTTCGGAAACTCATGAAACTGGAAGGTGTTGTTATATAGAAACAATGTCATCGAACTGTTTTTTCCGTTTTCTTGTAAACGCAATAGATCTTTCAGAAAATACTGCCAAAGTTGACATTTTGAACCGAACTTCCGAACAAAAGAAGAAAATCCAGTCAATAAGGGGAGAAAAATGCCGTGTCACGTGATCAAAATCCTTTATAACTCAATAGGTAATTTATGTATCAAAAAATGGAAAAAGCAGTTCGATTTCAAATTGCTTCCATGGTCAGGCTTTCCAATTTTATATCTTTCCGTTAAAAAATGAATTTGTAAATGTGTCAAAACGTTTTGTGCTTGTTGAGCAAAGCAGTTGAGAACAGCCTATTTCATTCAAAGAATGTTTTCTATATGCATAATTTAGAGTATTATGCGCGCAGCTGTTAATGATTTTAATGCACGCGTTAGTGAGATGAATTTTAAAATTTAAAATTTAAATATTAATTTTGCATATACAACATTTATTTTTCTGGATCATATAGCTAAGTATACATACTTTAGACGGAATGGAAAAATAAGATCTCAGTTTCATGTTATTTCTGTTTTGGTCCTTTGAAAAAGACAATGTTTTTGATCTTTTCGACAAACTCAAAGGTCCTGTGCCTTTTAAATAAAGAGTGTAATTAAAATGTACCTAACTTTTGTAAATTTTAATGTTTATACAGAACCTTTTAAGTTTGTATATATATATTGTTAAAGCTATAAAAATTGTTTATTTATAACGATTAAAATCATGTTTCATTTTGTATAGTTTCTTCTAATCTTAGTAAATAGAAGATATTGCTGTTTTTTCAAGGATAAAATTACGCTATTTTTAGATGTGTTCGTAATTGTATAAATACTTATCACCTATAGTCGTCGTCTGGTCCGTCCGTCTGTCTGTCTGCCCGCATATAATAGTGCAAAAACTACTCAACCGAATTGTTTGAAATTTAATATATAGAATCGTTGTAAAATTTTGTCGTGTCATTTCAAATTTTATTAAAATCGAATCAAAACTTAGAAATATATCAATAAAAGTTCTATTAAATCCTATCATACGTAATGAATTCAATGATATCCCATGATAGGTCATGATTCTAGGTTGTCATGGTGATGACCTCCTATTTTAGACGTAGTCCTATTATTTTTGTATGACTGAATTTAATATACAGGGTGCAATATGTTATCTATCGCCGACCTTTAATTTCTCAACCGTTGGTCGCAGATATATAGTTCAAATTACAAAACATTTCAAATGAGGTAAATATTCATGTTGTGGCATTATTAAAAGTAAAAAATCAATTTTATAAAAATTACGAAATCTAACTTTTTATACGGTCCCCAGTCCCTATAGTTATATTTAGTAAAAGTTTACACATATCTTAACAGATATAACACAAAAAGTTTGACATCAGTATACAAAAATTGACACAGTTATTAAATATGAAAGTTTGAGATTTTTGCACATGATTTTGTCTTTCATTGAGGGATCAGTTAAAAGATGAATTAAAGTAATTCGAGATCAAAATCAGGGTGCAATTCAACTGCTACTTATCTAGTCCTTAGTGAGTACGTTTTATTTTCCGGTTGTCGATTCTTTGACATTTGATTGTTGTTCAACCCATAAAAGTTAACTCAAACTTTTAGATGAAATAACCCTCTTTGGTGATTCCCCGATTTGGCGATACCGGCTAAAGGTGGTTTCGCCATAAAAAGGGACATTGCACCCTGACTTTGATCTCGAATTACTTTGATTCATCTTTTAACTGATCCCTCAATGAAAGACAAAAATAATGTGCAAAAATCTCAAACTTTTATATTTAATAACTGTGTCAATTTTTGTAGTACAGCTGTCAGACTTTTTGTGTTATATCTGTTATGACATGTGTAAACTTTTACTAAATATAACTATAGGGATCGTATAAAAAGTTAGATTTCGTAATTTTTATAAAATCGATTTTTTTACTTTAAATAGTGCCACAACATGAATATTTAGCTCATTTGAAACACTTTTGTAATTGGAACTATATGCCTACGGCTAACGGTTGAGAAAATAAAGGTCGGCGATAGATAACATATTGCACCCTTTATAGAATCGTAATAAATGTTGTAGTCATGCATTTTTGCATAAGTGTGCCACAGCTATTGCACCAGGGTCTGAACATTTATAAAACTAGTTATAGTACGAACATACCTCATTTCCCGCGTTTGACGTACAATTTCCGACTTGTTTTTATTGATACTTACACAAAATGAAACATATTTCTATTTCATCTTTAATATGCACTTTAAATGTTAAACTCTGCAGCCTGCAATGACTTGCCTACTCGCAGCATACTTTGAAACATTGAAACTGCTAAATCTATAGTAATGTTTAAAAAAAAATAATTAATCGAAAAAAAAAGCTCAAAAATCCAGTTACTTTTTGCAGTTTTAAATATTTTAACCTTTCAGGGACAAAGTAAATTTTAAATCGGAAAGTAATTCTAAATTTCAAAATGTTGAAATCATTGAATATCACCAGAATTTACGAACAAGTTGATGTGAAAAAAAAACTATTATTCGCGTACATTATAAAAGCAGAACTTTATTCAAACATTCTGGAACAAATTTGACAGTTGGGTATTAAAATCAAGCGGTTCAAATAATAAACCACCGACCTTCAAAGAATTAATTACAAACAAGACGGAAATTGTACGTCAAAAGTGGAAAATGAGGTGCGTTCGTACTATAACTAGTTTTATAAACATTCAGATCTTGGTGCAATAGCTGTTACGCTCTTATACGAAAAATGCATGAATACAAATTTATTACGATTCTATATATTAAATTTAGTAATACGGAAATAATAGGACACCATCTTAAAGAGGGCGTCATCACCATGACAACCTAGAATCATGGCCTATCATGGGATATCATTTAATTAAATTATGTATGATAAGATTTAATAGAATGAAGAAAACTTTTATTAATATCTTTTTAAGTTTTGATGCGATTTTCATAAAATTTGAAATAGCTCGACGAAATTCTGCAACCATTATATATATTAAATTTCAAATCATTGGGTTGGGTAATTTTTGTGCTGTTATATGCAGACAGACGGACGACTACAGGTATTATGTATTTATATAATTAAGAACGCACCTAATAATAATGTAAACCAATACCGGATAAAAAGTATAGAAAATTTGATTTATAAGATTGATATTTAAAGGAATGCATTTATTTCAAATGGCTTTATTGGAATAACGCCAGAAGCAGTACTAAATACATGTCATTTCTGTAGAATTTCTGCTTAGTAGTTCTTAACAGAAAACCATTAATAAGCTGGTTGTCAACGCGAAATTTTAATTAACAAGCATAATTTTCTGGGTAACGTATGTTCTCCTCAGCTCCCTAAAGAATGCCTATTTTGACATAAGCTGGCGTGCTCAGTTTTAATAATCTATTTTATTTTCAGCTTTAAATAGAACTGTATATTATGATTCTGATACAATGATGACGATAAACTGAATATGATTAAGTACTGTGCTGGATAAGACAAGGAAAGTGCTTGTTTTCACAGATGAAAATTAAAAATTTTCAAGAAAAAAAATGTGTAGTTTCATGCTATTTATCTTTTATTACATCTATTAAGGGGACCGTGAACCTTTATTTCAGCAAAAATCGATCCCAAAATGGAAATTTCCCTTTGCGTGTATAATTATTTTTCAATTTGTACCGAGTTATTTGAGGAAAACCGCATGCGATTGTTTTTAGCAAAGTTCCAAGTGTTTTCATTTTGCACATAAACATTTTTTTGGCCCTTTAATATACTTTAAATCTGTTTTTCTCAAAACTCATTTTTCAACGTTTTTATATGTTTGAAATACTCCATGCGTCTTAATTTTGGATCAAAATTTATGAAATTGATAAGGAAGAATTCTGATATTACGCACAAAGAAACTGAGTATGCATTTTAAAATCAGACCTCATTAAGATAATTAAATTTGATTTTTAACTTATTAAAAGACACAATTTTGATGAAAATCTATGTGTAATTCAGAAAAAAATAAACCTCTAAAGAAGTAACTATTCCAGGGATTTAAAAATCGATACTCAGATTTGTTTGTTATAGAGTTTAAAAACAGCTATTACAGAACAATGACAGGAAAAAACAAACATTTTCCATTATAACAGTTGCCAACAATAAAAAAAAAAAAAAAAAACTAAAATTCTCACCACAACATTTACTTTTCTATTGCAAGATTTCCACTTGAAAAATAAAAATGAAATAAATAGTTTAACAAATTGAATATTATGTTGAAAGATTTCATATTGGAAATATAATGGACGTCACAGATGAATATGTAACGCCGTACGAGTTTGAAAAAAAGTATTGAAGCATGATAAAAACCTGATTATGGAAATATTGGCATATTTTAACATTTTGAGGTTATCTGAATTTGCTTTCGCCATTTATAAATATATTACATATACGAGTATATACGTGTGTGTATACGTGTATATTAGAAAAATGAAATTAAAAACTCGTCAAAAACGGCCAGATAAAATTGTTAAACTGTTTTTATCTCTAATCTTGATTTAGTTTTTATTGGTGAAATTAGTATTTAACTTGAAGTCTACCTCCACCTGTAGGCTGAGCAGGCAGGGATTTTTTTAATCTTATGTTATTTCTGGCTTCTTTGTCTGGATTTATTGTATACGGTACCCCAAATTTTGCAATTTTTAGCTTCACTGTAAAAAAAATCCGTCAATATTACACAAACTTTTCCGTAAAATTTTACGGAATAGTTTCATCTTTCTAAGAAAACAGTACAATTTCCGTAATTGACATTATGAGATTATAAATCCGTGTAAATACAGTAAGTCTTCCGTAAACTTTACGGAATGTTTCTGTATCGCTTTCAAAACAGTACAATTTCCGTAAATGATGTTTAGAAATAACTGACATGTTTGGAAAGTGAAGGAATTAATTGTTGTATGCAAGGGCGGATCCAGCCCTTAATTTAGAGGGAGGGGGAGGGGGTATGCCTCTTTGGGGGGGGGGAGGTGGGGGTCACACCATTTCATGATCCATTTTTTTATTGAAGGCTATTCCCAAATTAAAACTGACGATTTTTCTGATACTTTCGTGAATTCATTTTCATTCATAAATACAAAAAATTTGCATTAGTATTCGTATATATATATATATATATATATATATATATATTTCATTCAGATGCCAAGAAATCGAAGCATTTGCCATTTTCTTATAAATGCGAAGAATGATTCAGAAATGTTGTCAAGTTAGCATTTTAAGGCAAATTTTAGGACTTGAGAGCCACAGAAATGTCGTCATGAGGGAGCAATTAGCATTCGCGTCCGTAAATTTTGTTTAAAATGCCAAATTTTATGGAATTTTTGGAAAGATCCTTTGCTTTTATTGAAAAATAGAAAACACTTTTTAATTACATAGTTTCAGAATAAGTGCACTTGCAAATTTCTTGAGATTAAAAATATTTTCACGGATGTATCACAGAAATTACCTAATTTTGATTTGAGTAGAGCTTTAAAGAGCCAGAGAGATTCAGATTGTTGAACGGGGATTAGGGGGGGGGGGGGGGGAGGCGGTCATGACCCTTGGATCCACCACTGGTTGTATGTACTTGTCTTACAGTGATATTATTTTCAATGAAACTCCAATATTGGCTATATGTGGCTCTATATTGAAAATATATCCAATGATTTCCCAATGTGTCGGTTTTACGTGGGTTTTCAAGTAAAACCGCTAAAAGTTTTGGCACCATCTATGCATGTACATTTAAACTATATAGTGTTTTAACACTGTAGTATTTTTCTTTCTTTCTTTCTTTTTAAATAAACAGTTTTTAAATTGTTTTTAATTTTTTTTACAATATTTAAAAAAAAAAATAATCTGATATTTAAATAAATTTTATTAATTCCTTTCAAGTTTCAGACAGTTGAGAAGGGAATGTTACAGTTTATTTTTCATAATGATTTTAAAATAATACTTATTATTATTTTTTTTAATTGAAAACTCTATTTTTAATTTTAATATTTTTTAATCTATTCACTTTAACGGATTCGCACATAAAACTTAAAACATATCTGAAACATAATAACGAAATTATAGATGTATATACAAATAAATAAATAAAAATAATAGTACAATAAAACTTTTAAAATCTTGCAAAAAAGAAGCAATTATTACTTATAATACATTCTTTCATGCACGTAATATTTTAAAGACTAATTTTTTTTCTTTTTATAAAGCATGAAATTAAAAAGCTAAATTTTTAAAATTATGGAAATATTCAGAATTGTACACTCAATTGAAAAATATCTCCAACGAAAATACGTTCCTTGTTTAACATCGTGCCTTTACTTCATAAAAAGCATCTGAAATAAGTAACGATATTTGGAAACGTAACTCGAGTCCCCAATGGCATGGTGGATAAGAGCTCTAATCTGGTAGAGGCCGGTTCCCCACTTCGATCCCCACCCTAGGTAAGTGTTGTTTCATTACTGTTATTCGAATAAATTAGAGATACGCTCCCTTGATAAACGTGTCCGTTGAAATTGATAAAGGTGTAAGTTTCTCAAAAAGCTATATGATTTTTTTTTTTTTTTTTTGCCTTTGAAACAAAAAATTTTAAATACGGATATATGAAAAAAAAAAAAAAACGGGAATTTACGGAAAAAAAAATTTCCGGTAAAAAACGGAAATAGTACTGGCGTCTGGATTGCCAGTACTATTTCCGTTTTTTAACGGAATTTTTTTTTACAGTGTTGTTCTGGCGTACAAGGATGAAACCGTACATGTTATTTATGGAACTCAAGGTAATTCGGGCCTGATGATTCAGTCTCGGTTTCACAAATATTTCCATTTTTCCAACGCTTACTATGTTTTCAATTCCATGTCTCATTTGTTATAACGATCCGTTTTAAAGAATTTCATAGAGGTTAATACATCATTTTTAATTTTGCATAAAAATTCTTTTATAATTTGCATATTCACAAATGTTGATGATAATTTGTACTGGTTTATAATAGTTATATATACATATATATATATTGATTCTAAAATTGTATTTTGTATTTCTTATGTAATTTACATATAAAATAGATATTATGTCCTTGCAGACTCCTTATTTTTGGCCGTCCAACTGCTGGGAGCCAGAAAATACGGATTATGGTAAGTCAAGCTTTTTGAATAATTTCCCCGTATGGGTAGGATTGTAACATGTTATTCCCAACAATAAAAAAAAAAAAAAATCATTGTGTGAAACTATAAGAATCGGCATTATTAGTATGGTAGTACTAATTTTTAAGATTCGAGAGTTGAGAATCTATATATATATATTTCTCTTACGTAGCGCGAAAAAAAGGCTGTATTTGTAGCTTGCTATTTGGCAACAACCAAAGCGACGATTCTCAGTGGTTAATTTACGGTCACATGACCGGAGCCATTCAGCAAATCAAAAGCCAGACAGATTATCTCTTTTAACAGAAACCGTTTGAGCTATGCATGAATAACAATTGCTATTCGTCCGTTTTACGGTGACGTGTTGAATTCGGCGAATCAACTTTCTGTTCAAGATTGTATATTCAAACACAGCCGAAAACGTTTTGTTTACAGTTTGTTAGCATGATACGTAGAATCTTTTATAGCGTCTTATTATAACTTAAAATGAATTTAAGCCGTGCTGTTCAATACTATAGGCAAAATGAAAGGAGAAGGACACCATCAGACACTTCATGCCATTTAAATTTAAACGGCGTCAATTTTCAGTCAGCTTAGCTTTCTCAATGACGATCAACAAGTCACACTGCCAAACTTTTGATAAAATATGTTTAATATCACCACCTAAATGGAATTTTATTTACATTTTCAACAAAGTTTTCCATTATTGTTTTATGCATTAAAAATATTTGTGAATTTTATATGTTATAAGGATTTATGGGTATTACTTAGTCGACCTATTTCGCCAAATTATACAAATCGCCAAACCACTCGTTAAATTATACTAATTGACATAATTTTTATTTTAAATAACGAAAGAACAAATAAATTCGTATAACATTAATAAAAATACAAATAAAACGTCGAAATAAATCACTTGATGACGTAAACACGTGTAACTTGCTTAAAGTCAAATGAACGTGACAATTACGATCAACCATTATTGCCATTTAATCTTATAGTTTGGCGATAGATTTTTGGTCGACGGGATAACCAAGTAGTACCGACCAATTTATGATAGCACTCATTTTAGCTAGAGTTGATGCAAATAGTGGCGAGCGAGAGATGGGATCGCATAGCGGTCCAACTAAAAATATTTTTAATTGTGTTTTCACTGAAGTTTTAAATTAATTCTATTTCCAAGGTACTTTTTTCAGCTTATTATTTTGCATTTCAAAATTTTTTAAATTGCATAATGTTACAGTGATTTAAAACCATTAGCAGCACCATCTAAATACATTTTTATTTACATTTTCAACAAAGTTTTCCATTATTGTTTTGTACATTAACAATAGTTGTAAATTTAATATGTTATAATGATTTATGATCATTCATTCCGGCTAGAGTTGACACAAATAGTGGGGAGCTGGGATCGCGTAGCGGTCCCAATGTGAATTGCGTAGCAATTCACGTTGGTTGGGGAACATTAGCGAGTAGGGGGCTGTGCCCCCTAGTACTGTTTAAAGGGACTCTTCACTCATTTGAAAACACCCGCTCCGCAATATTAATCCTATGGGCAGGTTGTTTTCGAATTTCTCGTTTAAATTTGAATATTTTTAAACGATTTTTTTTCATAGGATAGCTGAGGTCAATCCTTAATATGGCTATTTTTTACTTTTTCTATTTTGGTTGCTGATTTTTTTAATACAGGCACTTTCACTTTCGGAACCGGTTTTGAAAAAGAAAGTACCTTTATTAAAAGATACCTACAAACAAAATCAAGAAAGGAAAAAAAAAACATAATTAAGATCGACCTCAGCTATCCTATGAAAAGAAAAAGATCGTTTAAAAATATTCAAATTTAAACGAGAAATTCAAAAACAACCTGCCCATAGAATTAGCATTACGGAGCGGGTGTTTTCACGTGAGTGAAGTGTCCGGAGGTTATAAAATTCTTTTTCAAAATTTTCTGCAACGAAAGTGTATAAAATAATTTTCGCATATCAACCCTAAATACGGCGATGCTGGATCCTGAATATTTTCCTCTGGTTCGACCTTTTATGAAAAACAAATCAGATCATAATACAAACTGTCAATTTGACATATAAATACTTTTCTAGTGTGGCTAATCAAGGCAGGAATCAACTTGTGATTTACAGAATACTACAGGGTGTTTCTATGATCATGAGAGAAACTTTAAGGGAACGTAAAATATACATAAAGAAGCTATTTTGGTATAGCAATGTAGGGTCGGAAATTAAAAGTTTTGGCGAAAAACAAGGAATGCGGAGGAAAGGAAAACAAGTGTTTTATTGACATAACAATGACAGTAAGTGCTCAAATGTGCCATCACCAACATCGATACATACTATGGAGCTATTAAGATTAAAAAGTGACGACATATTAATCTAGCTCCGTGGAAAGCGTAGAAGCCGAAAGACAAGTCCTTTCCCCTTCTCCGGCGTCCGCATATTTGGCGTTTACCGTAGTTGATTTGCACAGTGAGAAGAAACTGGGTCAAAGCTCAGATCACCGCGGTCAAATATGTCGGAAGCAAGGGGGAGGGGGGGGGGGGTAGGAACAGCTTCATGTGACGTCATTTAGGTCGTCTCCTTTAATCTTCACAGCTCCATGATACATACCTGACAACGTCTAGCAAGTATTTGGCATACCCTTTTTAAGGTTCCTGATGTCTCATCTATGAGACAGTAGTTGACTCTGATGAAGACGGCATTGCAAGACTTTCAGTCGTTGCTGCAAATATTCGTGAAACACTTGGAATCTGCGAAAAGGTACACCAATCCCTTCCTAGACGCTGCCAATGGCACATTTGAGTACTTACTGTAATTGTTATGTCAATAAAATGCTCGTTTACATTTCCTCCGCATTTATTGTTTTTCACCAAAACTTTTAATTTCCGACCATATATTAATATACTAAACATTTTTGTTTTACTCAGCTGCACCACCTCTTCAAGTTTGTCCCATTATCGTAGAAACATCCTGGTATGGTTTCACTATATTCCCACCATACTTGACAAGTTAAAAGTGATCCTACAGAAGTATAATATAAAGTTGATGGCAGTTCCAAACCCTTACCTTATTGGTATCCTTAGTGATAAGTCAGGATCCACCGAAACAGAAACCGAATTTTGGTAATTTTCCTATTTTCGGTCGAAAACGAAAATGTCCAAAAAAAATTTAAGTAATTAATACATACATAAATATACATAATTATTAATTAATTATACGTGCTTATTAAATGCTAGCAAACCCCGCGGCTTTTCGCGCGTAATAGTGGAAATATGCTAAGTGATATTTATAATACTTTTAGGAATAATTCAAAAATCACTATTTAAAACAGAGTTTGACTAAACTTCATTATTACACTGCATTAGGAAGAAATGAGACTTAAATTAATAAAAAGAAATAAAACTAAATAAATGATAATTTAGAAAATATTTTGAAACTTTTATGCTCAATTAATACGCTCATTTCAGTATTCATTTGAAGTTTTGAATTTTTTAGAAACCATCTTCTTACATCATAAAATTAACCATCATGTCAAATTCCAAGTTCTACCCCCTCTCACAACATAAAGGGCTATGTTGAAATAGAAACTGTCACCATTAATTTGCCAACATTAATTTTGAAATCGGTTTGTTATTTCTTAATATTCCACAGAAACGTAATTTAGAAAGCTTTTAAAGGCCTTCTTTAGAACGTTTGATGTTCCTGAGAACCCCAGGTGGTAGAAACATCGGCATAAAATATAGCCTGTGTAGGATCAGAGACTGTCACCATTGATTCGCAACTATTACTTTTATAATCGGTTTATATTCCCTGAAATTGCATAGAAATCGAAATTTAGGAATTTTTTAGGGCATTTTTCGCACCCCTAATTCGCTTCACCCCTTTTTAATTCAAATTTATTTTCGACAGCACTTTGAGGGCATTTATATTTTATAAGTAACTACCATGCTATATTTTAAGTTTCTACCCTCTCCAGTATCATAGGAATCGCAATTTAGAAAGCTTTTTGCTCCTGCAACCCTCTGGTGGTAGTGGCACAGACATAAAATATAGCTTATGTTTGAGCAGGTTCTATCACCAAAATTTGTCACCATTATTTTTTAAATCGGTTTGGTATTTGATAAGATTGTATAAAAATTGTAATTTAGAACGTTTTAAAACGCTTTTCGCGCATTTTCACCCCTTTAAAATTTCCAGTTTTTTTTCGAAACTGTCCTTAAAGATAATTTATATCTAATAAATATGTACCTTGCCTAATTTTAAGTTGCTAGCCCCTACCGATCACAAAAATCAAATTTTTGACAATCAAAATTTTGAAAATCAAAGCAGTTTTTTTGCTCTTGCAACCTGAAGGTGATAGTGACACCGACATGAAATAGGGTCTATGTAAGAGCAGAGGCTGTCAGTATCAATTTCCTACGATTACTTTTGAAATCAGTTTGATTCTTCCTGAGATTGCTCACAATTCCGCATTTAGAACGTTTTTAGAACACTTTTCGCGCATTTTCAACCCTTTTAAATTTCAAATTTCTGAAGAAATGTTCTTAGAGATCATTTATATCTAATAAATATATACCATGCAAAATTTCATTAGTCTAGGTCCTTACATAATCAAAAATCGCATTTTTAGAACGATTTTTGCTCCTGCATCTCCTCTGGGGTAGTGGAAACAGACATAAAATATATAGACATATAGCCTATATTGGTGCAAGAGCTGTCACCATCATTTTCAATCCATTACATTTGAAATCGGTTCAGTACTTCCTGAGATTGCATAGAAATTGCAATTTAGAACGCTTTTTGCGCATTTTCACCCCTTTTAAATTTCGATTTTTTTAGGAAATGTCCTTACAGATCATTGCTATCTTATAACTACCATTCCAAATTTCATGATTCTAGGCCCTTCCATAACACAAAAACCGCAATTTACAGTTTTTTTCCCCTGGAACCCCCAGGGGTAGTGATACAAACGTAAAACAGAACCTATGTTAGAGCAAGGTCTGTCACCATCAATTTACAAACATTACTTTTGAAATCGATTTGAGACTTCCCAAAATTGAGTAAAATCGCCATTTAGAATGTTTTATAGAACCCTCTTCGCGCATTATCACCCCTTTTACATTTCGAATTTCTTAAGAACTGTTTTTAGAAATCCTTTATATCTAATAAGTAACTAATTTTCAAATTTCATATATCTAGGCCCTTCAGTAACGCATAAATCGCATTTTTAGAACGTTTTTTGTTCCTGCACCCCCTTTGGGGTTGTGGCACCGACATAAAACCTAGCCTATGTTAGAACAACGGTTGTCACCATCATTTTGACACCATTATTTTTTAAATCGGTTTGGTATTTCCTGAGATTGTGTAGAAACCACCATTTTGAACGTTTTTTAGAACACTTTTCGCGCATTTTCACCCCTTTTAAATTTCGAATTGTTTATGAACAGTTCCTAGAAATCCATTATATCTAATAAGTAGCTAATACTTCAAATTTCATATTTCTAAGCCCTTCAGTAACGCAAAAATCGCATTTTTAGAACGTTTTTTGCTCCTGCACCCCCCTTGGGGTAGTGGCACCGACATAAAATATCTATCTTGGACCTATCTTTGGAGTAAGGGTTGTCACCATCATTTTGACACCATTATTTTTTTAAATCGGTTTGGTATTTCCTAAGATTGTGTAGAAACCACCATTTGGAACGCTTTTTAGAATGCTTTTTGTGCATTTTCACCCCTTTTAAATTTCGAATTGTATAGAAAATGTTCTTAGACATCATTTATAGTTTATAAGTAACTAATATTCGAAATTTCATATTTCTAGACCCTTCAGTAACACAAAAATTGCATTTTTAGAACGTTTTTTGCTCCTGCACCCCCCTTTGTGGTAGTGGCAGCGACATAAAATATAGCCTATGTTCTAAGTTGGACTAACACCATCATTTTGATACCATTACTTTTGAAATCGGTTCGGTAGCTCCAGAGATTACCTCTAAAAAACACACAATTTTTACTTCTTTATAATAGCATAGAAGTATAGATAACATAATTATTACTTAATTATACGTGTGGCCCAAGTTGGCGCTCTGTGCCTCTGACCAAATTTTTTTATTTTCATATAAAATAAAATGTAATTAATTCATCAACGACACAGAATGATTTTCTAATTACACGAATTTCATCTAATCAAAAAATATTTTAGCTATACATACTTCGAATTATCTTTTATAATGATTTTTGTAAAGGATCATCTGTTATACTAAAACTTTCACAGAGAATATTCGAAACACTTCTGCGGTTTCAAACTAAAAATTTTCTATTATTGTTAAGTCTACAGTTTTTAATGAGCACGTGGAAAGTGTCTTAAAAGTTTAGTCATATGTGCATTACTTGCTTTATAATTACGCCTTGAGTCACTTACGCCTTGAGTCAGTCATGACTGATAATTATAAACAGTGAAGCTCATAGCAATAAATAGTGTCTCATTTGAGCCGATGCAGCTCAAATCAATGAGTAATGTGGAAAATTTCCGAATGAAGAAACGTGATTTTTGGAATACAGATAGTTTCGGTCCGAACGAATTTTTGACAGGGTTTTCTCCGAAAACAAATTCTCGGCAAAACTCTGATTTTGGGCCGAAAACGAAAATGAAACCGAATTTTCGGTCGATCGGAATCGGAATCGGAATAAAATCCGTAAAATACCGTTTTACTGACTATTTCCTTATTTTTACGGATTTTATTCCGAGCTGGGTCGGAAATTATTCCGGCAGGATAAGGGCAACTATTTTTCCGATTCCTACCGGAAAACTGGTAGTATTTTTTTTTTTTTTTTTTTGCAGTGTGTGAAGTTTTGTGACGTTATTCAGAATGTTTTGGAAAATGTTTCATAATCAATGCTTGACGCATGATTTTTCTTTCTTGTTTAGGAATGCAAGAGGACTTATTCTTTTTATATATTTTTATATTTTGCCTTCTTTTTTTTCAGACCATGACATTTTTACTCGTTTTTATAGTATTGACGACTAGTCGAAATGGTAGAATTTCTTTAAAAATTCAGAACATTCTTTTCCTTTTAGACTTTTATATTTATATCGCGCAATCTTTAAAAGCTCTGCTGCCAAAAAGTATAAAAAAAAAAACTGCCAGTTTAAAAGTAGAGAATAAAATAGGGGAAAAGATTTAAAGGAGTATTACATTTGACAAAAGTTTTGCCTCACCCAAATTTGATAGAAGTGTTGTTTCATACAACGCATTTTCGAAAGTCTTTCATTGTACTTTTTTTTCCGTAAATCCTTGTCGTTTATGTACAGGGTTACAGGGTTACTCAAAATGAATTATCCGATTTCAAAATGCTATATTTTCATAAATAAAAAACACAGAAGGATAAGTAACACATGAATATAACAAAAAAATATTGAAGTTTTTAGGTGCGTTCGTAATTATATAAATACGTAGCACCTATAGTCGTCGTCTGGTCTGTCTGTCTGTCCGCATATAATAGCTTAAAAATTACCCAATAGAATGGTTTGAAACTCAATATATATAATCATTGCAGAATTTTGTCGAGTCATTTTAAATTTTATGAAAGTCGAATCAAAACTTAAAACGATATTAATACAAGTTTTCTTCCTTCTATTAAATCCTATCATACGTCATTAATTCAGTAATTCCCCATGATAGGTAATGGTTCTAGATTGCTATGGTAATTACTTCCTATTTAAGATGGAGTCCTATTAGTTCCATATTACTGAATTTAATATAAAGTTTTGTTACATTATTCAGAATGTGGTGGGAAGTATTTTATAATCAATGCTTGACGTATGGTTTTTATTTCTTGTTTAGGAATGCAAAACGACTTATTCTTTTTGTATTTTTTTATATTTCGACCTTTTTTTTCTTTCAGAAAATGACATTTTTAGTCGTTTTAATAGTATTGACGCGTAGTCGAAAAATATCGCGCAATCTTTAAAAGCTGCCAAAAAGTATAAAAAAAAGAACTGTCAGTTTAAAAGTAGAAAATAAAATAGGGGGAAAAGACTTAAATGATTATTACATTTAACAAAAGTTTTGTCTCACCCAAATTTGACAGAAGTTTTCCCTCATACAACGCATTTTCGAAAATATTTTATTGTACTTTTTTTCCCGTAAATCTTTGTCGTTTATATACAGGGTCGTTTATATACATGAGTCATCCGATTTCAAAATGCTATATTTTCATAAATAAAAGACACAGAAGGATAAGTAATACATGAATACAACAGAAAAATATTGAAGTTTTTAGGTGAATTCATAATTACACTAAAACCTCCCTAAAGCGACCACGTTCCGTCCCAATAAAAATAGGTCACTCCGAGAGGTGGTCTCTTAATGGAGGTCATGTTTCAATCTATATTTTAATTGCTGAAAAAAGGTAACAATTAATGTTACTAAAATTTATTTTTAACATTAGGAAAAAATATGAAAATTTAAGCATTAATACAAAAGTTAATTACATAAGTTAATTGCTGCAGAGTTAAAAAAAATGAATACATTGACGTTTGCTTTGATTTTACCGTTTTATCTTTTATAACTTTTATTTCCAAGTCCTTTCGAAGTTCAGTAAACAAATGCATTTTTTTTTCTTTTTGGACGGGAACAAATAATAACGATTTCATTAATTGATCTGTTTCTTTGCGAGTTTCCTGACAGAATAGAGCAGAGGAGTTTATGGACCGTCCTTCTTAATTTGTCGTCAGAGTTAAATTCATTGCCTAAAAAGGCAAAAAGGGGTTTAAACACTTAAAAGTTATCGGAATAAAAAAGATTCTAACTTAGTTCTGAAGTTTGATGAATAGTGCGCTCTCCGGAATTATTTTTCTAATAAAACCTTCTTCAAGGGAGCAGGAAAAAACGAAATTTGTTTCATTTTCTTAAAAAAAATGGATAGCTCATATGGGAATTCAACTGGGATGGTCTCTAAATGGAGGTAAAATTTGAATTGAGCTTATGGGAATAAATTTCGTTCCATGAAAAAATGGTCGTTCAGGGAGGTGATCGTTTAATGGAGGAGGTCGCACAGGGAGGTTTCACTATATATATTCCTTTAAGCTCTGACTCACACAATTGTGTGGGTGATACTAAAGTAAAAGAAAAAGACTATTTCCTGTTTTTGTGAGATTTAAAGCCAAATCTGCACATTTATATGAGTTAATTGGCTTCAAATGTTTTGATAAGACACAACTAGGGGGTACCAACTGCAAGACAGGGTTAAAATTTCTGCCTTTAAAAAACTTTATCATATGACAGAAACAGACAAAAAGTATGTACTGTCGTAATTTCTTTTAAATAGGATTTTTACTGTTTGCTTAGATTTAATTTTTCTTTTCATATACTTTATTCATGATTTTAATTGACTTTGTCCTTGATAAATTTAATTAGACTTTACAAAAGTTGAAAAACTAATGACTCACACAATTGTGTAAGTCCGGCATTTACCATTTCCAAAATAGTTGCAATTCCAAATATTTAAAATTTTTACTTGTAAGTTATTTTTTTAAAGTTATGTTTTTAGCAATTTGTTTTTTATTAATTACATTTTTAAAGCGGATTAATTTTAAATTAATAGGACTATTCATGATTCCTATTTAAAATAGATACTACACTGTAAACAATATGCACATATAACGAACTGTACGTTTCTGTTCTGAATTATAGATGCCATATATGAGTTATATGGATGCCACGAAATAGATTTTTAAATTTGATAAATTCATTCAATTTTGTCGAAACAGCAAGTAAACCACTGAAAAAAAATGGCTGAGTTATAGCACTTTGAATTTCTAGCGTAACTGACATTTTGAAACGTCCTGATTTTTGTCACGCGATAACAGGCGTATTTATGAACCGATATGGATGTACATAGTACATACCAATGTCTCGACCAAGTTCGTTTGCCAGCTTCATCCGCCATCTTGTTTCAAAATGGCGGCCATTTAAAATTTTCTTAAAAATTTTTAAATTTGAAATGTGGTACCAAAAATTGAAAATGGAAAAATATTTTTTTTTTATGTGTTTGACCTTGATACAAAGATTCCGAAGCAGTTTTTGTTTCGTCTATATCTTAAAAAATGGCTGAGTTATAGCACTTTGAATTTCTAGCGTAGCTGACATTTTGAAACGTCCTGATTTTCGTCACGCGATAACAGGCGTATTTATGAACCGATATGGATGTACCTTCGTGTGTACATAGTACATACCAATGTCTCGACCGAGTTCGTTGGCCAGCTTCATCCGCCATCTTGTTTCAAAATGGCGGCCATTTAAGAATTTTAATTTGAAATGTGGTACCAAAAAATTGGAAAGTGAAAAAGATTGTTTCCTTATGTGTTTAACCTTATTACAAAGATTCCGGAACAGTTTTTGTTTCGTCTATATCTTAAAAAATGGCTGAGTTATAGCATCTTGAATTTCTATTGTGGCTGACATTTTGAAACGACCTGATTTTTGTCTGGTGATAACAGGCTTATTTATGAACCGATTTGGATGTAAGAAGGCATGTGGATAGCATATAGCAATGTCTCAACCAAGTTCGCTGGCCAGCCTCATCCGCCATCTTGTTTCAAATGGCGGCCATTAAATTTAAAAAAAAGTATATTTAAAGTGAGGTGCAAAAAAAATTAGAAATTGAAAAAGGTTTTTTTCTTAAGTATGTGACCTTGATATAAGGATTCCAGAGCATTTTTTATTTTGTTTTTATCTTAAAAAAATGACTGAGATATAACAGTTTGAATTTCTTTATGTGGGTGACATTTTGAAAATCTGATATTTTGCCTGCGACAGCACTCGTGTATATCAAACGATTTCGATGTGAGTGAGCATTCGACCAAGTTCACTGGTTAGCCTTATCCACCATGTTGTCTTAAAATGGCAGGCACTTCAAAATATCGCCGAATTTGGCAACCAAATATTAAGTTACTTTAAATAAAAGCAGCTTGGATAAAGCTGGCTAATTTCGCGAAATTATCATTCATAATGATTTAGTATTGATAAAAATTAGTATTGAATCTTCTATAATCGGTTTCCACTAAATTGAGCTTCGTGTGTTTGAATAACATAAGCTAGTTTTTTTAAAAATAAGGATTATGAAAGCTACCGCTTCCTCCCGGCACTGGTCGAAAGAACTTTTATGTACTTCGATCGGTATTTCAACATAATACCGCTGCTGGAAGAACTACAAAAAAGGAAATTTGAAGGAACAAGCACAATCCAAGCGGAGTGAAGGGTGAAGGGCATCTCGTTTGTCAACGACTCTTAAGAGGGATGAGAGAATTGAGCAAGCCTCAGAAATGGAATTGTAATGGTCGAGTGGAAAGACAATACGAACGTTGTACTGGCGTCTACGTGTACAGGATGTAACTGGTTGCAGACCGTAAAGCGGTGGTCGAAGGAAGAAAAATTGAAAATCGATGCCTCTTGTCCAGCCACCGTTATGAGCTACAACGCATCGATGGGAGGTGTGGAGATTCGCGATCAGCAAATGGAGGCATATCGAATCTAGTTTAAAACAAGAAAGTAGATCTTGAAAACAACGGTTCATTTCCTTGACCTGGCTGTAGTAAATTCGTAGTTTCTGTACAAACGAGATGCTAAAGCAAACAAGTTACCCCATAAAAAAAAACACTTGATTTACTATCGTTTCCATTAAGTTCGGCTGAGAACTTATTGGATGTACCATTACCAAGAAAGAACAAGTTGGAAATTGCTCGTCAAACGTGGCAAATGAGGTGCGTTCGTACTATAACTAGTTTTCTAATAATTTTTTGCACCGCATATTGTACTGAATATACATTTTTGTGCACTTCATAAGTGCATATCAATTTCATTCTGTTCGAAAGGCTATAACATCATTAAAATGCACTTGAAATAATTTTTTCCCATTCGTCTTAATGTAACGGAAAACTTTTGACTGTCCCTCTAATTAAACTATACATCTGATTTTCATAAAATTTGAAGTGAGTCGACAAAATGTTGCAACAAATATATATTAATAATATATCTTAATAAACATATCTTAATAATATATCTTAATAAACAACAACTTTTTTACTTTAACTTTTATTTTTAGATATTTGCACACGTAATCCCAAACTACACAATTGTGTAGATTTAGTCAAAAAACGGCTGCATTAAGGCCGAACCTACACAATTGTGTGGGTCTCCCTTGGCATAACCTGACATCGGGTATTTTTTTTTTTTTTCGATCAAATAGGATCCTATCGATTAGGGGAAATCACCCAAACTTTCCGAACATGCATTCTTTGATGAAAGTTGTTTGTTTGGATGTGTACTATCACCCCAGAAGTTTTTCATATCTTTTATGAGACACTCTGTATTCGTCGTCTGGTCTGTCCATCTGTCCGCATATAACAGTGCAAAAACTACCCAAACGAATGGTTTGAAATTCAATATATATAATCGTTAATTTTTACGAGTCATTTCAAATTTTTTTGAAAATAGAATCAAAACTTAAAAAGATATTAATAAAAGTTTTCTACATTCTATTAAATCATTTCACACGTCATGAATTCAGTGATATCCCATGATAGGTCAGGATTCTAAGTTGCTATGGTGATAACGTCCTATGTAAGATAGAGTTCCGTATTTCTGAATTTAATATATGAATCGTAATAAATTTTGTATTCATGTATTTTTCCAAGCGTGTGCAATAGCTATTGCACCAAGATCTGAATATTTATAAAACTAGTTATAGTACGAACGCACCTCATTTGCCACGTTTGACGTACAATTTCCGACTTGTTTTTACAAGTGTTCAGTATAACTTCATTTAATTACACGTATAATGTCAAGACGGTATATAAATTCCAGCCAAACACGCTGTAAAGTGTCACTGGTAATTGATTGTACAGCAGCAAAAAACCATTGTTTAAGTTCACATAAATTTGTGGGTAATGGTGGCACACAAACTTTATCTTTTCCAAACGCCAATAAAAAGAAGTCGCATGGGTTCATTTCAGGTGACTTAAGTGGCCTACTATGTAACATCAAATCATCTGGTCCACTGCGACCCATCCTACTGTTGTATAGCTCCTGCCCCGTCAGGCAAAATGAAACACGCCGGAACTAATGCTGAACCTACTCAATTATCCTCCAAAACATGACAACAACAGTTGAACCCTACTATTGCCTTATTCACTCACTTTTAAAATAGCATGATACCCGTTTGGATCTCTTAACACTTGTACTTATTGGTGCATTCAAATAAGTAAAGGCTACTTTATGTTAACCTAAGCAAGTTGTGTTTCTTTGCACTCTCCTACCCTCCCTTTTGAGTACCTAAAGTGGTTTAAACACCAACGTACGGAGTAACCAATTTCAATTCGAGTAACTTTTGCCGGTTACTCGATTTGTTTAAGCATACCACGACGTTCCTGAAGCATTTTTCTATACGTTGCACCAGTTTTTTCGAAGTTACTCAGAAAAGCGTTATTCCACAGTCATTCATACACACAGTGTGTTATGTAAAATCTAAAATCTGTATAACGCCATCTGGCGGTGTGTAAAAATGCAGCCTCAAACCCAGGGAGTTTCCTAACAATTACTCGGTTAAACGGTAATAGTCCAATAATGGCAACCCTTGTGTGTTTGGTTTCTTTGGTAATACAGGCTTGCTATATAAGATTTTCCTCCCTATTTAGCGGTTACTCACTAAAGCGGCAATAATCCAGGAATGGCAACCTTGTGTGTTTCTTCGGTATTTCAGGTTTGTTATGCAAGTTTCTCCTCTTCATTTAACTAGTATTTTGATAGAAGAATATCTGTCTATATAGTTTTTTAAATGTAATGAAAAATCAAATATGAAATTCACGATTTTATTAAACGTAGCTTCCGAGCGTGAATTTCTTACGAAATAAAGATCTGAAATAACTTAAAATATTCAGTGAAAGCAAAATATTAAAAAGAAATTGCAGGCCTAATTTTAATAGCGTAAATTGTCAATATTCCAATTAAATTCATTTTAAACATCCCCTCTCGGCGCCAGCCGAAACAATAGGTTATTTCTTCTTCTTCTTCTTTTTTATTCTTTTAAAGATATAATGCATCAGATTTAATAAAATTTAAACAAATTGGTGTTATTCCCTCTAAATTCACTATTTTGTTAAGAAAGCTAATTTGTTAGCAAAATTTTTATTCCTTACGGAATGTAATTAAATGCATATGAGATAGATATAGCAAATTTGTTAAGCAATTATTTAAATTATAGAATAAAAAACACCAACTGGCTATAATATTGTCCCTATTTCATACAAGGTCCTAACCCATATCATTCAACGAAAGCCATAAAAATTTTTAAATGTCTCGTCTAGCAAAATGAACAACTTTTATTGAAATCAAACGATTTTAACATAGTCTAATGATGAGTTGATGGATTGAAAATCTAGTTCCCTTAACTGTAAATTTATTCGATTTTTCAAATGGCCATTATTTTTTAATTAAAAGGCCCAAATTGAAGTTTTTTTTTTTCTTTTTTTGACGATATTGTGACAACTAAAGGTTGTAACATTTGATGATACTAAGCTATAATAAGATTATGATACAAATGAAAAGTTATTTTAGTATGTCTGTCACCAAAGTAAACAATTCCCAATGATTTTAATGAAATCGTTAGAAATTTACCATGTATTTCTAATGAACTGAACATATAGCTTCACTGACCATAGTGTTTGTTATTTAGATTTTCAAAGGGTCGTTATTTCCAAACGACTTTGAGAATTTTCTTAATTAATGAACGCACCCAATATAATTTTACTTTTAAAAAAGGAAAATATATTTTCCTTTTCCGACTGAGCTAATACAACTTGTATATTGCAATATTTCCTTTGTCCGACGTAGACTACGTAGAGCAGTGGGGCAAATATTATTTTAAACGCCTATCTTCTGTCTATCCACAGAATTTGTTTATAAATAGTATGCTTAAGTGACTACTACTAATCTTCATGCCTTTTGTATATATATACATAAAATTTATACCATGTAGTATTCCCATCTGTTAATTTTATAACACAACAAAGATAGTCACAATTTAAAAAAAATATCTCGTAGAAAATAGGAAACTAATGAAAAAAATTGATGGATTGGTTTATAGGATAAAAGTCTGCGACCTCCACCTTTGTTTATCTATATATGTCATGAAATATCTAAAAGAACGCCCCCCCCCCCACCGCCCGCATTGATAATCATAAATTGTTTTAACTTTCCGCGTTAAAAGGAAAACGCCAATAGTTTCACTTGAAAACAATGTACTACTATGTTTTTATAACACAATTTTAATCATTAGTTTTTTGATGATGTAGTACATTCTTTTTTGGGTGGCGGGAGGGGCAGGGCATGAGCTACAGGAAGTAGAGAAGGAAAGGAGAGGAAACGCCCTTCCTTAATATTTGAAAGTCTTTTTGGCGAAAAGGAACATTGGTAATTTTTGGCCATTTTTACTCAATTTGGCATCCTAATTCCTGCCATTGTGAGCCGGTTCAAATGAGGTGGCAGGGGCTCCATTTGAAGGAGGCTGGGAGGCAATAACCCCCCCCCCCCCTCCCCAAAGAAATTTGATTTTTCAGAAAATTTATCAACTATCAATTGTCAAACTCAAACAAAAGTTTAAAAATTTCTCAAGCGCTAAAGTATTTTATCAGATTTGATTGCAATAAAAAAATATGCATTAGATAAATGCTTTATGCATAGAAATTAATAATTATAAAAAATATTTCCTATTCGAACTTTTTTAAGGTGAGACCTATATCGTACTTTGGCTAATTTAAAAAATACATGAGAGACATTTTCTTTTAGCAATTGCTTCTCAACTGTGTACAACTTGATCATAGGAAAACTAGTCCCCTCATTCCTGAAATTCAGGGGTACAGTTTTTTCTGATAGTTTTTTTTTTTTTTGGGGGGGGGGGAGGGATTGAAGGGGCGAGTGAAATTCTAGTTCTTAATTATCCGGCTTTATTACTTTTTTTTAATTATTAGTGTCACATTATATTTACTGCAATTTCTGCAATGTTATCAAATTATTTAATTATTTGCTTTATTAAACCATATTATGCATGGAACACTCTCAAAATTCTTCAACGCCTAGGAATGGAGACTGCGCGCACCCGACAAATACAATTCCTTCAGCACAAAAACCGACAGACTTCCACCAAATACCAAAGTAAAAAACACGTTTATTTTAAAGTAGTCTATAATTTTATCCCCTTATGTACAGAAATGAACACATGAGTTATTACTATGGGCCACCATTAATAGTCAAATATATAGTTTTTCTTTTAAAAAATATTCAGGACATCCTTATGAAAAACCAGGTTATCCTGACTCCGACCGAGATAAAGCACAATCAGAAAAACTTAAAATGTACCTCACTGGCAACGAAGACAATACGTCAACATATCCTGACGCAGGACTGTAATTTCATGTAAATACGAAAACCGCTAAAATGATTTCCATTGAAAGGCAACCCGATCGAAATGAAAGAAAATTTAATCCTTATTTTAATACAATTATTGCAAAAGAAGTCTACAATTATATCTTTAATATAAACTTTACATTTTATGTAGAAAAATGATGATATAATGTAGTATTCATTAATGTTCAAATATGTAGCTTTTTCATCTGAAAAATATTCAGGATTTCTTTGAAACGTACGAACCCACCTCATAATAGTGAAAACGCAATCCGAAAAAATTAGCGCTTTACCTTACTTTTACTTGCAGAAAATCACTAAAGAAAATTTTCTTATCGCTGTAGAGCACAAAAATTGCAAATTTCATGACCTATTCATGACGTTCTTCTGCTGATTATCTCATGACTGATTGAATTTCATGATTCTTTTTTTTGCGATCATCTGACGAAATTTGCAATTTTTTCTGCGATCGTTTCACGGAATTCGCGATTTTTTTTTCGACAACCGTTACCGAAATTGCTTTTTTTTCTCACGACCATTTGTCGATATTCACAATACGAAATTCCATATTTGTTTCTGAGATTTTTTGACAAAATTCGCGGTTCTTTTTCATGATCATTTGTTGAAATTCGTGATTTTTTTTCTACCACCGACTTATTTTTAATTTTTGGCGCGATAGTTAGACGAAATTATGTATCTTATTTCAAGATCGTTTGACGAAATTCCCCTCGATTGTTTGAGTAAATTTTCGGGATTTTTTGTACAATATTTTGATGAAATTCGCGATTTTTTTTCGCAATCCTTTTAAAAAAAAATTCGAGATTTTAGTTTGTACAATCATTTGACGAAATCTGCATTTCTTTCCACGATCTCTGATGAAATTAGCAACATTTTCCACGGTCATTTGGAGAAATTAGCGATTTTTTTCCTCAACGATTTGGGGATTTTTTTTTTCAAAATTTTGTAAAATTCGCGATTTTTTTGTGACCCATTGATGAATTGATTTTCGGATTTCGAAAGAAAAAAAATCGTGGACTTTCACGAACACTGAAAAAAATCGCAGAATATTCACATGTCCGCTTTTCCCTTTTGAGAAGGAATTCTTAATTCTGTTATAGACAGGCTTCGTTTTCATAAGTTTTACTGTAATACATCTCTTTTCAGAGCTATACTATAGAGTGGATGGTTTAATAGTCTTTGCGGATACCTGTAAAAATGTAACCTATAATAGAAACCTGTCTAAAAAGAAAAATTTTCATATGCAGTATATTGAAATTTTACCTGTTAAGACGGAAACCTGTTTAAAACGAAATATTTAATTGGTTCTTAAGTTTTTGTATTCAAAGTTTTTACTGTTTTTGTAAGCATGTTTACGTTTCATGTTCGGTGGTGGTGTGGGGGGCGGTGGTAGACGCCCGGATCCTTGCCTTAGCTACATAACTTAGCTCAAAAATCTTTGCCTCCCCCCAAGAAAGTTCTGAAATGGCGCCCCTGTGAGGTGGCTCTGCATGTCCGTGCAATAGTCAGGCTTATAACGATAATTCTTAAGAACTCTTTTCTACAGACATGTATATTATGAGCAGAATTTACAAACACTCCGCAATAAACATAAGTTTAGCTAATATTAGAAACGCATACAATAGATAAAAATGCACTTTTAGTTATGTAAGTATCGCTCATACATAGTAATGAAACCGAATTACCGTATAGTGCTCTAAATGAGTTACTGTTGACATCTTTTAGTGTATCCTTGTAAAAGATTTATAAATACTACACACTCTACATTTAACAAAAAACATGTTGCAATACACCTCAGTAACTGGATGTGATTAAAGCACTGTCCAACTGGACCGTTACCCTATGGTCTCTGACTTTCAGGGCTCTGAAATTTAGTATGCAACGTTAATAAAGCTGATATTTTAAATCTATTTTGATCTAATAGTAAATATGATTGATATTTTGTGCTTTTACAGTAAGATAAGATTAAAATATGTATATATATATATATATATATGCATTTAAATATTTATATCTGTATTCTAAAGCATATAAAATTTTCTGTGACAGTATAGGAAGGCGAGAAGGAGGCGAATTAATACCAGGCCTGCACTTCTTTTTAACTTGATCGAATCCTGCTCGATAATGCATACCGATTTCATTATGTTTGAAGAAATCTAACATAAGTAAAATACGCTGTAACTTAATTATCTCTATAGATCTTAGTGTAACAGATTTTTTATGTATCAATGTAAACGAACAACAAATGTTATAACAAACTCATTCAATATAATTCTAAGTTCTATACATAGTAACAATTAGTTTCGAATATTCTCGGTAGTTAAAGCGTTACTATGATGACACATTTTACATAATTTTCTTCAGTGGCAGATTTCGTTTTAACAATGGTATCACTACAGATAAAAAAAACTTTATCTGTCTCATTTTTCTGTAATTTTCCTCAAATTATTCGAAATAAGAAAAAATTTACCTGTTTCACCTGTTTTAAAAATAGTCTTTCTTACTTATTTAACTTGTATATTCTGTAGATGCATATTAAATAAATAAAAGTAAAATTAGTTCCTAAAACAAATACCCTTTTATAAGTTTTAATTTTTTTTTTCTTAAAAATCACGCCTGAACCTGATTATTCAAAAATAACGCTTTTTTACTCTTCATAAAAAGAGCGAAAGCGTGAATTTATTAAATATATATAAATATATATTAATTACTTTGTTTTCATTTTTAAGATATAGCAAGCGGAACATTTGATACTTTAATTTATATTAAACTATTAAATTGTAAAAGAGTATTTTTTTAAATACTACACTTTTTATTTTTTACTTTAATTTATTTCTCCTTTTTAATTTTTGAAGTATGTCTTTGTTGCAGTTTCATAACCAGTTGACCTATTTAAGCAAACGTAATTGGACGCATTATGGTCTCCATTGTTCTCGTGATTCATATAAAGACATAAGTGTCTGATTGTAACTTCTAATGAAAGGGGTCACTGGAAATACCCCTAAAATAACAGTACAGATTAAAAAAACTCTTGTTTCTTATAAAAAATTTTAAACGTTTTCTAATGTTAAAAACAGTTTATAAAGTAGTTAATAATGCAGCGCTCAACTCCTAACAGCGCTCAGTCCTAAACCTAATTAATGTAAGGAAGTTTTAAAGTTTTATTACTGCGTCAGAGTAGAAGGTAATTTAATAGGTATAAAACTTCTTGCAAAACCTTTAAAAACTGATGCATTTAAAAATCATTTCTTTTCGATAAATACATGATACAAAAAATAAATAAATAGAAAGAAAAGTGACCAGTTAAACTGATGGCACTGAGCTCACACCCTATTCACACTAATTGTATATTACACTCTTATTTCAAAGAATAATTCTGCATGAAATATTCACTTAACTAAATTAAGAGGGGATTAGCCCCGCCCCCCCCCTCTTTATACTTAACCAATGAATCTCCAAAACTAGTCAGGGAAGTGCCTTATCTGAATAAACCTTTATACCAAATTCGAAGCAAATCAGATAATTCTGCATGAAAAACACATTTAACTAAATTAAGGGGGGATTAGTTGCCCCATTTCCAACTTTTATACTTAACTAATGAACCTCCAAATATAATCAGTGAAGCGTCTTATAAGAATAAACCGGTATACCAAATTGGGAGCAAATCGGATAATTCTGCATGAAAAACCAATTTATCGAAATTAAAGGGATTAGCCCCCGTTCCCCCTTTATACTTCAGGAATGTACCTCCAAAACTCATTAGGGAAGCACCTTATCAAAATGAACATATTTACAATTTGAAGCAAATTGGATATTTCTGCATGAAAAATCCTTTTATTTAAATGAAGGGGTATTAGTCCCCCTTATCACCCTTTATACTAAACCAATTAATCCTCAAAAGTAATCTGCATTATCTGGTGTTTTTCACTCCTGTTCTTTTATTTTGGTAGAAAGACTTACGAAATGGCACTATTATGCAACCTTAAAGAAAGTTTATTTTAGATATTTGTGCTTTAAATTGCGTCGATTTTTTACATGTCATGTACAGATTAAACATAACGTTCTAAACATTGGTTCTCAAAAAAAAAAAAAAAAAATCCAATAATAACTCGAAACTTTCGGGCACATTTTCTGACTAATTTTTAAATATAAAAGCATGGTAGTTGCAGACATAGTTATGGCATTAATTTGTAATCGATCAGTTTTTCCTTTTTCGATAAATGAATCATTTCTTTAGTTATAAACGAATGTAGTCTTTGGAAGCACTTTTTTCCTTTTCTGTATTGTCGTCTTCGAAAATCGGCCAAAGTAGAGATCGAATTAAAATCTACATTTCATGCAGCGATATGTGCATAAGAACGCATTATACCTAAAAGAGATTATTCTTCATTTATATATTACTAGCAGGCTTTGCCCGTTTCGCTGGTTGGTTTCGCCTAACTAACTTTGAAACAAATGAAAAATTTTAGTGAATTGGACCATCTGTTTAAGAGTAATATGGAACGCTATCTGTCTTACTGTATTGCTGAAAACGATAGGAACGGCATTGCGTTATGTTTTCTAATGCTTTAGGTAAAATTTGGCTGTTAAGAAGCGACTCCTTTTGTTGATCATTTATTGTAAGATTTGATGTAGAACAATATGCAAAATGCTAAAATCTCCCCTAAAAATTACTTAATTAATAGTGCAAGTCCCATCAAAATCCATTTAGCAGAATTTACGTTATCAACAGCCGGAACGTAATTTTCAGTTTCATTTATATATATATATATTAGATAGTATAAACCCCAAATCCTTCACAGATGCAATGATTTTCTGTCAAGTAAGCTGAGGTTACTGGAAGATGCTATATTTTATCAATTTCTACGCACAGCTCTTTTAGTTACTCGATGATGCCATCTTCTGCCGTGTGTTACACAGCAATATAAGTTACTCGATGACACGGTATTTTATCAATTACTATACACAACTATCTCAGTTACTCGATAATGCGATCTTCTGTCGATTTATACACACAGCGATCTAAGTTACTTAATGGTACGTTTTTTTTTTCAATTCCTACATATTCTCAGTTACTTAATAAAGTGATCTTCATCCATCTACACTCACCGCATGTTAAGTTACTTGATGATATGGTACTTTATCCCATCATAAAGACACAGAGATTTTACCTTAAAAGTGTGAGTGTAGGCGGGGGGGGGGGGGGCTCACTTAAGAGAATTTGGACGAGTATTTTGACAAATCGTTGCATAGTCTGAGTAATTATTTTAAAAAGTTAAGTTTTAAACCCTTAAATAGGGAAACCGGTACTTTTATTCTTTTTGCCAAGGAACATGACACAATAATGTTTCAAAAAGGATTAAAATTGATGTTTTATTAGCAATTAATCTTAAAAGTCCTTTCTGTGAAAAATAAAAACTATATATATATAAATATGGACTTTCTTAAACTACCAAATTTTGTCGATTCGTGAAACCAACATTCTAAACCATTTAAATATCAACTTTCTCTCCTGACGGATCAGAAGTAAGTTAATAAACGTTACCGCCAAGCAATCGACGACGGTTGATAAAGGAAAACTGTAATTTCCATAAGCTTTTATTAAGATCTCACCTAATTTAAAAAATCAGCATTTTTAATTATATCTATGCGATGTTTTCTACAAACGCGTTTATATTTCATTAGTTACAATCATCGATTTATTAAAGTAATAATAAATCGGTATTTTATATTAGACTTACAATATCCTTTAATTATTTTGAGCAGTCTGTTTACGTGAAAATACTTTTGTTGTCAGAAAGGAAATATTATTTGCGCTGACTTAGAATTGCCAACAATAGTTAAAAATATCATCTCATAATATGAAATAAAGGTCTCGTGTAAATATATTTTTAATTTTAAACTGCTTGGCAATATTATTATTTGGCCATTTTTAAATATTATGAAGTAATTTCCCCCATTTACTGCGTTTAAATTTACGTATATTAAGGAATTTACTCTTTTAAAGTTCTCTTTCATTTTTAATATTCATGTGCAAATACAATTTTTATGACGTAATTTTCAACATTTTCCTCCCTTTAATATATAATTATTTAATTCTAATTTTAAGGTTACTCGAAGATGCGGCATTTTACTAATTCTTACACACTATCTATGTTACTCAATAACGCAAACTTCTGCCGCCTGTATCTGTCTGCTGCCGTTCTGCCGCTACGGCAATTTAAGTTACTCGGCTATACGGTATTTTGCAAATTACTACACACAACTACCTCAGTTACTCGATAATGCTACCTTCTGCCCATCTATAACATAAAGCCATCTAAGTTTCTCGGTCATATGGTGTTATACCGATTCTTACACTCAACTATTCATTTACTCGATAATGCGATCTTCTGCCTTTCTGATCACACAATAAGCAAAGTTACTCGATGATATTGTATTTTATCTAGTCATAAGAGCACTGTGATAATATCGTAGTCGTGTGTAATCGTAGTCTATTATAATCGATTACAAAAACTGTGTAATTGCACTGTAATCGTAATCATTAATTTCATTTTTGAAATAATCGCAATATAATCATAATCAAAAGATTTTACTCCGATTATAATCATAATCTAATCGTAATCCCAATGTAATCTGTATCGAAAAGCTCTGTAATCGTTATCCCGCATAAATATATGATTACGTTCTTGATTACATCGTTGTTTTCCTCTTCCTTTCGCGCTTCCAAACCAAAATATACTTGGTCGGTTTGTTAAAAATTGTAGCAGGAAAGAAAGAGATCTGTTCCTGTTTTCAACTGATTAAATTGACCCTAAAGTTGGAGTGTGAAAGTTCAGAGATCAAGATGGACAGTATTTAGCCTTTAATGGGGTAAAAGTGAAACATAATCTTATACAGCATATATTGTATCTTTACTCTGAGAACAGAATGTATGCCGTGCACAATATATACGAGTATGGACATAAAATAGTATTATTTGATTTGACTTTGTTAAAGATATGATAATTTGGAAAACAAACTCGGCATGTGGTCAACCCAGGGATCATGTGTCATTGAGTGACAGTGATGATGGATAAAAAAAAAGGAAAGAAAGTAAAATACTGTATTAATTATTTTATTATGGGAAAGCACTTATATATCCGCTAAATTATCTCCTACCAGAAGACAGTTTTTATTTTCCTTTTAACGTTCACGTGTATCAAATTTATTTTAAAATTTATTACATTTAAGATTCAGAAAATCAGTATAATTTTTTAGCTTGTATTTCTCCGTTTTTTGTACAAAAACAATATAATCATTAATGCTATGTACTGCATATTTATATACACACACAGATGAGACAGGGAATTGTGTTCTACTATGATAATTGACAAATAGAAGAAAATTTAATCTTTCATAATCGTGAATGAGAACGTAAAAATAAAGCCTCAGAACTCTTTACTGAGGCATTTTCTCATTAACATGTACATGAAAAAATGTGTTTTTTATTGACTTTTCCATGGTTTTTAAGAATTTATACAGGTAAATGATCAAAACTCAATAAAACAAGGGAGATTTGAAGGGGAGATTTTTTCAAAAAAGCTTAATTGCTTTAGAACTGTGAGCATACTTACATATAAATACTAATGCAGTTCTTGATTCTTAAAAAAATATAAAATTTGAATATTACATATAGATAGTTAAGCAATGAATTTGAAGCAAGAGATGTTCGTAATAGAATCTTGCACAACTCGGGTTATACCTAATCCGAACCCGAAAATATTATTTTAAGTCAACACGAAACCAACATACTTCACCCCGAAACAGAAATGTTTTAAATTAATCCTTAATTAATATAATGCAATTATAGAATATTGGCCTATAATTATATACCTAATATATAATTATTATTTTTTGTAAAAAATAAACACACGCATACACACACATATATATATAATGCCCATTAATATTCAAGTATGCAATTTTTTCGCCTGACAAAATATTTAGGGCTTTTTCTATAAAAGTTTGTGTAAATCCGAACCCGACTCGCAAATGCGAAAACACAATTCGAAACATTTAATGTTAACATGACCTGCAGATACAAAAAAAGTCAACACAACCCAAACTGCAGTGAAGGAAATTAGCTCCAACCTCCAACCCTACCCGAACATTGTGTCGGGTCCGGTTTGCTTAAAATCAGGTTAACCGACACGATGCAGGACTCTAGTTTATAACACGCAGATTAAGATTTCAGTGTAATCGAACTGTAATCGTAATCGACTAGTTCGGTAATCGTAATCCAATAAAAAAAATATTAATTGTAATCTAAACGTAATCGTAAGCTAGAATTAAAAAAAATAGATAAACAAAAGTATAATCGTAATCTAATTAGCATAAATATAGACATTATCGTAATCGGGTTTTATAAACTGAAATTAATCGTAATCGTAATCGATTACAGTCCTTCGTAATCGACTCGAAGTCAGATACGCATACCATAGTTTAGAAAACCCTATCTAGAGGGCTAAATTTCAAACATTATTTCCTCTTTATCTCCATAATTCTGATTTTTTTAATGAAAAAATTGCTAACATTAAATTAAAAAAAAAATTGAAATAAGTAATACAGTTGACTCCCTAAAATCTGCAAGAAGTCTGCACATCATTGCAGATGTAAACAATGAAAATTTCAGTTCAGATGTAAGTGCAAAATTACAGAATTTTTTAATTTTATATCATTCCGTTTGTATTTGAATATGTAATTAATTCTCTATAATATGACTGAACTCGTGGTTTTTCAGGAAGGAAGTACAATTTATTTCTGAAAAAAAAAATCAACATTTTTGTAATTACAATCTTTTTATCAAATCTTTTTATATATTATAATCCAGATTTTTTGGTTATTAAGACTGGCTAAACCTGAAATAAAACTTCCTTACTTTATGATTTTTATGTGAATTAATAGGTACCATTAGGAGGCAAGTTTCATTAAATAATTCACGGAAAATGTATCTTATCTTTATTATGCAGATTTAATTATACATTATTAATTATTTACTTGATCTTTACTTTTAATAGTTTAATCATTTTTTAAATTATCTTACTTCTTATCCTTTTAGGGGTTTTTTTTTACTTAATTATTTTAATATTTTACTATATTGCAAGGATTTTTTTATAATTTTGATTGCATAATTATATTCAAATGACTGTTTAAAAACTGTAAACAAAGCAATGACCAGAAATCTGCAAAATTCTAAAATCTGCACAACCTCTGGTTCCAAGTTGTGCGGATTTGAGGGAGTCTACTGTATAATCATTTTCTCCAGAGGTACTGTCTGTTTTCGTAAAGCGAAACTTTCTGCGCTTTTGCAAATGCTTCAGGTCTGTTTTGATTTTATCAAAATAGGGATGATCGGAGGCTGTTTAGCTGAGTGGCAACATACAACTGGAACTTCAGCAAATACCTATCTCAGCGTTACCACCCCTTTGGATCGTAAAATCGTCTCAGAATGTTAGGTGCGGCTTTCGAAAACGAAATGTATTTTTTATGTGTTTATAAGGCATCATTTTGTTTACATTTTAAAACTTTATCAAAATAGTTGTAACTTTTCTAATAAATATGTTACATATAATATATGGCAGTAATAATCAGTATATCTGATGAAAATTCAAGTAATTTTTAAAATAAACTATTTATTTAATGATTTTTTTATCCCTATTACTGTATTTGATTAATAGTATTTCAAGAGCCATAATTTATATTGTAAAATTATTTAAGCATTCTGCAAGCAGTCCTTGTTCAATCACGAAAGCCTGCCACTAAAAAATTTTAATACAGAAGATGCATATAATATTTTTCTCAGATGTAAACAATAAATTTTGCAGTTAAGAAGCACATGTATTTCACAAATATTACTATTTCTGGGAACACTAAATTTGATACATTGTCGTCTTTAACACATTACTTTGGAGTAATGAAAACATTGTTATTACATTAAACTTCTTTGTAAATGTGTGTTATCACAAAAGCCTGCCACTAAAAAAATTTAATACGGAAGATGTATATAATGTATTTCTCAGATGTAAACAATGAATTTTGCAGTTAAAAAGCACACGTATTTCACAAATATTGCTAATTTCTTGGAACACTAAATTTGATATATTGTCTTCTTTAATGCATTATTTTGGAGTAATGAAAACATTATATTATTTTTTTTGTAAATAAGTGCTATAATCGGTGGCAGCTCATGACAGTTTTTTTTTTCTTTTTCCTTTTTTTTTTTTTTTTTTTTTTTTTTCTTTTTCCTTTTTTTTTTTTTTTTTTTTTTTGGAGGCGCTAAATGCATGCCTTCAAAAAGTAATATTTAAAAAAAAAAAAGAAAATTTTGCCTTATTTAATGTAAGAAACTTCTGCCAAAAATAAGGCAAAGATTTCATTTTTAAAAATAGTGAAAAAGGAATAAATTTGCCAGCCATGCATTTAGTACCTCCAAAACTGTTAGTCACGAGCTACCACTGTTTATAATGATTTTTCCTAGGCATATTTGGATCATGCTTTAAGGTAATTTAATAATGTGTGACAGGATCTATGCCTATTATGTATAGGTACAGATTCAATCGCCATGTGACGACTAAATTTTTTGCTTTGGCCACAAACTTCCAATGTCTCAGTCGCCATGCGTTATACAGGTATGCTCCTTTTCTGCAAATGATGGATTTCTACCTTTGTAAAAAAAAATGAAATCCGTGTAATCCGTGTATTCTCCTTCATAATTCCTACAGTCCAGAATGATCTGTTTAACACAGAAAACTATTGTATTACATAGAAAAACAAACGTCTGAAGTGTGTTTCGATTTTTATAGCGCTAAATAATTTTACACATTCACAATTTTTTTAATGTAATGTTATACGATAAAATCTAAATTAGAAATATTGTTGTCCTAATATTTCCCGCTACCATAATTGCTTAGCTTTACATTTTTTTAAATGTATCTTGTCCAACTATATCTTCTGAATGAACATAGTTTAACATTTGTATTACACTTAATAATCAAATTTAAAGAATTTTGTGATTAAATTAAACATACTCGTTTGATGTAATTAGTCTGTGTTTTCTTGTACATAGACATACGTATATATCAAATAAATTATTTTCCACTTTGAATTTAGTCCCTCTCCCCTCCCCTCCCCCCCCCCCATAAACACTAAATTCTTTTTATGTGTTTGTTTCATAATGTGACCACTCGATTTTTTAGGTTTAGGATCCACTTTCTCCTTCCAGATATTGCGAATCTGTACTTATACTATTATGTAAAATTTTATAATTTTCACTATTTCTGGTCCCAAGGAATGTAATTTAAAGCACGTTTATAAGGTAAATTTAATGATGAATGAAATATGAATCTATGTAATGCAAAATACTGTAATACGCAGAACGTCTCATCCCAAGGTGTGCGTTATAAAGATCTATCGTATTTATCTTCATATGTAATTCACTCATCGAAAACCCTAAAGATTTAGTATCTGTGAGTGGTCTGAAGAAGGCATTATTACAACTTTATAATTTTTTCATTCTGTGGCACAAATTACTCAGCTTACAATTCATCAATCAAAGTATTGCCATCTTGATTTTTTTCCACTTACTTTATTTACCTCAGAAGTGGTTAAGATTTTTGTATATTGTAAATCCTATAGGTATTAATAGCAAAAAAGCATCTTTGACCGCTTGGGGTCGAGCAACCGGTATACTTGCCAATTAAGGTGTTCAGAATATTTCATTATTCTCACCACTTATTTTTAATTGTAAAGTTTACCTTATTTAATCAGAGCATTTTTACGATTGATTCAATTACAAAAAATTTTCTGTTTTGAAAAACCGGTGGTAAAAGATTAAATATTAAGCAAAGGACTCATATCGCAAAGGGGTTGAACATCTTGAATTAAAGTGAACTTTAATAACCTTTCGTTTTAATTGCCAGTCCTCTTCCAATTGAGCTATCTGGACGACAACCCAGCCAACACAATATTCGCTCAGAACAACTACTATGATATCAATTGATTGTGTGAAAAATAATTTAAAGTGTACATGATTATATATTTTATTTTATTATGATTAAGCAACAGACTTTGCAGATTAGTTTTTCTAAAAAGCTCTAAAGATTCAAATCTCTAGGCTGGAGGGGGAAAGTAGTATTTTTCAGGAATAGGAGGATAATATCTATAGAATTTTCTGTATAAAAGTAAAGATTTTTTTTTTTTGGGGGGGGGGGGGTGAGGAGTAGTGGGAGGGAGGAGAGGAGAAGTTTGGGAAGTTAGGACTTAATTTATTTATTTATGTTAGTGAGCAACAAATGTTGCAGATTTTCTTTTAATTAAGTTTGAAAGATTTTAATTATTTATTAAGCTGGAGAGATGAATGCAAAGGGTTAAATTAAAGGCCATAAATTAAAATAAAATTTATGTAAATAGTTTTTTGCGTCATTGTATCCAAACTAAGTGAAATGTATTCAAATTGATACTATGAGGCAAAATAATTATTTACATAAATTTTAATTTTTAATAGCATGGTAAAAAAGGATAAATCAATTTATTCAAATAAATACATTTCAATGCATTATATAAGTTCAGTGAAAGTGCCATACTTAACAGTGTATTGCAAAATTAAAAATATTGTTTAGATCTGCGAATATATCTCAGCCAAACTAAAAATAATTTAAATTGAATTTTAAAACAAATCGTTTAAAGCCACATTAAGGTGTCACTTAAATTTTGATATCATATCTTATAAAACTCATGCTTTGAGTTTAAGAGAGATATGAATGATAAAGCATTAATGAATAAACTTTTATACATCTTTTTAAATTGAACATAATTTTTGCACATGCAATTATAACAAAATAAAATGATGAAATAAATATGTATAGAGATTATAATTAATAGCATAGCGTCACTCAAAATTTGACATCATTATTTTTAAGTTCCATATTTAAAATTCTTAGAGCATAAGATAAAGCGCTGCGTCACAAACTTTTAACCCGTTAAGGGTTTTTGTATTGATATAAAATACAAGAATTGCAAAAATTACAAATTTTGTACTTTTTTTTTTCTCATTTTATATTTTTTTATTAGTTGTCATAACACATGAACATTCACGACAAGCCTTAGATTTTTGGAGACCCTGTGTACAAACACGATTTTTAGCTCCATTCTTATGTTGTGTATTAAGTTGAAATATGTTATAAACGTGTTATATTTTACAGTTTTAATAAGCTGACACAAATTAAACTTGGTACTTTATGGCTTCACGTAGTCAATGTTAGACATAAATGCACAAAATTCGAATTTCGTTTTATTGAAATAACAAAAATGCATATCCAATTTTTCTATTAAAAAAAAGGTGTTCTTAAAGTTGGCGATGTCTCTTGTTACAGGGCAGACAGAAAAAGCATGTTTTCGGTCAGGAATCAGTTTTAATTCAAGATGCATAAGGCTTCTGACCTTGCAGGCGAAGACACTCACGAGCTAATGCTAATCTTATGGGGATGGATTTTTCTAATATCTCGTTTGCATTTCGACATTTTTTTTTCAGTGGATAGCCGAGATCCGTCTCTACATCGCACCTTTTTTACTTTTTCGATTTTGGTTGTAGATATTTTTTAGAATGACACTTTAATTTTCAGAACCGGTTTTGAAATTGAAAGTAACTTTATAAAAAATATCTGCGACCCAAATCGAAAAAGTAAAAACGTGCGATGTAGAGACGGACCTTGGCTATCCAGTGCAAAAAATGTTTAAAAATGTCGAAATGCAAACGAGGTATTCGAAAAATCCCTCCCCATAGGATTAGAATTAGCTCGCGAGTGTCTTCGCCGGAAGGGACAAGAGTCTTAACCCTCCGACTGTCTTGGAAAAGGGCAAAATTGTAATGTTGTTTTCTCTGCGTTTTGTTTTAAATGCTAAAAAAAAATTATTCTTTGAACATTTTATAAAAAAAGTTAATAACGAATATGAATGCAATCCTTGGAAGTATGAATCATTGTTCAATGTATTAAAAATACATTAAATCAATAGAATTATATTACTTTAAATATTGCTTGTATTGCAGGAGCTTAGTGAACGTATTAACACGGGCTTGTCAGTGAGGGGGTTAAGTTAATAGGAAAAACACTGTTTGATTCCACAACATCCGAAAAACTAATATAATTTTTTTTTTTCATTTTTACGCGCAAAAAATGTCTCAGTGAATGTGTAGAAAGATGTGATTTGTTGATTGCAGTGCAAAAATAAAAAGCACGAGAACATGCTTATATAGCTTTCAAATGCATGTATGATTAGACCTTTTTTAGACGTGATTTTTATGATGTAGTATTAACCTGTAATTTGCTTTATCAGTGTTTTGTTCATTACGAAGTATATATGCATTGAAGTACGTATTGTACGGTAAAAACTATATAAATAATGAAACTCAACACCTATTATTTTTTGTTCTACCTACTGACCCCCGACCCTCCTACACACACAAGCTTATGCGGACATGGACCTATGCCCCGTGCATCAATCTTTGGCTAATGTCTCTGTCTTGTGAACATTTAAGCACAGTTGAATTGTTCTAGCCCCGGGTCGGCGAACCTTTTTACACCCGCGTACCAATTTTTTTCCGAATGAAAACGACGTGGAATTAAAATATAAATTTAGTGAAAAATAATAAATTAAAATTACTTGAAAATTATTTATTAGTATTAAAATGATTTTAAGTAATATGCATGTAGGTTTACACTGTAAAAGATATAGAATTAAATACCTTTTAGAAATTAATAAAAGATTAAATGCGATTTCTGTAGTGACATCGATGATGAAAAATAATTAGTATCAGATTCATACTAAGATCATTTCAATAGAAGATAAATTGAACTAGAGATATCTAAGTTTTTATTTGAGTTTTTTTCTTTTTTATCTATATTATTTGTTTGTGAAAATAATAGCAGGCATGAATAGACGGGGAAATTCGTAAACGACAAATAGCTGCTTTTACAAACAGCTCTGTAATTAAGTTGCAAGTTGTCATATTTCAGCATCGGCATTTTTGCTTATAATATTTAATAATTTTTCCTTTTCAATAGTTTCCAAATATTACATTTTTATGATAATTTTTTCAGTCCATATTGAGCTGCGATTTGACATTAATAAAGCAGAATAAAAAATCCTACCATTTTCAATCAATTGAATTTAGACAAGATTTGATAATCTAAATTTATGTATTTTGTCTAATGTCATCGTATCTTGTTTAGAAAATTATTCTGTTAGGTGTCAAAAATGGCACGTGCACGATAGGTTTAACGACCCTGTGTACCATAGGTTTAACCCTGCCGACACAGGCAGGGTTAAAAGTGCAAAAGATAAATAAACTTTTTTTTGCAGCCACATTACATTTATTTGAAAATAGCACTAAATTTTCACTTAAAATTGACGGAAAATTCTTTAAACAAAATGTAATATTTTAGTAAATTATACTTTGTACTGCACATGTAAAAAAGTTTTTAGTACGCTCATTTTCACAGAATAAAAGAATTAATAGTTTGAAACTATTAAATAACTTTTTCGGTTGCAAAACATAGCGTATATTTCAGGAAAAGACTTAATTTGTTTAATTTCCTTTCATGTCATTTTTTTTCCCCACTCTCTTGAAAACTCCAAAGCTTATATAGAACATTAATGTATTCTTATTTATATCAATTTTCCACATTGTTTATATATTATATATATATCTTTGATTATATATATATATATATATACATATATATATATATACATATATATATATATTGACAACTGATTTAAGATATATTTAAACTATTTTTTATGATAGTTAATTACTGTTATAGATAAATATTAATATTAATAAATCTTCAGTTGTATGGAATCTGAATTAAAATATCTGAAATTTTTATGATTGTGTTGGAAAATTATTTCGTGATTTTAAGTCCAAGTTTAAACGTTCGATACATATTTATACAATATTGTTGATATTGGCTGTTAAATAAATTGGGGATTATTATCTGAATAATTATTGTAAAATTTACATACATTAAAAAAAAAATACAAGATTATGAATATCATTTTTTTTTCTTTCTTTAAAAAGAACCAAAAAATACATTCTGTAAAGTTGAAAATGCACTATCATTTTTGCCAGAACCCTTTTTAACAAGCATGTGTCCCAGCTAAACTAATGGCTTTTACACCGAGCGATTTCCCACCCTCCTCTGTTAGATAATTGACAACAACTGGATAGAGTAACAGTTGTATCTTCAAAAGAAAAGGAAAAAAAAAAAAAACACACGTTTATCATATTGTTTAAGTTCTCATGTCATGTGCAATATGTTTTATTTTCTAATTTATATTATGCTTGAAAATATTTATTATCAGCAGTAAGTTGACTATTTTGAAAATATCGGATATATATCGAAAATATCGGATATATGTCAAAATATCGGATATTTTTGATATTTTCAAAAATATCGTGATATTTACAAACCCTGAGTATTACATTTTTTAGTAACACATACATTTTTTTTTCTACAAATAATATTTGAGTTATTACTATGCTTTTTATGGTTGATGTAGCTAAATTTATAGGATAACAAGAGTTTATTTTTGTTATTTTTTAATAAGTTTTATATTAATTTATATGCAAAATGTTTTAGGATTGTCGTTTTTCGGAACTTAAACTGTTCCATGGATAGATTACTTTGTTTTCTGTATCCCTCCTCCCTTTTTACTGTATAAATTTACCATTGAAAAAACGAAGGAAAGAGGAAAAAGAAGCACACAGAAATGACAGGTAATCTGCCGTCAAAAAAGCAGGGGGGAGGGGGGGAGTGTATTCTGGATAATATAAAAGCATTTGTAAGTACACAGCCAGTGGCAAAAATGTTTAAAAACCTCAGAATAAATCCCAAAATTTTAGGAGAAGATTTTGCGGAAACACGGAAATTATATTATTACGAAATAGTGAATCAAAAGTACCAATCATTGTTTTATTTTTCTACTTTTGATTTATCGTAAAGTACCTAAAGTAAGCCCTCTTCCAAATATAAGACCCCCCCCCCCCTCTAACATATATGATTTTTTTTTCTTTTTTGAAAAAGTTCCATTTATAAGGCCTCCTCTTGAAGTTTTATATTCTGGCGCTCTGAATCCTTCTGTGTTTTTCAGGAAATTCCTTAAGAATTTTTTTTCCATATTTTCTAAATGAATATATCTTATGCAATTTATTTTTATCTTATCTCTTTACTGATCATTGTATCAGAATGCCATATGTTCAATATAATATACTATTAATGTTTACCTTGATTTTTATGTACTAATAAGATTTAATAGATATTTATATTGAGATAAAGTTTTATAATATTTGTTCATATTTCTTTATCTAAATTAACTATTTTATGTAAACTTGCTTCATTAATTTAATATTTTTATTAATGGAAACTACTTAGCTTCTATGGAAGAGTGTTTAATTTGATCTGATTTTATTTTTTAAATTGTTCAAATCCTGTGAAATTTCCTAAATTCCAAATACACCCCCCCCCCCCCCCACGCTCCCAATTTCTCTACCCTTTTCACAAAAGTTCCAATTATAAGCACCCATTCATTAGAATTTCCTGTTTGCTAAAGAGGGCTTACTTTTGGTACTTTACGGCACTTGATTTAAATTATTTTAGGAGCATCCTGATTCATTTACTTTTATAATTTAAGAGAAAACTATAATAGCTCTGTCATTTTTTAAATTTTAATTTTTTATTTCCTATCTTAAGGCGATTCTCTAACTCTCTTCTCAAAAATGGGAAACTCTGACACATTTTCTGACTCATTTTCAAACGTAAAAGCATAAAATTGACAGGCCAGGATATTAACGTAATTTGGAATCGAATGGCGTTTTGAATTTTTTGATAAATAAATTACTTAAGGAGTTATAAGCAATTATTGATACGTGACGGCAGATTTCCTCCTTTCCCGTACTGTCGAGGCCGGCAATTCCGTTCAAATTGCAAACTTACGCAAGATTTTCTGAAAGATCCTCTTTTTTTACCAAAAAGATGAAAAATACATTAGAATACATAATTACATAATCATAACACTTGCCAATTCCATGTTTTTCCGAACAAAAATTAATTCAGAAAGGTGACATAAAGTCTTCTTCTTTTAATTTCAGAACAACCGTAATGCTATAAAATTAAGGGCTCGTTAGTAAAATAAGTAAATAATAAAATGTAATTTCGAGATGAAGATTCGAGTTTTTTAAAGAAAACTATAACTATCCTCTCGTGAACCATCGTGATTGTTTCCTCTAAAACAGCTAATGTGTTAAAGACTGTATTCTCAACATCCTCAGTTTCACTTATGTACCACACATTTTGAATGATTCATTTTACTTTATCGGATTTATATACAAGAAGTCTTCTTTTCTTAAAATTTATATATAAAATTTATGGCGTAACTTTTGAAATTCATATATAATATTATGACATATGATTCAAAAAGAAAACTTGTACATTTAAAAAGATGTCAGGATGTAGTTAACGGCTTTACATGTGAATAATAATAATAAAAATAAATCGCAGTTACCATTTTTTTACGCCCAAATCCTTCATATATGTTCGTATTTAATCAGTGCATTGAATATTTCTCTGAAGTTATTGCCATTGCTCAGTTCAAAATAACAGATTTAGAGCTACCAACTTATGTTAGAATGATTTCGTTAATAAATATGTAAAGTAGCATACGTTACAAGTCTGATTGATGTGTTGCTTATATCTAGTTTTATTCAGTCTAATATACTTAATTTTTAAAGCTGTTAGGCGGTAGTTTCATAGCTGCCAATTTTTACACTTTTTTCTTTCCGCTATTTTTTAAAAAGCATTTTTTGCTTTATCTATCTCCAAATTTCGTGGATTAAATAAGGGGAAGATTGCATTAAAGTAGAGTAGCTGAAAAGCACAAAAGTTGGCAGTTTTATCGCTACCATATCTACTTTATTAAACTACTTTTCTATGTTAAAGTCGAAATGCATATTAACTTAAAGTATCCAACATTTGAATTAGTATTTATTAATATCCTAATAATTAATTATAGGAATATGTTAGAAATATATAAATGATTTGATTCTGTTACAAAGTAATAGATTTTCTCCGAATCTCTCAGTGTACTCTTAGATTTTTTGAGTATTTTTCGGTTTCTTATTTTCCTGGTGAATATTTTATTACAAAGTATTTGGATTAAGGATGTTTGAGAGCATTCATTTCTTTATCTGACCATGCCATTTTATTTCTTATTTATTTATTTTATTTTGGCGTGAGGGGGGGGGGGGATGCTTTTCTTGCTTTTAATTACTTTTTTTTATTCAATGCCAATAGCATGCCGACTCTTGAAGTTGTTTTCAGTCGAAGTACCCATACCAATAGCAAAAAAAAAAAAAAAAAAAAAAAAAAAAAAAAAAAAAAAACATGTGTACATTGCTTCTGTTATTTCTGTTTTATTGATGAATAGGTTCGTTTTTTATAAATCCTTAAACATCTGAATGCTAAAGTTTTGCCTACTGGTGTTACTTGTTATGTCGATTCTTACAAGCCAAGTATTTAATAAAAACTACGTTATAAAAATATAAAACTGTACCCTTTGCAACTGAATATCATTCCTGGGGAATTATTATCCAATGCTTACAATTACTTTTATATTGTCATAGAAAAATACTTTCAAAAGGCTCTGCAGAAAAAGACCTGATTTTTTTCTTCTGCTATTTTTTTTGTTGAGCAGGATAAATGGAAGAAATCACCATATACATAGAGGGTAACGCTTGTACAAAATGCTGTGAGAATAACCCTAATATTGCATTAATATAATGTTGAAAGTTGATTTATACCATAACTAAACTATGTTAAATATAACGTTTGTATCAAAATAAGTCTAATTTTTGCTAAACAAAAGCACTTACGTTATGAATATTAAAGGCATAATTTAACAATGCAATATGAGTTACATTATACAAAAGTGTTAGCTGATTTCCAGCTAATTATATTTTTTCAAGCATGAAACATGGCCGATTTGATTTTGAAAAAATATTTTTGACATATTAAAATAACTTGATATTGAGTTTAAACGGCAATCTTTAATCTTCAATAAATCTGATAGAAATTTGAGTGAAGAATATTAGAGAAAGAGCTAATGAAAAGACGAATTGCTGATTTTATTTCTTACGTATTATTTCTTTTACATTCATGAATAAAAAAAACGCCACTGTATATTTTATGAAAGCGCAGTTTAACACTTCCTAAACTTTAGTTTAAAAAATAAATATGTAATATTGAGAACCAATATATATATTTTAATAACACATGGGTCCACATCTGTAAGTAGAAATATAAAGTTAGGAAAGTTGTATTGATAGCATAACTTTTTCATTCGAGAAGCCTGATTTATTTGAAACAATTGTTATACGAATCTACTAATCGCTTTACCAATCACGTCTGCCTATAGAGAAAGGAACGAAATATTACTTTGGTCTACAATTTCTTAAATCAATTAGATAAAGAAAGGGCTTTCTTTTTTATAGTTGTAAAGTTATCGAAAGCACTAAGATCTAAAATTTTCTATATCTCGATATTTTCATTGATTACGTTGAGGTTGAAATAAAACCCTGATCCCTTAAAGTATGATTTCGCTAAAGCGATGCAAAACGAAAAAAAAAAAAAAAAACATTTGTATGCATTCTAAATTTTCCTATACCTACATTATTCTGGTAACTCTTCTACTATAAGAAGCTGTTTTTACTTACTTTACTATGTTTTTCAAGTTGAAAAGACAAGTTTTCTTATCTTGGAAGTGGAGAAGAGAAATATGCTGTTATCTATTAGGTTCCGAAACGGGTCGGTAAACATCTGCAAATCATTATAGAGTTCTTTGAAAAAAGAGGGGAGGGTGTATGCGTGTATTTGAAAATTACCGCAGGTTCTACAGAGAGAATACTTTATGGTTTGAGATCTTCTGGATTTTTAATTTATGATTGCTTCAAAGAAATGCTTACAATAATATTTGAAACGTATCTCACAGAGTCAATCTAATAATTCCAATTTCGGGTTTTTTGCTTATATAATCTTTTATCTATTATTTTTTTTTTTCCAATGACATTTTAATTTCATTATAATTATTTCGCAAGATTTACTCACAGTAAAACAAAAAAAAAAAAAAAAAAAAAAAAAATGTGAAAGTAATTAAAATTATAAAGATAAAGCTATAAATGACTTATTATTATTATTATTATTATCCTGATATTACTTCAAAATTGAAATTAATTTCATTACAGATAATTTCGCATGATTATAATTCAAACAATGTGTGTAGATTTTATGTGGAATTACTCAATTTATGAATATATGCTCTTACCATCAAATTAAATTTGTTGAATTCATGAATTTGGTTTGTTTAAGATTAAACTTTTATTTACAATATATCTGTAATATCGGAAAATAAAATGCGCTAAATTGGTAATTACCTAAATATATAATTGAAAGTAAGCTGTAAATAAATTTCAACATAAACTTTTGATGAAAATAAAATAATTTAATTCAGAATGCTTGACATTCAATAAGGAACTTCTTGAAAACTAACACGAAGTCACTCTTTTAATTTGAGAAAATATTTTTTCTCTATTAGTAAAATATGCATTTGAATTAATATTTCATATTTATTTTTTTTTTAGTTTTGTTTATTATTTGGATAAGTATCAAATAAAATAAATAAATAAATAAAAGAGAGAGGGGGAGGGGGACTACAAAGAAAGATAAAAGGAAAGCAAAGGAGAGAAATGAAGTTTTGAATACGTCAATAGATTATATCGTGGCGAAGGTCAAAGAACTTTTTTTTAAGTGCGAAGGAGGAGGGGGGGGGGGGGGCATAATAACATTTAATTTGTTTCAGTGTACATAAAAATGATTTCATTTAATTTTCCATTTTGATTTTTTTAAATACTTTTTACCTTATAAGAGATTTTCCAAAATAATTTATTTGTTAAGCAAATGATTATCGTGTGATTTCTTTCTATCGCTGTGTGTTTTTATTCAATTTGTGTTTCTTCAAAGAATAAATCAAGGAACATCGTTAACGAGGAAGAATATGCGCACTAGTAAGACAGAAAAGAAATATAACATTTTGCATATCAAAAATGCACATAATTTTGCTGTCCTAAATTTGTCTTGAGTTACACATTACTGTAATGCAAATTAGTTAAAAAGAATGACGATGTTACAAAATTACAAAGTTTATAATGTTCATATTTTGTGTGTGTGGGGGGGGGGGGGAGGGTTTACCAAAAGTTTATACGCAATTTCTTTTCATCTAATATGACAAAGTTAAGTCTATAAATGTGTAGAGATTAATAATCAAATACACGTGATTTTAAGTTAAAAAATTGCAAAATTTAATAGTGTTCATGTTGTACGAAAAAAAAAAAAGTTTACCAAAAGTTTATACGCGGATTTTTTTTTCACTTCTAATAAGACAAAGCTAAGTTAATCTATAAATGCGTATACATTCATAAACAATTATACGTGATTTTATATTTTTTGTTATTTTAATACAGATTTAGTTAGTAGTTATTTGACAAAGTTACAAAATTTCTAATGTTCATATGCTCCTCTGAAAAAAAAAAAAAAAAAAAAAAAAAAAAAGGTTTACCAAAAGTTTATATGCAGTTTTTCTTTCTTTCTTTCTTTTTTTTTTTTTTTTTTTTTTTAATAATAAGACAAAGTTAATCTCTAAATGTGTATAGATTAATAAACGTACGTGATTTTATCTTTTGTTTTAATACAGATTGAGTTAGTGGTATGCTATTTATACAGATTATTTAGGCTAATGTTCAGTTTTTTAACAACTTTTAAATTCTGCCTCTCCCATAATTTATATGAGGACGTGAGTTTCAAAACTCGCGTTTTGCACCGAAGAAACACAACACTCTGCTAAAAAGCTGGTTTTATCCTGCATATCCTCTTTTTTTGCTATTGCAAAATCTTGGTTTTAAAAGAAAACCAATGGACATAGTCAGAGATTTTTCGCGATTTCCTGAAATTTCATTTTCTGGATAAGGCGAATTTTCACTCACCTCCTCTCATATATATATATATATATATATATATATATATATATATATATATATATCTTTTTTCTTTTGTTTTATATTTACGATGACCATATTTCATTGAAAAAAAATACGGGTGGCAAATAATGAATGCTGACAACTGAATACCCTACCTTCATAGAATACATATTAAAACCTTCATAATAGAACCTTTATTTAGCGAACAATCTCTCTTTTTTTTTCTTTTCTTTTTTTTTTTTTAATCCACAGCACATATTTATGTACATTTTCCTTTTTAGCAGATTTTGAATTTTGAAGTAAATTTGGAATTTATAATTAATATATATATTTGCAATTACAAAGCAAAAAAAAAAAAAAAAAGGAGAAAGAACTTTACCATTATTAATTGCTATTTTAATTTATGCATTTTAATGCTATACTTTTTTCAAATTTAAAATCGCTATGTAATTGTGTTACTATTTCACAAATATAATTGGATATTATGTGTTAGCTTTTCAATAATGCTTTCTCTTTCCAACATTTACGGGGATAAAAAGAAAAATATCAGATTGTGACGAAATTTGCACATTTTGAAAAGGGCATTTATGTTATAAGCAAAGACAAAAACTGCCTAATTTTTATATACTTACATAATACAATTTTATATCATTATTAATAATTATAATACCATTCATTTTCAATTGAATTATTACTTTTTTTCAAAAGTGCTTAAAATAAACAACAAATTTCTAAGCAATATTTTTGTAGCTCATGAGTAAGAGAAATGTGCATTTAATGAAACAAATTTTATGCTTTTCTTTGTGTTGCACACATTTATGATGGTGAAGGGAATAATAAAAATATTGCTATGGAAGTAAAATGAAAATAATAAAATGTATAGCAATATAAAATGTTGCTTTGAGAAGACTTAACACAAGCTTTTTGTATTTTAATTAATGCTAACTGTTTATAATATTCAATGAGCTACTTTTTAAAATTTGCGAATAACTTGCTTTTTCATTTCAATTATCTGTGTAATAAATCTAATTTCAATTGCAATTTTTAAAAGAAGCGTTCTTTGATTATGTAACAAAAATGTGAAATGTGTAATTTCTCACGGAAAGATTTATAGACTAATTATTCATTAATATCAGCTATAGGCAGTAAATTGTTTTCAGCGTACTATTGTGAAAGTCCTTAAAACAGTCGGAAATGCAGTTACATTAATTTTACGCTTCTCTTTAATAATAATGATTTCTTTATTTAATACTGATTTTATATGATTTCTTTATTTAATACTGATTTTATAACTTTTTAATTCATGATTATAATTATTTAAAGCAAATAAGAATCTAATCGCATTGAGAAGTCCTTTTTTCTGCTCAAATGATGCATTTCTGTTTTGAATGAAATATTTGAAAACTGTACAGCATTAAAAAGGATCTGTCTTTTACGTCTGTATGCTTTCCATTGCAGCAACAACTGAAATTATAAAGCTTACTTCCGTTTTATTTTTAGAGATAAATTCTAGGCATGAAAATCTCCAGAGATTCCTTATTTAAATCCAATTTACACCAATCACGATTTTGCTCAATATTAAATAAGATATTTAAATCAGAGGAATGTATTGTTAAAATCATTTATAGGAGTATAAAACAGCAATCAAGGTTCGTTTTAAATGTTTTAATTAACATTTTTTAACCTATGTATTATTTATTTGTACACATCATTATATATACAAAGACCTTCTTTTAAGTGATATTATAAAAGTGGGACATATTACCTATTACCACTTACTTTGAGGGGAAAGGTGGGGGAGATCTGTGTTTATCGGGAATTCTGGTGAATAATGTACAGATAACAGTGTTTAAAGGGTAAAAAATACTTTTTAGATATTGCCATTGCGTTTTTTGAACATCGAAATTTCTGTCTTTCTTTCCTTATTATTATTTTTTTATAGCTTTATCTTTGACTCTAATTTGTATTTTTAAGGTTTAATGAAGTAATATTGTTGTTTTCCACATTTTCATAAAGTAGAAACAAAATACCAGATTTAAAATATATTTAAGTTAATATTATAAAATCCAAAACAAATTTGCATGCACTATTCAGAAGGGAAATTATTCTAGACGTTTATTTGTAGTTTTGAAAAATAGTCTAGTTAGTTTTATTTAAATTTTGTGATATTTACTGTATGAAATACTATAGTAGCACATGTTTATTATTGAAGGTTGTATAAGCATTTAGTGTTTAATTACTCCCATTTGACAGATGAATAGACGGCTTATAACATAAGAGAGAGACTTGATAAAAATAATAGACCACTTTATCTAAAACTTCCCCCAGGGTAAAAGAACTAAATTTGTGTACTAAGAAAATTTTGTAGGAGAAGAATTCCTCACATTTTAAAGTTTATATATATTCTTTTCTTATCAAACCCTTTTTTAATTTTTTTTTTCAACAAAATAAAAGAAGTATTAGACAACAACATAATTTTTCGAAATTTAATTACAATTATTATTCAGAAAATTCAAATAACATATTCGTACTATCACTTTCACTTAAATGTAAATACAATCAATACATATAGAATATATTAGTCTTAAACAATTTTTATTAATACAGTATCGAAAAAAGCAGAACTCTGTTAGATTGTACTATTTTATAATGAATAGTACTCCAAAGGCCTGATTATTGCACAGTCAGACTAAACCGCAACCTTGGGATCACGATGCGAACACTGAAATTAGTAAAATGATTTATAAAAAAATTCTTAAAGCTTTAGGGGAAAAATTAATTTCGAGCTCCAATATCTAAGTAACAATAATTAAATGTCTACTTAAAGAATGAATAAATTCCATCTTTATTTGGAAGCCAACTTTCCGACTATGGATAGTGCATAGTAGCAAGTATTTTCAAGAAATTCATAGTTTTATATGGTTTTCAATGCTTACAAATAAGGTCATTACAATAAATAAAATAAAATAAAATAATTAGAGAAGAAACAAAAAAATTTTAACATATATCGTATTTAATCAGAATCTTTCTTAAAAAGAAATATCTGGGAAAGAAAAAAAGAAAGAAAGAAATCGGGGACAGTCAAAAGTTTTTCGCCAATGGGAAAAAATCGTTTCAAATGATTTTTAATTGTGTTACATGCTTTCAAACACAGTAAAATTGATATGCATTTATGAAGTCCACTAAAATATGCATTCTGTAGAATATGCGGTGCAAAGAAGAGTTTTTATTCATTTACAGGGCCACACATAGAATTCCGTTACATAATGGTATGGGGAGGGGGGGTGGGATTGTTTGCGGTGTAGTCGAATTATGTTAAACTATTTCATATACAATATGACTTCAAAAATCCGGCATTCAGAAATCCGTTAACTTCAAAAATCCGGCATCAAAATCATCTTTTCCCTTCCTTTTTCTTTCACACTTTCAAGCTATGGAAGAAATAGAATAGCAATTTTTTATGAATTAGAAATTTCATCATCGAAAGTAAAAATGCAAAAAAAGAATATTTTACATTTTTTTTTTTCATTTGTCTGAGGCAATTATTTTCTGAACAAATTTTCTGGGAGATGCACAGTTGCTTAGCAACGGGAACAAATTTGGGGGCAACTTTGGCGAATGAATGGCACAATATATGGCCGGAACGAATTTTCGGCAACGGCGACATCAATGATGAGGAATTTGCCGTGAAAAGGCCGCAATTTATGAGAGAATTGAACACGCAAAATCTGAAAATGCATTAAGTGTCGAAAATAGGTATATAGATGATTGGCTAAGCATTGAAGAAAATGCATCAACAACAAACAATTTAACGGACAGCGAAATAACTGACGCTGGGCTAAATAGAACCGCCGATAATGCTAGTAGCAGCTTAGAAGACGCATGAACAACCGGCAGAAGAAAAGGTGTCACTAGAAAAATGCATACATTTGATTGGAGAATTAATCTATGCTTTAGAAAATCAAGACTGTGTTTCCGAAATAGATATTCTTCATTTGTATAAAATAAAAAAATAAAAACTTATTAAGGCAAAAAAAGTTGAAGCAAACAAAGTTGACATCGAAGTTTCTGAAATTACAAGAGAAGAAATAATGTCATTCTTTATTAGATTTTTTTTCTGTAACATAGAAAATATCAATTAAAGTAAGTTTTTTTATTATTTAATTTTCTCTTTTTGTTACATAATTATCACTTAATAATGAATTAAAATATGGCTAAAGGCACCATTAAGAATATAGGACTACTTTTGATATTCATAGTTACTACTTTAGATATTCCTTCAAAAATCCGACAAAGTCTCAGTCCGGTTGATGCCGGATTTTTGAAGTTATACTGTATACGTCTCTGATGTTTAATATAACTTATTTCATGTATAATACGAAGTGCATAGCATTTACAGGACACACAAAAGATTTCAGATACTATATTGTATCCGAAGTACTGTACAGTAGCGATGATTGCTGGACATGCATTTTTAATTGTGTTATGCGCTTTTATGTTTCACGATATTTATGCATAGTATATGGTGTGTATAAATGCTATAATTCATATGCAGAGCTACACAAAAGAATTCCTAAGGGTTACTGAGTATGAGCGTAAATTGCTTAAAGGTGGGTTTTAAATGAGTTGTGCATTTTTAAGCTGAAATGGATTTAGTTTGCTAAGAAACGTTTGTAGAATATAGAGAAAAGGATATACTGGGTCCACGCAACGAATTGCATATATAGCTGTCTATAGATGATAATTTATGAAATGTGATTTCAGGTAGTTTTAAGAGTGTTTAATTTGAATTAAATTTTAGCTAAATAGTGGCGTGTAATAAAGGTACTATGCAAACTACAGGGCTGTAAAAAAGTATTCAAGTATGTTTCCATGTATTAGCATAAATTGTTGAAAGAGAAATTTCAACCAGTTATGCGTTTTCTTGCTAAACTAAATTGCTAAAATCTTGCCAAACTAGAATATATATGAACCTACAGATAAAATACAGGTCTGTCCAAAAGAATTGGAATACATATTTGGCTACGGACGGTAACTGCTGAAATCAGTTTTTCAAATGTTTATTCGTTTTATAAAATGTTTACTTAGTTATCTTATTTACCTTATTTCCCTAAATAACAAAGTTTTTTTAAAGCATTCAGGAAGTGTTGGAAAGTGTTTCATAATCTATGCTTAACGCATGATTTTTCTTCTTTTTTTGTTGTTGTTTTGTTTTGAAAAGTGCCCTTGAGATTGATTAAATTCATTATTGTTTTATTCAGCGAAATGTGCATAAAAATGTATTCAGAAATTCTCCTTTTAAAAGTATGAAGTGATTTTTAGGACAGTCAATTTACTATTTGTTAAAATAGAACTAGTTAATGTTTTCAAAGTAATTTTAAAGATTTCCCAAATTTTAACATTTGTGGGGGCATAGTTAAAGAATGTAGTACAATCTATCAAGGTTATTAAAGGATACCTTCAATAGACAATATAGCCATCGAAGAAAATAGACCAACGTCAAATTTGAAGATTGAGTGGTTTATGTTTAATGAATCGGTAGGGGGAGGAACACCTTACTTTCTCCTGGCAGCTCATTTCTTTTTAAATTGTAATACTACAAACAAATTTGTAAAAATAAATATTTTGTTTAAAGAAGAAAATTATGAATTCAATACACATAAATCAATTTTTTTAGACTGAATTGCTGCGTTAAATAAACAAATTTTAATTAAAATTATTTTTTGTCAGTGATTTCTTTGTTAATGGATGTTAACATCGGACTCTAGGGATAACGGCATCAAAACGGTCGAAAATTCTGGCTGGTAACGTTAATACTTGGGGACGATTTAAAAAAAAAAAAAAAAAAAAAAAAAAAAAAACATACACTTTACATAACAAAATAAAATACTGTTTTATAAAATTCTAATTTAAGTTTCATGCTTTTAAAAACTATCTGATTTTTATTTTATTTATTTATTTATCTATTTTTTCTGTATAAAAAGTTATATATTATATAAAATTACATAACATTAAAAAACGTATATAAAAACATATTTCAATGGGAAAAAGTTAACCATCACTAAAGGAAATTTTAAGCTACAAATGAAATATATTTCAAGAAATTACAGACACTAGATAGACAAATATATAGATAAAACTAGTAAATCTGCAGATCAGGAGCCTCAACGTCAGCTCTACAATTCATTGCGTTTAGCGCCCTTTGAGTAATATTAATCTTTCTACAAAAAACGAAATTTAAAGTTTTGAAATTACATAAACATTTATAAAACGAAAAAAATATTTCGAAGGTTTCTGACATTAGAAGCGTTAAATTAAACCCCTTGTTATGTAATGGTATTCAGAAAATCTCATGAGCTACTTATTCTGGTAATTTTTAGATAATAAAGTAGATTTCTCCAGGGGGGCTCTGCCCCCCTGAACCCCTTCGTAGTGTAATTTAATTTACATTTGTAATTATCAATTAATTGTGTTAATGTCCTTTAGTAAATTCTACCAATAGACGGAAACGTACATGAATTATTTTCTACAGCCCTGTATATTACGTGAAGATTTTTACGCGTCGTCTATAACATTTAAATTTAATGCAGACAAAAAACCCTCTTAAAACTGCTCATATCACATTTCCGGGGATTAGTATGCATAGTGTGCACCATATATCCAGTTTCTGTGGAGTCCTGTATATGGTTCTATTTAAATTCTGCAAACATTTGTTAGTATACTAAATGTAATTGGGCTGAAAAATACATAACTCAAAAAAAAAAAAAAAAAAAAAAAAAAACACTGAAGCAATTCGCGCGCGCTCGTTTTCATTTATACTTACGAATTCATTTGTGTATCCCTGTACATGGTCTATACAATATTTAAGCACTACTTATTAAGCACAAATTTACTTAACGTTAAAACGCACACCATAATCGAAAATGCTCTTCAGCAATCATCCCTAATAGACCAGAACTGTATCCGAAATTTTTTATGTGACCCCATAAATGAACGAAAAATACGATACAAATCATATTCAAGCTTCTTGTAGTCAACCACAGTAATGTAATTTAATTTCATAATGTTTGAATTAGTGCAACACAATTAACACACTGACGACAGGCAATTTAATTAAATCTGTGTTTAAAAACAGTAGAAGCTCCTCCCTCTTCTGAAAGTGTCTCGGAAATTGGTTTCTGAAATATGTTTTTCATGTTTATGCAGCAGTAAATATCTTTCAATGTACGGATGTAATATATAATGTCTTACAATCTATAAAAAATATGGACAACACAATATAAATGTCTTTTCTGTAAGGTAGAAGTCACTCCCTTAGCCAATGACGTATTCTGAATAAAAACGAGAATTCTCGTTTCCCGTCGCTAATGTGTTAAAATAAGCTGTGAAGAGTTTTTTTCCCCCCGTAGACCACATTTTAATCGACCACTTTTGTGTGACCCTGAAAGAAAAATATCCTTTGCACCCCATATACTACAAAAATGTTTCAAAAATACATATCAATTTTATTATTTTGTAACAGAGTAACATCATTAAAAAACGCCACAAAAGGATTTTCTTCAAAGATTGTAATATTATGAATACTTTTGAGTTCCCTGTACGCATGCTGTAAGTGCTACACATAACATATTTTATAGTAACCAGGTTCTAGTGCACCTTAATAAAGTATATAAATTTCATTACGTTTAAAATTGTGTAACATTATTAAAATACACCGCAGACGATTTTTCCCAAAGACTATAATGTAACGGAATAGTTTTGAGGGCCCCTGTAATTAAGCTATGAATGCTACACTCTTCATTTTTAATACCAAACATACTTTGGCAAACCTCAATAACGTATATCAATTACATGCAATCCCGACTATATTTACGCGAGTTAGAGCACGTAGAGAAACACGGCAGGCGACAGATAGAAAAACTGAAGTCATAAATACTTTTCATCCATATTGGAAAGTGTTAAAAAGGATTTACATGCCTTTAACTGTACTTTTTTTTCACTAATAGCATGGTTAAACATTAGTTTAAACATCCTAATCCATGCGATTGCAATAACATATTAAAAGCCCCCCAAAATATGCATATCTGGAGATCTATAAATCTACTGGAAAATAATTCATTATCGTGCCCACTGTTAATTGCATAAATTGCATCGATTTGGCGCGATAAAATATTTTTTGTGATAGCCTTTTAATAGTACATGCAACAAATTAACGTAATTTACTAACTTCATTCATATTTGAAGCAATGATAGGCTACGAATAACAGTCGCTAGGCAACGAAGAAAAGGAGAAAAAAAAAGAAATATGTATCATGTAAAACAAGAAAATTAATTTAAAAATTCTTTATATTATTGGAATACATGTATAAATGTCCTCAAAACATTATACACGTAAATAAAAAAATCTGATAGATACATTGACAAAACTTCAATATAATAGGAATAATTTAAAACCCTTATTTGGAATGTTAGTATCCATAATTTGACATTTAAATCCATTAATCAAACGTCCATTTTCTTTCAACAAATGGAAATTTGAAAATCGTCTGACTTGCCGTAGAAAAGCATTATAAAGAAAAATAAAATCTTCCATATTTTCCGAACGAATGAACCAAATTTAACCAAAAACTATACAGCTACGTCCGGGTATCTCACGAATATGCCCAATTAATTTCAAGCTGATCGGGTGCTTTTTGCGGCAGTTATCGCGGAACAGACAGACAGACAAACGGAAATCAAAACTTTTCGTGTCTCCACAGTAAGCCTTCACTGACGTTTCGGCAATAAAATATATTTTTCGCTTATATTGAAAAGTATTAAAAAATATGCTGCACAAAGTCGTTTCACTAAGCGCATATATTTTATGTCTACTCATAATTTTTAATGGTAACATTGATATTTTATATCCTTTTCTGTTTGCATTCATTATTCCGATTTTAAATTTTAATGACATTAAAAGAAAAAATGTTTCGCTTCTGGTCTGTTCTACTTTTCTATAAAAATTTTCTTAAATCGCTTTGATTAACACGAAATTCGGATATGTTATTTTGGCAGATAGCAGTGTTCTCTTTTAAAACACTTTAAGATTTTTTCCATTATGAAAGTATAGAAAGCCTGCAGATATTCAAAATATGTTTAGTAATTAGCAACCGAAGTAAACAGGGATTTTACTTGCTTAATATGCAATTACTTTCTAACAAGAGAAGTAAATTGTAATTTTTCTTGCTTAATGTGTAAATTATTCAAAATATGTTCAGTAATTAGCAACCGAAATAAACAGGGATATTACTTGCTCAATATGGAAATGGTTAATAATGTACGATTTAAGAGTGTTATCTTTAAAGAAAAAAAAATACTCCACTCGAGTAACAAGAATCTTTCTAACGCATTCACAAAGCAATTTTTACACGTAAGTATTTCACGCTTAGAAATTCAGAGAGTTAAAAATTGGATATAATGTTTTTATATTCCCATAAATTTTTAAATATCTTGAATGATACCTAATGACTATTATGATTTAGTTTTAAGTGTAAAAGCATCACCCTGGAAGATATATTTTTTGAAGTGACTTGAATTCGAGCAGCTTTTATATTTTTCGATAAATGAGTTGCACCTTAAGTTAGGAGCAATCGTTTTCTCATGGCCTCTTTTACTCGCAGCTGTCAACCCCTCCCCCCCCCCCCAAAAAAATAAAAAGAAATATATATATATATATATATATATAAAATCCATGCAGAAATTTTGGATTGAATGTCGGTCCGGAATGTTTACATAGGGTTTAAAAATTTACCTTGTTGGTTCGACATTATTTTATATGGGCTGGTGATTTTAGATATTTTATTAAAGCTTAACTATGCCGGTATTAGATTGAGAATTTCAGAAATCTTAAAGGAAATATTTTTTATAGAAAGCTAAAGAAACTTTTAAAGGAAACTTTGATAACTAATGCTTAATGAAACCGATCTAGTTCATACTCAGATAAACAAGTGGGGGTGGCTTTAATGCATATGTTCCATTCTGATATTCTTTTAATTTCCGAACTTTTTACTGAGAAAATGGTAAAGCTATGTGCGTTCTCTTTTTCGAATGCGCTATTCTATTTTTGATAGCTCTGTCATATTTTTATTTTCTAAGATAAACAAATCCGGCATCTATTCTTAATTTTATTAAAACTTTTATTTCTATTTTCTTTTTTTAATTTCATACTAATAAATTATTGCACCTATTTATTTGTCTGTTTTGTACACTGAAAAAAAAGTATAGATACATGATCAAAATACGTTTATAAGTCTAATTACATAAAAGGAATGTAAATTATATGAAGCAATTATTAGGGTTCATAAAATTGCCTCCCCCCCCCCCCAAAAAAAAAAGCTTTCAAACGTGTAAGTTTAATATTTTGTTACTTTCAAAATAGTTTTAGTTTATTTTGGCACAAATTCTGTTTATCAATAAAAAATATTTATTTACAAACAGCTGAAATAAAAATGTCCTTTTTAAAAATATCATAGAAATGATACTGAAATATTACAAACTATTTTTAACCAGAAATATATTTGTTATCATTTGGCATTTAGAAGAAAGTATTTTTTTCACGATGACATTAAATTTTTTCTAATATTGAAACATTGTTTTTGCATCTTTTATAATTCTTTTAAAATGCATATTTCTGTTTAAATTATATATATATATATATATATATATGTATTTCATTAATTGTTTAAGACTGAATTGACGAAAAATTCTTCTTTGACTTGTGTAAGAGTCCTTTCACACCTAATCCACTCTCCCTCTATCTGAAAATATGATTAATACATATGAAATATTTTATAACAAGACCTACTGTTCACTTGACCTACGTCGTCGTATATAGGGTAAGAATGCATAATCTACGAACGCATAATATCATTGTATGACCATGTGCATTTAAAAAAGCTTGCAAATATTTCCTGAGAAATGGCGGAAAAGAATAAGAAATTCCCATGCATAGAACGTTATATTCAGTATCTAATTTAGTAATTTAGGGTTCCAAGAACAAAAACTTCAGTGAGCTCCTCTATGACTTGTTTCTATTGATTGATATATACTTATATAATATATAAATATAATCAGAGAATTACTTCTTGGAAGTTCTCACAATAAACAAATAAATCAAGAAACTACGCACAAGAGTGCCCAATGTATACAGATGGTGAATTGTGGATATCCACTAAATCTTCAATCCCTTCTTTTAACATTTCTTGTATTTCATGAATTTCATAGAAATTTTCACACACAGGCACAAACATATGCATATATGAACATACAGTATGCATTTATGAACATTTTCCAATCGTATTTATCTCAATATCTAAAGTCAAGAGAAACCACAGGATTTTGAGCGGCTGCAATTTTTATACCCTTCTTTTATTAGATGCGATCATAATTATATAAATATGTAGCACCTATAGTCGTCATCTGGTTCGTCCGTCTGCTCGCATATAACAGCGTAGAGACTACACAACCGACTGGTTAAAAAATTAATATGTATAATCGTTGCAGAATTGTGTCGAGTCATTTCAAATTTTATGAAAACCGAATCAAAAATTAAAAAGGTATTAATAAAAGTTTTCTTCATTCTATTAAATCCTATCATACGTAATTAATTCCATGATATCCCCCGATAGGTCATGATTCAATTTTGCATGGTGAGTACGTCAGATTTAAGATGACATCATATCTTTTCCGTATTACTGAATTTAATACATAGAATCGTAATAAATTTTATATTCATGGATTTTTGCATAAGAATGCAACAGTTATTGCATCAAAATCTGAATGTTTATAAAACTAGCTATAGTACGTCATTTGCCACATTTGACGTACAATTTCCGACTTTCTTTTCTTCTAATTTTTTAATTCTTTATCGCAATAACGCGTGAACCCTGGGTACAAGTACAATCACTGTTTGGGTCTCCATTCTTATGTTGTGTAGTATGTGAAACTTTTATGGTTCTACTCGAATGGTACAATTTAAACTTTGTACCGGCCTATTCACAAAGTTAATTTTATTCCTAAATGCACAAAATTTGCAATTATATTTTACTTAAATGTGAAAAAATGGAATTTTATTTCAAATTTTTCTATTAAAAATATTTCTAAAATTTGTAAAGATTTTCGATACAGAGCAGTGAATAAAAATATGCTTTTGCTTAGGAATTAATTTTAATTAAGGATGTATATGTATAAGTTATAGAAAATAACTGATAAGTTCCATGATAAGAACCATGATAAGAACTGATAAGTTCCATGGCACCCAAAATAGTACTGTTTAAAAATTACACACGTTTAGATATAAAAATTTCTTAGTGAAGGTACAAAAAGACGCGAGTTGCCAATTGCAGTGAAAAAAAAAAAAAATGGAACACGTTTATATAACTTTTAATTGTATGTATGATTGGACATTTTTTAGCTGTGATTTTCATAATTTAGCATTAACCCATAAGTCGCGTTATACTTTTCTTGGTCATTATGAGATTTATAAGCATGGGAGTTTCTGGAACACAGTAGCGGTTATTAAGAGTTAACTATCTTGTTATTCTACGATATAAATTATGTAAACAATGAAACTCAACAGCTAATTTCTTTCAATTCTGCCAACTGACTACCCCCCCCCCCCCCTCCACTCAAGCTTGTGTGATCTTGGACAAATGTCCCGTTTTCCCATTCATAATACTGACCCTGTGTACGCTTAAATTACAGTTTAATTGTTCTACCTTATGTCGATAGCGCTAAAAGTGCGACATAATAAATTAATACTATTTTGCTTTTACATTGCAGTGACTTGAATATAGTAATGAATTTATATTTCGCTTAAATTCTATTCGAAATTCCTTGATCAAATGTAATAATTTTGCAAATTTTACTTTATACTGTACGTGTAAAAAAGTTTTTACCACGCTAATTTTCCACAGAATTAAAAAAAAAAAAAACAGTTGCTAAAAATTGTGTGTTTCAGGAAAATCTTAATTTTTTTTTTCATTTTCTTTCATCTGAAAAAGCTTTTTGGTCCACGTTCTTGAAAACTGCAGTATTAATAGGTATATAATAAAACATTAATGTATTTTAATTAATATCGATTTTTTCTCCTTGTTTATATATTAGATATATATCTGATTATATATGTGTGGACAGCTGATTTAAGTGATATTTAACGCGTTTTTTATTATAGATAATTACTGTTATAGATATTATTAAAAATAAATCATCAGTTTTATGGAATCTGAATTAAAATGCATGAAACTTTTATGATTGTGGTGAAAATATTTCGAGATTTTAAATGAAAAATAAAATTATAAATGCATATATATACAAAATTGTTGATGTTGGCTATTAAATAAAAAAAAAAAAAAAAAAAAAAAAAAAAAAAAAAAAGATATGTAAAATTATTAATATTATTTTAAAATCTGACTAATTATAGTAAAATTTATATGCATTTTATAAAAAATAAAGGGTTATGATTCCTATTTTATTTTTCTTTCTTTAAAAGAATTTTGAAGAATATCTTCTGTAAAGGTAGAAAAAGGCAAAATATTATTTTCTCCCGACAAAAACCCTTTTCACAGTTTTCTTCAGGCTAAAACTAATCGCTATTGCCTAGAGCGATTGCCAACATCTGGCCGTGGTCACTCACACCTGGATAGTAAGTGATAAAAAATGCCAGACTTAAAATTTCGTAGAAATTGGGCAGGGAACACAAATAGCCATGATAACAGTTGTATCCTTACTCTGTGTTTCAGATAGGGGAGTTGTAATAACATTCAATGTATTGTATTATGAATTAATGCATTAATGTTTTTGTTATGTATTAACGTATTTTTCTCTCGCAAAGAATGCACACATTCTATTGCAGTACGTATAATTGATTTCAGAATACGCTTCCTTTTTTCAAAATATGCACCAATAACAATTGTAAATGTTGATTTTGTAACATTCTGTATTAAAATTTAAGCAAATAATTATAATTAAACTTAAACTTTCATAATAAACTTCTGATACATATATATATATACATATATATATTGTAAAATATTTAACTTTAAAAAACGCGATTTTTCTAGTGAAAAAAAATACGAAACCTTTTAAATATATTTTTAATTGCAAATTAAAAAATATTTTTAATATAATTTCTTACCTCAAAAATGCCATATGAGTTTGTATTTGGTTGGTAAAAAATCCAATGTTAAACTTTTCAAAGCCTCAGTATTTAACCGACGATGTTTATTTAGCCAGAAAAATAATTTCTGGCTAAAAGAAAATAATGGCTGGAAAAATAATTTTTTTATTTATACCAGAAAAATAAAATTAAACAATAAAAAGTTTAATTAGCATTTTGTTTTAATAACACATATATGGGTGATATTAAAACATGAAATACCGAAATACAAATAACTCAAAATTTGATTTTAGGATAGACGAATTTGGTCGTAATTTTATAATATTAATGAATAATGACACAAACGCCTTTAAAATTTAACAATATAGATTGATAAAAAATAAAATAAAATAAGATCTGGCAAACTTTAAGAAATGGTAGGCCACACCACAACAAACTATTTTTTATATAGGAAACCAAGGTCAAATAACATTTTGTTTTGTCAAAAATACAGGGTGCTTCTCTCCCAGCACCACAGCAACTGGCATCCGGGGCGGAAGAGCTTGTTCTACCATTGGCGCATAAAGATAATAACTGAAAAAAAAAAAAAAAAAAAAAAAAAGTAAATATTTCGGATCGAACATCGGTCAGGTATGGGGTTGAAAAATTTATCTTGTTGGTTCTACATTTTTTTCATTTGGGGGGGGTGGGGGGGGGGGGAGGTCGATATTTTATTAAGGCTCTCAACTGCTCTGCTCAACAAGCGCAAACAGTTTTGACACATTTACAAGTTCCTTTTTTAACGGGAAGATATAAAATTGGAAGGCCTGACTATGGAAGGGATTTAGAATCGAACCGTGTTTTCCATTTTTTGATAAATAAATTATCTATTGAGTTATAAGCGATTCTGATCACGTAACAAACACGTTTTTTACCCTTCGCTGACTGGTTTTTATGCTTTCTTCAGGAACTTCGGTTCAAAACTTCCACTTTGACTCTATTTTCTGAAAAATCTATTGCGTTTGCAAAAAAAAAAAAAAAAAAAAAGTTTTGGATCAACAAAACTTGCTAGTTTCATGCATTTCCGAACAAAAATAAATTAAAACTTATGTCATAAAGTTACCCTTTTGGATTTGAGAACAACCTTATGACTTAACTATGATGGTATTGCATTGAGCATTTCAAAAATCTTAAAGGTAATATTCCTTATAGAAATCTAAATAAACATTTTAAATAAACTTTGATAATTAATGCTTAAAGAAACCGATCTCATTCATACTCACATAAACAAGTGGGAGGGCTACTTCAATCACACGAAAAGACCCGCTCGCTACTGCTAATCCAATGGAAGAAATTTACAAAGATATCTTGTTTGCATTTCAATATTTTTAAATGTTTTTTTTTTTTTTTTCACATTAGATAGCTGAGATTGATCTGCACAAAGGCCGTTTTTTATTTTTTATTTTATTTTTAATGAGGATGCTTTCATTTTCAAAACCGGTTCCGAAAATGAAAGTGTCCTCATTAAAAATACCTGTAAACAAAATCGAAAAAGTAAAAAACTGTCTTTTACAGATTGATCTCAGTTATCCAATGAAAAAGAAAAAAAAAATTAACAAATCATTTAAAAATATGCAAACGAGATATCTTTATAAATTTCGCTCATATAATTAGCATTAGCGAGCGGGTCTTTCGCTTGACGGAAGTAGCCTCTTAATGCATCAATTCCATTTCTGATAATCCTTTTATTTCTAAACTTTTTACTCAGAATATGCTAAAGCTGAAAATATTCTTACATTTTTTTTTCAATGAAAATAAATAAACCCTTTAATTGTATTAATAAAAATAATAATAATTTAAAATGTCGTATTCCTTTATCATAGTGTTTCGCTTTATCTGTTACACATCTGTTACAACATTCGTTTGATAATCAATGCATCTCGACAAGAACAAGAAAAAACTGTCGATTTTCTAATATTTATTTTTTAAATTGAAATTTATATGAATATACAATAAAATCATGTATTATTTTAATAAATTGTTTCTTGAAAATATGAATTCTTGTTTTGAATTGCTGTTCTAGTTAGATTCGAAAATCCGCTACAAAAAACAATTTTTGTATTAGAAACAAAGATCGAAAAAAATTTTCTTCTGAGAAAAATACAGGGTGTCTCATTCCAGACTAAACACAAATGTTCTCAAAGGTTTAACAGTGAATAAACCATATTACAGTAAAATTTCATAAGACTCGCCTTGCTATTGTGTGAAATGTAAATATAAAACACCAATTTGTGGAAGATGTTGTCCTTATCTTCTTATCTACTTCCAGACAGTATTGAACTACATGCTCCGTAATTGGAAATGTAGTTCACATTTCATACGGTGTCACTGACCGAATTACAGCTCCCTTCCAGAACTTTTTTTAGCGCCATTATATTTCACATATGAAATATAAATCAGACGAAAAATTCTAAAAATCTTTATTATTCAGTTTTCCCGTTCCTTCAGGCATAGATACTCGCGAGCTAATATTAAAGCTTTGGAGGTTCCTTTTCAAATATTTCGTGTGCATTTTGACTGATTTATTTATTTATTTATTTATTCATTGGATAACTGAGGTCAATCGCTTTATTCCCCTTTTTTTTGATTTTGTGTGCAAACTTTTAAAAATATATAAAGTTAACTTTTACTTTCAGAATGGGTTCCGAAAGGGAATGTGTCATCCTTGAAAAAAAGAAAAAAAACTGCAGAAGCCAAAATCGAAAAAATAAAAACGGGGGAATGTAAGCATCAACCACAGCTATTAAATTCAAGAAACATTATTTTAAAATATGGAAATGTAAATGAGATATTTGAAGAGAATCTTCCAGAGATTTAACATTCGCTCGAGACGGCAGTCTCATTTTATTAAAATATGCAGTTCATTTTTAAATTATAATAGAATTGGCTGTGGAATATTTTATTGTTAATTGATAATAAATTTTCACGAAAGACATATTAACTCTATTTTTAATTTCCAATTCAAATTCTATGAATCTAGGTTTTACGGATAAGATGAAGACTGGTTATTCCCTATTTTAGGCAGAGTGAACGAGCGATTTGAATGAAAGACACTTTTTATAGAAGTTTTACACTTGTTGAATAGCCACATTGCATCCCAGATAAAAATTCTGCTGATTGGATGAATACAGTACATTTTCTGCTGATTTTGAATACTTAATAATCACATTAAACAACCTGAAAAAAAATTTAAAAATCTGGAAAAATGTCTGACAGTTATAATCAATGCTGTTAGAATTTGCCGATAAATTCAGTTTTGTAAAATACTTTATCAACATATCTACTGTACACTTTCATTTCATGCAAAAAATCACGTAACAAAAGAAAGAAAGAATATATATATATTTAGTTACTAGAAGATCTAATCCGGACATCGCGGTTACAGAATATTGGTAAAAAATTCTATTTCTTAAAATTTATCTTTATGTAGCTTTAGATTACCCACTGGCAACTCCTAAAGCATTTTATATGAAAAATATAAAAAATATATTTAAATAAAATTTGAAATTTATTAAAAGAGATACTTTTCTATTAGTAGCACACCAGACGTTAACAAGCTGATAAGCAATCGACAATGATTCCGCTTCTTACAAGCAGCCTTTTTTTATTCTAACAGATTGATTGGCTTATGCGCGTAGTTGTATTTTAAGTCTGTAAAATTTTTGAGTGTTTTTTATATTATTTATAATATTTTACTAATTTATTATTTTACTTATTTAAAAGTTTCATTTTCGTTATCGAATACTAGTCTGAAAGAAATGCTGGACTATTTATATTGTTTCGTCTGTAAATGTATACATTGAAAGTAAATATTTATGTGTTTCGTAATCTCAAAAAGAACAGCGCAATTTTTTTTAATCTAATTTTTCTATCAATATAACAATATGCTATACATACATTTCCTTCAGTCATTGTTCATTGGGGAAAAAAAAATAAATATTTGAACCATTTCAAAAACAGTAATTATTCAATTTGAAATCAACCTGTATATACTCCATATAATGATTAATAAATTTTGCCAAAAGTTACACTACACATTTCTGTTAACAGCCAAGCTTAAAAAATACTTGAAAAAAAAACTCTTTTTTTCATAATTCAACAATTAAAAAAAAATAACAGTTTAGAAAATATTAAGAATGTTTAGTGAGTTTCAGCATTATCTTTAAATAATCAATACATATGTAGTATTGCTGATATTAGATATTAAATAAAAAAAATTCATAAGTTATTATTATTATTATTATTATTATTTTATATATATATTAGTAACTGTAGTAAAATTTACATGCAATTTGAAAAATATATAACAGTTTATGATTCCTATTTCATTTTACTTTCTTTAAAAGAAATTTAAAGAACACATTCCGTTAAGGCTCCGCTGCAATCATTTTTTTTTTCGATTCTCATAAAAGATACATCTTGGTAAATGTTGTGTAGGCTCAACTACGTACAAATGATTGACAGAAAATCCTCCAATCCGAACAAGGGACTTTAATAGTAAGGGTAATAAAAATAAAAGGTAATAATTATAAAAAAAACACACGATATTTTTCTTTATTTGAGACCCCCCTTTGAACGAGCATTTTTTGTTCACTACATGAAAATATCGTCAAAGTACTAATAGTAATAGTTTAGTTATTATCAAGTTCTTTGAAAAATATCTCAGAATTTTAATAGATGTGTTTAAACAGATGCTCTTTATTACATCTCTTTTTAGTTCTTTAGTATCAGTTTAAGTCCTTTCCCTGAGGCGATTTTTGCTCGTTCCCACACCCCTTTGTCTACGATATCATCAATCATCTGGTGAAATCAGCGGGAGTTGGTAAAAAAATGTGCGATGTTGAAATGAAAAACTCCGTTGAAATGAATAAGATACAGCCATTAGGACACGCGTGTTCTTACTCCGAGTTTAAAATACAGTTTTGTTTTTAACATTATTAAATAATAGAATTTTTTAAATAACATTAAAGTATTTTATTATTAGTTAGATACATTAACGTTCCTCTCGTTCTTAATATCCCATTGCAAAACGTATAACTAATTTTTTTTTTCTTAAATATGCATCAAAAACAGTTTTAAACTGTTATTACAGTTTAAAAATTGCTAAAAGTGACTTAGATTAAAGAAGTGAAAGACTTAGAAAAGTGCCAAGATCCTTGTTGATACAAATATTTTCGCAATTTTTTTTTTTTTGAAAATGTCGCCGTTTATGCGATGAAACATATGTCGATCTAAATAAAAATATTATGTCTTTTAACTGTATTATTTTTATCACTTTTAAAAATTTGTAACTTAATTCAGTTGATTATAACTGATTTCCATGCTTGCTTTTATAACAGTTTTAAAGTAGATTTTATAATTTTCTGTATTAAAATTGAAGCAAAAAATTAAGATTAGTCTTAAACTTTTCTAATCAAAAATATGAGAATGCTCATTTTATAAAAGATTGAAGTTTTATACATAATAATAAATATTGCAGCTGAAGATTTATATTATTTTGTGATATTTTAACCACAAGAATTGTTTTATTTGATTGAATTTGTATATTATTATTAATATTGAATTTTTATTATATACATTCAAGCGTGAATTTCCTGAACACATTTTAAAGTAAATTTTTTCTGCATACTATTAATAATTTTAATTATACCCGATTCTCCCGGTTAAAAAAAAATCTAAGAAACGTTTAAAATAGATTTTTAATTATAAAAAAATCGTTTTAATATGATTTCATATCTGAGAAATGACCTCTTATATTATGTTGGTATCATCAATAAACCAACGATATTTACATTTTTACACCAGAAAAAAACCAATTAAATAATAAAAAGTTTAATAATAATTTGTCTTAAGAGCTTATACAAGTCACACAGAGAAACTCGAACGAAAATGTTAAACCTATGGGAGAAACTTAAGCAGAAATCTTTACAGAAGTCGTTATATATATATAATATATTTAACTTTCTTTTTGTATTGGGATATCTGAGGTCGATATCTATTTTTGTGCTCCTGTACTTTTTTGATTTTTTTTTTTTTTTTTTTTTTTTTTTTTTTTTTTTTTTTATGAGGACAGTTTAATTTTCACAACCGGTTCTAACCACTTCCAAATGTGAATGTATCCGCATATAAAAAAAAACTGTGTCTCAAATTAGAAAAGTACAAAGGCACAACAATGGGATATCATATCAACCTCGGGTTTCCTTAAAAAAATAAATAAAAAAATAAAAAATAATAAAATAATAATAAAATAAAATAAATATATTGAAATGCGATTGAGAAATCTGTAATGAACGCTCCGATAAGATTAACATTAGTTTGGGACCTTCTTTTCGTGACTTACGTAAGCTCTTAATCCCATTTTGCAACACATAAATGGTTTATATATATATATAAAGAAATTCTGAAAGACAAATAATTTCAAATTTGCTTCTAGTATAGGAAGTTTCGACCGTAATTTTCTAATGTTAATGAATAATGACGTAAACATCTTTAGAAGTTAGCAAGACGCAGTGATAAAAAAATAAATAAAAGTAAAATGCAGGAATATAATTAACAGCGCCGGTGAAGACTGCCCTAAATGACGGCTCCTGGTGCGAGGACACTGCCCTAGTCGCTACACTTGCAGCAGCATTGCGTCCCTCCAGACAAAACCCAGATTTTACGCATAACTTTAAGTATAAATAATCCATATTATGGTAAAATTTAACCAGGTTGACTTGCATTGTGTGAAATGTAAATATAAACATTGAAGTAGTGACAGTTCTGTTAGTGGACGTCGTGCCAATATATAACTCCCAAAAACATTGAAGTAGTAGCTTTGTGTTGGAAAATGTAATTCGAAATACACATAATGTCACTGACAGAATGACTTTTCACTTCCAGAATGTTTTGGTAACGCCATGACGTTTTCCCCAAAGGAAGATAAATCTTTAAAAATCTCTAAACTCATTACTTTAAAAGTTATGAACAAAAATTTATTTGGGTTAAAGTGATTTTTGTTTATACGACACTAGTTTCCTATAAGACTATTGCTTGTTGTGCGGTACTAAGTTTATCTCATCTTTTTTGAATCAATATATTCTTTTGAAGCGAAAAGTTTTGATATTGCAAGATATCAGCTAGCAGGTCAGCGCACGCGCCCTCCTTCCACCCACCAAAGGTTATGAAAATTTTTTACGCCACATAAGAAGTACACCCTTCTATAATTAACGCACCGAATTAAGCAAATTAAACAAGCAACTGTGAACAAAAGATCTGGCTAAAAAATCATTCTGTTAGAGATAATGACATACATTTTACAAATTTAAAAACAAAAGAATATTTTTTCAAAAGTTACTTTTTTTTTAAATAGGTGAAAAAATTTAAATAATATTAATCAGTGGTTAACTACTACAGATTAACATTTGTCAATTATTTACTATTTCTCAATTAACAATATTCACCAATTACTTACAGTTATCCACGTACCAATAGCGTCAATTAAGTACCATTTTAATCAAATGTAAGCAAATCATTAAGCATGAATATCTTTATATCATAACACTTTCGTCTCCATTGCAAATATTTTATTTTCGAAAAATTTTCATCAACCAGCAAATCCCCCTCCCCCACCACCCCCCCCCTCCTGTATCCAACATCCTTTCAAGTCGCATAAAAAAATACATCATTCTACAATTATCGCACCGAATTAAACAAACAACCCTGTTCAAAAGACTTACCTAAAGAATTTATTACAGACAATGACATATGCTTTAATATTTTAAACAAAATTTAATATTTGTTCACAAAATTTATTAAAAAAAGAGTAAATTTTCTTTTAAAGACGACATTCATTAAATAGTATTAATCAATCATTAACTAACCGCAGTCAATTTGTCAATTATTTACTACTTGTCAATAATAATCATCAATTACTATCCATAACTAATAATAACGTCAATTAAGTACTATTTTAATTAAAAATAGTAAATGATTAATCATGAACATATCGAAATCATAACGATTTCTTCCATATTGCTTGAAACATCCTTTCGAAAAGTACTCATTGTCCTTCAAAAGCTTCAATAACTTTATACACTTTGTCAGGCAATTCATTGAATAATAGAGTAACCACCCATGACATCTTAGTTCGAGATTAAGTTACTCGGGTTGATTGTGTAAAATTTCAAAACGAGTAACACCCGAGTTACTCTAAATAATGGTACTCTGCTGCCACAAACTTTTCGTTCTAAAAAATACAAATTTTCTTCGAATGGAAATTTTTTGGTGTTCATATGTATATTTTGCATATCTTAACATTCTATAACAATATTTAAATGATATTAATAAAATTTCGGTGGGTATTCCAAACGTCGGTAAAAAGTTTAGTTACTGACGAGGGCGGGTAGGACGGTATTGGTGTATGTGTGTGTGTGTGTTTATCTGTCTATAACTTTTGATTAAATGCTAATTGTCCAAGAGCCGACAGCACAAAAACCCATGTTATCAAGCACAAGCTAAAAAACTTTATTTTATGGGAGAAGAGAAGTAGAGGAATCTAATGATCCATGTCTGCCGGAAATGAAGTGGTGCATAATCCAAAAATTAATACCACTAGTGGTTGACTCGTAGGTTTATCATTGTGTTTGTCCTACAACTATCCTCCATGTTTTCATACTTTTGTTTGTAGGACAAACACAATGATAAACCTACGAATCAACCACTGGTAGTATTAATTTTTGCTTATGCACCACTTCACTTCCGGCAGACATGGATCATTAGATTCCCCTACTTCTACTCTCCCATAAAATAAAATGAAAAAATTCTTGTGCTTCATAACATAGGTTTTTGTGCTGTCGGTTCTTGGACTATAATAAGTGAACGAAATTTATTTCATTACATTCTTAATTAAATTATCTCTCCACTGATATATAATTTTATTGTATTACTTTAACAAAAAGTGGTAGCCATCAAAAATCAAAAATGCATTTTTTCAATAAGGTTCCTAACTATTTTGGCCCCTTACAGTATAGATTCTTAAAGCAGTTTATACCGGGTGTTTTAAAGGGACGGAGCTAAAGTAAAACCCGAGAAAAAATTATCTCTGTGCCAGAGAGCTGTACAGTTTGCAGATTAATAATCTTCTTGAATGGGTATTTTATGTCTCTCTATTCTAAAAAAAAAAAAAAGTAACTAACGCTGTCACCCCCGCCGCCGCCGGTTTTGAATTTTTTGTGACCGGAAGTCTTTCCTCCTTAATATTAAGAAAAATATTGAATACAAAAATATGAAAATCTGTGGTATTATACAGAAATATTTGATAAACATGCTAATGCAGACAGTTTTTAAATCGAAGAATTATTTTAAGAGATATTTAATGCTAAAGTGGGACAAAATCGTTCCATTAAAAAAGTTTTATAGGAGCAAAAACTATACATGGGAATTTAATCATTTTTAGATCATATTATGCATTATAATTTCTCGGTGTGCAAACTGCATTTATTTCTTTAATTTGACTCAACTTTTAAGGTTTTATTTCTATTTTAAATTCAAATTTTCAGCATTTCGAGAGATATTTTTTACATATTTTAGAAAATGGTATTAATTTAAACTGTTGCCAACTGTATAAACAACGCTAAAAATAATGTTTGCTTCAAATTAAAAATTTATTTACACGTGACTATTATAAACAGAAAATATAAAAAGCAGGTACTCATTGAAAATTACGTCATAAAAACTATAACGTGATCTTTAAAAGAGAAAGAATATTGTAAAATAATAAATTCATTAACATGCGTTAGAAGTCTTAAATAGGATAAATTACGTCACATTTACGTCACATTACACTTATTACGTAAAATGAACAAAAATAATATTGCAAAACAGTTTAAATTAAAAAATTGCGCGAAACATTTATTTGATATTTTGAGATGATCTTTTCGACTATTTTTGTTAGAACAGCGCAAATAATATTTCATTTCTAACAAAAGTATTTTCACGTGAATATTAAAAAGAGAAAAAAAAGTTTGGGGAAAATTACGTCAGATTGAAAACGATACATTTAAAATGTTCTTATTTAAAAAAACTTTCTTTTCGCTTTGTTAAAAAATACCGGAGACAAAGACTCTGTTTACTTAATTCATTTTATATTAGCTTATTTTGAAATGTTTAACTGATTTTATTTAATCAAAGACGGAAACAGCCATTGTATCTTTTAATAGCAGCTGATTTGGCCTTGAAATTCCCCAATCAAAAAGAAATGAATAGAAACCCGTTTATAGGGAGATTGCCACTGTTTTTTAAATTATAATTCAATCTTCCGAAATCTTTTTAAAGCCGATCAAATCAGCATGCTTTTAGAGTCTGCAGTGTCTACACGGGGGTTGGCGAGCGTAGCTCGTAGGGGGCAGAGCACCCTAGTGGTATAAAAATAACTTTAAAATATTGACAATAGAGGGGAAACTGCTGCTTTTGATAATGTTATAGAGGTGCAAATGCATAAAAAGCTACACAGAGCCGTATCAACCATCGGGTAAACAGAGTGGCTGCCCCCCAGTAAATTTACATAGAAATTCATAACCTATTTAAATGCGTTATTCATGCAGAATGTCTGTCCAAAATAAATTCCTCTATTCGTTTTTACTTGTGGAAGTTTGCCTCGCCGGTTATCAGACTCTCAGTATACCCTACAGTTTTGTTTGAGAAACACGGGACATACGGTGTTTTTTTAAAACAAGTCGGAAATTGTACGTTAAACGTGGCAAATGAGGTGCGTTCGTTCTACAACTAGTTTTATAAATATTCAGATCTTGGTGCAATAACCGTTGTGCTGTTACACAAAAATGTATGAATACAAAATTTATTACGATTACATATACAGTACAGCCCCGATTATACGCGGAATCGGGTGGCAAGGGCACCGCGAATAACCTGAAAAAAAAAACGATAAAAAAAGAAAATTCAACAGAAAAACTATATTTTAGTGTACAAAAAACATAATAAAACGTTTAAAATACATACATATGCACAGTACGTCAGAAACCTTTGCTTTACATCTAAATCACTAAAATAAAAAACAGTAAACAACAAACAATGCCGTTCATACTGTACAAAAAGAGGTGAGTTAAATCTTTTTAAAAAAATCAGTCACTTGTTTTTGCTTCTTGCTTTGGAAACACCTTTAGTTTATTCTAAATTGTAAACTATTATTTTTCTTTTAGTATGGAAAAATTTTTATTTCAAAAATGATATTATTCTTGATATCTTCTCCTGGAATTTAACATAATAATCTTATTTAATTGTAAAGTATTTTAATTGCTGTGTTTATGTTTGGTTAGTAAAATCAAGAAAAGACATCAAGACATTATATCTGATATTTCAAACATGGCAACCGAATCTAGAAATATTCTTCTATTACTTTCGAATACATGAATTTTTCTGTTTATATTAATTAGTAGGGCTTATTGTATTTTCCTTGCTGTTAGCTTGAATTAAGAAAAAAAAAATTTCGCTTCGCGGATAAACCGCAACGCGGATCATCCGCTCGCGGATAATAGGGCTTTACATATATATTAAATTCAGTATTACGAAAATAATAGGACTCCATCTTAAATAAGACGTCATCACCATGGCAACCTAGAATCATTACCTATTATGGGATATCATTGAATTAATAACGTAGGATAGGATTTAATAGAATAATTACCATTGCAATCTAGAATCATTACCTGTCATGGAATATCATTGAATTAATTATATGTAATAGGATTTAATAGAATGAAGAAATGTTTTATTAATATCTTTTTAAGTTTTGATTCGATTTTCATAACATTTGAAATGACTCGACAAAATTCTGCAAAGATTCTATATAGAGTCACCTCTCACTTATGCGCCTCTCAGTTATACACGTTTCTCAGTTATACGCGAATTTCGTGAAGTCCCGCAACGAGGAATAGGAAAATAATTCTGTAGATCTCTCACTTATAAGAGTCACTTTGAATTGTTTCTCTCAGCTATACGCGGAAATAACAGCACAATTCACAAACTCTGAGTTGTAAGCGAAACTTTTTTTTTTATCTATAAAGAATTTTCTGCACGTGTCAAGGTCAAAAGACCGTTCCGCAAAGCGCCTAAGAGGATGTGAGGCTGCACACAGACAAGTGTTTTGCCATCCTTCTCCAGTTTTCATGGGAATCTTTTGTTCAGGACCATTCTGCGGTTTATTCACAAAAGAATGAGGGGAATCAACAATGGGTCAGGCGATAAGGAGCTAAACCCCACTTGAAGGAAAGGTTCCTCTTTTGCAGGACATCAGTCCCTTCTCTTTTAAAGTAATTAAAAATCAAAAACACCGCGTGGCCACAAGAAACGACGCCGACACTGATAACAGTTAGAAGGATGGAGCGTTCGCAGCCTTACAATTCGACTTTTCGCCATCTTCCCTCAGTTCTAATATCTCCTTCTTTTCTTCATTTTGTTCCATTCTCTTTTTCGTCTGCCATGCGCGTGTTCCCTTCCCTCCTTGCCTTTACGGTAGCACCTGGATTTTTTTAGCAATAAAAATGAGGAAAAGAAAGTTAACAATTTCGTTTAAAATGGAAGTTATACAAGGAGCAGAAAATGACCCAAAACTATCAAAAATAAGTTTTGCTCAAAAATTCGATTTGCCAGAATCAGCTGAAAAAGAGGAAGAAGATAATCATAATGAGGAAGCTGATACTGTAATTGTCCCATCTTATGCTACTGCTTTAGGAGCGCTGGACACTTTGAGATATTACCTTCAAAATTCTGATTTAGCATCAGATACAATGACGCACTTTAATGCATTTGAAAAGGTCAAAGCAGAAACAAACTAGCATTGGTGACTTTTTAAAAGATGACTTATTGACATTTTTTATGTAAATATACTTTCTTCTATGTAAAATGAAATCTTACGTTTATTGTATTTTTTTAAACTAAATTTTATAATAAACGTATAAGGATTTTTTAAAAAGTACACTATACTAATATTACGCCTCTTTTATATTTATAAAATGTTATTAATCATAATTATTATATTTTAAAATGTTTTCTTTGCCATAATTTGTATAAAGGATTACTACATACAGTATCCTCTTAGTTATGCGCGAATTTAGATCAATCCCTTCGAACGCGTATAAGTGAGAGGTTACTATTAAATTTCAAACTATTCGGTTGGGTAGTTTTTGCGCTGTTATATGCGGACAGACCAGCTGACGACTTTAGGTGTTGCGTATTTATATAATTACAAACGCAACTGAAAATCCAGAAAATATACAGTGTATACCAGCATAAACTCTCCACTACACCCATGTTCATTGTGTATCAGCAGTGTCCTGTATTGTCGAAGTTTTTTTCATTCCATACAAAATTTTATGGTGAATATGTAGTCCAGGCAATAGGGAATTTTACCTAGCAAAATTAATGGTAGTTCTGGAAATCGGCTTACTTTATGTTTTTTGGGTCGCTGAATCCGAATTTGTAACTTCCCACCAAAATTAACCCCGGCAACCCTCCCCCCCCCCTCAAAAAAAAAAGGTTTTTATAAATAAAAATCAATTTTTTTTATTGTTTTCCGGAAAAAGTATCTAGAAATTCAGAAAGTAGACAAAATTTGCAACAAATTAGATATATGACATTATGACTTAGGATGAAGGGGAAGGGGGGATCTGCCTCGGAACATGCGCGCGGTGCTGCGTGAACTAAGTTGCGCAATTCCACTTAACCACTCACACGTTTACATTCGCCCTCCCATCTCCCTTCCGAACTTTCCTTATAAAGTTTACTTTAAGTTTTTTGGGTCGCTGAATCCGAATTTTTAACTTACCCCCAAAATAGTTGTTATTAACTTAAATTTCTTATTTTTTTAGGGGAAAAGCATTACAAAATTCAGAAACTAGACAAAATTTGCAACAAATAGGATATATGACATTATGACGTGGGATAAACGGGGAGAGAGGGGGCTCCCTCGGAACATTCCCCGCGTGCTTTTCTCAAAAACCAAGTTTTTTCAAAAAATCAATTTTTTGGGGGGTTGGCGAGTGAAATTTTGGTGGGAAGTTACAAATTCGGATTCAGCGACCCAAAAAACATAAAGTGAGTTGAAATCCAGAACTAGTATTAATTTTGCCAGGTAAAATCCCCTATTGCCTGGACTTCATAACTTAGTGCACGTAGCGCCGCAGTGCATGTTCAAAGGCAGCCCTCCCCCTCCCCGTTCATCCAACGTCATAATTTCATATATCCTATTTGTTGAAAATTTTGTCTAGTTTCTGAATTTCATAATGCTTTTCCCCTAAAATAATAAGAAATTTAAGGTAAAACAACTATTTGGGGGGGGGGGTCAGGGGGGGAAATTTTTGGGGGAAGTTAAAATTTCAGATTCAGCGACCCATAAAACTTAAAGTAAACCTTATAGAGAAAGTTCGGAGGGGAGATGGGAGGGCGAATGTAAACGTGTGAGTGGTTAAGTGGAATTACGCAACTTAGTTCACGCAGCACCCCGCGCATGTTCCGAGGCAGACCCCCCCCCCCTTTCCCCTTCATCCTAAGTAATAATGTCATGTATCTAATTTGTTGCAAATTTTGTCTACTTTCTGAATTTCTAGATACTTTTCCCCTAAAACAATAAAAAAAATAGATTTTTTTAATAAAAACCTTTCTTTGGGGGCATTTTACCAAAATTTGGGGGGGGGGGGTTGCCGGGGGAAATTTTGGTGGGAAGTTAGAAATTCGAATTCAGCGACCCAAAAAACATATAGTAAGCCTTTTTCCAGAACTACCATGAATTTTGCTAGGTAGAGCTCCTATACGGTCTCTATTGCCTGGACTAATAATAATCTGCAAACCGCAAGTTTTTAACACTTTCCAATAAAATGGAAAAGTTTTTATGCATTCGGTTTGTCTGTCAGTCTGTCCATGCTGTAACTCCCGTAAATAGACTTGAATTTTCATGTAATTGATAAACGTTATTTAGGGTCACCAAGGCATGTTTGGTATTGTATATGAAGTATGTGGGATTAATAGTTCATTTACAGGGGCACTCAAAAGAATTCCATCACATCATCGTATATGGGGGGAAAATCGTTTGCAGAATATGTTAATGAGATTAACTGATATAAATCACTGAATTCCACTACAAGATGATTACGATAGAATAGGGCATTCATAGCATGTGTCGTTCAATTACAGGGACACACAAAAGGAATCGGTAACAACACTGTCTTTGAGTAATAATTGCTGGAACTGCGTTTTCAAATTCGGTATGCGCTTTTAAATTTAAATAAATTTTGCATTTTACTCGTTGCATATAAATTCTATACCTCATATACAGGGCTGAACAAAAGACTTCACGTGCCATTCTCCTTATTAGCGGAAATTGCTGGAGGGGAGTATTTAACTGAGATATGTATATGTCCTAACTGAACTAAATTTCTGTATGATTATAGTTAATAGATACAAATCTATACATCATATACAGAGCTGCTCAAAGAATTCTGATAATTTTCCGATTGTAGTTGGGAACAGCTGAAACTGAATTTTCAAATGTGTTATGCGTTTCCATATGGTTGAATTACACTTAACCTCTTCGGTCCCTGGGTCCCGGAACATGCACCTCTGTTCTTTTGCTTATAAAAACTAAAATGTCCGATTTTTTTACATTTTCACATCACTTCTTAATAGCTGAATGTATTTTGCGTTCAAAGTAAACAAATAAATGACAGCATCTAAGCTGATTCCCACATAAAATAAATCTTATTTTCATCTGAGTTTGCAAAATGCCTAAAAATGCCCAAAAGACAGTATGACCAAGAAAATCAGAAATTTTCATAAGTATTTAACTTAAATCTTTTTCAAGAAAATTTTTTGAGTATTTGTAGATTATTTACTTGTTTAAAGCTCCTAAATTTGTGATTGCGTTCATTTAGGTTAATGGTTATTAAATTGATGTTTTTGAGGCGTTTGTAGTTTTAGATCCATATTTTTGAACCTAAATTACTAACCGCCTAAAGGTTCCATTTCAGAAAAGATATTTTTTCTGTCATTTACGATGTTATTTTGTTTGGAAAAAAAAACAAAGAATAAGCATGTGTATTATTATATTAGCTTCGGAACTGAAAAGGATAATATTTTAACTTATTAAACGGTGCAGTTTTGTTACATTATTCTGAATGTGTTATGGGAAGTGTTTCATAATCGATGCTTGACGCATGATTGTTTTCATCCTAGTTAATTTTTGCTCCGGATTTTTAAAATATTCGGTATTTACTCATGTGATCGAATATCATCTTAAAATAACATTTAGAGATATCTCTCAAATCATCTCGCCAGTCTTGTTAGAGATCTCAAGAAAATAATTTATCCAATCATCTTCCCAACTTATTACATCCGTTTCACATATAAACAAGTCCATCAAGAAGTCTGGGAAAAGGTAGGTATATTGATCGGGGAAGTAATGTGATATTCCGGAGAAAATTGGTTTATGTAAGGAAAACTAGCTATCTAATATTTTACTTCTCTGCTTCTACAATTTCGGCTTTAGCAAATGGAACAGCAAATAGCTCCGGCTAACACTTTTTAGGTGAGTTCGTAATTATATACCGGGTGTCTCAAAAATGACTGTTCGATTTTAAAATTGCAAAAGATGACAAGATATTAAAAATATTCTTGCAAGAGTATTATGTAAGATGTCGGGAGTTTTTGTGCAGCAATTTTCAGTTTTAGGCACAAATACCATCGATAGATGGCGCTGCAAGCAATAACCGCTAAACCCAAGCTCGAATTTTCGGCCTCTCTCTTCTTCCATGTGAAAAAAAGGAGTTTAAAATGTATTGAATGGATCTCGAAATACCAAAAATCGGGTCTGGACTGAGCATCTATTGCTCTCAGCCCCACCAATTGTTTGATTTTCGAACTAAAATCGAGAATCACAGCAACAAAAACTCCTGACATCAAACATAGCCCTTCTGCAAGAACTATTTTTAATATCTGTCACCGTTTGCAAGTGAATTTTAAAATCCATCAGACATTTTTGGGACACCTGGTAACTACGTAGCACCTATACAGGGTATTTCATAAAAGATGGGCAAAACTTTAAGAGGTGATAGTACACATCCAAACAAACAACTTTCATCAAAGAATACATGGTCTGAATTAAAACGCAAATATGCTAGAGGCCGCCGAAGGTCATGTTGTTATACGAGACAAAAACGCACAAAGAACGATTAAGTGGCAAAAGCAAAATGGGAAACCGCTCTCCGTACAATTGTTGAGTCTCTGAACCATTTTCATCTGCCGTAGATAAAATGCATGTCAGCCTTTTCCTTATTAGTGAAGGGCAACATCTTTGGATACGTTCCTACCGCGATTGACAGTTGCACACTCGGGTCAGCGGCTTTTATGTATTAATCGAAGCGAAGTTTTCCATACGCGTTCTTCTTCTTCCCCATATCACATCTGCAGGCATTAATGTCGTTCGTCTCCCGATAGCTCGCAACAGGAATGGAGCTTTAACGTTTGCATGGACTAAGTTTCCAAATGCGTTAGCACATTTGCGTTTTATTTCCGAGCATGCATTCTTTAATGAAAATGTGCTATCATCTCTTAAAGTTCTGCCCATCTTTTATGAAACACCTTGTATTCGTCGTCTGATCCGTTCGTCTGTCTGTACACAACAGCGCAAAGCCTACCCAACCGAATGGTCCGAAATTTAATATATATTATCGTTGCAGAATTTTTGTGTCATTTCCGTTTTTTTTTAAATCGAATCAAAACTTAAAAAGACATTGATAAAAGTTTTCTTTATTCTATTAAATCCTATCATACGTAATTAATTCAATGATATCATATGATAGGTAAAGATTCTAGGTTGCCATGGTGATTATTCTATTAAATTCTATCCTACTTCCTACATAATTCCTTCAATAATATCCCATTGTAGGTAATGATTTTAGCTTGCCATCGTGATGACGACCTATTTAAGACGGAGTCCTATTATTTTCGTATTACTGTATTTAATATATAGAATTGTAATAAATTTTGTATTCATGCATTTTTTGCATAAGAGAGAAATAGCTATTGTACCAAAGTCTGAATACAGGAAACCTTCGTTTTAACGGACTAATTGGGACTAAGATGTGTCCGTTAAATCGCAAAGTACTATTTATTATATTATTTTGTTATACTTATAGTACATATATATATTATTACGTACTTGTGATTACATATATTATTACAGTGCAAATTACATATATCTATACCCATATTATAAAGAGGTAAAAATTGTTTATTTGTAGGAGGTAAGCTCTGGAACTACCGAACCGATTCCAAAAGTAATGGTATCAAAATGATGGTGTTAGTCCAACTTAGAACAAAGGCTATATTTTATGTCGGTGCCACTACCCCAAAGGGGGTGCAGGAGCAAAAAACGTTCTAAAAACGCGATTTTTGCGTTACTGAAGGGCCTAGAAATATGAAATTTGGAATATTAGTTACATATAAGATATAAATGATGTCTAAGAACAGTTCTTAAACAATTCGAAATTTAAAGGGGGTGAAAATGCAGAAAAAGCGTTCTAAAAAACGTTCTAAATGGTAGTTTCTACATAATCTCAGGAACTACCAAACCGATTTAAAAAATATTGGTGTCAAAATGATGGTGAAAACGCCAGCTCCAAGATAGGTTATGTTTTATGTCGGTGCCATTACCCCAAAGGGGGTGCAGGATCAAAAAACTTTCTAAAAATGCGATTTATGGGTTACTGAAGGGCCTAGAAATATGAAATTTGAAATATTAGCTACTTATTAGGTATAAAGAATTTCTAAGAACAGTTCTTAAACGATTCGAAATTTAAAAGGGGTGAAAATGCGCGAAAAGCGTTCTAAAAAACGTTCTAAATGGTGGTTTCTACACAATCTCAGGAAATACCAAACCGATTTAAAAAATAATGGTGTAAAAATGACAGTGACAACCCTTGCTCTAACATAGGCTATGTTTTATGTCGGTGACACTATCCCAAAGGGGGTGCAGGGGAAAAACGTTTTAAATTGCGGTTTTTGCGTTACGGAAGGGCCTAGAATCGTGAAATTTGGAATGGTAGTTAGTTATAAATTATCAATGATCTCTAAGGGCATTTCCTAAAAAAATCTAAATTTAGAAGGGAGTCAAAAGGCGCAAAAAGCGTTGTAAAAAACGTTCTAAATTGCGATTTCCATGCAATCTTAGGAAGTACTGAACCGATTTCAAATATAATGGTTAAAAATTATGCTGACAGATCTCGCTCCAAATTAGGCTATATTTTATATCTGTTCCCAATACCGCCGAGAAGATTCAGGAGCAAAATGCGCGAAAAGCGTTCTAAAAACGTTCTAAATGCCGATTTGTCAGCGATATCTCAGGAAGAATCAAACTGATTTAAAAAAAAAATGCTAGGAAATTGATGCTGACAGACTCTGCTCTAACATAGACGCTATTTTATGTCGGTATCATTATCACCTAGACGTTGCAGGAGCAAAAAAGCGTTCTAAATTTCGATTTTTGTAATCGGTACGGGCTAGCAACTTAAAATTAGGCAAGGTACATATTTATTACATATAAATGATCTTTAAGAACAGTTTCGAAAAAATTAGAAATTTAAAAAGGGGTGAAAATGCGCGAAAAGCGTTCTAAAAACGTTCTAAATTGCGATTTATACTCAATCTCAGGAAATACCAAAGCTATTTCAAAAGTAATGGTTGCAAATCAATGGTGATAGTCCCTTCTGTAACATAAGTTATATTTTATGTTGCTGTCACTACCATCTGAGGGTTGCAAAAGCAAAACATGTTCTAATTTGCGTTTTTTTGCACAACTGAGGGGTCTAACACTTTGAAGTATGGCATGGTATTTACTTACAAGACGCAATTGCTTTCTAAGAACAGTCGAAAGAAAATTCCAAATTTAAAAAGATGAAGTAAGCGAAAAGCGTTATAAATTGCAATTTTTATGCAATCTTATCAAATACTAAACCGATTAAAAAAAATAATGATGACAAATTGTTGGTGTTAGAACCTGCTCAAACTTAAGCTATATTTTATATCTGTGCCACTACCACCAGAGGGTTGCAGGAGCTAAAAACTTTCTAAATTGCGATTGCTGTGATACTGAAAAGGCTAGAAACTTTAAATATGGCATGGTAGTTACTTATAAAATATAAATGCCCTCGAAGGACTGTCGAAAATAAATTCGAATTAAAAAGGGGTGAAGCGAAGGGGAGGTGTGAAAAGCATTCTAAAAAAGTCCTAAATTAAGATATCTATGCAATTTCAGGGAATATAAACCGATTATAAAAGTAATAGTTGCGAATCAATGGTAACAGTCTCTGATCCTACACAAGCCGATGATTCTACCACCTGGGGTTTACAGGAACAACAAATGTTCTATAAAAGGCCTTTAAAAGCTTTCCAAATTAAGTTTCTGTGGAATATTAAAAATAACAAACCGATTTGGAAATTGATGTTGGCAAATTAATGGTGATAGTTCCTAATTCAACATAGCCCTTTCTGTTGGGAGAGATGGTAGGACTTGGAATTTGACATGATAGTTAATTTTTAGACGTAAGAAGATGGTTTCTAAAAAATTCAAAACTTCAAATGAATACTGAAATGAGCGTATTAAATGAGCAGAAATGTTTCAAAATATTTTCTAAATTATCATTTATTTAGTTTTATTAATTTAAGTCTCCTTTCTGCCTAATGCAGTGTAATAATGATGTTTAATCAAACTGTGCTTTAAATAGTAATTTTTGAATTATTCTTAAAAGTAATAAGTAAAAATTTAGTTAGTACCTTTTAATAAAAATTAGACATATAAATATCACTTGGCATATTTAAAATATTACGTGAGCAAAGCCGCGGGGTTTGCTAGTATCTATCTATACTATCTATACTCCTATTATAAAGAGGAAAAAATTGTTTATTTGTCGGAGGTAAGCTCTGGAACTACCGAACCGATTCCAAAAGTAATGGTATCAAAATGATGGTGTTAGTCCAACTTAGAACATAGGCTATATCTTATGTTGGTGCCACTACCCCGAAGGGGGAGTAGGAGCAAAAAACGTTCTAAAAATGCGATTTTAGCGTTACTGAAGGCCCTAGAAATATGAAATTTTGAATATTAGTTACTTATAAGATATAAATGCTGTCCAAGAACAGTTTTTAAACAATTTGAAATTTAAAAGTGGTGAAAATGCACAAAAAGCGTTCTAAAAAACGTTCTAAATGGTAGTTTCTACACAATCTCAGGAAATACCAAACCGATTTAAAAAATATTGGTATCAAAGAAGGCGAATGACACCAAGAAAGGCGAATGACACCACTCAGTCGAGAACTGTCTTGTCTTATACACCCTCATTACCATTATGGTTCCCATCTCGATGAGAACGGTCGCACTACTGATGAAGAAATGGAGCAAAATAACTTAGCATATGCTGGTAAAACTCTCACAGATGGCAGATATCTGGAACTCATTAAACATTGACAGTTATCCCGTTACTGCCACATATGTTGATTCAGGCAAACTAGAGTCTCTTGGTTATGACTTGGATTGGTATTCGAAGCTCGTACAAGAAAGTCAATACTTGCTGCAAATTGTAAAATGCGAAAAAAAGAATTGTTGCTCTCCTGCACGTAGTGGATTATTTCGTATATTAAAAGGACGATTCATTCCTCCTCCAATTAAAATGATACAATCGTCAAATGACATCATTACAAGTGAAGAGGGGGAATTTATAGATTTAAGTCTCCGTCTGGCCTTAAATCTGAATAGTACAGAAAAGGGATTTTTAAAGATGCTGTATGGTTATTTTTGCTCTTCCATAAAGTTCACGCAATTATCCGCAAGAACTTGTGGAATTTGTGGTCAATATCATGCATCTCAGAAGTCAGCAAACAGACACAAAAAAATTCAACAGAGTGAAAAAAGCGAGAAGGACTGCCTTATACGACCATTGAGAATTGCTGCTCGTCGAGCAAATGAACTTATGCGCTTCGTAAGATTCGTGGAAGATATGGAAGATGTTGAGTGGATCAATGAAGATGAAGTTGATAAAGATTGCATCCGAACAGTAAGCGATGAAGATAATCAAGTAAAACTGGAAACCAATATCATAACAGATATGGAAAAATGGCTTGAGCAGCAGTGGTCAGCATCGGGATAGATATTGTCATGTTCAAATTTGAATTTTTTAAATGGCTAAGTTCTTCTAAAATTGTGATCTAAGAAATTTTCTTAAATAGAATTGTAAAGAAATAAAACAAGCGTTTATTATTATTTAGTAGTTATATTAGTCGAGTAGAGTTTTTTAATTTGTATTGTGTCCTAATTTTTTTTTAAGTAGGGGGGGGGGGGTTCCAATTTTCTTACGTAATTATTAAGGGGGGGGTTCGCGATTTGCTTATTTTTGCTGACAAGGCGGGAGGGGGGGGGGGTCAAAAATAGTCAAAAACATGCTTACGTAATATTTGAACAGCCCCCTAAGTTTAACTTGGGGTATAAATAGTTCTCATCTCGGAAAAAAAAACACATTTTAAAATTTAAGTTATGTAATTCCCCACTAAGTTCGCTACCTGCGTAAAAGTAGCTATCCACTAGAAACTTTTTACTAAAACATAAACTTGACCTAAGTAAAAACTTATTCTGAAAATATCCCTTTTATTTCCACTATGACGCCATATTCACCTTTTTAATAAAAAAAAATAAAAATAAAAATAAAAATAAAAATAAAAATAAAAATAAAACTGGCTCAATTTAATATTTCACGTGAAAATCTTTCAACTAAAAAGAAATAAATTATTATTACGGCTTTTGAAATTTTTGCTACAATGAAGTAAAAATGTTACATTTTCTATGAAAATCCGTTGATTTTCAATGAAAAAAGCGAAAATTGGAATTATTAAGAAAAATATTTGAATAATGTAAAAACAAATTGACCCATGTTTCTCTCTGGGTTATAATTCACCCATATGCGAAGGCATTTTACCATTCGTTTTGACCCTGATGTTAGGCAAACGTTTTTACACTTTAAATTTATAATATCATTAGAATTAGTAAAGAATAAAAAATGAGTGGCATCAGGGACAAAAAGGTGGGAAGAAAGATTGAAAAAGTTATGATCTCCATAGGCTTTTCCATGCTAAATTAACATTGAGAAGTGAGACTGGAAATAAATAAGTATTGCGCTGTCGCGCAATACTTAAATAAGTGTGATGATTTTAAGATTTGTTCATTTCAATTCAGAACATAAAATTGAAATACATGAACACTAGCATTATGTATAGCGTTAGACGCTAGAGATTGCTTTAGCAGAAAAAAATCAATTTAGACATAAATAACTTAGGAGCTACAATGAATGGCTGTAATATATACACGGAAAAATAGAGATTTATTTAAAAAAGAGAAAGAGACAGTTTTAACTTCCCGTGCATTTTATGTCCTACCCGGTCCCGTGATATTAACCTTAAATATACCTAAATACAAATGTTGACTGATTTTATATGTTTAAATGAAATTAATTCCAAACGATCCTAATATTGGGGCTAATGATAAGCTCTTACATTTGGAATATAACATATTTAAAATTAATTGCTTCCCTAAATTAATTCATTTAACTTTTATACATCGATGTAAAATCTAAAATCTATTTATATTTTTTGACTAAAATTCAATTATGTTAGATTAATTTTTAACACAATTACTAAATTGGTAAATAAATCATAACAGTAGCAAATTTCCGATTGAAAAAAGTCTGGTCCAGGATTCGAACCAGGGATATCTTTTCTAAAGCCGCCAATGATCTACCGACTGAGCCATCCCTGGCAAATCTGAAGAACTAATTCACCCAACTAACCTTTCATGATCACAGCATTTGGTCTGATATCTGAATCAGCTCAACAGAATAAATTGAAGGTTATTTAATTATTCTTTTCTTTTGAAACTGCTTTAAACTTTGCATAAGTAATTATATTAGATTAATTTTTAACACAATTATTAAATTAGTAAACAAATCATAACAGTAGTAAATTTCCAAGTGGGTGAAAAAAGTCCGGGCCAGGATTCGAACCAGGGATATTTTGGCTAAAGCCGCCAATGCTCTACTGACATCCCGAGAGAATCTGGAGGGCTAATTCACCCACTTGAAAAATTACTACTGTTATGATGTATTTACCAATTTAATAATTGTGTTAAAATTTAACCGAATATAATTACGCATGCAGCGTTTACTGCAGTTCCAAAATAATAATAATAATAATAATAATTTATAAATAACCTTCGGTTTATTCTGTTGAGCTGATTCAGATATCAGACGAGATGCTGTGATCATGAAATGTTAGTTGGGTGAATTCGTGTAAAATATTGATATTTAGTTTTAAAAGAGTTGCTGATCGAGAGCAAAAGCCACGTGCGTATTCAACGAAAGACAAAATCCTGAAGTGATTTTCAGAAATGATTTTTTAAAGGGTTAATATTAATATTTTTTTAAACAGAAGATGTCTTCTTAAATATGAATGCACGCTCGTTAAGAGTGTGTGGTTAGTTTTTTCCGCACTTCGATTAAAAATTACTGGTGCAAAAAGTTAAAAATTGCGAATAAAGACGAAAATTGCAAGAGTGAGTTTCAGAAAATATTTGTTTTGAAAGGGTTAATATTAATATTTTTTTAAACAAATTGCGGCTTTCGAAAGTAAAATGGACGTAGTATGGTTGGTATTTTTCATTTTTCCGTATTTTTATTTCTGAAGCCGATTTTTAAACATAGCATTAAAAAAATCGCATGACTTAGAAACAAACGATTTGGAAATGGTTAATCGATTAATATTAATGCAGTGTGCTCGTAAAATCATGGTGCACTTTTGACCGGACACAGGGAATCAACGAAGCAAGATGGAAGTGTGAAATCTTCTCCAAATAAAAGAAAAAACTTTCCAAGTTTCATATCTGTTCAGTGCAGTTCGATGTGGCCTTCATTTGAAACACAGAATCACAGACGTTATTCACTCTGCTACACCAGACGTCCTTAACTGTGAGGGGGAAGAACTTGAATATCGTTTAGATGTGTGTAGGGCAAAAAATGGAGGCCACATCGAACTGCACTGAACATGAATGAAATTTGGGAGTTTTTCTTTTGTTTGGGGAAGATTTCACATTTCCATCTTCTTTCGTTGATTTCCTGTGACCGGTCAAAAGTACACCATGACTTTGCTGACACACTGTATATTTTTTAAAAAATTGCGGCATTCGAAAAAAAATAACATAGATGTAGTGTGGCATCATAAGCTTTTTCCTATTTTGATTTACAAAGCCGATGCGGAATTTTAAACATCACAGAAAAAGCGGAATTTTCGAAAATGAGTTTCGCAAATGATTTTTTTTTTTAAGGTATATTTTAAGGAATTTTTTTAAGGTATTTTTATTCTTACTTTTTGAAAGGGATTGCGGCATCGTAATGGAAAGTGAACGTAGATAAAGTCTGGTATTTTTAATGTTTTCGTATTTTGATCAGAAGCGTGGATGCATTTTTTTTTAGAGATAAGCTGAAATCTCAAAAACACTGAATCGGCTCTCGGCAATTTCTTTTTATTTTGAAAGAGTTAACATTTATATTTTTTCGAGCGGATTGCGATGTTTTAAACAAAAAAGTGCAATCCTTAATTTGATGTAATCAGTTTTTCCGTGTCTCAATTAGTTAAACGGATGTGGGCTTCGAAAATCGAGAAGAAAAAAACACGAATTCGAGGTTTCATTTTTCTTTCTTTCTTTTTTTTTTAAATGGATTGCTCCGTTAGAAAGTTTAAAAAATCTAAATGGTGTTTGGTATCTTTCGTTTTTCCGTATTTCGAACTGTTCGACCGATGCGCATTTAGAAAGACGGATGGGGGAGCCGCTTTCGCACGTTCTCTGCTTCCTCTCTTCGGAACGGGGTTCTGAAACGCAACCGCCTTGATGTTTTTCGGGCAGAGGCAGACGCATTTTAATTGCGAGTTTTAATTAATATATCTGCTAATTATAAAAAAAATCAATATCTGAGCTTCGGGTACATTAGAATTGTCCTGGACTACCCTCACCTAAAATTTAAGACGTCTACGTTTGGTAGATTTTTCTAGCCGTTACCAACAAACAGAGAGACAAACTCTTTTCTTTTATTAGTACGAGTTGGAACCCGTCGAAATTCGACGAATTAAAATGTTTAGAATGGAACTGTTAGATCGAATTTATAATAAACCTACAAAAATCATTGCAATAAAATATTCATCTTGCATTGGTTTTCTAACTCTTAAAACAAATAATGTTTTAACCTAAAATTACCAAAACATTATTTCCACAAACTTCAACTGCTTAAATTATTGAAAAAATAAACTGTATTAGAATACATAATCAAGATCAGTAATTATGTTGAAGTTATCGATTGAGGCTCTTATGATTGTTTTTACGGGATGAAAAATCTGTAAAAAGGATTTCGCTTTGTCACATCATAAAATTTCTCCGCATAAAAATCTAAACTGTACGCTATTTTCACATTCTCAAAATTTACATACGCACCACTCAAATCACAATTTAAAAGTATTTTAACGCACAATACATTATTAATGAATGCATTTCCGAACTTAAAGTCACGTTTGTCCGTTACAACTTTTCATGTGAACATTCGCACAAACTTTAAGTCTCAGTACCCGAAAAAACTTACCATTCAAAAATTTGCCTTTAGTTGCCATAGTACTGGCCATTTAGTATTGGTAAAATATTTAGTTTTATCAAAGAAAATGATCGTTTTGTTTTAAATATGACATAATTTTTACTCACTGGATCATTTTGCCTAGCGTCTCAAACTCAGTAGTAAGCGTAATGTAAAAATATTGAAATGTATTCTTCAATCTTTTGATTTATGAAGAAGAATGCGTGTTTTTTATAAATGGCTGACGTCATTTTCTGTTCAAAAATTTAAAAAAAAGTTACTTTTATTTGTAATATGAAAATGGCATAAAAAAGGATATAATCAATAAAAATAAATAAACCAAGATTAATTTCCCTTCACTCCTTTACTTTTAATGGAAATGGAGTACTTCAGTTGCCACAATTACAAAATTGGTACTAAAAACTATAAAGAAAATTAATATCTCAAAAATAAATTGAGATAGAGCTTTCAAACAAATTGCATTTAAAAGTACATTTTTTTCCTATACGACGGTGTAAAAATTGAAACTGTGCGATGTTTAGAAGTTAAAAAATTTGCCGTAGCAAAAATTGCAAAACCGAAATTTTATTTTAAATTTCAAAGTGTTGCCATTCGCAGAATGACGTATGCGTTACGCACAGATATGTTTGTTTGTCCTTTATAATATAGATAGATAGATGTGCAAACTATAATTTCTCTAAACCTCATAGACAATAATGCTGCGGGAGGTGTGTGTGTGTGTGGGGGGGGGGGGGGGGGTACGGATAAAGGGCGCTAAGTGAAGTTCTGCACACAGGCGCCGGATACTGCTTGCGCGCCCCTGCGGCTGCCCGCAACTCAACACTACGGACGACGACGCCACTTGACCGCTGTTGTACAAACCATTTGTATACTGCCTCCTCCAGGTGTTTATTTTGAGCCACTTTTACATGTTTCCTGTCCGTCACTGAGAAACCGCCTTTTGAATCACCCACGCTGTATTTAAGGGAAAAATGGACTAGTTTTTCCTTATTCTTGCGAATGTCTGAAACGGTTTGTTTTTTAACTCCGTATAGTTCGCAAACATGTGCGACCGACACACCACTCTCCAACTTCTCTATCAACTCAAGTTTCTGTTTTATAGATAAATTAACGCGTTTCCGTTTAATATTACAAGCCATTTAAAAAAAACACTAGTAGCAAAATACACTTGTGAACTGAAGCAGAAATGGAACGTGGGTACGCTAGGGCATGCATAGAACGAAAAGCATATCACATGGCCGCATAGGTCGCCAGCATAATTGCGCATGCTTAGAACGAAAACCACGCTGCAGTGAGAATCAAAGCGCGTGCTTTCGGCGTTTCGTGTTCTTTCCCTTTTTTTTAAAGCTTCGTTCATTTGATCACGAGACATTGTGTCGCCACAGATATAATAAATATTTTTTTATTTTATCGAGAAATCGCTTTTTAAAAATAGTAAAAAGAAATGCTTTGTCGTTGTTCATTGTTTGATTTTTTACATATAAAAGCTTAAAAGAGGGTTGCGTGTTGATTCTCAAGTAGGGGACGGGGAAAGGGGCAGTAATACTTTTTTTTTTCGAAGCGTGTTTCATCGTTTTAGAAGCTGTTTTATCATGGAGGCTTCCAGTAAATAATAGTGATAAATAAATATTTGACATTTGTCAAATATAAAAATTTGAAATACGGGCGTTGAATTTCAGGTTAGGGAGAGGGGAATAATTTTAAATTAATGATTTTGATTTGTTAATTTAAGGATAAAGTGTTTTAAAAGGGATATTAAACGAAACCCTCTGTGCGATCTGCGATCACACTTACCCACTTGCTTTACTTTAATTTTTGTTTAATTTTTAATTTTTTTTTTCTTTTAATTAGTCCGTTGAATCCGAAGTCCGTTGAACCGAGGCCCGTTAAATCGAGGGTTTACTGTATTTATAAAACTAGTTATACACAAAATATATAATTAAGCATATTGTACTATTATAAATATTATGCATGCTCCCATATTTAGGATGTTTACATTTTATTAAATAAATGAAAAAAAAATATTGCGCTTTTTTTTTTTTCTAATTCACTTTGAAACATTTTAAACTGATTTTACCAGCAAATTTGAGAAAATAAAAAATCAAACATAAATGGGTCAGCTGTGCATTTTCTTAGACAACGCTTACTTACATTTGCAAACGAAAACCATTACAGAATATTAAAAGAATAACTTCCAAATCGATATTGAAACTTCCACAGACTTTTGCTCCAGAGTAAATATCATTTCAAATAACTTCCTAAAATGTTATTTTCGTTCGCATATAAACAAGGTCATCAAGAAGTCAAGTTTAGGAAGAGGCAGATCATATATTGATCGGGAAAGGATTGTAATATTCCATTGCAAAATGTTTGGGGTAAGGAACTGATATAATATATCTCATCTCGGCTGCTGTAATTTCGAAATCATTAAAGGAAATCTAAAGCCTAGATGAAGTACAAGAAATATGAGTGCTTTTAACTGTTTATTTTCTTAAACAATACTTATTTACAGTTTTATAAATACGACTAAAATCTTCAAATTTAATTAATTTAACATTTATCTTATAACAAATATGTTCAAAATAAGATATTGTACACTGTTTTACTGTAATTTAATTCTTTAATGTTTGCAGAAATATAATATAACTTTAGTAATAATATGTAATTAATATTTATTCGATTTTGATTTTTAAAATACGCAATATTGGAATTTCACATTAACGAATTATTCAGAATTATGAATTTTAACAGCGGTTCCTACAAATTTGTTGTAACGAGTACAGCAAAATACTAATTATAGTATGCAATATACAATTTTAAAACCTAATAAATCCAGACAAAACAAGTTATAAATATTATACATGTTCCCATATTTATGACGTTCACATTTTATTAAATAAATACAAAAAAATGTACTGCGCAAATTTTTTTTTACCATTTGAAAAAATGGTTATTGTCCTCTGTCAGGGTAGGAAATCAAAAACATGTCTGAAGCGTTTTATTAGTTGAATCCGCATTTTGTTCGTTTTCTGATTGGTCTATACAGTAATCTGTATTTTCCCTTTACTTTCAACAGAGATGGATACTTCTGTTGCCACTATGACAAAAAAGTAATAAAAACTACAAAAAAAAATTAATAACTCAGAAACAAATTGAGATACAGCTTTCAAACAAATTGCATTTAAAAGTACATTTTTTTCTTTATACGACGGTGTAAAAAGTAATATTGTGGGATGTTTAGAAGATTAAGAATGAAATTTCATTTAAAATGGGTCCAGGAATATTAGTGTTTAATCCATGGCGTACGTAATGTATGACCAGCTCCTTAGAAGTTTAAAAATTTACAGTACCGAAAAATGTAATCCATGGCGTACGTAATGTATGATCAACTCCGTGCGATTTTTTATGTCTTAAATTTTAGTCTTTGAAAAAATCATTTTCCAAATGGTCGTTGTAATTTGTTAAATTGCTTTTTTTATTACTTTTCTTTTTTAGTATTTTTCTAGTTCACTTTGAAACATTTTAAACTGATTTTACCAGCAAATTTGAGAAAACAAAAAATCAAACATAAATGGGCCAGCTGTGCATTTTCTTAGACAACGCTTACTTACATTTGCAAACGAAAATCATTGCAGAATATTAAAAGAATAACTTTCAAATCGATATTGGATATTCGACAGACTTTTGCTCCAGAGTAAATATAATTTCAAACTAACTTCCTAACATTTTATTTTCGTTCGCATATAAACAAGGTCATCAAGAAGTCAAGTTTAGGAAGAGGCAGATCATATATTGATCGGGAAAGGATTGTAATATTCCATTGCAAAATGTTTGGGGTAAGGAACTGATATAATATATCTCATCTCGGCTGCTGTTATTTCGAAATCATTAAGGTAATTCTAAAGCCTAGATGCTGTACGAGAAATATGAGTTTTCTTAACTGTTTATTTTCTTAAACAATGCTTCGTTACATTTACAAACGAAAATCATCACAAAAATATTTAAGAATATCTTTTAAATCAATGTAGAAGCTCCGACAGACTTTTTCTCCATAGAAAATATCATTTCAAATTATTTTTCTAATATTTTATTTTCGGCCTCATATAAACAACACAATCCAGAAATCAAGTTTGGAAGCGACATATCAGGTACTGATCAAAAAGAGATTGTGATATCCCTTTGCAATTTTTTTATGGTAAGGAACTGATCTAATATATCCCATTCTTTGCTACTGTAATTTCGAAATTGGTAAGTGAAATATAAAACCTAGCAGCTGTGTAAGAGTGCTTTTAGTTGCACATTTCTTTAAAAAAATGCTTATTTATATTCTCAAACGAAAATCATTGCAAAATGTTTTAAGAATATCTTTTAAATCAATATAGAAACTCCCAGAGACTTTTGATCCAGAGAAAATATCATTTCAAATTATCTTACAACTATTTTATTTTCGTCCGCATACAAACAATGTCATCAAGAAGTAAAGTTTAGGAAGAAGAGGCAGATCACGTTTTGATTGGGAAAGGATTGTGATATTCCGTTGCAAATTTTTTAGGGAAGGAAACGACCTAATATATGTCATTTTTGCTGCTGTAATTTCGAAATCAGTAACAGCCTAATTATTAAAGTATAGCAGCTGTATAAGAAAAGTGAGTGCTTTAAAGTATGCATTTTTTAAGCAATGCTTATTTACATTTATAAACAAAAATAATTGCAAAATATTAAAAGCATACCTTCGAAATCAAAATAGAAGCTGCGACAGATTTATGCTCCAGAGAAAGTATCATTTCGAATTATCTTACTATCATTTTATTCTCGTGCGCATATAAACAAAGTCATCAAAAAATCAAGTTTAGGAACAGGCAGATCATGTATTGATTAGGAAAGGATTGGGATATTCCGTCGGAAATTCTCTAGGGTAAGGAACTGATCTAATAAATAACATCTCTGCCGCTGTAATTTCGAAAACAGTAAGGGAAATGTAAAGTCTGGTAGCTGTATACAGGGTGCGGGCAGTATTAACACAATTTATGAATATGATATTTCTCTATATTAAATATCAAGAAAATGTTACAAATTCTACGATTTTTAATGGAAATTTTTATCTTAGATTCTCGAGTTTTCTTTGAATCGAAAGAAAAAAGGACGTACATAAAAATTCCGTTTTTGAAAAGAAAAAATGCTGACAACGCAGTTATTGGAACACTCCGGTGATTTGACCAAAACGCATTTTATATTGAAGGATTTTACGCATTTTTTAAGTTAGGTTGATGAATTTCCAGTGCTTTGAGGGAAGATAGGCAAATCAAATCGGAATTTTTTTTATTTTAACGAAAAAACACTCCAATCCAAGATTGCATCTAGAAGAAGAAAAATTAGAACTAGAAAACACAAAACCAACTATTCAGTTTCTCTCGCAGAAAAAAAAATAAATTTGAAAGTTAAACATATTTGATTTGAAGATTTTATGTAAACATGAAAACTGATAAAATCGGATAAAAAAAGAAGAATTTCTTAGCATTCGAATAAATTAGTTTAAACTTGAAAAGTTAAATATAGAAATGTCAAAGGGGTTGAAAATGGAAGGTTATACAAAAAAATAAGATTTTTTTAGATTTATTATAAGATTCGATTTAGAAATTGTTTTCATTTTCATTTTCATCTTTTTTTCTTACACTGTTTTATTTAAAAATATATCATGAAATTTTTGCAAGAAAACACTTTAATATCTTTAAGAAAAATGCCGAAATTTCTGATGTGAAATTGACTAAAGTTTATGCCTATTAAGAGTTTTATAGACCGTTACTTTCCGCCCAGGATTTTGACAATGTTTTAATAAAAGAATTGTTTTTGACATAAAGCAGCTCCTGCTCCAGTGTATGAGTAGTTCATGCGTACTCATGCTTGCAAGCGTCGTCGCAAGTTATAGAAAACCCCCAACTCCCTCTTAAGTGGTCAAAGTCCATTGATTTTTATTTTATTTCCCTTTTTGCGAATTTTATATTTTTAGCTATATTCATAAGACGTATTGAATTCATGCCTAATTTTGAATTCGGATTTTTTTTTTTTTTTTTTTTTTTTTTTTGATTTAGAGGTTTTGGGTTTTCCTAAGTACGATTTGAGTTTTATTGAGCCAATGATTGTCTGTCTTTCTGTCCATGTATTACGCAAATTTTGTGGGTGTTGTAAATCAACAACTAATGTAAATAATTGCATGATATTTCATATTTAATTGATTCTTGCTATCCCAGGTAGCATAACTTGTAAGTCGATCGTTGGCAGTTTGTGGAAATCGTTGGGATTGGGTAGGTTTTAGAAATGGTAGATTCAAAGATCCGTCTTGTTGGGAACGTATCTGAGAAATATTCTAAGCAGAGAACGGTTGGACCACTGCTGGGCGTTTGTTGGCATATAGTTCGTTGGCTAATCGTATGGGAAGGAGATATTTCTTACAGGGTGGAACGACAATAAACAAATAAACGTTGGCCCAGCCATGTCTTAATGTTGGGAAATGGTAGACTCACAAATCCCTCAAATTAGAACACATTTGAGCGGGATTCTGAGCAGCTATTGGTTGGATCAGTGCTGGGCCTTTGTTGGCAAATGGTAAGGCAAAGGAATATTTCTTACAGAGGCAGAACGACAATTAATAAACAATTAGACAACGTTGGCTCAGCCATTTACTAGGGTTGGGAAATAATAGATTCACAAATCCCTCTAATTGGGAACATATTTGATCAGGATTCTGAGCAGCGAAAATTTGGACCACTGCTGGGCCTTTATTGACAAATAATTCGTCGGATAATGGGAATTTCTTACAGAGGGTTAAAGTGTAACGACAATTAACAAATAATTATCCAGCAATGGCCCAGTCATTTCGTAGGTTTGGAAAGTGGTAGATTCACTGATTCCCCTAACTGGGAAAGTACCTGAGCATGATTCTGAGAAGCGAACGGTTGGACCACAGATGGGCCCTTGTTGACAAATGATTCTTTAATTATTGGTGTGGCTAAGTGGACAGAGGGCCAAAGTAGAGTGACAATTAAAAAACAATTAGCCAACAATGGCCCAGCCGTTTGGTAGTGTTGGGGAATTGTAGATTCACAGATCCCTAATTGAGAAAGTACCTGAGCATGATTCTGAGAAGCGAACGGTTGGACCACAGATGGGCCCCTTGTTGACAAATAATTCTTTAATTATTGGTGTGGCTAAGTGGACAGAGGGCCAAAGTAGAATGACAATTAAAAAACGATTAGCCAACAATGACCCAGCCATTTGGTAGTGTTGGGGAATTGTAGATTCACAGATCCCTAATTTCGAAAGTACCTGAGCATGATTCTGAGAAGCGAACGGTTGGACCACAGATGGGCCCTTGTTGACAAATGATTCTTTAATTATTGGTGTGGCTAAGTGGACAGAGCGCCAAAGTAGGAAAACAATTAGCCAACAATGACCCAGCTATTTGGTAGTGTTGGGAACCACACACAGACCCCTCTACAGACCCCTCTTATTGGAAACGTATCTCAGCAACGAACGGTTGGACCACTGTAGAGCTTTTGGTGTCAAATGGTACCGCAAGGGAGATATTTCTTACAGAGGGCCAAAGAGGAACGACAAATACCGAATAATTAGTCAATGTTGGACGAGCCATTTGGTAGAGTTGGGAAATTGTTGGGAAATGGTAGATTCATGGATCCCTGTTATTGGGAACATTGTAGCAAATAAATGGTCATTGTTTGTGACTGATTTAAAAAAAGGATTCTTGCATCAGAACTAGCCGCCCTTGGCGACCAGTTTGGTCTCCTTTAAATCTATGCTAAGCATTGTATCATGTTACTTTTATTCAGAATTTAATTTACTTGTTCAATCCTTCGCCAAATCGGAAGATTCTGATACAGAAATCATGAGCTCGGAATTTTTATGTCAGCCGAGGGCAGGTGATAAATCGCCAAACACTGTACCCGTCGTATTTTTTTCTTATTTCATTAATTTCATTTCAAATATAATACTTCCACACATTTTATTTAAAATACATAACTTTAATTTTAAACTGAAATACTTAAAATTTATTACTCTCAATTTTATCTTCTTTCTTAAAAAAAAAAAAAAAAAAAAGAAAGAAAAAAAAATAGAAAAGAAAAGAAAAAGTAATAAATAATACTATAAACTATGACATTTAATTTCAACATCAAAGCTTTGTTTTAATTTACCTCGCGAAAAATTGTTTATGACAGTCGCATGAGATGAAATATCATAATACTGATGATATGATGGCGATGGAACAATATTTGGCGATTTCTTACCTGCGCCCGGCTAACATTAAATTACCAAATTGGCTGTTTGGCATATAAAAAGTGAAGCGGTCAACCCGGAACTGTTGATGACAGTCACATCACTTAGGCTATTATTATAGAGATTCTTTAACACTAGAACTACCGGAAATTTGAGTCAAGTTTTATAAATATATTTCACACCAGAATTTTGATTTAAAACAGTTTAACTTTATTATTTAACGTTTTTTCTTCTTTGTATCTTTTAAAATTATTTCATAATCAAATTTCTGGTTTGAACCGAAACATATTCATATGGTAGTCGTCAAAATGACGGCTCACGGAAGTTCTAGTGTCATTAAATTAAGTCAATAGTGTCATTAAACTAATCATTAAATTGAGTTACACTTTTCCAACAAATTTAATTTTAAAGCACGTTATTTCTTTATTAGATGATGTAAAAATTGAAATTATGCGATTTATAGAAGTGATGCATGAGCAATAAAAGCGAAAGGTCTTTTCCACCCACATTATAGACCGCGACCCGGCAGCATAGAAAACCACCTCATCGAGTTGGAGGCTGAAATTCCAAAATTAGCTAAAACTCGATTCCCATATTAAAAACGCAATCGGTCTGCCAAGTCATATCTTGGTGAAAAACACTTAAAAACCCGGTATTAGCGGTCGATTCGTACCATTCCGTTTTCCTGCACCTAAAGGTATGAAAACATGGCGGGCTGGGAGCAGGAAAACACAATGGTAAACCTACGAGTCAACCGGTAAAATCGGGTTTTTAGGTGTTTTCTACCAAGATATGACTTTCAGACCGGTTGCGTTTTAATATGGGAATCGAGTTTTAGCTAATTCTGAAATTTCAGCCTCCAACTCGATGAGGTGGTTGTCTCATGGTTCGTACGCCTCCTTGAATTTTGCAGACCAAAAAATTTTTCTGTGCCATATTATTTTATAGAAAATCTCTTCTTAAAAGAAAACGAAATTTTGCGCGTTTAACCTAGATTTCGTTTTCAATAAAGAGATATTGGTAGTTTTCCTGTGGAAATAACGGTATCCGTACGAACCATGTGTCTTTGCTGCCCGCTCCCGGTCTATTATACAATATAAAAAGCGAAGTGGTCCGCCCTGAACTATTGATGATATTGAAAAGCAGAAAAACCAACGTTTAAAATGCACAAATAATATATGAAAAGCAGCAAACAGCTGTTTCGAATCTACTAGCGAGATTCTTCTTCAGTGCAAGATAGGAAAAAAGGAACAGCGTGCTAGAAAAACAAGGCTGAGCAAAATGATAGACAGAGACGCGCTGGCTTATATACCCTATGCGGGTAGCGACGGCGCCAAAACAACCAATGAGAGAGAAGCAGTGGAAACGACTGGGTGGGCAAGTAGCGACAGCTACCGGAGAAGGAGAGAAAAAGAAATAAAAAAAGGGGGAATTAAATTAATGCTTTCCAAACACTTGGAAAATCAGGAGTACTAGATAAGTCATTGACTAAAGAGTGAGAATTTTTAATGATGTGGTAAGCTTCCCAAAAATCAAGATCAAGGTTAGAAGAACATTTTTGGATAATGATGGCTGAGGAAAAATTGAACCTATGTTGAGAAGACCAAGAATGTTGAGCAATAGAAGAACGTTTGAGCTCTTGATTTTTAACATAACCTTCATGCTCTTTTAAACGAAATCTAAGAGCGCGTTTAATCTGGCCAATATAACCATTTTATATAATTCTATTTTTATCTATTGATGATAGTCACATGACTTGGTGCTCACATTTCTACTGCTCTAACAGTAGAAATGTCTATTATACATTTCTACTGTTTTCTGTCCGTCATTTAAAAGCGAACTACGATTATTTGAAGATGACAGAGAATTCCGTAGTGAAAGAAATAGGAATTTGTCTTTGATATTTTCAAAAACATTTTACCATTAGTTAAAAAAAAGATTTTCTGACATTTTATTCGCGAATTTATTCTTTTGAACTCGAAAAAGAAATGTAGCATTATGTTCACATCAAATACTTTAAAGTTGCACCTTTTATCCAAAAGTCGATAAAACTGGCACTAAATGCCATTAAAGATGCTTTTTAAAAGTATTATTCGAAAGCAATTCTAGAAGTGAAATGATGCTCAGAAACCTTTAAAAAATGGTTCTAAAAAATTTGAAACAGCTATAGTTTTATGGCACTATTATATGGCAGAGAATCGGCCAAACTATTGTGAAGGAAATCAACTGGCACAGATGTTCTTTATTGGGTAGCTGATAATAGCGATACAGTTTTTTTCTTTCCTTGGAATAAAATTCCTTTAAAATGGCGAATATATGTAAGTTTACAGTTCTCTAAAAGACAAGGATCAATATGGGTTTAAAAGTTTTCCTTGCAAGACACGTATAAATTTTTTAATTGCATCATAGAACAGTTCTTAAGTAAAAATACGCAATGGAAAATTATTTAAAAAGCATTATTATATAATGTGTATTAAAAATGATTTAACATATATTGGTATCGATATAAAATAAATTAATTATTGAAACTACAAAAATATAACTCATTTTAATGATATTGCAAAAAAAAAGTCCGTAAATATTTAAGAAATATATAAAATACTAGGGGGCTTTGCCCCATACGAGCTACGCTTGCCAACCCCCGTTCAGGCACACCAAAATTCAAAAAGCACCCTAATTTGATCGACTTTAAAAATATTGAATTAAAATTATATTTAAAAAAAAAAAAAACAGTAGCGATCTCTCTGTAAACTGGTTTCCATTCGTTTTCCTTGGATTGGAATTTTTAAGACCAAATCTGCTGCTGTTAAGAGATACAATGGCTGTTTTCGTATTTAATTAAAAAATTACTTAAACATTTGAAAATAAGCTAATGAAAAATGAATTAAGTAAACAGTGTCATTGTCTCCCGGTATTTTTTAACAGCGCTATAAGATAGTTCTTTTAAATAATTCATTTTAAATGTATCGTTTTAAATCTGACGTAATTTACACCAAAGTTTTATTTCTCTTATTAATATTTAGGTGAAAATACTTTTGTTGTTAGAAGGAAATATTATTTGCGCTGTCTTCGAATTCACGATAATGGTTGAAAAGATTATCTCAAAATATCTCGCGCAAATATATTTTTTAATTTAAATTGTTTGCCATATTTTTTGGCCATTTTAAATATGACGTAATTTCCTCCATTTACAAGTTTTAACGCATAATAATTTTTTTATTTTAACATTTTGTTTCTCTTTTAAAATTCAAGTGTAAATATGGTTCTTATGACGTAATTTTCTTGCTTTTAACATGTAATCATTTAATTCTAGTTTTAAAGTTTTTTTCTGTTTATAATAGCCACGTGTAAAAAAATTTTTAATTTGAAGTAAACATTATTCTTTGCGCTGTTTATACAATTGGCAACAGTTTAAATTAATAACATTTTCTAAAATATATAAAAAGTATCTCTCGAAATGCTGAAAATTTGAATTTAAAATAGAAATAAAACCTCAAAAAATGAGTCAAATAAAAAATAATAAATGCAATCTGACACAGGGAACTTATAACGTATAAAATGATATAAAAATGATTAAATTCCCATGTATAGTTTTTGCTCCAATAAAACTTTTTAAATGGAACGATTTTCTCCAACTTTAGCATTAAATATCTCTTAAAATAATTCTTCGATTTGAAAACGTCTGCATCAGCGTGTTTATCAAACATTTCTCTATAATACCACCTATTTTCATATTTTTGTATGCAACAGTTTTTTTAATATTAACGAAGAAAGGCCATGCTTAAGCATTGAAATTGGATGCCGATTGCTATATCTATTGTGTGTGGCCGTGGATCGCCGTAGTGGTTGTCTGAAAATTAAAATGAATTGGCAACCAATGAAAATATTAAGAATTAAAGTTGAATATACAAAATAATTAATTTAGAAAATGTTGCCATAAAAACATCGGAGGCTGAAAAATAAAAATAAAAGAGACTCACCCATTTGAAGTAAACAGACAAAATTATGTACAGTTCACATAAATTTAATTTTCTTTACCAACACATAATCATACTTGGCCAAGCAACTTCGTATTTTCCATTATTAAGATGAATACAAGATATAAATCAATTAATATATATTTCAAACAGCTATTTTCCGTGGTTATTTTGAAAATGTCTCTAAAGTGTAACAGTTCGGATTATTGTCAAAAAGAAATCAGTTTGAAAACATAGATTGTATAGGACTAATTAACGGTTCACGTATATCACGGCATCAGGAATAGTTCGCACATTAATCTTGGACTTTGATGCATATATGGTTACAAATTTTACACACACAAATTAGGAAGATAATCGTCAATTTTGTTGCAGCGACGATTACGAATTTTATACAGTTCTTCTATATAAGTTTAACAGGAACATTACAGATATTGGTCGATGTCTGCTTGGCTCAGCTGATTGGAATATATTTAACAATGCTTCAGCTTCTGGTTGATTATTGATTGAAGATTTGAGATATCGTCGTTCAGATGAATCTTAAGTCAAAACAATTGGAAGATTGTTGAGATGATAGAAGATCTATTTATGGAAGGAGCTTCAGCATGCTATTACATCTGTGGAATATGGAAAGTATCCTCTTAGGTTCGGATAGGAGTGCTGTACTTCGCCATCATTTTCTCCGTCTGAGGCCTCAGCCTCAAACGTCCGTGCGAACACAACGCTACATTTTGACAAAGTGTGAGAGATAAAATCCAGATGGCACAAAAGAACGTTAAAACTGACGCTCAACTTAAATTCGCCAATCAGCGACCGGCGCGTACGCCTCTGAGTCATCACGATAAAGATTTTCATCGCAATCGAAATATCGATAACGATTTGTATCGTAATCGAAGTTGCATTCCCCCTGCATTCCTGAGTACCGGCGATATCACGCCGTGATACCAAAACAAGATGGAGGATAGAGTGACGTCACGACGTCCTTTTCTGCGAGGAAGAAAGATAAAAAATGTCTAACTGCGTCGGGGAAAAAAATGGATCGCGCGTCTTTTAAAACTAACAGAAGTGATTAAATTTTGTAATGCGGATATCTCACTAAATTACGGTTTAAAATTAATGAAATTTTGGCAATCGCTTAGAAATAAATAGTAGTATCCAATAAAAATAGTTTTGGAATAAAATAATTAATATTAAATAACTTTTTAAATTTATATTTTCGGAAGTTAGCGATTGTAAGAAAAGCATTGTAAGTTACTTTAACGAACGATATGCCGTAATGTTTATATTTTAAAAGATCTGTACATTATTAGAATTATATTTAATTGCATATTATAATATTTATTACTTTGAATAATTATTAATTATAGGATTATTAACGGAATATAAATTATTTAGAATGCTTTTTATTTATTTACTTAATACGTTTTTAAAGTTGTTTTTGAACTTAAATATTTAAATTTAAATAGAGAAATAATGCAGACGATAAATTAATAATCTGAAATATTGAAAATGTAACATTTACCTGCAGCCTATAGAAAAAAAAATTATGAAAAAAAAAGTTCGAGATACTGGGATCTCAATAATGCATAACTGAATGCACCAACAAACTAAACGTTCAAGTGAAGCACTCAAACGATTGGAAAATCTTCAGAGATGCACTTCTCTGTAAGTAATCCAATAAAAAAAACAATTACAGTACACTAAACAAATGCAAAACAAAATGAATATAGAAATAACTGAATACTAAACACTAAATATGTTGAAACAGATACACAACAATACATAGAATATACAAACGCTTCGCTGGGTGAGTGAAAAATTAATAAAATCCTACTACTTAATTGAAACGTAAATATCCATGTGAACACCATTACAATTCTTATTGCAATATAAACAAACGAATGATGGAGATATACTATATACATAACTGAGTTGAAATTGCACATTGTAAAAAAAATATGAGTTATTGCACATGATTAAAATTGCTATACTTTATGTAAAATGGAACTGAGCAAGAGTCAATGACATATAGCAGGACACTACTGAAGTAATGATGTGATTGTGAGACAAACATACATTTTAAAAATATAACAATATAAGTGTGTAAATATAATGCAATTGAAATTTAAGAGAAGACATCACTTAAGAATTGCACAAGTGTCGAAAAGAAAAGGAATAATTCCAACCTGTTGACAACCATACATGGAAGTCATCGACACAATTTCACACAAATTTTCAAAATTCTCCAAATTATACCATAGACCATACCGTGAGGGAATGTCGGAAGGGCAGAATTTGTGCTAAATTTTACACCCCAAACTAAGCCGAGTTGACCCTCTGTGTGTAATGGTCCAGAATTTAAAGAAAATCGAAAATTTTTTTAGAAAAGCTTAGAGCAGAAACTCCATCTTTTACATAGAATTTAAATCTCTTCTAGAACCATAAGGCATGCGCATTGTAGAGATTATCAAAATAACATTTATGAAATCAATTTAATTTAATTTCTTTCTTTCTTTTTCTTTTTTTTTTGTCTCAATATTTAATTAAACTTAATAGATTGATATTCTTTAAAGAAAATTAATAATTAGGATCCTAAATTAAAATTATAAAATAATGTCACATCAAGTTACAAACAGCAGTAAAGTGTATAGGTTAAAAGCCAAAATAAAGTTCAATCCTTTATAAAAGAATACTGAAAGGTCAAATATGACTTGTGACAACTAAGTAAGATTTATATTGAAATAGGTAGTTATGGAAAAAGTTAAATTAAAGAATTATACTATAAATGAATTAAGTCGTAAAGAATATTAAAAGATACTTCTCAAAACATAACGAGTTAGCTAGACACATATGCATTGAGTAATTCAAAAGAAGCTACCTCATGAACCGTTTAGTATCAAATGGGTGAAACCGGATAAGTTGTCACACTATTGAGTTTAAAATTAAATTTAAAAATGAATAAATGAAAATTGAAATGAAGTTAGGATCATATACTATGATTTGGAATAATAATAAAAGTTAAAATTGTACATAAAGGATGAAACAATATTAGAAATGGCAGAAAAACCTTACTTTGTTTGTCCAGTCGGAATCAATTTGCTAACATGTAATTTAGCACAATTTAGCGGTTCATTAACATGCTCAATTAGGTAATTATGACCCCTAAAGACTCCTGTAATTTTAAAAGGTCCTGTATTTTTTGGCATGAAAGTAGGAGTATGAATTAAATTCTTTAAATACACAACATCACCAAGCTTTAATACTGGAGGCGGACGACCTTTTAAATATTTTTCATTCTGAGCGAAATATTTTTCCTCATTTTGTTTAACCAATTCTCTAGTTTTTGAAATATGATCTTGTAATTTTTTGAAATATATACTTGGTTCTTCAACCTCTTTGGCCGGTTGAAAAGTATCGATTGGCAAATTTAAATCCCTACCTAAGAATAAATTGGCTGGCGTAAAATTTGTTACAGCATGTTTAGAGTTATTATAATGGAGAACGAAAAATTTAAGTCTGTCTGACCATTCAATGACTTGATCAGACAGAGAGGCAACTGACTCTTTAAGTGAACGATTAATTCGTTCAACAAGACCGTTTGATTTCGGGTAATAGATGGATGAATTTCTATGATTAATTTTTAATGATTTTAAGAATTGTTTAATTTCATTAGAGGTGAAATATTTAGCGTTATCAGATAACAAAACTTTTGGTATCCCGTACCTCGAAAAATAATCATTAAGAGATTTAATAACAGAATGAGATGTCACATTAGCAAGTGGAATAGCCTCTAAAAATCGTGAATAATGATCAACTATAGTTAAAATAAAAAATTTTCCATCATGTGATCTAGGAAGTTTTCCCACAACATCAATAGCAATCATTTCTCCCGGCGCTAAATCAGATTTGGAAATAAAACTAGGTTTTGTATTTGTTTGTTTACTTTTGTGAGGTAAGCACTGTTCACAAGTATTTACAAAATTCTGTATATCTTTAACCATACCATCCCCAAAATAAAGTTTTGAAATTGTATCTACTGTTTTATTTATCCCAAAATGCACTTGATGTCCCAGAGCGATACAGCTGTTAATTAAAGTTTTAGGAATATATATTTTCTTAGATTTATTAACTCTATTACGCTTACTTTTAGGATATTCTCGGTCGTTAGGGAGTCATTAGTGGGAATAAAAATATTTAATGCGTTTACAATTAAGTTAGGGTTGTCAGGGGGGTCAACAACACGAGAAAGGAAATCTGCGGGGTTCACAAGACCTGGGATATGATCAATTTTGTAATTAAAGCCCTATAGATACATTATCCATCTAATTATTATTTCAGATTGTTTTTCTAATTTCATATGATAGGTGAGTGCTTTGGCATCAGTTAAAATTTTAAATTGCCTACCATATAAGTATTCATGAAAATGTTTAATGGAGGAATAAATTGCATAAAATTCTCTTTTAATGGATGGATAATTAGATTCGCCCTTGTTAAGTTTTTTGGAATAAAATTCTATGGGATAAAATTGATTGTCATGACGCTGTAACAAAATTCCACAGATAGCATTTTTTGACGCATCTGTTACCAAACATACCTCTTTATTTTCATCAAAGTTCTTAACTGTAGGATTATTGAGGAGAATATTTTGAATTTTCAGGAAGGAACCTTGACATTCTTTACTCCAAAAAAATTTAGCATTCTTTTTTGTTAAATTAACTATTGGTTGGACAATATCAGCAAAATTGAAAATTAAATGTCTGAAATAGTTGATCATTCCTAGGAAACTTTGTACTTCTTTTACATTAGTGGGTCTTGGAAATTTATTTATTTTATTTACATTATCTGGTGATGGGGAATGACCATTTTGATGCAAATTAAAACCAAGGTAAGTTATCTCTTGTTGACAAATTTGTAATTTTGCTGGGTCTAAAGTTAAATTAAATTCCTTAAGTCTGTCAAATACTTTTTGGAGCCATGACAACATTTCCTCTAGAGAATCAGCAGCCACAATAATATCGTCAAGAAAATATTGAACATTTTTGCCCCTTAATGGGTCCAAACAATCGTTAATTAATGTGTGAAAATAAGAAGTACTATTAACGAGGCCAAAGGCTAATCTGGTAGGTTCAAAATTTCCATACTCAGTTGCAAACGCTAATTTTGCCCTGTCCTTTTCCTGCAGAAGAATTTGAAAAAATGCTGGTTTTAAGTCTAATACCGTATACAGTTTTTTACTTGAAATGTTTTGAACTACCTCATTAATTCTAGGAAGACAAATTTTATATGGTTCAGTAATTGCATTTAAAAGACGGTAATCAATAACCATACGGAGTTTTAATTTACTTGGATCATCAGTAGGAAGAGATTTTTTATGTACAAAAAGAACTGGAAAGCAATAGTTAGAGGAAGAGTTTTGAATTATTCCTGCCTTTAAGAGATCAGAAATTTCTTTACGAGCAAAATCTTTGGCTATTTTAGGAATGGGATAGGGTTTTGTTTGCAGTGCAAAGTCATGAAGCAATTTAAATTCAGGAACTACTTTATCAGTGCAGCCAAAAGCGTCATAAGACGAAGAAAATACAGCGGAGTTATCCATTAATAGACTAAGAACACGTTTTTTCTCAGCATCAGGTAAGTGGGCAATATTAAATTTATCAGACGTAAGTTCTTTTTCTCTAAGTTCTAGCATTTCTTGAGTAATTAAAGAATTAACTTGATATGTTTGAGTATTGTCATGAGTTGAAATTTGGTCTTCTGAAACGGGCTTTATAAATCCTAATTTAGTTTTCTTTCTAATTATTATGTTTTTATGAGTATTGTTGTGGACATATACAAGAATGGCATTGTTTGCATCAGGTTGATGTAGACTGAAATTTAATTTTAAAGATAATTTATTTGATGTTGGACAAAATAAATAGTTTAAGGAATTACTAATTTTATGAAGAGGCTTAAGTTTAATAATTTTGCCTTGATTGGGTCTTAGAGTTACTTGATTGGCTGGTTTAACAAAATTTTTTGACATTTCAGAATTATTTTGAGAAGAAATTAAATCGTTAGAAAATACTGGATTATTTAGAGAAGAATTTAAGTTATTTGAAAGTACTGGGTTATTTTGAACATTCGCATTAAACTCTGAAGGGTAAGGATTATTAACAGAATTAGAATTATCAAAATTATCAGCAGGTGAAATGTTACTATTGTCATTATCATTTACAGGTTGCAAAGAATCAGGGTTTTTATTGGCAAAAGGAAAAGTAAGGTGACCCATAATAAGTTGCTGATTCGCTGAGTCCAAAAGAACTTTATTTCTATTGAGGAAATCGTAGCCCAAAATAATTTGATAATTGGAGTGCTAATTGTCATGAGTAATGAAAAATGTATTCGTGAACCAGGTGTTTTGAATTCGAAATTTAAGTTGTACTGTAGAAAAAAAAGGAATAGATGAGTTGTTGATGGTTTTTATATTTACAGAGCGTGATAAGAAATTTAATTTATTTTGTTTTTTAAGAAGATTAATTGCATGTGGTTGTATTAGTGACAAATTCGCTCCACTGTCTAAAAGCCCATCAAAAGCGAGTTTTCCAAATTTAAGTTTAATTATTGGTAATTCTGAGTTATCTATATTGCAGCTCATGAAAATTTTATCAGTATTTACATTAGGACTTAATTTAATACCCTCATCATTATAAAAAAAAAAGAATCTAGGGCCCTGCAATCATGAGGGGGGAATTATTTACATCAATTTCAGAACCCTTTACCCGTTTAAATGTCTTCTTGAACGGTTGTATGGTCTGTAATTGTTACGACCTCTTCCACGGTTATATCTTATGCCATTATCCTGAAAACCCCTTTGATTGTTATTATACCAATTGCTATTTTCATTAACAAAATAATTCGCCTCACTGTTATTCATGCCACCTCTTGAAAAATTTGTACCGTTTCTACCATTCGAGTTTTGAAACTCTAGGTAGTACCAGCAATCTTTGGCACTGTGTGCCTTGCGGAAAATCTGACATAACAGCTTTTCCTCTTTCATCTTCTTCACCGTTTCTGTCAGCTGAGCAATTTGTTTATTCTGATCTTCCTGGCATTTCAAAAGTTTTTCTAGCAAACTGTCTGGATTACTGGTGGATGGTGCAACTTGTAAAGTGTTAAGATCAAAAGTATTATGTTCCAGCGCTTTTTCAATATCTACGGCCTTAGCCACAATTTCATCAAAAAATTTTTTCCGAATTTAAGAACTTCAACTTTAATGTCAGTTCGTAAGGCCTCTAAAAATTTGGAAGACATTAAATTAGCCTTAAATGAGTCTAACGCTGCATTATCCTCAGAACCTGGAGCCATATTGTTAACCGTAGCCCTGACTTCCTCCGCTAAATCAAACACAGACTGTTTCGGCTGTTGAGTTATGCGCCCATACTGATACGACGCTTCCTGGAAATTTTGTTTGTATTCAAATTTTAATTTCATCAAATTTGCTACATTTCCAAAACTTTTTTCTTCGCTTACACGTTTGTCAGTTGACAAAAATTCTGAAGCCTTTTCCCTACACAGGAGTCTCAACAGAGTGATGCGGTTTTCTTCTTTGATATTTTGAATGTTGCATACATCTTCTAAATTTTGTAAAAAGATGTTGACATTTTCATTAGGGTGGCCATGAAAAGGCGGAATTGCCGAAATCATCGACCGAAGAAGTGCGCGATTGTTTGCCATGATTTAGCAAAATAGAATAAAAAAAAATTAATAAGCAAAATATGAAAACAACTAAAAAGCAATATTTCTTTTTTCAAAAGACTGAGAAAATTATATCTGTATAAATTAAATTTATCAATAAACAAATATAGGTAAATAATAATAAAATCTTTTCAAAATCTATTGTATAAAATATAAGAAATGAAACAAATAAAATATAAGAATATATATATAAAATATAAGAATATATATAAAATGCACTTTATATCAAAATATTATTTTTTTTTTGGTGCACACATGGACGGAAAAAAAATCTTATCTTAGGAATTTCTTTTTATAATTAATCATTTGAATCAAGTTAAAATTTATCAGCAATAACAGAAAATATTAATGAAGTTAAAATAAAATAACCGTTAAAAAAAATCGTTAAACGATCTTTGAAATATAATATTGCACATTATAATTTCCAAAAGTTAAACATTTAAAGTTAAGATTTTCAGACATTGACCAGGTTCGAACACCTAAAAATTGGTCAAAGGCGCCAAATGCTATATTTAGTGTGTGTGGCCGTGGATCGCCGTAGTGGTTGTCTGAAAATTAAAATGAATTGGCAACCAATGAAAATATTAAGAATTAAAGTTAAATATACAAAATAATTAATTTAGAAAATGTTGCCATAAAAACATCGGAGGCTGAAAAATAAAAATAAAAGAGACTCACCCATTTGAAGTAAACAGACAAAATTATGTACAGTTAACATAAATTTAATTTTCTTTACCAACACATAATCATACTTGGCCAAGCAACTTCGTATTTTCCATTATTAAGATGAATACAAGATATAAATCAATTAATATATATTTCAAACAGCTATTTTCCGTGGTTATTTTGAAAATGTCTCTAAAGTGTAACAGTTCGGATTATTGTCAAAAAGAAATCAGTTCGAAAACATAGATTGTATAGGACTAATTAACGGTTCACTTATATCACGGTATCAGGAATAGTTCGCGCATTAATCTTGGACTTCGATGCATATATGGTTACAAATTTTACACACACAAATTAGGAAGATAATCGTCAATTTTGTTGCAGCGATGATTACGAATTTTATACAGTTCTTTCATATAAGTTTAACAGGAACATTACAGATATTGGTCGATGTCTGCTTGGCTCAGCTAATTGGAATATATTTAACAATGCTTCAGCTTCTGGTTGATTATTGATTGAAGATTTGAGATATCGTCGTTCAGATGAATCTCAAGTCAAAACAATTGGAAGATTGTTGAGATGATAGAAGATCTATTTATGGAAGGAGCTTCAGCATGCTATTACATCTGTGGAATATGGAAAGTATCCTCTTAGGTTCGGATAGGAGTGCTGTACTTCGCCATCATTTTCTCCGTCTGAGGCCTCAGCCTCAAACGTCCGTGCGAACACAACGCTACATTTTGACAAAGTGTGAGAGATAAAATCCAGATGGCACAAAAGAACGTTAAAACTGACGCTCAACTTAAATTCGCCAATCAGCGACCGGCGCGTACGCCTCTGAGTCATCACGATAAAGATTTTCATCGCAATCGAAATATCGATAACGATTTGTATCGTAATCGAAGTTGCATTCCCCCTGCATTCCTGAGTACCGGCGATATCACGCCGTGATACCAAAACAAGATGGAGGATAGAGTGACGTCACGACGTCCTTTTCTGCGAGGAAGAAAGATAAAAAATGTCCAACTGCGTCGGGAAAAAAAATGGATCGCGCGTCTTTTAAAACTGACAGAAGTGATTAAATTTTGTAATGCGGATATCTCGCTAAATTACGGTTTAAAATTAATGAAATTTTGGCAATCGCTTAGAAATAAATAGTAGCATCCAATAAAAATAGTTTTGGAATAAAATAATTAATATTAAATAACTTTTTAAATTTACTAGGGGGCTCTGCCCCCTACGAGCTACGCTCGCCAACCCCCGTTCAGGCACACCAAAATCCAAAAAGCACGCTAATTGCACGCATTTAATCGGCTTTAAAAATATTGAATTCAAATTAAAAAAAAAAAAAAAAAAAAAAAAAAACAGTAGCGATCTCTCTGTAAATGGGTTTCCATTCGTTTTTCTTGGATTGGGGATTTTTAAGACCAAATCTGTTGCTGTTAAGAGATACAATGGCTGTTTTCGTATTTAATTAAACACATTAGTTATTTGAAAATAAGCTAATGTAAAATGAATTAAGTAAACAGTGTCATTGTCTCCCGGTATTTTTTAGCAGCGGTATAAGATAGTTCTTTTAAATAATTCATTTTAAATGTATCGTTTCAAATCTGACGTAATTTACACCAAACTTTTATTTCTCTTATTTAATATTCACGTAAAAATACTTTTGTTTTTAGAAGGAAATATTATTTGCGCTGTCTTCGAATTCGCGATAATAGTTGAAAAGATTATCTCAAAATATCTCGCGCAAATATATTTTTCAATTTAAATTGTTTTACCATATTTTTTGGGCATTTTAAATATGACGTAAAATTCAAGTTTAAATATGGTTCTTATGACGTAATTTTCCTGCTTTTAACATGTAATAATTTATTTCTAATTTTAAAGTTTTTTTTTCTGTTTGTAATAGTCACGTGTAAATAAATTTTTAATTTGAAGAAATATTTGATATGATAATTTGTTTCGCTGTTTATACAATTGGCAACAGTTTAAATTAATGACATTTTCTAAAATTTGTAAAAAACATCTCTCAAAATGCTGAAAATTTGAATTAAAAATAGAAATAAAACCTCAAAAAATGCGTCAAATAAGAAAAATAAATACAATCTGCACATTGGGAACTTATAACGTATAAAATGATCTAAAAATGATTAAATTCTCATGCATAGTTTTTGCTCAAATAAAACTTTTTTAATGGAACGACTTTGTCCAACTTTAGCATTAAATATCTCTTAAAATAATTCTTCGATTTGAAAACTGTCTGCATCAGTGTGTTTATCAAACATTTTTCTATAAAACCACCGATTTTCATATTTTTGTATGCAACAGTTTTCTTAATATTAACGGTGAAAGGCCATGCTTAAGCATTCAAATTGGATGCGGATCAACCCGGAATATCTACGCAGATGTTCATTGGTCCATTTCCAAATCAAAACTTTTTTTTATATATAGAAGGATATTTTCGGAAGTTAGCGATTGTAAGAAAAGCATTGTAAGTTACTTTAACGAACGATATGCCGTAATGTTTATATTTTAAAAGATCTGTACATTATTAGAATTGTATTTAATTGCATATTATAATATTTATTACTTTGAATAATTATTAATTATAGGATTATTAACGGAATATAAATTATTTAGAATGCTTTTTATTTATTTACTTAATACGTTTTTAAAGTTGTTTTTGAACTTAAATATTTAAATTTAAATAGAGAAATAATGCAGACGATAAATTAATAATCTGAAATATTGAAAATGTAACACCGATCTACCGGAAATATCTACGCAGATTTTCATTGGTTCATTTCCAAATTAAAACTTTTCTTTTATATATAGAAGGAAACTACGGAACTCTGCCCCATGCGCCATTTTAGTGCACATTCCCCGGGTACATAATTTAGTATTTAAAATGTAATAACGTTCTGCGAAAATAGCAGCTAACAATATGCTCCCTAAAACAAAACCCATTTTACGGACGGAAAAAAAATCATGAAAGAAAACAAGAAGGAAATTGTGCGTTAAACGTAGCAAATGAGGTGCGTTCGTAAAATAACTAGTCTTATAAATATTCAGATTTTGGTGCAATAGCTGTTGTACTCTTATGAAAAAATTCACGAACACAAAATTTATGGAAATAATAGGGCCCCATCTAGGACCTAATCCCCACGGTAACCTAGAGCCATTATCTAACATGGGATATTATTGAATTAAGGGGACCGGGAAAGCAAAATTCAACTAAAAAATCGATTTTTACTTTTTTGTATCATTAAATAGTTTAAACTTTTATCTTTCTAACGATGTGTCACACATGTTTATACATAAAAAAAAATAAGTGTTGAAATTATTCATTCTTTCTAAGAGTACTTCACAGCTTAATGGCCATTTAAATCTTTAACTAACTTTTTCTGAAAACTTGTTTATGCTCCTTTTTTTCAATATCTATTAAAATTAAGAACTCAAATTTTTATTTAATACTTATATTATGATATATTGTATAGTTTAACACAGGGATTTAATGATTTGTTGAGAATTATTTATTTTAGACAGTGAAATCTTACCAAAAATGCTAATGTAAAAATGACTTTCTATGAACAATTAATAATTAATTTTAAGTGAAACTTAGAAAGAAAATGGTGTGTTAAAATACGTAAATCATGTTATTCTAACTACTCTAAAAAATCTCGACCTTTCACCATTTCTGAGAAAAGGTACATAAAGTTGGTGAATTTAACAAGGCGGAGATAGGGTCCCCTTAATTACGTATGGTAGGATTTAATAGAATGAGAAAAACTTTTATTAATATCTATTTAAGTCTTGATTCGATTTTCATAAAATTTGAAATGGCGCTAAAATATTCTGAAACGAATATATATATTGAATTTCAAACCATTCGGTTGGGTAGTTTTTGCGCTGTTATATACGGACAGACAAGTCGACGGCTATAGATGCTACGTATTTATATAATTACGAACGCAACTAAAGGGCGACAAAACTAATTTAAAAATAAATATTATTTGCTATTACTCATGAGCTAGTTTTTAATATTAATCCAATAATAATATCTCTGAACTAGGGTCCCACACGGATCAGATTCTACCCGAGCCAAACCCTAAATTTTTGTTTAAAGTCAATCCGAAACCCGAATCGAAACCGACGAAAAAAATTCCGTCTACTTGAAATAACACCCGAACCTGATACAGTTCAACTCGAAACCGACTCAAACCAGAAACCAAGGTAAAATAAAACTAACCCATATTAAAACAATTTAAAATATTTCCTACTTTGAAACTTAACAGAAAAAAAAAAGACAAGCAGGAAGCAGAAATTTTACTTTTTCAGAATTTAGTGTCGCTCTCGATTAAAAGAAAAAAGAAATGTTAATATACAGTAGCGCTCAAAAGTATTTTGACAACCTTATATTCTCTCTTATTTTATTTAATATAAAAATGTAAAAGAAAATATATTCCCTATAATTGAGAACACTATGACTGCAGTTATTCAAATGTATCAAGTTTCAACTTGTTTGTTTACATTCGGCGCCACCGAAGAAATATGACTCCTCCTTAGCTCAAAAGTATTTTGACAATTAGGTTGCATTTAATTGTTGAAGGTGTCAGTGGCGCTATACCTTCGATTAGTGTTTATATTGACTTATTGTGATTAATTTTAAGGATCAGAAATGCCGAAATGTAAAAAATATTGAAGTGTTTCTAGAAAAACCGCTGTAAATGCACTTAAGACAGGTACACTGCAAGCAGAATTAGCTCGTTATTTTAACGTGTCTGGGCAACTTGTTATTACATGGAATAAAGTTTTTAATAAACAGAAATACATCGAAAATAAGCCTCAAAGTGGCCATCCGAAAAACACAACTTGCAATGTTAACTGTATTATAAAAATGATATCTGCAAATGATTGTCGTAAATCCGCTGTAATAATAAAAAATGAATTGAAAGAAAATTACGGCATAGACATACACGTTTCATCAGTCAAACGATGCCTAACCTGTATGGTTTACATGGCAGAAGACCAGCAAAAACACGTTTCTAATCTACTAAGAATAGGAAGGCTAGAGTTGCATTTGTAAAACGGCATAACCCTTTCAGGTGCAAAGCCATGCTATTGCTGAAGTGTTGAAATTAATGACTAACACCAGAATTTTGGTTAAAAAAAAATTCGGTTTATTTTGTGTGTGAAATATAGCTTTTTCTTAATTCCGGTGTCAATCATTAATTTCAACACTTTAGCAATGGAATTGCTTTGCCCCTGAAAGGGTTATGCCGTTTTACAAATGCAACTCTAGCTTTCCTATTCTTAGTAGATAACAAACGTGTTTTTGCTGGTCTTCAACAATGTAAACCATAGAGGTTTAGGCGTCGTTTGACTGATGAAACGTGTATGTCTATGCCGTAATTTTCTTTCAATTCATTTTTTATTATTACAGCGGACTTACGACAATCACTTGTAGATATCATTTTTATAATACAGTCAACATTTCAAGTTGTTTTTTTTCGGATGGCCACTTTGAGACTTATTTTCGATGTATTTCTGTTTATTAAAAACTTTATCCCATGTAATAACAAGTTGCCGAGACACGTTAAAAGAACGAGCTAGTTCTGCTTGCAGTCTACTTTTCTTAAGGGCATCTACAGCGGCTTTTCTAGAATCACTTCAATATTTTTTACTTTTCGGCATTCCTGATCCTTAAAAATAATCACAATAAGTCAATATAAACACTAATTGAAGCTATAGCGCCACTGACACCTTCAACAATTAAATGCAAAGTAATTGTCAAAATACTTTTGAGCTAAAGAGGAGTCATATTTCTTCGGTGGCGCCGATTGTAAACAAACAAGTTGAAACTTGATACATTTAAATAACTGCAGTCATAGTGTTCTCAATTATAGGGAATATATTTTCTTTTACATTTTTATATTAAATAAAATAAGAGAGAATATAAGGTTGTCAAAATACTTTTGAGCGCTACTGTAGATATAATAGTACAAAATATACTTCAGTTTTAAGACTTAGAATACCAGCTTTTATTTTATATAAAATGACGTCATTTGCATACGCTGAAGAATTCCACATTTACGATCCAGTCTTAAATAACCTCTATAGAAAAGTATGCACATAGCGTCACTATCGCTGAATATTACATAAACTTAGCCAAAAGCTATGTTGCCATTCAAGAAGCTACAAAAATGAAAATAAAATTTAAAAAAAAAGCAATTTAACAAATTACAACGACTATTTGGAAAATGATTTTTTCAAAGACTAAAATTTAAGACATAAAAAATCGCTTTAAAAAAGTTGATCATACATTACGTACGCCATGAATTAAAAATTAATAGTGTTATTACACGTAAAAATTGCAAGCGACAGAAATCGCCTGCGACTCCTCAGATTTCCTGAAACTTACGTATTATCCAAGCATTTCATTGGCTGTTCGGGAAGAGGCTTTTCCATCGTCAGATATCTTGGAAATATGACGACCAATGTTAAATGAAATTTCATTCTTAAACTTCTAAACATCCCATGACATTACTTTTTACACCGTCGTATAGAGAAAAAAAATGTACTTTTAAATGCAATTTGTTTGAAAGCTTATCTCAATTTGTTTCTGAGTTATTATTTTTTTTTTTTTGTAGTTTTTATTACTTTTTTGTCGTAGTGGCAACAGAAATATCCATCTCTGTTGAAAGTAAAGGGAAATACAGATTACTGCATAGACCAATCAGAAAACGAATAAAATGCGGATTCAACCAATTAAAAGCCTCAGATATGCTTTTGATTTCCTACCCTGACGAGAACAATAACCATTTTTCCAAATGGTTAAAAAATAAATAAAAATAAAAAATCGGGTATCTAATGATTCATATAACTTCATTTGTTTGTAATATTAGTATGGATACTGAAATTTAAATATACTTTATAATAGTTCCATATTTTATCAGAAATCGTTCATTTATATTTTTTCAAAATTCGGAAAATTGCACATATTTTAATTACATTTTTACTTTCTTCTATCTTTACAAGAAGAAAGTATTGGATTCATAAAAATTTTCGAATTCCGGTTTTCGACGAATTTACACATTTTAAGGGTCAGAGATTCCAAAAAACATGTTTTTACAAAATGTCTGTCTGTAAGTCTGTGACTCTGTCTGTCTGCCTGTATGTATGTGACACAAATTTTGTAGGCGCTCTATCTCAAGAACTAATGCACGGAATTTAATAAAAATTTATTTTCAGTTAGTCCCTGATATAAATTGATGCTGATTAGTTTTTGGTGTGAATCGCTCAATAGGTGGCGCTGCTACGCAGCATTTTTCACGATTTCCACAATAGCTCAATCTTCAGAACTAATGCACAGACTTTCATCAAACTTCAGATTTGGTTAGTCCTTGATATGTGTTGATATTTACTATGTTTTGGTATAAATCAGTCTACAGATGGCGCTGCTATGCTGCATTTTTTGCGATTTCCGCAATAGCTCTATCTCAAGAACTATTTCTTGGATTTTCAACAAACTTCAGATTCTGGTACACCTGGATATGAATTAGTGCTGTTTCGTTTTTGGTGTAAATCGCTCGACAAGTGGTACTGTTATGCAGCATTTTTCGCGATTTCTACAATAGCTCAATCTCCAGAACTAATGCACGGATTTTCATATAACTCGAGATTTAGTTAGTCCTTGACATGAGTTGACGTTTTATACATTTTTATGTAAATCGCTCAACAGGTCCGCTGTTATTCTGCATTTTTTGCGATTTCCGCAATAGCTCTATCTCAAGAACTAATGTTTAGATTTTCAACAAACTTTAGATTCTGGTATACCTGGAAATGAATTAGTGCTGTTTCGTGTTTGGTTCAAATCGCTCAACAGATGGCGCTGCTATGCTGCATTTTTTTTTAGAATTTCCACTACAGCTCTATCTCAATAACTAATGCACGAATTTTCATCAAACTTCAGATTCAGGTGTACCTTGATATCAGTTAGTGCTGTATATGTTTTGGTGTAAATCACTCAACAGGTGGCGCTGCTATGCTACATTTTTCAGAATTTCAGCTGTGGTTCTATCTCAAGAACTGATGCACGAATTTCCATGAAACTTCAAATTCAGATATAATTTGATATGAATTAGTGCGATAATGATGTAATTTCTTGTGTTTTAAATGATTTAATTGACGTTATTTATATAGAAGAAAGTTTTGTGATGGCCACAACATACTAGTTTTCAGTTGTTATGTGGAAATGGCAACAAAAAAGATATAGTTATCTACTATTTTCCCTTTACTTTCTACAGAAATGGAGTACTTCAAACGAAATTTATAAAAATATTTATTTTATCTTATGAAGCGGAAAAGATTTTTTTTAGGAAACTAGGGGGCTCGGCCCCCTACGAGCTACGCTCGCCAACCCCCGTCCAGATTCCGCAGACTCTAAATGCACGCTAATTTGATCGGCTTTAAAAAGATTTCGAAAGATTGAATTATAATTTAAAAAACAGTGGCGATCTCCCTATAAACGGATTTCTATTCATTTCTCTTTGATTGGGGAATTTTAACGCCAAATCCGCTGCGGTACTACTTGATTATCCAGTCGATCAATTTCGCCAAATTATATAAATCGCCAAACCACTCGCCAAATTATACAAATTGACATAATTTTTATTCTAAATAACAAAAGAACAAATAAATTAGTACAATATTGATAAAAATACAAATAAAACGTGGAAATAAAAATAACTTGATGGCGTAGACACTTGTAACAACATTTCAAAATAAACTAATATTAAAGGAATTAAGTAAACTGCCTTTGTCTCCTGGTATTTTTTAACAAAGCGAAAAGAAAGTTCTTTTAAATGAGACATTTTAAATTAATCGTTTTTAATCTGACATAATTTTGACCAAGCTATTTTTTCTCTTTTAAATATTCACGTGAAAATGCTTTTGTTAGAAATGAAATATTATTTGCGCTTTCCTAACAAAAGTAGTTGAAAAGATCCTCTCAAAATATCAAATAAATGTCTAGCGCAATTTTTAAATTTAAACCGTTTTGCAATATTTTGTGTTTATTTTATGTAATAACTGTAATGTGACGTAAATATGACGTAATTTCTCCTATTTAAGACTTCTAACGCATGTTAATGAATTTATTATTTTACAATATCCTTTCTCTTTTAAAATTCACGTGTATACTTTTTATGACGTAATTTTTTATAAGTTCCTGCTTTTTGTACATAATTATTTAATTCTAATTCCAAATGATTTTTTCTGTTTATAATAGTCACGTGTAAATAAATTTTTAATTTGAAGCAAACATTATTGTTTGCGCTGTTTATATATTTGGCAACAGTATAAATTAATACCATTTTCTAAAATAATGTAAAAAATATCTTTCAAAATGCTGAAAATTTGAATTTAAAATAGAAATAAAACCTCCAAAAATGTATCAAATTAAAAAAATTAATGCAATCTGCACACCGGCAAATTCTAACGCATAAAATGATCTAAAAATGGTTACATTCCCATGTATAGTTTTTGCTGCTATAAACTTTTTTAATGGAACGATTTTGTCCAATTTTAGCATTAAATATCTCTTAAAATAATTCTTCGATTTGAAAACTGTCTGCATCAGCGTGTTTATCAAACATTTCTCTATAATACCACCGATTTTCATATTTTTGTATGCAATATTTTTCTTAATATTAACGAAGAAAGACCTCCTGTCACAAAAAATTCAAAACCGGCGGCGGCGGCGGTGACAGCGGTAGTTACTTTTTTTTTAGAATAGAGAGATAAGATGAAACCAATGTACCATATTATTTTTAAGGAACTTCCACATTTTAGATTGATTTAATGCCTCACTTGGTGTCACTTTGTTTACATTTTCGAACTCAAACTAATTTATACGAATTCTGCAAAGGTATTTTCTGAGACGATTTTTATCAGTTTTGTGTTTTGATAAAATCTGGAATCCAAATATTTTTTATTCTTAAATCCGACTTCCAGAAATTTTCATGCGCCAGAGGAAATGGAGACAGTGATGTGTTTCGAATTTCTTTTGCTGTAAATGAGGTCACCTTAATAAAGTACTTGTCAGAGTTTGTTCAAAATATTTAATTTTTTTTATCATATTAAATTTTTTTCACACGATGTTGTACAAATAGTAATCAGAGTTATGTTAAACCTCGTGGGTATAATTATTCTCAGCCAATTTTAGAACGTGACAATTTTTAAACTATCATGACCTTAATTAGAATTTTGCAAGACATTTTCCTAAAAAAATTTTGGCAGTCTTGTGGTTTCATAAAATCTGAAATTTTCTACTCGGAAATCTGACTTTTAGAAATTTTCATGCGTCAGAAGAAATGGAGACAGTGATGTGTTTCGAATTTCTTTTGCTAGAAATGAGGGTACCTTAATAAAGTACTTGTCAGAGTTTTTTCAAAATATTTAATTTTTTTATTATATTATATTTTTTTCACACGATGTTGTACTAATAATAATCAGAGTTATGTTAAACTTCGTGGGTATTATGGTTTTCAGACAATTTTTAAACTGTCATGAACTTAATTAGAATTTTGCAAGACATTTTCCTGAAAAATTTTTGACAGTGTTGTGGTTTCGTAAAATCTGAGATTTTCTACTCGAAAATCTGACTTTTAGAAATTTTCATGCGCCAGAGGAAATGGAGACTTTGGTGTGTTTCGAATTTCTTTTGCTAGAAATGAGGTCACCTTAATAAAGTACTTGTGAGAGTTTGTTCAAAATATTTAAATTTTTTATTATATTATATTTTTTTTTCACACGATGTTGTAAAAATAGTAATCAGAGTTATGTTAAACGTCGTGAGTATTATGGTTCTCAGCCAATTTTAGAACGTGACAATTTTTAAGCTGTCACGAAGTTAATTAGAATTTTGCAAGCCATTTTCCTAAAAGAATTATGACAGTCTAGTGGTTTCATAAAATCTGAAATTTTTTAATCGAAAATCTGACTTTTAGAAATTTTCATGCGCCAGAGGAAATGGAGACAGTGATCTGTTTGGAATTTCTTTTGCTAGCTATGAGGTGGCCTTAATAAAGTACTACTTGTCAGTGTTTGTTCAAAATATTTAATTTTTTTATTATATTATATTTTTTTTCACACGATGTTGTACAAATAGTAATTTAAACGTCGTGGGTATTATGGTTCTCAGCCAATTTTAGAATGTGACAATTTTTAAACTGCCATGAACTTAATTAGAATTTTGCAAGCCATTTTCCTAAAAAAGTTTTGACAGTTTTATGGTTTCATAAAATCTGAAATTTTCTACTCGGAAATCTGACTTTTAGAATTTTTCATGCGCCAGAGGAAAAGGAGACAGTGATGTATTTGAATTTCTTTTGCTAGAAATGAGTTCACTTTATTCAAAAACTTTATTTTTTTGTTCAAAATACAGTCAAACCCGGTTAAGACGCGTTTCAAGGGAGTAGACAAAGGTCGCGTATTAAGCGGGATCGCTTATTAAACCTGATTTGTATAACGTTGCGGGAACTGGGTTTATTTACACATCTAATCGTCTAAATGGCATTTCGAGAGTTCATGTATATGTTTACAGTCGAAAATTGTATCTTTTACGTAATATTTAGAGTAAAATTTAATTCTATTCCACTTTAACAAAATTGGTTTTTTCTATTGGACCGACCGGAATAATAACTAAAAATAAATATGGATTCCAACATGGCTTTATTGTTGATTAATACGTTGCAATAAAAAATAAAACAACGAAAATTCCTATTAGATTAAATTTTTTAATAGAAAGGAGAAAAATGTATTAAATCTTCGGAGTACAATCCAGCTTCTAATATCACATTTCGTACTTGCAATAATAAGCACCATTATAATCTGTCTTTATTTTTAGTAGAAGGAAAGACTATCCTTATTAATCGTTGAGTAAAAAATATTTTTAGCATACTAAAAAGTAAAGAAAACATAAAAGAATTATCCAACCGCAGTCATATTTGTTTAATCTTTACGAGTTTCATTTTTTATTGCCTTACAATATGCATTATGAAACACAGTGATATAACGTACATTTAAGACCTCACTAACAACAGATATGTTCATCTCTAATCATAATAATTTTTATAACATCTGAGTAACCTGAATTCGTCTATATATCTCTAATACAGTAACAACATACACGAAGAGAGACAAAGAATGTTAGGATGCGTAATCAAAGAATTGCAATTTTGCTAATTTAGTGGGGTTTTATTTTACTCATATATCTACCACTATTTCCGATTAGTAATTTTCGCGTTAACCCTTAAATGCCAGGTGTTGTTTTTCGGCAACTTACCCAATTTAGGCTTCTATTAGAATAATATTGAAGCTATAATGCCTAATGTTGCCAATAAAATACATTCTGAAAATATTATATCGATTTTCAACATGTAGATGGCAACACTTGTGTTGTTTAAGAATACAGATAGATCTATTTTTTCAGTTGTTTCTACTTGTTCTTTTTGTTTTGTCTGGAAGCTTGCGAAATACTCTATTTTGTTCTGCAGTAAGCAAATAAAATTTATTTCTTATTATAGTTCCTAAAATTCTTGTGTGCTTAATATTATAGAGTTTTATCAAGGAAAATTATTTTTTCAATTAAAGACCAGTATTGCCAATTAGTAACAAACTGTTTTTTACCCGTAAATCATACTTAAAACAAAATATGATTTTTTTAAGTATTTTTCCCATGATTTATTTAAAAAATCAAAGTCGAAAATCATTATTACAATGACTTTTGAAAAGTCAGGCATTTAAGGGTTAATTAATCTGTTATAAAATAAAGTAAATAATACTATTAAAAACAGTATTTTTTATCTGAATAAAAAAAATCCGCCAAATTAGAAACACTCGAGAAGAAAAAAGAAATTTGTATCTTGATCAATAGAATTCGCCTCTTAAGCTTGATTTTTCCCTCAAAAGAGCGAAAATTTATCGCGTATTAAGCGGGATCGCATAATAACCATTCGCGTATTAAAAGTGATATTTTTGCATTAGCCTTATGGACAATGTTCAAGGGATCAGAAAAAATCCGTGTATTAAGCGGGATCGCGTATTAACCGTGAGCGTCTTAACCGGGTTCGATTGTATTTACATTTTTATACTGATATACATTTTTTTTCACAGGAAGTTGTACAAATAGTAATCAGAATCATGTTAAACCTCATGGTATTACGGTTCTCAGCCAATTTTAGAACATGATAATTTTTAAACTATCATGAACTAGAATTTTGTAATGTCATCTTCCTAAATAGTTTTTGCCGGTCTTGTGTTTCATAAAATCAGAAATCTAAATATTTTATACACGGAAATCTGACTTTGAGAAATTTTTATGCGCCAGAGGAAATGGAGACAGTGAGTATTTTGATACCCTTTTACAAGGAATGAGGGCACTTTACCAAAGAACTTGTCACAGTTAGTTTGAAATACTTAATTTTTTTTTTCACACAGTGTGTGAATATATTTTTTATTTCACACAGTGTGTTAAAAATAGTAATAAGCGTTACATTAAACCTCGTATGGTAGTATGGGAAATATGACACCTTACCAAAGAACTTGTCACAGTTTGTTCAAAATATTTAAATTTTTAACAATGCTATATATGTGTTGTTTCACACGATGTCATAAAAATACTATTCAGAGCAATGTTAAACCTCTTGTGGTAGTATGGAACAACCCCAGCCACTTTCAAAACGAGAGGTTTTTTTAAAACCATCATGAACTTATCAGCGTTTTTCAATGGTATTTTTCTAAATAAGTTTATCAGTATTGTGTTTGCGTACTGATAAAATCTTAAATATAAATGTTTTCTGCTCTCAATGCTGACTTTTAGAAACTTTCATGCTCCAGAGGAAATGGAGGCATTGAGTATTTTGATTCCCTGTTGTAAAAAAAGAAATTACCTTACTAAAGAACTTGTCACAGTTTGTTCAAAATACCGTATATACTCGCGTATAAGTCGAGGAATTTCTGACAGTTTTTGGCAAGCACATTTGAGGGGTCGACTTATACGTGAGTCAATTAAAAAATAAAAAATAAAACTTCGAATGCTTCAAAATTATGACTTTTTATGTGTATGAATAATAAAATATTACAGAAAATATACAAATAATAATAATTTATCATTAAAAAAATTTTTCAATGATTTATTTTTATTTACTTACTACTTTTTTGCATAGGCAAGTGAAATATTTGGTTTGATTTTGCACAAAATTAAAGTAAAAAGTTAGGGGGTCGACTTATACACGGGTTTTTGATTTTTTGCAGAATTTGCATTCGAAAGTTAGGGGGTCGACTTATACACGAGTCGACCTATACGCGAGTATATACGGTATTTAAATTTTCAAAAATGTTACACATTTTCTTTCACACGATATCACAAAAATAGTCATCAGAGTTATGTTAAACATCGTGTTGTAGTATGTGGAATTTGATACCAGCCATTTTTTTAAACGGGCCATTTCTAAACTATCTTCAACTTATAACTATTTTTCTATAACATTTTCCTAAATTGTTTTTATCAGTCTAATGTTTTGATAACATCTGAAATCTAATTATTTTCTACTACCAAATATGACTTTTAGAAATTTTCATGAGCTACACTGTTAAAAATATCGTAAAAAATTACCTCTGATTTTAAAGGCTCTCTATTTTCTGACCAATGAGAACGCTACATAAAGACCTACAAAGCGTTCTCATTGGTCAGAAAATAGATAGCCTTGAAAAACAGAGGTAATTTTTCACGATATTTTTAACAGTGTAGAAGAAATGGAGACAGTAAGTGTTTTGATTCTTTTTTGCAAGAAATCATTTACATCTTACTAAAGAGTTTGTCACAGTTTGTTCAAAATATTAAAATATTCAAAAATGTTTTAAATTTTGTTTCACACGATGTCATAAAAATAATAATAAGAGCTACGTTAAACCTCGCGTGATAGTATGGAGAATTTGATCCAGCCACTTTTAAAACGGGACTTTTTTAAAGTACACTGCTCAAACCAATTAGGGGAGCACGGTTTTAACAAAATTACGCAAATATTTACAATGACAAGTAACGTAAAATAAAACGTCCATAATTTATAGCGTAGAAGAAAACAGATGAAGAACATTTCACATGCAAATTAAAGTTTATGACGTCAAATACTAGAAAGTGCAGAAATCGGGATTTAACAGAAACGTCTGTTTCACACTCTCAGTTGTAAAATCCAATTGCTCAGCTTGTGTTTTGAGAAAAGGTGACTTGAAAATGTCACAACAATTTGATTTACCGGAATCCATGCCTTGGAGTATTATCGGGACAGTTGAATCTGGGGACACAACGAAATGTAGAGGACGCTGTTGGAGTCGCAAGAAGTGTCAATGCAAGGCTGAGGAATCGATTCCAAGACACGTGGAATGGTAGACATCGACAAGGGCAGGGTCGGTCATGTTCTACCTCAGAAACAAATGACAGATATATCTTGTTAACAGCTCGTCGAGACGGAACGGGCAATGCTACTCAGCTCCAAACACAGTTGTTCTTGGCCACAGGACGAAGGGTATCCATCCAAACAGGCAACGTTGTTGGAGTCAAATTCTGTTTGCAGACGAGTCCCGATTCAATCTGGATGTCACATACGATGTGTTTTGGCATGGAGAGAAAGGGGCACTCAAAATAATCCTACATCCATTCGTGAGGGATCCCATTACAGACGAGGTGGGTTGATGCTATAGCCTGGAATTAGAATAGGTGGACGTATGAGTCTGCATATCATTCGGAATGGCACTTTGACGGTCCAAAGTTATACAGACGAGATACTGAGACCTCATGTCGTATTTTATGTTGCAGTTATTGGTGATTCATTTTGCCATGCGTGATAATACCACACCGCATACAGCTCGTTTGGTGGAGAACATTCTTAAAGTTGAAACAATACAGCATGTGGAATAGCCAATATGCTCTCCTGACCTGAATCCGATCGAGCATGTTTGGGGCACACTCTGATGACGCATTGCAGCGAGACTGGGAACTTCTTTTATTGTCCGGGACTTGGAGATTGAAATTCTTGAGGAGTGGAACAGTACTCCCCGAAAACTTATCAATAATGTCATCGAATCCATAGAAAACAGGTATGCGACAGTTTTACCTATTCGAAGGGATCACATGCCATATTAAATACCTTTTATTATTCCTAAAGAGTACTTTTTTTTGTCATTTACATGTAACTAAATTGCTGCCCTAAACTATCTTTTCATGTTCTAGATATCGTTTCAGAGAATTAAAGCTCTCTTGCAACTTTTTTTGCCTCTTTTTTTCTGTATTGCGCATTGATACACATGTTACTCTCAATTTTATGCCCATGCATGGCTGTCTCGCCCTGTTCTCTTTACTTTTTTGCTTGCTCCCTTAATTTTTTTGAGCAGTGTACATTATGAACTTATAAGAACTTTGCAATGCTATTTCTCGAAATGCTTATTATCAGTCTTGAGTTTTGATAAAATCATACGTATAAATTTTTTAATCCCTTAAATAATTAAGTTTTTAGAGATATTTTTCTGAATTCTATATCGATTTTCATCAAAATTCTGCCTTATAATACGTTAAAAATCAAATTTAAATTTCTTAATGAAGTCTAATTTAAAAATGCATATGCAGTTTTTTTTAAGCAATATCAGGATTCTTTCTTATCAGTTTCATGAACTTTAATCAAAAATTAAGTAGCATTCCAAAAATTAAAAAAAACTAGTTGGATGTGCCAATCCCAAAACTTTCTTATATCTTATACATCTTAATATTTCAAAAACTAGTTACACATGTTAATACTTCAATATTATTAGTTCATTACTACACCAACTTTGATTTTCATCTTAAATTCCTACTTCAGTCAATTAAATGACCTAAAAACGAGTTTCTATATCATGATATTTATTAAAATTAATAGTTTTTCCTTATTCTGTTGTTATCAGATGTTTGCGAATAACCGGCTTAGCAGGAAGTGAGTTCCCGCCTTTGTACGAGCCGCCGATGGACAATAGAACTACGAAAAATCAAGAAAAGTATACAAAAATCGCTATCACAGAGCCCCTTTACCGCGCGATATTTCCAAATTCAAGGAGGACCTGTTGGCCAAAGCCAAAAACATGCACAAAAAATTTGGTTCAATTGTATGCATAATTTTATACACTTTTCGATTATGCAATAAAGAAAATGATACAGACATCGTAATTATAGCGCCCCCTTCCAACGGAATTTTTCAAAATTCAGGGAGGACCTTCATGCCATGAAAAAAAAGAAACACAAAAAATTTGGCTCAATTCTATGCATAACTTCATACACTTTTCGATGGTACAATATTCAAAATGGCACAAAAATCGCTATTAAAGCGTCCCCTAGCGGCGAATTTTTTCCAAATTAAGGAAGGACCTGCTTGCCATAGCCAAGAACTTAAAATAAAAATTCGGTTTAATTCTATGCATAACTTCATACACTTTTCGATGGTAAAATATGCAAAATCGCTATTACAGCGCTCCCTAGCGGCGAATTTTTTCCAAATTCAGGGAGGACCTGCTTTTCATAGCCATAAACTTAAAATAAAAATTTTGTTCAATTCTATGCATAACTTCATGCACTTTTGGATGGTACAATATTCAAAATCGCACGAAAATCGCTGTTACAGCGCCCCCTACCGGCGAATGTTTTTCAAATTCAGGGAGGATCTGCTTGCCAAAGCCAAAAACTTAAAATAAAAATTTGGTTCAATTCTATGCGTAACTTCATACACTTTTGGATGGTACAATATTCAAAATCGCACAAAAACGCTGTTATAGCGCTCCCTACCGTCGATTTTTTTCCAAATTCTGGGAGGATCTGCTTGCCATAGTCAAAAATTTAAAATAAAAATTTGGTTCAATTCTATGCATAACTTCATACACTTTTAGATGGTACAATATTCAAAATTGCACAAAAATCGCTATTACAGCTCCCCCTACCGGCGAATTTTTTCCAAATTCAGGGAGGATCTGCTTGCCATAGCCAAAAACTTAAAATAAAAATTTGGTTCAATTCCATGCATAACTTCATACACTGTTTGATGGTACAATGGCGACAGACAGACGGACACACGGACAGACAGACATTTTCTATAAACATGTTTTTGGGGAACTCTGACCCCTAAAACATGTAAATCCGTGGAAAACCGGAAGTCGAAAAAAATTTCGATTACAATACTTTCTTCTATTGAAGATAGAAGAAAGTAAAAAAGCTGAAACATTAGTATTGAGAAAAACAGATTTAAAGTTTATTAACCCCTTCGGGACGGGAGCCTTTTACAAAATTTTTAATCTTTTGTCACCGTTTTTTAAAAACAGAAATTTGTGTCTTCTTGAATCGAGAAAATGAGCTGACTAAATAAGGCAAATTTTACAGTAAAATTTTACTGGTGAGGAAAAACAAGGATTCTGGGCGCTTCATGCGGCACGTATACGTGTCGCTCGTCCCCAAGGGGTTAAAAGGCCAAAAAAATTGTTTATGAACAAAATTAAAACACTTGTAACTTCGAGTAAAATAATCGCAACTGCATGCGGTTTTCCGCGTACGACGTAGTACAAATCGGAGACTAATAATAAACAGAAAAAGAAATGTCGATTTTGGGCTCGATTTTTGCTTAAATAAAGGTCCACGGTTCCCTTAACATAAAACCCCTTTTAAAAGATTAATTTCACTGACATGAAATCCACCTTTTTACTTTCTTCTATCTTCAATAGAAGAAAGTATTGTAATCGAAATTTTTTTCGACTTCCGGTTTTCGACGGATTTACATGTTTTAAGGGTCAGAGATCCCAAAAAAGATGTTTATAAAAAATGTCTGTCTGTCCGTGTGTCCGTGTGTCCGTCTGTCCGTGTGTCCGTCTGTCTGTCGCCATTGTATCATCAAAAAGTGTATGAAGTTATGCATAGAATTGAACCAAATTTCTATTTTAAGTTTTTGTATATGGCAGGTAGGTCCTCCCTGAATTTGAAAAAAATTCGCCGGTAGGGAGCGCTGTAACAGCTATTTTTGTGCGATTTTGAATATTGTACCATCCAAAAGTGTATGAAGTTATGCATAGAATTTAACCAAATTTTTATTTTAAGTTTTTGACTATGGCAAGCAGATCCTCCCTGAATTTGGAAAAAAATCGACGGTAGGGAGCGCTGTAATAGCGATTTTTGAGCGATTTTGAATATTGTACCATCCAAAAGTATATGAAGTTTTGCATAGAATTGAACCAAATTTTTATTTTAAGTTTTTGAATATGGCAGGTAGGTCCTCCCTGAATTTGGAAAAAATTCGCCGGTAGGGGGTGCTGTAACAGCGATTTTTGCGCGATTTTGAATATTGTACCATCTAAAAGTGTATGAAGTTAATCATAGAATTGAAACAAATTTTTATTTTAAGTTCTTGGCTATGGCAAGCAGGTCCTTCCTTAATTTGGAAAAAATTCGCCGGTAGGGGGCGCTGTAATAGCGATTTTTGTGCCATTTTGAATATTGTACCATCGAAAAGTGTATGAAGTTGTGCATAGAATTGAGCCAAATTTTTGTGTTTCTTTTTGGTCATGTCATGAAGGTCCTCCCAGAATTTGGAAAAATTCCCCAGGAAGGGGGCGTTATAATTACGATGTCTGTACCATTTTCTTTATTGTACAATCGAAAAGTGTATAAAATTATGCATACAATTGAACCAAATTTTTCGTGCATGTTTTTGGCTTTGGCCATCAGGTCCTCCTTGAGTTTGGAAATATCGCGCGGTAAAGGGGCTCTGTGATAGCGATTTTTGTATACTTTTCTTGATTTTTCGTATTTCTATTGTCCATCGGCGGTTCGTGCAAAGGCGGGAACTCGCTTCCTGCTAAGTCGGCTATTCACAAACATCTGATAACAACAGAATAAGGAAAAACTATTAATTTTAACAAATATCATGATGTAGACTAACTCGTGTTTAGTTCATTTAATTGACTGAAGCAGAAATTTAAGATGAAAATCAAAGTTGGTATAGTAATGAACTAATAATATTGAAGTATTGACATGTGTAACTAGTTTTTAAAATATTAAGATGTAAGATAGAAGAAAGTTATGGGATTGGCACATCCAACTAGTTTACATGAGTGAAAGACTTGAGAATACATAAATCTGAGAGTTTCTCTCGACGTATTTATTATATTTTATAACTACATAAAAAGAAAAATAGTTTTTAAAATATATCTTTTACATCTTGAAAATAAAGCCTAATTTCATTACTCCAATTCATGAATTTCCCAAACAAATTCTGTTATAATAAGTTAATTTGGTATGGCACCAAACACGATTATGGAAAAATTAACAACTTTTTTTATGTTTGGTAGAAAGTGCAATTTATTTTTAAAACACTAAGGGGCTCGGCCCCCTACGAGCTAGTCTCGTCAACCCCCGTTCAGACACCGCAGTTTCTAAAAGCACGCTAATTTGATAGGCTTTGAAAAGAATTTAAAAAATTGAATTATAATTTAAAAAACAGTGGCGATCTCCCTATAAACGGGTTTCTATTCATTTCTCTTTCATTCGGGAATTTTAAGGAAAAATCAGCTGCTGTTAAAAGATACTATGGCTGTTTTCCTCTTTGATTAAATAAAACCAGTTAAACATTTCAAAATAAGCTAATATAAAATTAAGTAAACAGAGTCTTTGTGTCCCAGTATTTTTTAACAAAGCGAAAAGAAAGTTCTTTTAAATAAGACATTTTAAGCGGGCTCTCATGTCAAGCACACAAGTCGTATGTTTGTTGCTCAATAAATAAATAAATAAATGAAAGACATTTTAAATGTATCGTTTTTAATCTCACGCAATTTTCACCAAACTTTTATTTCTCTTTTTAATATTCACGTGAAAATACTTGTGTTAGAAATGAAATATTATTTGCGCTCTCCCAACAAAAATAGTTGAAAAGTTCATCTCGAAACATCAAATAAATGTCTCGCGAAATTTTTAAATTTAAACTGTTTTGCAATATTATTTTTTGTTCATTTTACGTAATAAGTGTAATTTGACGTAAATATGACGTAATTTCTCCTATTTAAGACTTCTAACGTATGTTAATGAATTTATTATTTTACAATATACTTTCTCTGTTAAAATTCACGTGTAAATATAGTTTTTATGAAGTAATTTTCAATAAGTTCCGGCTTTTTATGCGTAATTATTTAATTCTAATTTGAAAGTTTTTTTTCTGTTTATAATAGTCACGTGTAAATAAATTTTTAATTTGAAGCAAACATTATTGTTTGCGCTGTTTATACAGTTGGCAACAGGTTAAATTTGTACAATTTTCTAAAATAAGTAAAAAATATCCGTCGAAATGCTGAAAATTTGAATTTAAAATAGAAATAAAAACTCAAAGAATGAGTCAAATTAAAAAAATAAATGCATTCTGCACACCGGGAAATTATAACGTATAAAATGATCTAAAAGTGATTAAATTCCGATGTATAGTTTTTGCTCCTATAAAACTTTTTTAATGGAACGACTTTGTTGAACTTTAGCATTAAATATCTCTTAAAATAATTCTTCGATTTGAAACTGTCTGCATCAGCGTGTTTATCAAACATTTTTCTATAATACCGCCGATTTTCATATTTTAGTATGAAATATTTTTCTTAATATTAACGGAGAAAGACCTCCGGTTACAAAAAATTCAAAACCGGCGTTGGCGGCGGCGGCGGCGACAGCATAAGTTACTTTTTTTTAGAATAGAGAGATTATAATTTTTTGTCTGTTTCTTTTTTAAGATATGGCAACAGGAAAGAAAAAAAAAACATTATTTAAACTGTCTTTTTCGGATTTCTAAGTTGATTTCTCTATGTATAGTTCCCATTTAATTAATATGAAACTTTTAATTGATTTAAGTGTATTTTTAAAACTATTACACTCTTAATTTTTCAATTATATTTCTTAGTTTTTAAAGTTTAAACTAAGGATTGACCGAAAAAGGGTTTTAAGACCGAAACCGAAACCTAAACTGAATTTCAGTATTCTTCCTATTTTCGGCCGAAAACGAAAATGGAAAAAAAAAATTAAGTAATTAATCTATACATAAATTTACATAATAATTAATTACTTAGACGTGTATAGAAACACATTTCTAACAATCAATCAAACATACATATGGATATGTGTGTTGTTTAAGTTTCAAACAAAACATGAATAATAATACAACTTTTATATTTTATTACAGCAAGATCAAAATAAATATTCACTCCCTTCCTCTCAAAAAAAAAAATAATAATAATAATTGCCATTACCCGCCCCCCTAAAAAAGTTTTGAAAATGGCGCCACTGTTTGAAAATTTTATTTCCGAGGCCCAAATTGGCTCTCTGTGCCTCTACCAAACCTTTTTAATTTCATATAAAATAAAATGTGATTAATTCATCAACAACACAGACTGATTTTCTAAGTATACGAATTTCACCTAATTAATAAATGTTTTTCATATATATACCTCGATTTATCATTTAAAAGGATTTTTGTAAATTATCATCTGTCGTACTAGAAATTTCTCAAAGAGTATTCGAAACACTTCTGCTGTTTCAAATTCCAAACTTCTATTACTGTTAAGTCTGCAAATCTTTTTGAGCACATGAAAAGCATCTTCAAAGTTTAATCATATATGAATTGCTTGCTTTATAATTTGCGCTCATGTCTTGAGTCAGTCATGACTAATAACATTATTATGAACATTACTGAATTATAAACATTGAAGTTCTTAGCAATAAATAATGAGTTTCTCATTCGAGCCGATACAGCTCAAATCAATGAGTAACGTTGAAAATTTTCGAAGCAAGGAACAAGATTTTTGGTATGCAGATAGTTTCGCTCCTGCCGAATATGCGGTAGCCTTTTCGCCGAAAACTAATTTTTTGACGAAACTCAGATTTTGGGCCGAAAACGGAAAAGGAACCTATTTTTCCGTCGATCTCCAGTTTAAACTATTCCATTCTTACAACTTCACAGCCAGTTGACCTGTTTTGCCAAGCAAGGTTCCGCGCATCATCACATTGTTTTTGTAACTCGTATGCAATTGTAAACCTAAATAAAGATTTGGCGATTTTATACCTGTGGTTGGCTAACGAAAAAAATCCCATAGTAAAGTTATTAATAAAGTTCAATAGAGTCAAAACACTGTATAAAAACTAGTGCTGTGAAGGAATTGTCACTTTGTTATTAATATAAACTTTAAAACATACTTACCGGGTGTCCTAAAAAGGACTGACTTATTTTAAAATTCAATAACTTGCAAACGGTGACAGATGTTTAAAAAATTCTTGCAGTGGGGTTATGCGTGAGGTCAAAAGGTTTTTTTACAGTAATTTTCGATTTTAGTTCGAATTACAAACAATAGATGACGCTGCGATTAATAGACGCTAAATTCAGGCTGGATTTTTGGTACTTCGCGACCCACTCAATACATTTTAAGCTCATTTTTCCGCATAGAAGAAGGGAAAGCCAAAAAATCGAGCCTGTATTTAGCGCCTATTGCTTACAGCGCCATCTATTGTTTGTAATTCGAACTAAAATCGAAAATCACTGTAAAAAAAACTTTTGACCTTATGCATAATCCTCCTGCAAGAATTTTTTAAATATCTGTCACCGTTTGCAAGTTATTGAATTTTAAAATCAGTCAGTCCTTTTTAGGACACCCGGTATAATTACTTAAAAGGTGACACAAACATATAAAGATATTATTTAATATAATCCTGAGATCTTTCAAACGCACATGCGTTCATTTTCAAAGGGAAAAGATGAGTGTCTGAATAGAAAACATATTTAAAAACGAAAACAAAATAGTACGCATGCGCAAGCGAAGTTCAGTCCATTCTTCTACAGAGGGGTGAAAAGATCAGTTCATATTTTCAGGAGTTCTTGAAATACTTAGGATATTATACCAAATCGCGGGAATATTATAAGAAAGGACATCGTTACAAACTGTTTCACTCCTAAGTAAAATCTCAATGGATTCACGGATTATTGAAGAATAATGGTTAGATTTCTATATATTATATATCGATATAATGATAGAATTTCTTATAATATTCCCTCGAGTTGGTATAATATCCTAAATATTTCAAGAACTCCTGAAAATATGAATTGATCTTTTCACCCCTCTATAGAAGAATGGACTGAGATTCGCTTGCGCATGCGTACTATTTTGTTTTTGTTTTTAAATTTGTTTTCTATTCAGACACTCATCTTTTCCCTTTGAAAATGAACGCATGTGCGTTTGAAAGATCTCAGGATTATATTAAATAATATATTTATATGTTTATTTCACCTTTTAAGTAATTATAAGTATGTTTTAAAGTTTATATGAATAAAGTTATTTATAATTAAGTTGTAAAAATATTAAAATGTTATAATGCCATCGGAAACATATCTTTGAACGTATTTTTTATAACTCTAGCCTATCAGGAAGTAAGTTAAAAATCGATTGCGAAGTTCCATCTTTAAATACAAAAACCAAGTTGAGTTAATAACGGGGTTCAAAAGGTGTAAAAAAATTTAAACCTTTGAAAATATTACTTTCTTCTATCATTACAAGAAAGTATTGGATTCCTGAAAATTTTCGGCTTTCGGTTCTCGATGGATTTATACGTTTAAAAAGGTCCTGAACACGATTTGATGGTTTTTAGAAAATGTCTGTCTGATACTCTATCTGTGAGTTTGTCTGTCTGCATGTGACAAAAAATTTGTGGGCGCTCTATCTCAACACCTAATGCACGGAATTTCACAAAACTTTTAATTCAGATACCTTGATATAACTTTGATATAAACTGGCGCTGATTAGTTTTTGGTGTATATCGCCCAACAGGTGGCGTTGCTGTGCGGTATTTTGTAGGATTTCTGCAATAGCTCTATCTCAAGAACTAGTGCACGGATTTTCTTCAAACTTCAGATTTACTTAGACGTATTGACATAAGTTGTTGATTATTATGTTTTGTTTTTGATCGCGGAACAGGTGGCGCTGCTACGCTGCATTTTTCACGTTTTTTGCAATAGCTAGATCTCAAAAACTAATCACGGAATTTAATCGAACTTCATATTCTGTTACACTTCCACATAAATGGATCCTTATTAGTCTTTGGGTGTATACAATGCGACAGGTATCGCTTTTATACTCTTTGTGTCTACTCTCTATAGTCATTTTCAAAACAAATAAAAAAAAGCAATTTTGAAAATAAAAATGGTAACCCCAATTTACAGTCATTTTTGGGCCCCTTTTAAGTTTTGGAGGGGAAGCACGGGCTTCATGTGCCTTTTGGATAATCAGGCCCTGGTGAAAGATGTTAATTCTCAAGTCAACTGCGCACAAACTCATGAAAGACTGCACAAATTTAGAGCCCTGCACAAATCGGGGTGTACCCAACTCGAACATGAAATTTCTGCTTTCCCATACACTTCAATTCGAACCCGAAGTGAAAGAAAATTAATCTATATTTTAATACAACTATGGAAAAATAGGTTACACTTATATTTCTAATGTCAATTTTGGTTTTTTTTTTTGTATAAAAATGAACACAAGTATATTTATTAATATTCAAATATATAGTTTTTTTCATCTAAAAATATTCTGGACTTTCTTTTGGAAAGTCGGATCAACCTGAATCCGACCCCGGACGAGTCAAAAGCCGACCGAGACCGATCAGAACCTGAAACATTTAAAGTCAATTCTAACCACCACAAGTCAAGTCAAGTCAACATTGAGCTTGAGAAGCGCCTACGGGAAGTGAAAACCTTACCACCACAAAAACTAGTCGGATGTACCAATCCCAAAACTTTCTTCTATCTCATACATGTTAATACTTCAAAATTCGCTAACACACTGCCAAAATTAAATGGCAATCTATGCATCTCATGAGGATTCTAAAGATATGAAATTGCGTGCATTAGTTCTTGAGATATGACTATCGCTGAAATCGTCTAAATCCAGCAAAATGCTACCTAGCAGCGCCACCTATTGGGTGATTTATACCAAATACTAATCAGCAACAATTTATGTCAACGTCTGGCTGAATCTGAAGTTTGGAGAAAATCCGTGCATTAGTTCTTGAGATAGAGCTATTGGGGAAATCGTGTAAATCCTGCAAAATTCATCATAACAGCGCCACCTGTTGGGCAATTTACACCAAAACGTTATAAGCATCAATTCATATCAAGGACTCACTAAATCTGAAGTTTGATCAAAATCTCTCCATTATTTCTTGAGATAGAGCTATTGCAAAAATCGTGGAAAATGCAGCATAGCAGCGCCACCTGTTGATCGATTTACACCAAAAACTAATCAGCATCCATTTGTCTTAGAGACTAACTGAATATAAATTTTTATTAAATTCCGTGCATTAGTTCTTGAGATAGAGCGCCCACAAAATTTGTGTCACATACACACAGACAGACAGACTCATAGAGTCACAGACAGACATTTTGTAAAAACATGTTTTTTAGAATCTCTGACCCCTAAAACGTTTAAATCCGTCGAAAACCGGAATTCGAAAATTTTCATGAATCCAATACTTTCTTCTTGTAAAGATAGAAGAAATTAAAAAGGAAAAAAAAAACAATTTAACAAATTACAACGACCGTTTGGAAAATGATTTTTTCAAAGACTAAAATTTAAGACAAAAAATCGCACGGAGTTGATCATACATTACATACGCCATGAATTAAACATTAACATTCCTGGACCCATCATGAACAAATTTTAAAAGAAATTTCAGTTTTACAAATTTCGGTACTGTAAATTTTTAAACTTCTACTGAGCTAGTCATACATTACGTACGCCATGGATTAAACATTAATATTCCTGGACCAATTTTAAATGAAATTTCATACATTACGTACGCCATGGATTACATTTTTCGGTACTGTAAATTTTTAAACTTCTACGGAGCTGGTCATACATTACGTATGCCATGGATTAAACATTAATATTCCTGGACCCATTTTAAATGAAATTTCATTCTTAAACTTCTAAACATCCCACAATATTACTTTTTACACCTTCGTATAGAGAAAAAATGTACTTTTAAATGCAATTTGTTTGAAAGCTGTATCTCAATTTGTTTCTGAGTTATTAATTTATTTGTAGTTTTTATTACTTTTTTTCGTAGTGGCAACAGAAGTATCCATCTCTGTTGAAAATAAAGGGAAAATACAGATTACTGTATAGACCAATCAGAAAACGAATAAATTGCGGATTCAACGAATAAAACACTTCAGATATGTTTTTGATTTCCTACCCTGACAGAGAACAATAACCATTTTTACAAATGGTTAATAAAAATATTCTGAAATTTCACGGTCTATGAAATGCCATAATTAAATTTTTTACGTATTATTTCATATTATGCACGTTATTTTTATTTTACGTGGATGTTTATTTTATTTTTGTAAACCTTGAGTAGTTCGAGCCATAACTTTGGTGTGTTGAATGATGCTGTATCGTTACATATTGAATTTTTGCGTGTTACAATTTCAATGGTTTCTCTTATAATGGATGGATAGTATAGACTGGAGAGAAAAATTATCTTACTTTCATTGAAATTTAATTGGAAGATTTCTTCTTGATATACTCTTGCTAGGACTGTGGTTTTTCTATTATATTTAGTATCAGCTATATGCTCCTTTTTTGTATATTTAAATTTCCTGCTTGTTATACCAATGTAGTTATTCTTTGATCCTTCTGCTCTAATAAATGGTATTTCATAAACTGCTGAGTAATTCTCAAAATTAATTGAGTCAATACAAGTTGTTAATTTACTATATATTTACGCCTTAAATACTTAAGTTTAATTCGAGTTTTTTTTTTCCCCCACTTGATCTTACTAACGATTTCTTACTATTTTTCTTTTCCCTCTAGCGGTGTACCTGTGCAAGCGGACCATGCAGAACAAGACTCGACTGGAACTGGCGGACTACGAGGCGGAGAATCTGGCTCGGCTTCAGAAAATGTTTTCCAGGAAGTGGGAATTCATCTTCATGCAAGCCGAAGCACAGGCCAAGTGAGTCCACTGTTTTCTTACATTAAGCGTAAACATAGAGAAGAGCGTGAACTCTATGAGCGCGTTCACGGACCGCACTCTGGGTTCCCCAGGTTCACCGCGGGTAACCCGAAGCGTTCAGAGACCGACATCACGTGACTTTTTCCGAGTTCCCCGTAGCGTTCAGAGCCGGAGATTACCCAGATTTCGGGAACCCACATTACCTGAAAAATTTTGTTGGGTAAAGTGATCACGTGGTTGGGAAATCAGATTTGTTTACCATTTTATAGCTTAACTGTGACTGTTAATCGGAATAGCACTGTTTTGATCAGTTTTATCGCACATTGTTTCTGTTTTTTCATATTACAAAAATAATAATAAAAACATTTCTGGTCTAAGTTTAACTTTTAGATAAGTTAGAAGATACATGTAAATTTTGCATATGACAAATCAGTTCACGCTTGGAAGCCTAAAATGGCTAGCAAAACCTGTGATACATATTTGTTGCGATAGTATTCCCAATAAAAATTAACTTTTGGAACAGATTCCCATCTAAAAAAAGTGATAATTGAATCTATTTGCACTGTCGAAAGTGCAGCTGCCGCCATGTTTGTAAATGTAAATAAAAAAATCCCGCAACTTTACCCGAAAGCGTTCAGAGCCGTTTTTACCCAACCTTACACCGAGAAACCAGTATGACGTCATTCCCTAATTTTCCGTGTTACCCGTGTTTCGGTCTCTGAACGCGCTCTATGAATATCGGGTCAAGACTTTCAAACTGGTATGGAAGCCGGCGGCAGATCCACAGTACTAAACAGTGTGATAAGCGTAAAGGGCTTCCCAGTTGAAGATAGCTTCACGCTGAGTGGTAAAACAAGCCGTCTTTCCAATGGAGGATATTCCAAATCTGGGTTCGAGGCTGAAAAAAGTCATGTGATATCGGTAATTTACCCAAGGAAATTCTAACTGATAAGAAGGGAAGATACTACTGCTTTGTCTCATGAACTGTTTCATTGGCTAGCGGGGATTTATATTACACGTCTACGGAGCCTTCCCTTCTTTACGCTAGAAGTTTTTACCTTGACCACGTGATTAAAACGTAGATGGAATATCCTCCATTAGACCGGAGGCGGCAGCACAGACAATCACCTCATCGAATTCACGGCTGAAATTCTAGGATTAGTTAAAACTCAATTTGCATATTAAAACGCAATCGGTCTACCAAGTCATATCTTGGTGGAAAATACATGAAAACCCTATTTTAGCGGTTGATTCGTAGGTTTACCATTCTGTTTACCTGCTCCCAGTTCTCTATGTTTTCATACCTTTGGGTGCAGGAAAACACAATGGTAAACCTACGTCAACCGCTAAAATCGAATTTCCAGGGGTTTTCCATCAAGATATCGCAGGAGCGCCATTTCAGAAATTTCTTGAGGGGGGGGCAACGTTTCTTTGGACTTTGTGGAGTATATCTGAGGATCCCTATGCATTGCATTGTTGAAGAGTAGCACTATTAATACAGTTTGATTATCACACATCTTTTAAAAATTAGCCAAAGCACTCATTAATAATAAGTGCATCTCACTTTGAGAATTTTCCAATAACAAGGATTTAGAAAATATTATTTTAATGATAATTGTCAATTTCTGTGCTTAAACTGCTTTTTAAATGATAACTTTTTATTTTCCTAAAATCTGACATTATTTCGATTTTTGTGCAATTTAAGGAGTAACACGTGATAATCGATACATTTTGAGATATCAAATTCCTTGAGGAGGGCAGTTGCCCTACCCCCTAGCCTCCCCCAATAGGCGCCCCTGAAGATATGACTTGGCAAACCGATTGTGTTTGAATATGCGAATCGAGTGTTAACTAATTCTGGAATTTCAGCCATGAACTCGATGTGGTGATTGTCAGTGCTTCCGCCTCTAGGTCTAAATGTATGCAGCCGCAAGAAGGTAGAAAGTTGAACTGTAGTAAAATACTACGTTAGAGAGAAAATGTCGTGTGAAAGAAAGGCAGTTGATTTCCAGTTGAGGACATGAGTTTCAAAACTCGTCTTATCCAAAATTTAAAAAAAAAATTCTATCAATCTATTCTATTGGTAAACATGCATCCAAAAATCGCAATTATGTTCAAAAATCTAGTTTCATTCTATATCAGGGGCGTCGCGATGGGGGGTTATGGGGGGAGCCTCCCCCCACCACTACCACCACCAATATATGTGAACTTAGGAAATTTGAGCTTGGAGTTGGGAAATTATAGATTTTTGAAACACTTTTTTTTAAGTAAAAAAAAATATATATATATATATATATATATTGTTTTGCTGACTACCTTTCTGAGTTCTGCAATAGCAAAATAGTTAAAGTTTCGAACGAAACACAAAAAGCAGCCAGACTCAATTTCTCATTATGTTTCTCTGTGCTACGAAAATATCATACATCTACCAGACCTGAATTTCTCTACTGCTGTCCATCAACAGTGTCTCTAATACATTTCCTCCAAAACTTTGTTCCTTTCTCAAAAACCTCAAAATATGACGCTGTTTTCATATGAAGTAGGATTATGACTCGTACACAATAGAAGGCAAAAACTTTCAGTAAATGAACCAATAATTATATTTTTTATGTTTTTAGTTTCAGCATTTTTCTGTGGAAAGAATTTTTTTTTTCGTATATGTATCATTATCATTAAACACACATTGAACGTATAATTTTAGTTAGAAAATAGAGCAATTTGTTTCACGTTGGGAAATTTTTGAACTCGCCCCCCCCCCCACCCCCGAAAAAAAATTGTAGCTACGCCCCTGTTCTGTATTTCTGCATTGTAAATCTTCGCTTACAATGAAAACCAATGGACTCAGTTTGAGGTTTTTCGCAATTTCCTAAAATTTGATTTTATGGATAAGGCAAGTTTTGAAACTCACGTTCTCAATTGGTTGAAATCATATAGGCTCCTCCCGTCGGAAATAGCTGCGGAAAGAGAAGACAAGTTACAAGATAGTCAATTAATTTAACAAAATAGAGTAGGAGAACTGGAAATTTGAACTAAACATATAAAGAAAATAAAAGTTAAGTAAAGCACTGGTTTAACTGGTGATGGTAAGAGAGAGTTTGGTAAACAAGTGGCGCAAAAAAGGCACATTCGGTTACACATAATGACATTCATGGAATTTAACATATACGTTTCAATAATAATTTTACCCCCTGAATTTAGAAGAGAAGTAAGATTGATTACCACTATTGGTAGGATTTGACATTATTTTACTAAATACACGAATTTTGAAAAAAAAGATATTTTTTACCAGTTATTTGCTCAAGGAGATTGTTGAGTTTTACAATAATTTCACAAAATGAGTTTATTTGTAATTCATTTTTTATTTTTTTCATAATTTGGCAATCATCGGGATGTCATTAAAAGTCATGTAATTCATAGAAGTGCTGAATAGGGGTGGATGGTTGTTCTTTTTCTTTAAGGATTTCATGAGGGATTATCATTCTTTTTGTCATTGGAGTATTTTTTCCTTTTGTGCTAATTTTAGATTAACATTTTTAGGTGCGTTCGTAATTATATAAATACGTAGCACCTATAGTCGTCGTTCAGTCCGTCTGTCCGTCTGTCCGTCCGTCCGCATGTAACAGAGCAAAAACTACCCAACCGAATGGGCTGAAATTTTAAATATATGATTGTTGCAAAATTTTGTCGAGCCATTTCAAATTTTATGAAAATCGGATGTATAGTTTAATTACAGGGACAGTCAAAAGTTTTTCTTTACATTACGGCCAATGGGAAAAATTATTGCAAGTGCATTTTAATGATGTTACAGCCTTCCGAATGGTCTGAAATTTTAAATATATAATTGCTGCAAAATTTTGTCGAGCCATTTCAAATTTTATGAAAATCGGATGTGTAATTTAATTACAGGGACAGTCAAAAGCTCCCGTTACATTAAGGGGAATGGGGAAAAAAATATTGCAAGTGCATTTTAATGATGTTACAGACTATGCACTTATGAAGTGCAAACAAATACACATTCAGTACAATATGGGGTGCAAAAAATATTTATAAAACTAGTTATAGTACGAACGCACCTCATTTGCCACGTTTGACGAGCAATTTCCAACTTGTTTTAATTGGGGTTTGGTAGAGAAATTAGCACAACGTTTATAGTTGGAGAGATGCGACAGACCGCAGTTAGTAGATTTTGGTGGTGGTTTATGTAGCTTAGTGGCGGCCTTTAGAGGGTAATCTTTAGAAAACGTTTTCTACTGCATCGCACACAGCGAGGATTTATGTTACAGTTAGTGGCAACGTGAAAGAACTTTTGACATCGGTTGCATTGCAGTTCTTTTTTAGTAGTTCTGGGTTTTCGTATTTTGATTCTAATTTTGAATAAGGAGATTAGATAGATATTATAGATTTCAAATTTCGTTTTTTGGAAGTTCGGCTAAGAAAAATGGAAACAATTTCCCATGTGTACAACTTTTCGTCTGAGAAGTTTTAATAATGCAAAAACCGCTAAAATTTAATGTTTCTTTGATAATTTCCAGGTCGGTTGAAATCAGAAGTCTTCTAATAACAACTTTGATCGGGAATTAATTCCTTATCAGCAACAACCTAATGCTAGAAGTAAACATACCAAAAACACCTATTCGGTTGAAATTGGACACTAATATTCCTCATTATATCTTCCTGGTATGAAATTTTGAATTCTGAAACACTTATGAAGGCAATTACTGTCTCATAAAAGCATGAAATTATTACTTAAACCTTATGTCAATGACCAAAATTTATCCTTGTCTCCAATGACCTGTTGCGATTTCAACATACCCGTATCCTAAACACTATTTAAAACACCCCTATTTCATAGAATGTAACAGCCCCGCCTTGGAGAAGAGGAGGTGGAGAAAGAACGCTTAAATTCATTTTAGTTTCTTTTAATATTAACACCCTGAAATCGAGATAAAAAGAGCAAAATGTTACTCGGGTACACGATCATTGATATAAGGATTAATCTGTTCAGGATCTAGAATCCTAGTTAGAGATTATGTCTTTTCATTGAGTATTATTTTGTCTTAACAATTAGTTTTCTTAGTATCTCGATGCAGTAATGACAGCATCCTAATCCTAATAATATTATAAATGTCAAAGTGTGAAAATGTTTAGCTGAAGTCAGCGTCAAAAGGGTGCTGCACCTGCGCAAAATTGAACTGACTGAGAAAATATTCATTTGATGTCATCAAGCAGACACTAACCGCTTCCCTTACCATTTTTTTTTTTTTTTTTTTGAAAAAAAAATTGCAAAAAATCATAATATTTTTTATTCCATTTTTAAATATAAGGAAATGAAACAAAATATAATATACAAGTTATAAGTTGAATTTTTAATTTTTTTACAGGTGTTAAAGCATTTATTTTTATCACTAGTTTATTATCCCGACTGTCGACTATTTTTTAATTCTTAACGCACCACTTTCTCAAAACAAAAATCTTTCACATATACCTTGATAACATGTGCAACATAAATAGTCTACAAAATTTATTTTTTAGAAATACTGGTGCAAATACAATATAAAAATAGTAGCCAGTGGCAGCCGTGTACGTCATATAATTAATTACAATATATATGAACCTGACATAACTTGGGATAATCAGGGAAGCGGTTAATAATTTCTACATTTGAAATGAATATCAATATAGTGTAAGCCACAATGTATCTGCAAAAGCTTTGCTAAAGATCTTGCCGATCAAAAACTACAAACAGACCGTAGGCAAACCGGATTCATTGACAAGATTTCATTGTTATTAAAACTTCTAGGAGGTTTTCCCGTCTCCGTGGAAATGTTGACGAAAAAAAATGTTTACAAATGAACAGCTTCATTAACCCTTTAATTTCCATTACAAGAAACGTCTAAGGAAAAAAATATTTTTTAGTCTTATTTATGTTATTGTGGGTCAAATAAAGTAAACATATGAAAAAAAATGCAATTTTATTATATTTTATAGGATTTCTGTATGATATCATATATGCTACGCTGGGCAAATCAGAATGAAATATGAAGGATTTTACCATATTTCGAAAGTATTTTATTTTGTGAAAATAATTACATTTTTAAATGTTGTATAACTAAAACAATTTCTTTCTTTGTTTATATATCTTTCTCTCTATATATATATACAGTAAACTTCCGATTATCCGTCACTCACGTGACCAACGGTATGGCGGATAATAGAAATAGACGGACAATCGAAAGCCAGTACAAGACCGTTACTAAAATTAAATTTCAATATGTTAATTTATAAAATAAAATAATCAAAATATTTTTTTCTATTCGTTGTGTACTTTTGTTTATAAAATGCATAACTGATAATAAGAAATCTGTTTATCTGGCAAATGTAGAATTTTGCTGAATGCCTGAATTTCCTGTAATACCTGTTTTCATCCAAAGTAATCTATTATACATTTTTATTTGCGTTTTGTTTGAGATTTTGCTGCAGCAAAATTACAAATTCTACGTAATAAAAGTATTTGAGTCGCACCTGCTTCCTCTTGCATCGCAAACCAATTAATGCATTTGTCTATATATGACAGACTCCTGGTTGATAATTTCACGATTTATCACATTCACTCACTTCAGGTTTTACTAGATTAGAAACATTTTCAATTATTTTGTCATTCGCTAATGCTTCATAACCAATATCATTCTAGTCGCAATTAAGCGAGATTGTAATTTCATTCGCAAAAATATTTTTTAATTGTTGCTCCTGACGTGAGACAAACATTTTACTCAAAACAGCGTCGTCTCATTTTTTTGCGCATTTGAATTTTCGTTGTTCGTTTCTGATAAAAAAAAAAACAAGTGGGTAAGTGTGATCACAGATCGCACACAGGGTTTCGTTTAATATTCCTTTAAAACACTTTATCCTTTTGTGAAATCTGTTAATTCCACATTTCGCAACCAGGGGCGCACTCTATTCTACACAAACCTCTATCCAAAGGAAACTCCGTTTTACAACCTATCCGTAGGTATATTAGTCGAGGGGATCGGGTCTATAGCACCCGAGATACGTAGGCGCCCCAGGAAATTGCACGGAACATTCTTTTATAAGCTTTTTATTATGTGTTATGAACTATGTCAAAGTTTCCAGCAGATCGACTTGTTAGATTTCATAATTTTAACAAAATTGCGTTATGTTAGTTGCAAATTCCACCACCAGGGAGCGCACACTATTCATACAAAAGTGTATCAGATCGAAACTCTGTTAAACATCAGTCAATGTGTGGTAATCAGTGGCAAACAGTAATCAGTGGATGTGTTACACGAGTTGGTGGCGGCCTTAAGCGAGAAATTAAGAAATTTGCTGAAAGTACTATTCGGAAATAGTGGTAACTAAAATTTTGACATTTTTATATTTCATAAGCAGCACGTGTCTGAGTATATCATAGTGCTCAAAAAACGACACCTAAAAAGGTCGCAAACGCTAATTTTTAAAAAAGAAATGCAGCGCCCCTCCCCCGCCCTCCCTTCACAGGAAATTGCATGCACCATTATTTTATAAGCTTTTTATTATGTGTCATGAAGTATCTTAAAGTTGCAAACGGATCGCCTTGTTATATTTCCTAATTTTAACAAAATCGCGTTACGTTAGTTCCGCATTCCACCACCAGGGAGCGCACTCTATTCTTAACAAAAGCATATCTGAACGAAACTCCTTTGCGCAATCTCTCCGTAGATACATGGTCGAGAGGGTGGCGGTGCAGTCTTAACCAACAATTTAAAACATTTTCTGCGATAACAAACGCTAAGATTTAATAAATAAATCTAGTCCCCCCCCCCCTCCACTCTTCGAAATATCACACTCCATTCTTTTTTACACTTTTTCTTATGTGTTATAAAGTATCTTAAAGTTTCGAACACATCGAGTGGCGGTCTTAAACAATAATTTAAGATATTTCCTGAAATTGCTATTCGGAAATAGTGGGATGAACACTTATAAACCTATAAACTTTTTCATATTGAATAATTAATACTTATCTCATAGCGCGCCGTCGAAACACCCCACGCAAATTGTTAGATTTCCTAATTTAAATGAAATCTCCGTTAAAAAAGCACGTGCCTCCATCTTAATCTGGCATTTGATGGAAATAAAAGGAATTAATAAAATAATAATTAATATCTTAGCTCGTAATGAAGCAATTTCTTTGAACCGGGTATGTATGGAATCTGCGAGAAATTTCCAGCCCGGATGTCGAAAAATTTAATATTTAAAAAGTTTAAATTTCGTGTTAGACTTTCCTCCCCTTAAATTTCTCCCGCGCCGATATGTCGAGAAATGACGACAGCTGCCTTCCGGTGAATGGAAATCTGTTTTCATTGTCTTTAAAAACACAGAAATTAAATTTTTATCGATCGATTTTTAGTGGATTTTTTGCGTTCTATCCTACGCAGAAATTTGAAATTTATACCAAAATAAAGTAGAATTTTTTCCGCGTATTTCTACACCTGTTACGAATTTGTACGACCGATATTTCGGCAGATGCAATTTTGCTTTTTAAAGGTCCACTTCATTTATTGCTTAAAGTACTCCGTGGTAACCCTGCACCGGCTGATTTGAAGGAGCATCCGCCGAGTTTACTGGCAACCATTAGGAGAAACTGGGGAGGATTTCGATAACGTGCATTTTCACCTGCATTCAAAAGGTTGATTGGTTAATTTTAGAATTTAATTAGCCCGTAATTAGGTTAATTACCAACTTTTTCAAAATTTTATGATTTGTTGTTTGATGTGAGGTGTTCAGCTATAAGTACCCAAAATTTCAAGTCTCTAACATGTATAGTTTCTGAGAACGGGCTCTGTGACGGACAGACGGACAGACAGACAGACAGAGGAGCGAGACGAATAGGGTTTCGTCAGATGAACGAAACCCTAAAAAATAAATTAGGAAACAAGGGCGGCGGACAATCGGAAGTATATGAGGATATCAGAAGCCAAGGGGTACAAGTCACAAAATTTCGATTTGGAGTAAATTGAGTTCAAAGATAATTGACGTTAAAGTTGAATTTTTATTTTTATATTCGTTATATTTTCCACCATTCATTAAATTTTACACAATAATAATAATAATAAAAGCTCATTTTTCTCATTGATTTTGTGTATAATTATATGTATAGAATACTAATGTATGTAGCGTCAAAAAAAAGTTATTATTATTATTTTTTTTTTTTTTTTTTTTTTTTTTTTTTGCCGATAGCTACGAGTGGTTTGTTTACCTAACACATATAAAAACAAAATTTTCTAACTCTGTCTATCTTTCTAAAAAGATACACCATTAGAAGTTAGGGAAATTTTACATACAAGCGTATTAAAATATTGCGGAAACAAATAAAGCAATCCGGATTCTAAAAAAAGCTATATAGTCCAGGCAATAGGGGATTTTACCTGTCAAAGTTAATGGTAGTTCTGGAAATTGGCTTGCTTTATGTTTTTTGGGTCGCTGAATCCGAATTTCTAACTTCCCACCAAAATTTCCCCGGCAACCCCCCAAAAAGGTTTTTATTAAAAAAATCATTTTTTTTTTTTTATTGTTTTAGGGAAAAAGTATCTAGAAATTCAGAAAGTATACAAAATTTGCAACAAATTAGGTATATGACATTATGACGTAAGATGAAGGGGGAGGGGGGATCTGCCTCGGAACATGCGCCGCGGTGCTGCGTAGACTAAGTTGCGCAATTCCACTTAACCACTCAACATCGTTTACATTCGCCCTCCCATCTCCCCTCCGAACTTTTCCTATAAGGTTTACTTTAAGTTTTTTGGGTCGCTGAATCAGAATTTTTAACTTCCCTCCCCCCGCAACTCCCCCCCCCCAAAAAAAAAAAAAATTGTTGTTTTTTAATTATTTTTTTTTATTGTTTTAGGGGAAAAGTATGTAGAAATTCAGAAAGTAGGCAAAATTTGCAACAAATAGAACATATGACATTATGACGTAGGATAAACGGGGAGAGGGGGGGGGGCTGCCTCAGAACATTCCCCGCGCGCTGTTCTCAAAAACCAAATTTTTTGGAGGTTTGCCGGGGGAAATTTTGGTGGGAAGAGACAAATTCGGATTCAGCGACCCAAAAAACATAAAGTGAGTCGAAGCATTAATTTTGCCAGGTAAAATCCTCTATTGCCTGGACTTCCATAACTTAATGTACATAGCGCCGCAGTGTATGTTCCGAGCAGCCCTCTCCCTCCCGGTCATCCTACGTGGTAATGTCATATATCCTATTTGTTGCAAATTTTATCTACTTCCTGAATTTCTACATACTTTTCCCCTAAAACAATAAAAAATGTAATTTAAAAACAACTATTTTTTTTTTGGGGGGGGGGGGGGTGTTGTGTGTGGGGAGGGAAGTTTGGGGGGAAGTTAAAAATTCGGATTCAGTGACCCAAAAAATTTAAAGTAAACCTTATAGGGAAAGTTCGGAGGGTAGATGGGAGGGCGAATGTAAACGATGTGAGTGGTTAAATGGAATTGCGCAACTTTGTCCACGCAGCACCGCGGCGCATGTTCCGATGCAGATCCCCCCTCCCCCTTCATCCTACGTCATAATGTCATATATCTCATTCGTTGCAAATTTTGTCTACTTTCTGAATTTCTAGATACTTTTTCCCTAAAACGATAAAAAAAAATCAATTTGAATTTTTTTAATAAAAACCTTTTTGGAGGGGTATTTTACCAAAATTAGGGGGGTTGCCGGGGGGAAATTTTGGTGGGAAGTTAAAAATTCGGATTCAGCGACCCAAAAAACGTATAGTAAGCCTTTTTCCAGAACCACCATGAATTTTGCTAGGTAGAGCCCCTGTACGGTCTCTATTGCCTGGATTAATAGTTAATTTTTAATTAATAAAAAACAAGATAACAGTTACTTCCTATAAGTTTTACTATTTATTGCCGCCAAAACTTCAAAACACACAATAAATACAACTATTAATTCAAAATATATCAAACTACATCTCAGTTTAACTACGCGGGATCAGCTAGTGCAATATATACCACGTAGTACAAACATACTAAATTTAATACAGGGTGTCCACTCTCAACGGTGTCCAATGGCTAATTCCTAAACCGTTAGTCATAGAATACAGTTGCAATTACAAATACGTTTTAAATGAGGTAAAGAAACATTTTAAAAGCGATTTGGGTCAATAAAAACAATTCTTAAAAAATTACGAAATTAAAATTTTTATACGGCCCCCCGTTCATATAAGTTATATTTAGTAAAATTTTCCTATTACACTGACAAGTAATAAAAAAAAAAAGTCCCATTCATATAACACTAAAATTGACCGAGTTATGAACCAAAATGCATGACTTATACCCCTTTTCTGCAGCTGAACACAGATGAGTTTCGCTATGCTTTGAGGGGTCATATACCAAATGCTTAAAGTATTTGAAGAACTAATTTCATGTGTATCTGCGCTTTGAAAAAAATCGTACAAGCATTACGATCGGGTTAACTTTTGTTAACTTTCAGATTGACTAAAATAATTGAATTTAACATATGTTTTATTTTGTAAGGATTTGAGACTGTTTCTTTTAAAAAAATTATGTTATTTTTATAAGTTTTGATTTAACTTCAACGATCGTATGTATGTTTTTCCAGTTCAAAATTTGTATTTGAACTTTAACTCACTTTCAAATATCCAATTGAGATTAAATTTTACATAAAATCCGTGACAATCAATTATTATCATTTTCGGTGGTTATCATTTATATTTATTTTACAGGATAACGCATAAAATTTCGGATAGATTACCCACAAGAAGTTTAAGAACAAGTTTTAGATTAGATAACACAAGACTGCGATGGTTGTGTTTTTTTATAACTTTTATGTATTTTTTAGCACTGAATCCGAAAATTTCCTTATTATTTAACCATCATGTCAGGATTTTTCGCAAATCATAAATTGTCAAAGTTAAAAAAATAACAAAATAACAAAGTTAAAAAATAACAAAAATCGGATACTATAAAATAGAAGAGATGACTGTATTTTTTAACTTTTGATAATTGATTTTTATGCACATTTTAGTACTGAATCTGAAAATGACCTTCATTTTTAACCATCACGTTAGAATTTTTTTGCAAATCGTAAATGTCAAAGTTAAAATGTAGCGAAAATCTGATATTATTAAACAGATGTAAAATTCTATTAATTTTATTTAATTCAATAATTTATTCAATTTTTTGCTTATACTGAGATTCTTACAGGCAAACAGTTGTGGGGTCCTATGAGGTGGGGAGGGAGGTTCAATTTTATCTTTGAATTTTTTAACTTTTAAATTTACAATTTGCGAGAAATCCTGACATGATGGTTAAAAATGAAGGTCATTTTTAGCGGTAAAAAATACACAAATATCAATTATCAAAAGTTAAAAACACAACAATAACATCTATTTTATAGTATAAAATTTTCGCTATTTTTTCTTTTTTTAACTTTAAAATTTACGATTTGCAAAAAATCTTTACGTGATAGTAAAAAATGAAAGTCAGTGTCGTATTCAGCTGTACAGAATACATAAGAATCAATTGCCAAATGCTAAAACTGTTAATTTTCATCATTTTATTTAACAAAAATTCTATTTTTTTTTCTTCTTATATCTTTATTACAAATTGTATATTCTGCATTAATATGTCAGAATGATTAAATATTTCAAATTTATATTGCAATGTTAATTTTACTCCCAACCATTTTTTTAATATATCTGACGAAATTTTATTTCTACTAAATTTGTGAATGACCCCTAATTTGCAGCAAAAAATTATACTTCAACTTTAAACAGTTATTATTCGGCCAATATTAATCGCAGAATAACGGGACTTTTTATGTCTTGCTTGTCAGTTTAACTGGAAAATTTTACTAAATATAACTTATAGGACCGGGGGACCGTAAAAAAATTTAAATTTCGTAATTTTTTAAGAAATGTTTTTATTGACCCAAATTGCTTTTAAAATGTTTCTTTACCTCATTTAAAACAGTTTTTTAATTGAAACTAGTATATGTCTATGACTAACGGTTTAGTAATTAGCCATTGGACACCGTTGAGAGCGGACACCCTGTATACTTGAGTGATACGGTTCAATAAAAAATGTTTGCTTTTAGACCGGAAGCCGGCAGCACAGACACATAGTTCCTACGGATACCGTTATTTCTCCAGGAAAAGTACCAGTATCTTTTTATAGGAAAATAAATCTACGTTAAACGCGAAAAATTTCTGCCTCTTTTAAAAAGATATTTTCTACAAGATAATACTGGTGCCAAAAAATTTTCTGGTTTGCAAAATTCAAGGAGGCGTACGAACCATGAGACAATCACCTCATCGAGTTGGAGGCCGAAATTCCAGAATTAGCTAAAACTCGATTCCTATTTTACAACGCAATCGATCTGCCAAGTCACATCTTGGTGAGCAGGAAAACACAATGGTAAACCTACGAGTCAACCGGTAAAATCGAGTTTTAGGTGTTTTGCACCGAGATATGATTTGGCAGACCGATTGCGTTTTAATATGCGAATCGAGTTTTAGCTAATTCTGGAGTTTCAGCCTCTAACTCGATGAGGTGGTTGTTTGTGCTGCCGGTCTATTTATATTTGTACTTAGAGATTCAAAATATTAGTTTTCTGTACAGTTTTTTGATTCTGTCAAAAATTTTCCTTTGTGGTGAATTTGTTTTGTTTTCAATTTACACATTTTAAAAATAACAAAATAAAAATAATTAATAAAGAGCATATTTTTATGGAATGGAATTTTGTGAGGGGGCCTGTTTTATTAAATAGATTTTTGTGAAAGGTGTCTAAATAGGCACCAAATTTCGCCTAGATCGATCCCTGAATATTTTGTTTTCCCTTTCAGGGTGGATAAGAAGAGGGACAAGTTGGAAAGAAAGGTTTTAGACAGCCAAGAGCGTGCCTTTTGGGATGTCCATAGGCCGGTGGTAAAGACACTTTGTTTTTTTTTTCTTCCTTTTTCAATTTCAAACATTTAGTCAAAATGCTTGGTACATATAATTTGTTTTAATGTTTTCCAGCCTGGATGTGTGAACACGACCGAAATGGACATCAAGAAAGCATGTAGAATGAACAAACCAATTAAAAGTGCCAAGGTGAGGTTTGTAAGTTTCATTTTAGTTCAATAGTTTTTCATCCTCCCTCACCCCTCTTCTTTATCCACTTTCTCTGTCTTTTGTAATAAAAGAATAGGATGCAATGAAACAACCCATTTATGGCAGTTCTTTTTTTTCTTCTGAAATTTGCTGGTGAAATCCCTTTAAAATATTGCAAAATGAACTGGAAAAATACTAAAAACTAGTGGGATGTGCCAATCCCTAAACTTTCTTCATCTCATACACGTTAATATTTCAAAATTCGCTATCGCAGGACCAAAATTAAATGGTAATCTATGCCCATCATGAGGATCCTAAAGATACGCGATTTCGTGCATTAATTCTTGAGATATGACTATCTCTAAAATTGTGTAAATCCAAAAAAATGCAGCATAGCGGCGCCACATGTTGGGTGATTTACACGAAAACCAAAAGCAACAACCTATGTTAACGTCAAACTGAATCTGAAGTTAGGTGAAGATTGGTGCATTAGTTCTTGAGACTGCGAAAATCGTGAAAAATGCAGCATAGCAGCGCCACCTGTTGGGCGATTTACATGAAAACCTAATTAGCAACAACTTATGTTACCGTCAGACTGAATCTGAAGTTTAATGAAAATCCGTGCATTAGTTTTTGAGATAAGCCTATTGCAAAAATCGGGAAAAATCAAACATAGCAGCAGCACCTTCTGAGCAATTTACACCGAAACCTAATCAGCAACAACTTGTGTCAGCATCTAACTGGATCTGAAGTTAGATGATAATTGGTTAAAATTTAATCATCTTTTAAGTATTGAATCATTTATGTAGAGTATGACCTGTTGTATCACGGGTGGCCTTACGCTATTGGGATATTTTATTGCTCTCTCTTTTTTCAGTAAATACCGATAGAGCACGGAAGATAGAGAACAGAATTTAGAGAACTATAAACTACATGGGTTAGCAGTTCTAGTCGGTCTGACTCTGAATATGAAAAATAGCCAATATGATTAAATTAAATCTATACAATAGGTCCAGTAGCAGCACTTCCTCTGCTTAGGAAAGATATTTTCATGTTGTTACGGGTAAGAATTGAATTAAAATAAATAATATACAAAATGAAACTGTCTATAAAGTACTGCATAATTCAAGGAAATCATGCCAAGCAACCTGATTAAGTATGTCGAAGAGGTACAAAAATATTTCTAGAACAAGCACAATGCCCATGGTTGGCTAAGAGATGAAGATAATTTAATGCTTCAAGTTCCTAATGACACTAGTTGGAACTCACAAAAAGAATGCTTACAAATTTTCACAAATATAATGAAATCAGACGAACATTTGTATGACTTTGATCAGCAGATTGAAACATATTGAGTAATGTTGGTATTTACACTCAAATTGTTTATCTTAGTAAACAACTGAACGTTATAGCCAAAGCAATTATTAATCTTCAGAGTGATACAGCTACATTGTCAAAAGCCGTGGTAACAGTGTTGAAACTTAGCCTTTTCACAGTTTTCCACATATAAAAACCCTCATAAATGATACAGAATCACGGCCTATGGAGATCCCATGTATTCGTAAGAGACACTAGAAAATTGGTCTAAGTCCCAGCATTTGCCGGTAACATAAAAGTAAATAACTCCAGCACGATCGATCATACGAAGGTTACACTTTGGAACAGCGTGGATAAAAGAATGGCCACCTGGGTTTCACTTTGTTACACCGAAATATGGCGAGTAAGTGCTCCTCGGCTGCCACATACTTTGACAGGAGAGTTTCGTGTGCAAAATGTGGGTAGAGCCTAGCCTAGCCATTAGAAGAGCAACTGTAAAAAGGATTTTGACAGGCGAACCAATGCCAGTGGATATTGGAGACTCACATTGTTTTCCAGAGAGAAATTAAGGATATATACGAGATCTCTGAGGAGATCAGGTAGTTAGCAGAAGTGTTGGTTAGTTAAGTCTAAAACTCGGATGAGGTTCTTTAACCTAGGAGAGAGAAACCCTCTCTCTAGGCTTTTTACGGAACTTATTCTCGGAGAGGTCGATCCGAGGGAGAGACTCAATTGTTCTCTCAACGGCAACAAAGCCGAGCAGCTGGATATCAGCTGGGTTCGTCAGCAGAGAAGTTGATCGAACGGGTGACTGCTAGTCAGCACTTGTAAAGAACATTATTTACTTTGAAGGAGCCACAGTGTTTTACAGAGACTCTTTAAATATCTAATCTGAACTCTGATTATTATTCTGTCAAGAACTTTTATTAGACTCTACTACTTCACTAAATCTTCATTTTATCAGATTATGTTCTTACGTATTTTGTTGTGTCAGTGTTGACATTTTATATAGCCAAGAGATTTTGTTGTTTTACGAAAATAAAACCTTCAATTTTCATTTTACTAAAATCTTTGTCATCACGCCTCTGAGCAGACCACGTCACGCTACCGCCCTCATCTGAGGTTCCCCACAACATGGTTAGATATGCTGGAAGACTCATCTTTAAAAACTCACTTAGAAAAACTAAAAAGAAAGATTTAACAACACATGGAACCCTCCCATGTCTTAGCATACATGGCAGATCCCAAATACTTTGGTGGAAAACATAAGAAAATACAGCAGAAATGTGGCTTGAAGAAAATTATGCTGAATTTTTACCTGTTGTACTAAAATTTAAGATCAAAGATCCCAAAATGTACTCGCTTTTACTTTTCTCCGAAAAAAGTTATAGAACAATTTCCAGCAAAAAAATGGTGGAATTTTGCTAAAGTGAAGACATAAAAAAAAAAGGATGGATGCAGAAACCTAATGGTTTCTGCAATTTTTTTATTAAATTACACTGCTGCCCTCCAAGTTCTGAATTTATTCGGAAAATTTTTTCAACGTATTATTTTGTTTGGAACAAGATCAAAAACAGCTTAGATGCTGTAAAAGCAGAAAAATCAGTAAAAGTGTAGTGTACTGTTATTTAAAAACTGAGCCAAATGATTAATAACTTATTCCATAGACCTGTAGTGTATTACTTTTCGAATAAATACCTTATTTGGTAAAAATCATTTGAATTATTTTTAAAAGGTTTTCTGCTGCAAATTTTCTAATAAACATTCCCACATTCTGTTGACCACAAGAATATTTCTACTATCAATTCACTTGCATTTTAATTGTCAATTTATTTATTACACAGTTCTACTTTAATTTTATGTACATTTTTATGGCAACAGTAATTAAAAAGTTACTTATTAATAATACATTTCGTTTTAAGAACAGTTTTTGTAAAAGAAAAAAATGTCAATAATATCATAAGATGAAACGCAATATTTCACCTTGTTTCAAACATAAAATATATTATATGAATTTTAAGAATTTCACTGGTTTACTTAAAAGGTGACTAACTTAGTCACCTTTTAAATAGAACAATGAACTTTATAAAGTTCATATAATATATTTTATGAAAAAATTGTTTTAGTAAAGGCCGGCTTTTTTAAAATATAAGCTGGCCTTTTAAAAGTGGTTTAAACCAGAAAACTCCAGCCGATTTTAACCGGCCTGCTATAATCCGACAGCTCTGGTTAAAGTACTTAACACATTTCTATTTATGGCTTTCCATAAAATCTGTAAATCCAATACAATAATAACACATACTGGAGAATTGCATCATAAAATATAATAAATAAAGACACAATCTTACTTAATGGTACATAAAACATGAATTTAATAAGCTAAAAGTTAACTTCTACGTTTCGAACTGTTTCTATAGCCGTCTTCAGGAAAATATGATGTAAAATGGCTCAAAGTTCGGAAAGGAAAGCTTCCTGTGCAAGAGATAATTATTCGAAACTTGACCAATGATTTCAATACAAACTTTTGTATTCAATTTTATATATATATATATAACAATTTGTATTTATTTTTGTATTCAAATTATTGGTCAAGTTTCGACTAATTATCTCTTGCACAGGAAGCTTTCGTCTCTGAACTTTGAGCCATTTTACCATCACATTTTCTTAAAGACGGCTGTAGAAACAGCTCGAAACGTAAAAGTTAACTTTTAGCTTATAGTCCAAAGTCCAGGCAATGGGCGATTTTACCTGGCAAAATTAATGGTAGTTCTGGAAATCGGCTTACTTTATGTTTTTTTGGGTCGCTGAATCCGAATTTGTAACTTCCCACCAAAATTTCCCCCGGCAACACCCCCCAAAATTTTGGTAAAATGCCCCCAAAAGGGTTTTTATTAAAAAAATTAATTTTTTTATTGTTTTAGGGGAAAAGTATCTAGAAATTCAGAAAATAGACAAAAATTTGCAACAAATAAGATATATGACATTATGACGTAGGATAAATGGAGAGGGGGGGGGATCTGCCTCAGAACATGCGCCGCGGTGCTGCGTGGACTAAGTTACGCAATTTCACTTAACCACTCGCATCGTTTTCATTCGCCCTCCCGTCTCCCCTCCGAACTTTTCCTATAAGGTTTACTTTAAGTTTTTTGGGTCGCTGAATTCGAATTTTTAACTTCCCCCCAAAATTCTCTCCCCCCCCCCCCCCCAAAAAAAAAATAGTTGTTTCTAAATTAAATTCTTTATTGTTTTAGGTGAAAATTATGTAGAAATTCAGAAAGTAGACAAAATTTGCAACAAATAGGATATATGACATTATAACATAGGATAAACGGGGGGAGGGGGACTGCCGCGGAACATTCCCTGCGCGTTGTTCTCAAAACTAAATTTTTTCAAAAAATCAATTTTTTGGAGGATTGCTGGGTGAAATTTTGGTGGGAAGTTATGAATTCGGATTCAGCGACCCAAAAAACATATAGTAAGCCCCTATTACATGGACTTGCATAACTTAGTGCACGCAGCGCCGCAGTGCATCTTCAGAGGCAACCCTCCCCTAGGCCTTACCCTCCCCCTCCCCGTTCATCCTACGTCATAATGTCATGTATCCTATTTGTTGCAAATTTTGTCTACTTTCTAAATTTCTACATACTTTTCCCTTAAAATAATAAAAAATTTAGTTTAAAAACAACTATTTTGGGGGGAAGTTAAAAGTTTGGATTCAGCGATCTAAAAAACTTAAAATAAACCTTATAGGAAAAGTTCGGAGGGGAAACGGGAAGGCGAATGTAAACGATGTGAGTGATTAAGTGGAATTGCGCAACTTAGTCCACGCAGCAGCGTGGCGCATGTTCAGAGGCAGATCCCCCTTCCCCATTCATCCTACGTCATAATGTCATATATCTTATTCGTTAAAAATTTTGTCTACTTTCTGAATTTCTGGACACTTTTTCCCTAAAACAATAAAAAAAATGATTTTTTTAATAATAACATTTTTGGGGGGCATTTTACCAAAATTTGGGGGGGGGGGTGCCGGGGGAAATTTTGGTGGAAGTTAAAAATTCGGATACAGCGACCCAAAAAAATATATAGTAAGCCTTTTTCCAGAACTACCTGGAATTTTGCTAGGTGGAGCCCCTATACGGTCTTTATTGCTTGGACTATTATTAAAGTTCGTGTTTTGTGTACCATTAAGCAAGATTGAGCCTTTATCCATACAATAAGTTTCTCACTGTTTAATACCCATTTTTCTCTATTAAATCTAAACTGATGTCATGTCGAGCTGCTTTTCGCAGCATTCATTTGGGTGTTTAAAATAACCTGCTGTTGTGATATGTTTCAGCATTTTCAGAGTGCAGTGGGTGGAGGCCGAATAAGCCCGAGCGTCTCTGAAGCGGACCTGAGTAGTCCACAGGACTCCATGAAGACAGAGGTAATGTGGCAACGTACTTTGATTTTATCTGGTTCCTGTAGTGATAGCAAATAAGTAGGATAAAAATTTTATTTTTAAAGTCAATTCCTACTTAGGTCATCAAAGAAAAATTTAATATAATCCCTTAAGCTAATATTATTTTTTGTTGCATTAAAATATCTCAATTTGTTGATTTTCTATAAGCAAGTAGTTTACAATGGAAGTCTATGGGAATTTGGTGAAATATTAGAGATATCGCCAAGTTGGCGTCACTTTTGGCAACTCGTTTTGGTCGCCAAATTTGGCGATATATCACCAAATTAGCGACAAACTTGGCGGTATTTGGGGACAGAACAGGGTCCTCCCTATGGTAACCCCCCTTATAGATATGAAGATGCATTAAATGCTTCAATAACCAATGGCCGCCATTTTGTCTCCCATGTAAAATTAAAATTAATTAATTAAAATTTAATTAATGAATTAATATTTGAAAAAACTGCATTAACATCCATTGTCATCCAGTACAAGTTTAAAAAAAATTTATTTCAACTTGATAGGATGAATAATGAGTATTTTATTAACGATTGAAAATTTGAACAAGATACATATATAAATAAATAAATATAGGGAGAGTGTGAACTAATAGTAGGAATTGAAAAAAACGAACTTCATTAGACGCCACAATAGTTACAGGGTGTTCCAAAATTCAATCGACAAATTAACCCTTTATCTACTGAATTATGAATTCATGAAAGTTTTATCTTTTAATGCTTTTTTCGTGAATCGTTTAAACTACATTAGAAGATTTACATAATCACTTAATAAATTTTAGAAGGATTTTAGAAGGATTAAAAGATTTAGAAGAATTAATTAAATTTGAATTTATAGGGATTTTGTGCAATATTTATAACTCCACTCAAACCTTTTATTTTAAATATTTTTCTTAGTATTTTGTAGAATTAGGAAATATACAAATGTAATGTTCTTACAATACAAATATAGAAATAATTCCGAATTGAACCCCCCCCCCCCCCTCCACCCGCAACGCCAAGAAAGCTGAAAAGATGCAAAGGCAAAAGAAATCATCCTTTTAAAAATATTTTTGTTTTATGTAACCAATAATGCTTTTGGAACATGATAAAGTAATGTATCTATAACTCATTCTAAACTTCATTACAACTAATCGATGTACTAAATGAATTTTATAAAAGTTATTTTAATGGTACTTATAAGTACCGTCAGTAGATAAAGGGTTAAGAGGGGTGATAGAAGGTATCAAGATGATGAAAAATTACCACAGAACATGAGGTCACAAACCTCGTATTTAACCCTTTATGTACTGAATTATGTATTCGTGAATTTTTGAAACTACATTAGAAGATTTACATAATAATTTAATAAATTTTAGAAGGATTTAAGAAAGATTGCAGGATTTCGAAGCTGATTAACTAAATTCGAATATATAGGGATTTTTCGCAATATTTATAACCCCATTTCGTAGATTTGCCATTGTGTTTTCCTGCACCCGAAAGTATGAAAACATGGAGGACTTGGAGCAGGAAAACACGCTGGTAAACCTACGAGTCAACCGCTAAAATCGGGATTCCAGGTGTTTTCCACCAAGATATGACTTGGCAGACCGATTACGTGTTAATGTGCGAATCAAGATTTAACTAATCCTAGAATTTCATCCGTGAACTCGATGAGGTGATTACCTGTGCTGCCGACTCCCGGTCTAAGGCGAAAACATCCACCCAATCCAGATATTTCCCAATCTATCTTTAATGGGGTCCGGGACACATTTTAAAACGATTTTTACCCGATTGCCAAGAAGGGTTATGTGCTTCACGCGTATCTGGGTATATGGATTACTTTATACCCTCGAAACATCCCAACGGTTGGGTGGATTTTAATGAATGAGGTCTCTATCGATTCGTCTTAACCGTCCGATGGTTATAGGCTAGGTTTTGTTTTTATAAATTTAAAATGGCGGCCGTAAAATACAAAATGGCGGTAGAGACGAAAAAAATTTTTTACGCAACCTGGAAGTTGTGTAGGTAGGATCTCTAGCTTTACTGCAACTCTAACCTTCATAGACATCTATAGGCCTCATCAAAACAGTGTTTATAGATAGGAACTAACAATTAAACACAACTTAAAAGTCACCAATACAAGTAAATAAAAAAATAGGTAAGTAATATAAAAAACAGTTTCACACTGACGCGAAATAATTAATTCTCGGGTTTTTTCATTTTTTAAATTTAATTATTTATTGAGTTAAACTTTTGAAATTTTTTGTGATGGTTAACCATGTCATTTGTAAAGAAAATCACATGATAAAACTTCTCATAGTTTTTTTTTATTATTATTATTAAAATTTATTAAAAAAAGTGCGATAATTTAAAATCGTTAGGTATAACTGGAAATATTACTTGTATTATTTTAATTTTATTTCCTTTAAATAAACTGAAATGTATAAGTTTTAATTTTAATTCAGAATTTTTAAAAATATTAATTTAAATAATAATTAAAATTATTTAAAGTAAAAATTAAAAAAAAAGACGTAACTTTTTTTAAAAAATCATATTTTCAAAAATAAATATATTTTTTTTATTATTAAATTTCTTGAATCAAAATTAAAGTAAAATAATCGAAAAAGACATGTTCTAAGTTTGAACAATTTATCTTTAACGGTTCTTGACTTATAACAATTTAAATACAAGAAGTGGTGAAAAAATCCATCATGAAGAAAAACGCATTTTCGCAAGAAGTCGTTTCCATGACAACCATTGCTTGAAAGCCAGATTTTGAAAACAAACCAAACGAAAAAATTAGTACAACCTGTTCCAATTAAGATAGAAACATGATTTAAACGTCATTTTAAGTAGAAAAAAAAACAGAGAAAATTTTACAGAGATTTTTGTATCCCGGACCCCCTTAAATGATTTGTTGATCAACATCAATTTGCCTATTCCAGTCAGAGAGCTCTGTGCTTATTACTTTTCTCCCAAAATCTGACCCGCGTAAAAGCCGACTCTCCCTTTTTAAAAGACAATTTTAGGTTAAAATTTTTTGGCTTATACACAAGTATACACGGTAGTTATTATATGGAGCATCGTAAATTATTTCTGCAATTCTTTTTACATTATGGCCTACTAGCAGGAATGACCGAGCTAAGCTCGGTCAAAATTAGCTTTGTGTTTATCTCGATATATTGTTCCCACTAAATCATTCTTGCTGTTTTAGATACAATTAGCTTGACCCTGAGACATAGTGACCCAAAATGACGCACTAATCGAATTTTTTCGAACATGCGACCTAATACAATGCTCTTCTCGAGCCTGAAAACGATGGAATACAAAATTTAGTGAAAATCGTTAGTCATATTCTAGATAAAATAAGCTTGACCCACGTTGATTCAAAATACCACTAACCGAAATTTATCGAACGTGTGAGCTATTTCAATGGTCTTTTTGTTCTGTGAAACGGTATAACAAAAAAAAAAAAAAGTCAAAATTGTTTGAACATTTTTGACATGAATGCCGTTAGATTGACCCCGACCCATTATCACCAAAATGACCCACTAATAGAATTTTCTTGAGCATGCGACCCAGCCCACTGCTTTTATATTGTCCAGAAATGGTGTAGTACAAAGTTTTGTCAAAATCTTTTGAGCCGTTTTTTAGATAAAGTTAGCTTGATCCTGATCCATTAGGACCCAAAATGACACATTGGTTGAATTTTCTTGAACATGAGACCCTGCCCAATGGTCTTATCATGCTCGTAAACGGTATTATACAAAATGTTTTCAAAATGTTTTGAAGCGTTTTTTAAATACAATTAGCTTGACCCTGACCCATTGTGAGCCAAAATGACCCACTAATCAAATTTTCTTGAATATGCGACCTAGCCCAATGGTCTTCTCGAGCCCGAAAATGATAGAATACAAAATTTAGTCAAAATCGTTTAAGCCATTTTTAGATAAAATTAGCTGGACCCTGACCCATTGTGACGCAAAATGACCCACTAATCGAATTTTCTCGAACATGTGACTTAGCCCAATTGTCTTCTCATGCCCAGAAACGGTATAATATAAAATTTGGTCAAAATGTTTTGAGCATGTTTTTAGTTTCAATTAGCTTGACTCTGGCCCATTGTGACCCAAAATAACGCACTAATTGAATTTTCTCGAACATGTGACTTAGCCCAAACGACATCTCATGACCAGAAACGGCCGTATATTAAAAAAAATGTGAAAATGTCTTGAGCCGTTTTTAGATGTAATTAGTTGACCCTGGCTCATAATGACCCACTAATCGAATTTTCTCAAACACGTGACCCATCCCAATGGTCTTTTTGTGCCCGAAAACAATAGCTTACAGAATTTCGCCAAAATAGTAGAGCCGTTATCTAGATAAACTTAGCTGGACCCACGGTGACCCAAAAATGACCCACTAATCGAATTTTCTTGAACACGTTACCCATCCCAATGGTCTTTTCGTGCCCGAAAATTGTTAGATACAAAATTTTCAAAATCGATTGAGCCGTTCTCTAGATATAATTAGCTCGACCCTGACCCATTATGACCCAAAATGACCCACTAATCTAATTTTCTCGAACACGAGACCCATCCGAATGGTCTTTTCGTGCCCGAAAACAGCAGGGTGCAAAATTTCGTCAAAATCGTTAGAGCCGTTATCTAGATAACTTAGATTGACCCACTGTGACCCAAAAATGACCCACTAATAGAATTTTCTCGAACATGTGACTTAGCCCAATGGTCTTCTCGTAATCCAAAACTGTAGAATATAGATTTTAGTGAAAATAGTTAGAGCCGTTTTTTAGATAAAAATAATTGACCCACAGTGACGTAAAAAATGACCCACTAATCGAATTTTCTCGAACACGTGACCCATCCCAATGGTCTTTGCGTGCCCGAAAATGGTTAGATACAAAATTTAGTCAAATCGATTGAGCCGTTCTTTAGATATAATTAGCTTGACCCTGACTCATTATGACCCAAAAAGACCCACTAATCGAATTTTCTTGAACACGAGACTCATCCCAATGGTCTTTTCGTGCAAGAAAACAGTAGGGTGCAAAATTTCGTCAAAATCGATCGAGCCGTTCTCTAGATATAATTAGCTTGACCCCGACCCATTATGACCCAAAATGACCGACTAATCGAATTTTCTGGAACATGAGACCCATCCCAATGGTCTTTTTCGCGCCCGAAAATGGTTAGATACAAAATTTAGTCAAAATCTATTGAGCCGTTCTTTAGAATAATCAGCTTGACCCTGACGCATTATGACCCAAAATGTCCCACTAAACGAATTTTCATGAACACGAGAGCCATCCCAATGGTTTTTTTAGTGCCTGAAAATGGTTAGCTACAAAATTTAGTCAAAATCGATCGAGCCGTTCTCTAGATATAATTAGCTTGACCCCGACCCATTATGACCCAAAATGACCCACTAATCGAATTTTCTGGAACATGAGACCCATCCCAATGGTATTTTCGTGCCCGAAAATGGTTAGATACAAAATTCAGTCAAAATCGATTGAGCCGTTCTCTAAATTAGCTTGACCCTGACACATTATGACCCAAAATGACCCACTAATCGAATTTGCTCGAACACGTGACCCATCCCAATCGTCTTTTCGTTCCCGAAAACAGTAGGGTGCAAAATTTCGTCAAAATCGTTAGAGCCGTTTTTTTAGATAAAAATAGCTAGACCCTCAGTGACCCAAAAATGACCCACAAATCGAAATTTCTCGAACACGTGACCTAGCCCAATAGTCTTCTCGTGCCCGAAAATGGTGGATGAAAAATTTGGTCAAAATCGATTTAGCCGTTCTTTAGATATAATTAGCTTGACCCTGACCCGTTATGACCCATAATCACCCACTAATCGAATTTTCTCGAACACGAGACCCATCTCAATGGTCTTTTCGTGCCCGAAAACGGTAGGGTGCAAAATTTAATCAAAATCGTTAGAGCCGTTCTCAAGATAAAATTTACACACACACAATTTTTGCTCGCATTATAGTATAAGATATAGTGACAGACAGCAGCTTTGAGATTATACTACGAACTAGCAAGGCCTTTTTTTTTTCTTTCTCTATCAAAAAGTCCATTGTATTTTGCTTCATTTGTGTTAATAACACATCGTGCTGCTGTCTCGGATTATTGAATTTGTATTGCTTTTTTAACTTTTGGACCACCCGGTATATATATATACCGGGTGTCCTAGAATAGAATAAATGTTTTTAAAAATTAAAAAAATTGCAAATAGTGACAGCTATTAAAAACATTCTTGCAGTATTGTTGTGTAAGATGACAAGAGCTTTTTACTGCAATTTCCGATTGTAACTGCAAGTCGCAGCAATAGTTGGTGCTGCAAGCAATAGACACTCAATCGAGGCCAAAACCGAAATCACCCATTACTGATGCGAAGGAAGGAGGTTAAATATATGGAGTGGGTACCTAAGAACAAGATTGTATTGGCAAATGAGACCCACTCCATATATTTAACCTCCTTCCTTCGCATTAAGAAGGTGATTTCGATTTTGGCCTCGACTGAGTGTCATTTATCTCGTCTGTTTGGAACTAAAACCAGGAACTGCAGTAAAAAAAATCCTGACATCTTACATCACCCCCGGTAATACCGGGTGTCCTAAAATGGACTGACTGATTTTAAAATTTACTTTGAAAACGGGGACAGATGTTAAAAAAATTCTTGCAGGAGCGTAATGTATGATGCCAGGAGTTTTGTACTGTGATTTCCGTTTTTAGTTTTAAATATGACTGATAGATGACGTTACAAGCAGTAGGCGCTCAATCGAGGTAGAAATAGAAATCACACAGCAATAGGGCGAATAATGGAGGTCAAACGTATGGAGTGGGTCTCATTCGCCTCTCTTTTTTGCTCTTCAGACCCGATTTTGACGTCGGTCGGTATAATTTGGATATCATTGGTGTTGGAATCGGATTCAAAAATAATATGATACAGAATCATACCGACTAAGTTCAGAATCGGGGCACTAAGAACATAATTGTATCAACGAATCCAAACATTTGACCTCCTTCGTTGGCACCATGTCTAAATGATTTCTGTTTGCCTCGATTTGAAGTATACTGCTCGCAGCGCCACCTACCTATGGTAACATGAACTAAAACCGGTAATCAAAGTTAAAAAAAAACTCCTGACATCATACATTACTCTTCTGTAAAAATTTCTTTAACAGCTGTCACCGTTTCCAAGTTATTGAATTTTAAAAACAGTCAGTCCATTTTAGGACATAATATACCCCGGTACATATGTATATATATACATACCGGGTGTCCCAAAAATTTCTGATGGATTTTAAAATTCAATAACTTGCAAACGGTGACAGATATTAAAAAAATTCTTGCAGGAGGATTATGTATGATGTGAGGAGTTTTTTTACTGTGATTCTTGATTTTAGTTCGAATTTCAAACAATAGATGGCACTGAGAGCAATAGGTGCTCAGTCCAGACCCGATTTTTGGTACTTTGGGATCCATTCAATAGAGCTGTGCAAGGTGACGTCACGAACAGGTTTTTGCTGCTGCTGTAGGACAGCTATCGCCACCTTTATCAATGCTTTTTCTATTTGTGTGTCCTACAGCTTTTTTCATTGCTCTCCGGTAAAAGTCACGTGATGTGAACTGCTGTATACATTTTAATCTCCTGTTTTCTCAGGGAAGCAGAGTGAGGCCGAAAAATCGGGCCTGAATTTACCTCCTATTGCTTGCAGTGCCATCTATCGTTGCTATTTGTAACTAAAACTGTGAAACGCAGAATAAAAACTCCTCACATCTTACATAACCCTCCTGCAAAATTTTTTTAATATCTATGACCGTTTGCAAGTTATTGAATTTTAAAATCCATCAATCATTTTTGGGACACCGGGTATATATATATACATAGGTTGATATAGGTTTGAATTGTCTCAACTGATTCTGATTCTTGTTTTTTGTTTCAGATTCAGTCGTTGAAACACCGTCTTGACAGGAGAAACGTGAAAATTTCCAAGGTGGCTGACTCGTGAGTAAGAGACAATATCTGAGCTCGAACTCTACCTTTTAACATTTCATTGCTTTGCTCTTTTAACATGCTTTTATTTTTACATAGATAAAAACATACAAGATAGAGCACTTACCGTCAAACGGGGCTACTTTGGGCCAATTTTTCCTGGTTTCACTCACATTTCCATTATTAAAAAATATTATATATGATTTTTCAAAGTCGAAATGGAGTTGTAAACAATTAACAGGAAACAATGAAGCAAACTGTATGGTTTTAAAGAGGTTTTTTTTATTTTTTTATTTTTTAACTATTTTTAAAGTTTTGGAACAAAGTATAGTATACTGGGGGCTTCTTTGGTCCATTCACTTAGTTTCATATAAAAGGAATACATTTCATATGTAAATGAAAACATTTTTATGGAAACCCCCTTGCAATAGAATTTACTAATAAATTAACACTACAAACTCGATAAACAATTTTTTTTAAATATTTAAACACAATAAACCAATTCTTAATATTAAAGAAACCAGAAACAGTTTTCGTCATGTTATCCTCAGCAACTGGAACAAAAACTATTAATGTAACATTTTGCTACAGTAACATTTGAAAATTTTTTTACTTAAAATATGTTTTAAGAGATTTGGTTGTATAAAAGGCATTTCTAAGTAAGTAATTGGTGCCATTTTCGGACCAAAAAAGGCCTGGCACAAAGTAGTTCCGAAATACTAGTTTTCATGTTAGCTTTATGAAAACGTAAACATTTCCTGTCAAAATAAAAAGTTAAAGGAAAACCTATGATAACACATGAGTTACAGGTTACTAAAGGTAATATTTTGACACTTACCTTATTTGTATTTCTTATCCAGATTGCTTCACTATCGAAAGTTTGGCGAGTTAAAATTTACACACGAAAACGGTTGTTTACAAGCACATCCAGTGTTGCACTAAAAGTTTTTAAATTGCCCCCAAACTATTCAAATACCCTATAGTAGGGTATAAAATATTTTTCAAGGGCAAAAACTTCAAATTATCTTGCATTGTTTGTTCAATACAAAGAATAAAAACTTTTTTTATGGGATGGACCAAAGAAACCCCGCTAGGACCAAAGTAGCCCCGGTTAACGGTATGTCAAAATTTGTAATGGCAACAGTAATAGCGTCTTTAGTGACAAGGGGGAAGAACTAACAAGCCTCCGATTTTTACCTATGTTGATAAAATATGTTTAAGCTTTATGTTTTCATATATATTCTTTCCACGAGACAGAGGCAGACGCTATCGTTTTTACTTAATTTATTTAGCTTATTACTTTTATCATACTTGTATTGTTCACCATCAATTTATAAAATATTGTTAATATAAAAGAAAAACCCTAGAAGAATCTGTTGAAAACGTAAACACGTAACTTTATGAGACTGATTTGTAAAAAATCAAATGCGGGTATTGTGTTAATTTATTCACATCGAATTTTATCACTCTCTCTCTATATTTTTAAACTTTTAGATTTATATAATTCTAAAAATTTGTAAAAAGGAATTTTTCCCCATCTTTATTATTATTTCATATACAGGGTGCAATGTTTTATTTATCGCCGACCTTTAATTTCTCAACCGTTGGCCGTAGACATATAGTTCCAATTAAAAAAACGTTTCAAATGCGGTAAATATTCATGTTGTGGCATTATTTAAAGTAAAAAATCAATTTTATAAAAATTACGAAAACTATTTATACGGTCCCCCAGCCCCTATAGTTATATTTAGTAAAAGTTTACACATATCATAACAGATATAATACAAAAAGTTTGACACCTGAACTACAAAAATTGACACAGTTATTAAAATTTCAAAGTTTGAGATTTTTGCACCTGATTTCGTCTTTCATTGAGGAATCAGTTAAAAGATGAATTAAAGTAATTCGAGACCAAAATCAGGGAGCAATGTCCTTTTTACGGCGAAACCGCCTTTAGCCGGTATCGTCGGGTCGGTACGTTTGAATGTTGTTCGACCCATAAAAGTTAGCTCAAATTTTTGGATGAATTAACCCTGTTTGGTGATTCCCCGATTTGGCGATACCGGTTAAAGGTGGTTTCACCGCAACCTAATTTTGATCTCGAATTACTTTAATTCATCTTTTAACTGATCCCTCAATAAAAGACGAAATCATGGGCAAAAATCTCAAAATTTGAAATTTAATAACTGTGTCAATTTTTATAGTACAGATGTCAAACTTTTTGTGTTATATCTGTTATGATATGTGTAAACTTTTACTAAATATAACTATAAGGACTGGGGGACCGTATAAAAAGTTAGTTTTTGTAATTTTTATAAAATTGATTTTTTTTTTACTTAAAATAATGTCACAACATGGATATTTACCTCATTTGAAAAGTTTTTATAACTGTAACTATATGTCTACGACCTACGGTTGAGAAATTAAAGGTCGGCGATAGACAGCATATTGCACCCTGTATATTGAAAATATTATTGAAATGGTTGTAAATATTATTCAAATGTACGTTGTATACATTTAAAACAACCTTTTTATTTTCTCTGTGATAAAGTGAAAATGCGCAAATTTTAAAAGTTTATTCTAGCGATTGTTTTAATGCTTTAAATTTCCTAAATTAATAGAATATCGGCAATAAAAATTTCCTACCAAATGGGAATATTTATGAAATTTTCTGGGACTTGTAGAATGCAATATTTCGTATATTTTTATATTATATAACATTGTTTTTTGTAGCTTTAAATCCAATGATATCGTATTTACTTGATGTATAACATTCAAGATGTTTTCCGTTGCGGTTATATCGTTCATCCTTCATGAAAGAAAAAAAAAATCTGTGTAAGACTAATAATTATTGAGAGGCTACTTAGCGCAGAATTATATAAATTTAAAAGCAACGTTAAGAATACCAGAATAAGCAAACATTCAGCAGACTAGTTTCGGTAGCGTTTAGCGTACCGTCCTCAGTGCAAAAAATAACGGAAACTGGCTCATTTATATACAGGAGAAGCGGATTCAACTGAAAAGTTCATTAACCAATGGGGAAACAGGAAAATGTGGGTACTAGCCAATGGAAGAATAGTAGGTAATTCCACCAAAAATGTGAAAAAAAAATTTCTGGTGGAATTACCTACTATTTTCCCATTGGCTGGTAGCCACATTTTTCTGTTTCCCCATTGGTTAATGAACTTTTCAGTTTAATCCGCTTCTCCTGTATATAAATGAGCAAGTTTCCGTTATTCTTTGCACTGAGGACGGTACGCTAAACGCTACCGAAACTAGTCTGCTGAATGTTTGCTTATTCTGACGTTTTTAAGGTTGCTTTTAAATTTATATCTGTGTAAGATTGTTTGAAGTTTGAAGTTTTGAAATTCACCCAAGTGGAGATTGCTCTGGGGCCTATAGCTACAATGGCTGTCGCCTCGAATGATCCTTTATTTTATACACAGAAATAATTGCACAAACCAGTCATAACAATTTCGTCAATATACAAGGACGAGATCACCCAAAGAAATTTACAACACCAGACAATTACAACCGGGAACTCCACAAAGAGTGTGCAACGGATCCGGCGAGAGTCGAACCCACAGACCTCCTACTAGTCCAAGAGCCGACAGCACAGAAACCTATGTTATCAAGCATAAGAAAAAAACCTTCATTTTATGGGAGAGTAGAAGTAGGGGAATCTAATGATCCATGTCTGCCGGAAGTGAAGTGGTGCATAAGTCAAAAGTTAATACCACCAGTGGTTGACTCGTAGGTTTATCATTATGTTTGTCCTACAAAGAAAGATATGAAAACATGGAGGGCTGGGAGCAGGAAAACACAATGATTAACCTACGAGTGAACCACTGGTGGTATTAATTTTTGGCTTATGCACCACTTCACTTCAGGCAGACATGGATCATTAGATTCCCCTACTTCTACTCTCCCATAAAATAAAGGTTTATTTCTTGTGCTTGATAACATAGGTTTTTGTGCTGCCGCCTCTTGGACGATACGCTCTCAAGCGATTAGCGGCGTGGTGCCTTCCTTAATCACTCGTCCACGGTGGTCCCGTGTAAAACTGTTGAAAACATATTAGAAGAAGAAGATGAAGATCATAAAAAGGAACACGCTCAATAACAAAATATTCCAAGGATGAGACGTTTCTTCTCCATTGTCACTAAAGGTGTAGCGATCACAATCGCATTACCATTACGCTCTGTGGAAGTGTCCTATCTTGTATGTTTATCTATGTATTTTTATAAACTACGGGGATCTGCCCACTACGAGCTGAAGTCACCAACATCCTTTTGGACACCGCTGGTTCTAAAAACAACTAATTTGATCTGCTTTAAAAAAATATTACGGAAGATTGAATTATGACCATTCCCTCAACCATGCTTTTTTAAAACTATTTTATTTAACTTGGTTTTTGTATGTAAAGATCAAATTTTTTAATTGATTTTTCACCCACTTTCTGATAGACCGGGAGTCTGCAGCATAGACAATCACCTCATCGAGTTCACGGCAGAAATTCCAGAATTAGTTAAAACTCGATTCGCATACTAAAACGCAATCGGTCTGCCAAGTCATATCTTGGTGGAAAACACCTGAAAACCCAATTTTTGCGATTGACTCATACCATTGTGTTTTCCTGCACCCAAAGGTGTGAAAACATGTAGGATTGGGAGCAGGAAAACACAATGGTAAACCTACGAGTCAACTGCTAAAATCGGGTTTTCAAGTAATTTCCACCAAGATATGACTTGGCAGACCGATTGCGTTTTAATATGCGAATCGAGTTTTAGCTAATTCTGGAATTTCAGCCGTGAATTCGATGAGGTGATTGCCTGTTCTGGAGACTCCTGGTCTATGACAAGCTAGAATTATAAAAATTATGTTCTTGAGTCTGTTTCCAATGGCAATACAACAATTTAATATTTTTAGAACTTAATAATAAATTTTTACCTTAATTTTAAGACAGTTCTTCGTTATTTCAGTATTAATTCTGAATTTTTTTTAAATCCTTTTTTTACTACACAGCGGCACATATCCCATCCCTAGTGGTGACTTTTGAAACTAAATTTTTTTCTTATAAAATATTGCCCCGATCTCGTAATTAGATCGGGCTACAGAAAACACTGGAATAATATAAATCGATTAAATAAAGGTTATAATGATAAAATTGTTGTTTCGACCCAAAGTTACAATCTATATTATAAAGGACAAACATATCTGTGCGTAACGCATACGTCATTCTGCGAACGGCAACACTTTCAAATTTGAAATGAATTTTCGTTTTGCAATTTTAACTACTGAAAATTTTTAAACTTCTACACATCGCACATTTTCAGTTTTTATACCGTCGTAAAAGCAAAACAAGTAAGAAAAATCATGCGTTAAGCATAGATTATGAATCACTTTCCAACACTTCCTTAATGCTTTAACAAAATTTCGTTATTTAGGGAAATAAGGTATATAAGTGAACTAAGTAAACATTTTAGAAAACACATAAAACATTTGAAAAACTGATGTCAGCAGTTACCGTCCGTAGCAAATATGTATTTCAATTCTTTTGAACAGCCCTGTATTTGATCTGCAGGTTGATATATATACTATATAATGGAGAAATTTAGTTTAGCAAGAAAACACATAACAGGTTGAAATTTCTCTTTCAGCAATTTATACTAATAGATTTAAACATACTTGTATACTTTTGTAAAACTGTGCAGTTAACCTAATACCTTTATTACACGCCACTATTTAGCTAAAGTTTAATTCAAAGTAAAACACTCTTAAAACTACCGGAATCACATTTCCAGAAATTATCATTTATAGGCGGCCATGTATCCAATTCTTTGCGTGACCCTGTATGTCATTTTATATCTGTTTTACAAACATTTCTTAGTAAACCAAATGCGGTTCAGCGTAAAAATGCCTAACTCATTTAAAAATCACCTTTAAGCAATTTGCAATCATACCCAGTAACCATTACGAATTCTTTTGAGTAGCCCTGTATATCATTACAGCATTTATACACACAATATACAATGCATAAATATAGTGAAACATAAAAGCACATAACATAATTAAAAATGCATTTCCAGCAATCATCGCTACTTTACAGTACTTCGGGTACAATATAGTATCTGATATCTTTTGTGTGTCCCTGTAAATGCTCTGCATTTCGTATTATCCATGAAATAAGTTATAGTAAACCTTAGCGACGTATATCTATTTCATTATACATGTAATAGTTTAACATAATTAAAATACGCCGGAAAAATTTCCCTCCACTTCTATATCATTATGTAAAGGAATTCTTTTGTGCGGCCCTGTAAATGAATAATAACTATTTTTGGGGCCGCATATTGTACAGAAAATGCATATTTTAGTCGACTTGATAAATGCATGTCAATTTATTATGTTTGAAAGCATGTAACATCATTAAAAATCATTTTAAACGTTTTTTTTCCCATAGGCCGTAATGTAACGGAAAACTTTTGACTGTCTCTGTAAATTAACTAAACATGCTACAACCTTCATTTGCAATAGGGTTCGTGCTATGGTAGAGGTCACTAACATCCAAAAATTTCAGAACGATCCGAGTATATTTACGGGAGTTAGAGCGCGTACAGACGGCCAGACAAACCGAAGTCATAAACACTTTTCAACTTTGTTGGAAAGTGTTAAAAATGCACTTTTAAATGCAATTTGTTTGAAAGCTGTATCTCAATTTATTTTTGAGATATTAATTTTTTTTTTTTAGTTTTTAGTACCAATTTTGTAATTGTGGCAACAGAAGTACCCCATTTCTATTAAAAGTAAAGGAAAATAGAAAAAAGTAAATTACTGTATTTTTTTTTTTTTGGTTGCTATTTCCTCATAAAAATTGAAATTAAAATACATGCTATATAAAAAATACCGTATGTTATAAAATCCGGTGAATTTTGGTTTTATTTCGTTTCTATCCATCAATTAAATGGTTCTTTGTTTATAGCAAAAATATTTTACAAATATATAACACTTTCTCTTTACGAAAACGAATTTTAAATAATTGTGTGACTTTCCTTTTCAATTACTTATTTCGTATCAAAAATCTGAAAGAATGCAATTTTATTTATCCGTGTGTAACAATATTTTCCGAATTTGAAAAAGTGATTTCTGATAAAATATGGAGCTATTATAAACAAAAACCTTACGTGAAAATGACGTCATATTTAAAAGAAAACGATCTTTCTTAGATAATACTAAAAATTTTAACACAAATGCGTCTAAAAAACATAAATTACGGAAATTTTTACTCTTCGGTATTGAGATCAGCATCTGAAGTTAAGAGTGCGACTGTTCACATGCAAATGTTGTTGATAATCGTGACTTCAAGTTTTGAGTTAAAATGAATTTAAAATGATCAAATTAAAATACCATTTATTTAAACATGGTGTATACGGATATGAGAAGTACATATGTAAATCATGAGAAGGTGAAAACGATGTCGGGTTTAGATTTTACAGGAAAAAAAATCTGATTGTATCGAGCTAGAATAAATTTTATCGTTTTGATTCGGGAAAACGAACCATAAGAGACTTAATTGACAACTTCATCATAATAAGTGTTTTCTATTATATTTTACTGATTACATATGCGATTAAAGTTTACTTTTAATCATTCAGACAACCAGGAATCGCATCCCATAGGGGGAATTGTATTGTTCTTCCCAGATTTAATTACTATTAATCAATAATCTTCATTTTTTTTTAATATGCTATAGAAAGGTACTATGAAGATATTATTTTCATAATAGTGGCAGGAACAATAAAAATTTCCCTGCAGAATGCGACCCCTGGACAACTAACTTCTATAGAAATAATATTTTGTTAATTTTAGGTTAAAATAATATTTGTTTGAGAGTTAGACTAACCAAATTAAGATGCACTTTCCATTGTAACTAATTTTGTAGGTTTATTATAAATCAATAAAACAGTGCCTTCTTAAACATTTTCCTTCGTCGAAGTTCGACGGGCTCCACCTCGTTTATATAAAGGAAGGAGACACGAATTATCCCTCTGGCTTAGGTGAAACGCTCTGCATGCAAACATCTGTATTTTTTTATATTTTAAAAATTTCCTTAGATTTTATTTCAATTTAAAAAATATTATCATATGTATAGTCATAAAAAAAAGTAAACACCCCCTACTAACTCTATAACTAATTATAATAGAAGAAAGTTACTGGTACCAAATGATTGAAAATAAAGTCTACTTTTAGATGATGTATATAAAATTTATTTAGTGAGCCATATACAAATCAAAACGAACCCATTTTTTTTTCCAATAGCAATATCCAAGTTAGGCCCCATAAATAAATTCCACATCCTTCAATTAGCCTAAATACAAATTTTCATGAAATTCGTACGTTTAGTTTCAGAGACATTAATTATTTTAAAAATGAGCCTATTTTAGGGGCTGTATCCAAATTGAAGTTCGGGGCTCGATTGTTGAAACGCTACAGGATGACTGTGTCACTTCTATTATTGTATTATATCTTGCCAATAGGACCGTTTCACTCGCTTAATATGTTTCGACTATTTTCAGTCCAAAAGTTTCAATAAAATTAATAATATATATATATTTTTTTTCAAATTATGTTTTTCTGCACATCCTAGACAGACCTTTAAACCATCATTTTGACTTTTTTAATCATAATTCGAAAACTACTTGGAAGAAAAATTTGAAATTGAGAATTCGCACAAGGCAGAACATAGCAAATATAAATCAATCAAAACTAGTTGGATGTGCCAATCCCAAAATTTTCTTCTATCTTATACATCTTAATATTTCAAAAACTAGTTACACATGTTAATACTTCAATATTATTAGTTCAATACTATACCAACTTTGATTTTCATCTTAAATTTCTGCTTCAGTCAATTAAACGAACTAAAAACGAGTAAATCTATATCATGATATTTGTTAAAATTAATAGTTTTTCCTTATTCTGTTGTTATCAGATGTTTGCGAATAGCCGGCTTAGCAGGAAGCGAGTTCCCGCCTTTGCACGAGCCGCCGATGGACAATAGAACAACGAAAAATCAAGCAAAGTATACAAAAATCGCTATTACAGAGCCCCTTTACCGTGCAATATTTCCAAATTCAAGAGGACCTGTTCGCCAAAGACAAAAACATGCACAAAAAATTTGGTTCAATTGTATGCATAATTTATACACTTTTCGATTGTACAATAAAAAAAATGACACAAATATCGTTATTACAGCGCTCCCCTTATGGCAGATTTTTTTTTTTTTAATTCAGGGAGGCCTTCTTTGCCATAGCCAGAAACATACACAAAAAATTTGGTTCAATTCTCTGCATAAATTCATACACTTTTCGATAGTACAATAATGAAAATGGCACAAAAATCGCAATTATAGCGTCCCCTTCCGGCGGAATTTTTCCAAATTCACGGAAGACCTTCGTGCCATGACCAAAAACAAACACAAAAAATTTGGCTCAATTCTATGCATAAATTCATACACTTTTCGATGGTACAATATTCAAAATAGCACAAAAATCGCTATTACAGCGCCCCCTACCGGCGAATTTTTTCAAAATTAAGGGAGGAACTTCTTGCGATAGCCAAGAACTTAAAACAAAAATTTGGTTCAATTCTATGCATAACTTCATACACTTTTCGATGGTACAATTTTCAAAATCGCACAAAAATCGCTATTACAGCGCTCCCTAGCAGCGTATTTTTTCCAAATTCAGGGAGGACCTACCTGCCATATCCAAAAACTTAAAATAAAAATTTGGTTCAATTCCATGCATAACTTCATACACTTTTGGATGGTACAATATTCAAAATTGCACAAAAATTTCTGTTACAGCGCCCCATACCGGCGAATTTATTCCAAATTCAGGGAGTACCTACCTGCTATATCCAAAAACTTAAAATAAAAATTTAGTTAAATTCAATGCATAACTTCATACACTTTTGGATGGTACAATATTCAAAATCGCACAAAAATCACTATTACGGCGCCCCCTACCGGCGAATTTTTACCAAATTCAGGGAGGATCTGCTTGCCATAGCCAAAAACTTAAAATAAAAATTTGGTTCAATTCTATGCATAACTTCATACACTTTTTGATGGTACAATGGCGACAGACAGACGGACACACGGACAGACAGACATTTTCTATAAACATGTTTTTTGGGATCTCTGGCCCCTAAAACGTGTAAATCCGTCGAAAACCGGAAGTCGAAAAAAATTTCGATTATAATACTTTCTTCTATTGGAGATAGAAGAAAGTAAAAATTGTAGATTGCAATTCATATTTTTTTTAAATAGTAATTTCATAATTCGTACTATAAAATTTTTAAAATTACAAGATCAATGTATTTATGTTTCGGTTTTTACTTTCTTCTATCTTCAATAGAAGAAAGTATTGTAATCGAAATTGTTTTCGACGGATTTACATGTTTTAGGGGTCAGAAATCCCAAAAAACATGTTTATAGAAAATGTCTGTCTGTCCGTGTGTCCATTTGTCTGTCTGCCCGTGTGTCCGTCTGTCTGTCGCCATTGTACCATCGAAAAGTGTATGAAGTTATGCATAGAATTGGACCAAATTTTTATTTTAAGTTTTTGGCTATGGCAAGCAGATCCTCCCTGAATTTGGAAAAAATTCGCCGGTAGGGGGCGCTATAACAGCGCTTTTTGTGCGATTTTGAATATTGTACCAACCAAAAGTGTATGAAGTTATGGATAGAATTGAACCAAATTTTTATTTTAAGTTTTCGGATATGGCAAGTAGGTCCTCCCTGCATTTGGAAAAAATTCGCCGGTAGAGGGCGCTGTAACAGCAATTTTTGTACGATTTTGAATATTGTACCATCCAAAATTGTATGAAGTTATGCATAGAATTGAACCAAATTTTTATTATAAGTTTTCGGATATGCAAAGTAGATCCTCCCTGAATTTGGAAAAAATTCGCCTGTAGGGGGCGCTGTAATAGTGATTTTTGTGCGATTTTGAATATTGTACCATCCAAACGTGTAGAACGTTATGCATCGCATTGAACCAAATTTTTATCTTAAGTTTTTGGCTATGGCAAGCAGGTCCTTCCTTAATTTGGAAATAATTCGCCGGTAGGGGGCGCTGTAACAGCGATTTTTGTGCGATTTTGAATATTGTACCATCCAAAAGTGTATGAAGTTATGCATAGAATCGAACCAAATTTTTATTTTAAGTTTTTGGATATTGCAAGTAGGTTCTCCCTGCATTTGGAAAAAATTCGCCGGTAGGGGGCGCTGTAACAGCGATTTTTGTGCAATTTTGAATATTGTATCATCCAAAAGTGTATGAAGTTATGCATAGAATTGAGCCAAATTTTTATTTTAAGTTTTCGGATATGGCAAGTAGGTCCTCCCTGAATTTGGAAAAAATTCGCCGTTAGGGTGCCCTGTAACAGCATTTTTTGTGCGATTTTGAGTATTGTACCATCCAAAAGTGTATGAAGTTATGCATCGAATTGAACAAAATTTTTATTTCAAGTTTTCGGATATGGCAAGTAGGTGCTCCCTGCATTTGGAAAAAATTCGCCTGTAGTGGGCGCTGTAACAGCAATTTTAGTGCAATTTTGAATATTGTACCATCCAAAAGTGTATGAAGTTATGCATAGAATTGAACCAAATTTTTAAGTTTTCGGATATGGCAAACACGTCTTCCCTGAATTTGGAAAAAATTCGCCGGAAGGGGTCGCTGTAACAGTGATTTTCATGCGATTTTGAATATTGTACCATCCAAAAGCGTATGAAGTTATGCATCGAATTGAACCAAATTTTTATTTTAAGTTTTCGGATATGGCAATTAGGTTCTCCCTGCATTTGGAAAAATTCGCCGGTAGGGGCACTCTAACAGCATTTTTTGTGCGATTTTGAGTATTGTACCATCCAAAAGTGTATGAAGTTATGCATCGAATTGAACCAAATTTTTATTTTAAGTTTTCGGATATGGCAAGTAGGTCCTCCCTGCATTTGGAAAACTTTCGCCGGTAGGGGGCGCTGTAATAGCAATTTTTGTGCGATTTTGAATATTGTACCATCCAAAAGTGTATGAAGTTATGCATAGAATTGAAACAAATTTTTATTTTAAGTTCTTGGCTATGACAAGCAGGTCCTTCCTTAATTTGGAAAAAAATCGCCTGTAGGGGACGTTATAATAGCAATTTTTGTGCCATTTTGAATATTGTACCATCGAAAAGTGTATGAAGTTATGCATAGAATTGAGCCAAATTTTTTGTGTTTGTTCTTGGTCATGGCACGAAAGTCCTCCCTGAATTTGGAAAACCTCCGCCTGAAGGGAGAGCTATAATTGCGATGCCTGCACCATTTTCATTATTGTACCATCGAAAAGTGTATGAAGTTATGCATACAATTAAACCTAATTTTTTGTGCATGTTTTTGGCTTTGGACAACATGTCCTCCTTGAATTTGGAAATATTGCGCAGTAAAGGGGCCCTGTGATAGCGATTTTTGTATATTTTTCTTGATTTTTCGTAGTTCTATTTTCCATTGGCGGCTCGTGCAAAGGCGGGAACTCGCTTCCTGCTATGCCGGCTATTCGCAAACATCTGATAACAAGAGAATAAGCAAAAACTATTAATTTTAACAAATATCATGATATAGATTAACTCGTTTTTAGTTCGTTTGACTGAAGCTGAAATTTAAGATGAAAATCAAAGTTGGTATAGTATTGAATTAATAATATTCAAATATTAACATGTGTAGCTAGTTTCTTAAATATTAAGATGTATAAGATAGAAGAAAGTTTTGGGATTGGCACATCCAACTAGTTAAGTATTATAATCCCACAAAATATTAACACATTAGGATTACAATTTCAGGAGATATTAATCTACCCTATATATATAAAATCCTAATGAAACGAATTTATGAGACGGTTGAAATGAAACGGCTGATTAACAACTGATTATGTTTCACGGCGATTTCTCCTAAAATATTGAATACTATGCGTTAAAATTAACACCTAAAATTCGTATTGATGCGCAGATCTCAAAACTGGTAATAGAGTTTTAAAATTTGAATTAGTTTTCGAAATATTAATTTTTTTTCTATTTTTAATTACACTTCTGTAGTGACAATCTGTAATGGCAACAAAATTACTGCTTTTTAACACTTTCCAACAGAGTTGAAAATTGTTTATGACTTCGGTTTGTCCGGCCGTCTGTACGCGCTATAACTCTCGTAAATATACTCTGATCGTTCTGAAATTTTTGGATGTTAGTGTCCACTACCATAGTACGATCCCTATTTCAAATGAAGTTTGTAGCATGTTTAGTTCATCTACAGGGACAGTCAAAAGTATTCCGTTACATTACGGCCAATGGGCTAAAATCGTTTAAATATCGTTCATAATTTTTAATGATGTTACACACATCCAAACATAACAAAATTTATATGCATTTATGGAGTGCACTAAAATATGCATTCTGTGTAATATGCGGTGCAAACTCTAGTTATTATTCATTTACAGGGCCACACGAAAGAATTCCATTGCATAATGATATAGGGGGGGGGGGATTATTTGCGACGTATTTTAAATAAGTTAAACTACTTGGTATATAACGAAATTTATATATGTCGCCGGGGTTTACTATAAGTTATTTTATGTATAATACGAAGTACATTTACAGTGGCACACAAAAGATTTCGGATATTATATTGTATCAGAAGTACTGTACATTAGCGGTGATTGCTGGAAATGAATTTTGAGTTATGGTATGCGCTTTTATGTTTCCCTATATTTATGCATACTATATGGTGTGTATAAATGCTATAATTTTTATAAAGGCCAATACAAAAGAATTTGTAAGTGTTACTGGGTATGAGCTCAAATTGCTTAAAGGTGGTTTTTAAATGAGTTATACATTTTTACGCTGAACTGCATTTATTTTATTAAGAAATGTTTGTAGAATACTAATAAAATTATATGCAGGGTCACGCAAAGAACTGGATACATGCTGCCTGTGGATGATAATTTCAGGAAATGTGATTTCAGTAGTTTTAAGAGTGTTTTAGTTTGAATTAAATTTTAGCTAAATAGTGGCGGGATAAAGGTACTAGGTAAACTACAGGGCTTTACAAAAGTAAATAAATATGTTTCCATCTATTAGTATAAATTGTTGAAAGAGAAATTTCAACCTGTTATACGTTTTCTTGCTAAACTAAATTTTCGCATTATATTTTATGTATATCAACATACAAATGAAATACAGGACTGTTCAAAATAATTGGAATACACATTTGGCTAACTATCTATCTATCTATATTATAAAGGACAAACATATCTGTGCATAACGCATACGTCATTTTGCGAATGGCAATACTTTGAAATTTAAAATATAATTTTGGTTTTTTAATTTTCTCTACTGCAAATTTTTAAACTTCTAAACATCGCACATTTTAAATTTTTACACCGTCGTATAAGGAAAAAAATGCTCTTTTAAATGCAATTTGTTTGAAAGCTATATCTCACTTTATTTTTGTGATATTAATTTTTTTGTAGTTTTTAATACCATTTTTTCCAATTGTGGCAATAAAAGTACCCCATTTCTATTGAAAGTCATTGAAAATAAACTGAAAATAGTCGAAAATAGGAGATTACTGTATCTTTTTTAGCCATTTTCTCATAAAACCAGAAAATAACGTTGAAATTAAAATACGGGCTATGTCAAGAATATTGTCTGTTATTCAGCGATAATGATGTCATATGAATACTTTCCTATAGACGAAGTTTAAGATTGGATTGTAAAAGTGGATTGCTTTAGCGGATGCAAATGACATCATTTTATATAACAGCGTGTATTTTAATTCTTAAAACTGAATTATGTTTTGTAGAAGTGCGTTATTTTCACAGTCCAGCCTCTTTCAAATTCTTCACAGGTGAAAATGCTTCATTTTTGAAAATAATGTAATCGAAATCACACACTGATAAAACGCAATGTTTTACAAAAATTTAGAGTGTCTTTATAAAAGAGAGGTGACATGCAAATAATACCGATTTATGTTACAGAAATTGATGATTATCGCCTGGATAGATTTGCTTCGCCGAGTTAGACAAGCAAGCAAATAACTCGAGGTTTAAAATAATATCATGTTACTGAAGTTATTGTCCAAAATTCTCTCGAATAATAAAACTTTAATGCTATTCTTTAGGACATTCTACTATAATTTTATCAAAATAACATAATTTGCTTAATTTATTTTTTCACAATTTGATATAATCTATATATTTAAAACACAAGTGTGTTTTTTAGTCATCTATCCTGATCTTTCTGCTGAACCAATTTTACTAATATATTTTTTCAACTGAAAGCTGTTCATTTGTAGATGTGATCGCACTATCCTTTTTTTTTTTTTTTTTTTTTTTTTTTTATCCCTACTTTTATATTTTAATTTTAAAAGCATTTTATGAAATTTCTCCAAAATGATGAAAATTAGATAGCTTTCATTATTGCAGACAAGAGAGAAAAAAAATGAGGTATTTTTATCTTTATTCATGCCATTTTCTGATAAAAATTCAAAATTGTTTATAAAAATTGTTGTATAGAGTTTAGTGGCGCAAAATCCCATTAGGAGCAGAATATTATATTAGGGAATAATAACGGAAAATGACATACTGCTTTTGAAAACACGCATTTTTCCTCATAAATTTTCTATATTGTTTTTCCTTCAGCATTTGTACTGATACTAAGTTTCAGACACTAGGCGAAATGCTTATTTAAGGGGCTCCGGGACACAAAAATCTACAAATTTTGCAAAATATTTTATTTCGTTAAAAATTTCTGTGTTTTTTCCTGCTTAAAATGACCATTTAAATCATGTTCCTATCTGAATTAGAACAAAAATTATTATTTTGTTTTGGTTTGGTTTGTTTTCAAAATTTAGCTTTCAAGCAATGGCTGTCATGGAAACGACTTCTTGTAAAAATGCGTTTTTCTTCATGATAGGTTTTTTCACCATTTCTCATATTTAAATTCTTATAACTCGAGATCCGTTAAAGATAACGGGTTCAAACTTGGAAGATATATTTTTCAATTGTTTTACTTTAATTTTGATTCAGCATATTTGAAAAAAATATTTACTTTTGAAAATATGATTTTTTTAATAAAAGTTTCAACACTTTTTTTTTCGTTAAATATTTTTAATTTTTTTATAAATTGATATTCTTAAAAATGCTGAAACAAAATTAAAACTTGTATATTTCTGTTTATATAAGTAAAAAAAAATGAAATTCTATAAATAATATTCCAAGTTATAACGATTTTAATTTACTCCACTTTTTTAATAAATTTTAAATTTAAAAAATTTTTCTCAAAAATTATGAGAAGTTTTATTATGTGATTTTGTTTGCAAATGACAAGGTTAACCATCAGAAAAAAATTCTGAATTTTAAATCAATAAATAAAAATTATTTCAAAATGTGTCCCGGACCCCCTTAAGTGAAAATGAAGTCATGTTTAAAAGAAAACGATCATTTTCTTAGATAAAACTAAACATTTTAACACAAATTTGTCTAAAAAACTTAAATTACGGAAATGTTTACTCTCCGGAATTGAGATTAGAATCTCAAGTAAAGAGTGCTTCTTTCACATAAAAGCTGACAATGGTGACTTCAAGTTTTGAGTTATAATGATTTTAAAAAGATGAAACAAAATACAATTTTTTTAAAAATGATGAATATGGATATGAGAAGTGCGTATGCAGATTTTGAGAAGGTAAAAATTGCTGTTTTTCATTCCGGAATACCAAGTATAAGAGCTTCAATTGATAACCACATCGTAATAACTGATCTTTATTATATTTTACTGATTACGTATCTATATTATAAAGGACAAACGCATCTGTGCGTAACGCTGACGTCATTTTGCGAATGGCAACACTTCACGATCAAATTTCTGTCTTGAAATTTTCGCTACTACATTTTTTTTAATCTTCTGACCATTGTACATTTTCAATTTTCGTCGCATAGGGAAAAAATTTACTTTCAAATGCAATTTGTTTAAAAACTGTATCTTAATTGACTGATGTAATATGTTTTTTAAAATAATTTTTAAGCATGATTTTTTTTTATGTTTATCTTATCACGTGGCCGGTTTCAATACATAACAATAATAAACATTTTGCACATAAAGCAAAAACATTGTTCAGCATTTGTTTCTGACTATTTTTGCATAACGAAATTAATACTTCCTTTATAAACAAATAAAAGAATAACATTAAAAAAAACCCAATCTAACATATTTGTGAAAAACAAATTAACAAAATTAATACTTCTTTTATAAAAGAATAATATTTAAAAAAAAACACAAATCTAACATATTTGTAATCGTACAATTTAAATTTTTAGATCATCAAATAGGATTTTTTTTTCAAATGGAATTTGTTTGCAAAGTTCATCTCAGTTTACTGATTGTCTATGGTTTTAAAAACAATTTTAATGCATGAAATATATTTTTTTTTTATCTATATCGTGCGGAGCTCGATTACGAAAGATTAATCCGTTTGCCCTTAAAACAAAATAAAGAGTTCATCATTTTCTTACGGAAAAACTTAAATTAAATTATCCATTAAAAAAAAAAACTTCCCTATGAATAAATAAATAAAATAATGTAAATAAAACACAAATTTAGGAGACATATATACGCTCTGAAATTATCAGAATATAAAAGAACGCCGTAAGTAGCAAAAATCTTCGTCAAATATATCTTAGCATGCGGCTAATAAGAAAATATCGTTTTGACAAATTTCAAAACTTTATTTGATTGTATAATTCGTATTTTTTTATATGAAAAATGCTTTTTTAATGTAAGTGGGCAATCGAAAAAATTTATTGCATATAAAAAAAATATTAGTTTTCAATAAAACAAAAATGTTTTCATCTTTATTCTGTAACCCGGGAAGACCGGGTACGATCCCCTAGTGGACGGTAACTGCAGAAATCAATTTTTTAAATGTTTACTTAGTTATCTTATTTACCTTATTTCCCTAAATAACGAAAATAACGAAGTTTTGATAAAGCTTTCAGGGAGTGTTGGAAAGTGTTTCCTAATCTATGCCGTACGCATGATTTTTCTTTCTTGTGTTTTTTTTAAGGGAGACAACACGAAAAAACTATACGGATTATTCGATTTCTTTTTGTTCGTCAATTTCAAATTGATAACTGAAATTATGGGAACGTCCACAACAGAAAAAAAAATTTTGCTGAAAAATTTTTTTGAACGGAAATATAAGTGTGATACATGAATTTAAAGCTAAAGAGTTGAAGTATAGGAATTTGAAAGTTTTAATTTCATAAGAGCAAGTGTTTACTGAAAATGTGCTGGATACTAACAGTATAAAACTACATTTACATTTGAGTACATTTCCTATTTCTTACTGCATTTAAAATATATACAGTCAATACCGGCTATATGGTCACCAGCTTATAAGGTCACCACGCTTATAAGGTCACTTTTCGTAAGTCCGTACTGACTGGATAGGTATTACGTATTAAAATACACCGCCTATATGATCAGATTCTAATGGCTACTATCTAATATATGGTCACTTTCTGTCACCTTTTTTATTGAAAAAATACTATAGTTTTAATGCTTTTTCGTTCCTCTTTTAAGGGTGTGAAGGTCAGAATAGGCATATCATTCAACTATTTTGAACTGTTGGCGGATTTTTTGTGGTCACGTGGTGATTTTAATCTTTAATAGCTTTATAAGAAAATCTTCCCGTCAAGCTCATCTAATCTTCTAATTGTTTTTCCACTGCTGAATCTCACCATCCTTTTGTGAATAACTGCAAACAGTTAGAAAAATGGGTGTTAATAGCGTTTCCTGGACACGTTTTGAAAGAATTCAAAACAAACGTCTAAACTCAGCCTTAGAGATTGTGATAATATTGAATACCACGTGACTAGACGCGCACATACACCATGGGAGGAATTAAGGCACAGCACACCATTGGCCAAATAAGATCTAATATTACGAGTTGCAGCCAAGGAGGTTCCGAAAGATGGAGCTGTCATAAATGACGTCACTTGATGCCGTTCCGAGGCTAACGAAAAAGGCAGGCTACCGCGGTTGCATTCCAGGTATCATTTTTTACAGACCGCTGAAGTCACGTGATGCTCGAATGTACCAATGCAGGTGTACGAAAAGAGCATCACATTACTTTGGCGGTTTGTAGGAAAAGACGCTTGGGAAGCAGCGCGGTAGCCTGTGTTTTCCGTTAGCCTGGATGCCGTTTCTACGCCCACCCTTCCCCCCATATTTAGCCCAGTCTTGCACTAGAGACTGCTGATTGGACTTCTATCGGTCAAAGTCAAACATGGTGGACGCATGAGAAGAGGGGGAAAAGAACGCGTTTTTCCGCATCAAAGCTTTCCATGGTCGAAGATTAATATGCCTACTCCTGTTGTAGGAGATAAGAGAAACTCTTCCCTGTCGTGTAGAGTTTGCAAGGATCTGAGGATTTCTCCTTCAACCATCGGTTTAGATACCGATTCTTGAAAAGCATGCCATCACCCCTTGTGACCGAATGAGAATTATCCTCCGGGCAGAGAAACGGAAAATTAAGTATTTCTCGGTCTTTGCGTTGTTCATTACTTGTCGCTGGCGTATAAAGTGCTCTTTTTTTTGTTAATTGTCGTTTGTGAATACAACATATCAGCAAAAGGAAAAATAATTGACAATTGTAGAAAAAAGGAATTGATAGATATTTTTGAAAAATCTAATCTTTCGAAAGCAACTTTCACGAAGACTCGTGGAATAGCGAGAACGACACTGGATAACATCTTGGATCCAAATCTTGTTACTCAGAATATGTGATCAATCAAAAGAGACACCGACAACGTGTTTCAACATTTAAGAGTGTTGAGAAAGCCCTTTTTACTTGGATAAAATATGCCAGATCACAGAATGTTCCAATATCATGGATTATTTTAAAAGAAAAGTCTTTGGAAATTGCTGCTGAACTAGGAAAACTGAATTTTACTACCAGCAACGGGTGGTCACTAAAGTTTAACTTATGGCACAATCTTACTTTTAAAAAGATGTGTGGTGAAGCTGCTGATGTTTATGATAGTGTACAAGTAAAAGCATGGAAGGATCGACGTAAAGTGACATTCTCAATAGATACAAACCTTGTGATGTTTTGAACTTTGATAAATGCGGGCTGCCTTTCCTTGTTTTGGCGGATAAAACTGTTACTTTTAATATCGAAAAATGTACTGGTGAGAAGAAAAGCAAAGAAAGATTGAACCTTTTATTAGCAGCGAATGTGGTGTGGATGGCTCAGTGAAATTGACTCCAGTAGTTATTGATCAATTTCTAATGCCTCGTTTTTGAAAAACTGCAAATCTTTGCCTGTATCTTACGATGTGAACCGAATGACCTGAATGACAACAAGTATTTGGGAAAAATAAATTCGATGTTTGTATAAATTTAGACAGACAAAAAAAAAGAAAAGTGGCTATCATCGCGAACAGCTGTATTGGCCATTGCATGATTCCCAATTTAAATTTGATTGAACTCGTCAAACTGAACTAGTATTGCACAACCCTTAGATCAAGGAGTTATTCAAATTTTAAGATAAATATACGAAAACTGCTTATAAAAGACCTCATTGCTGCAACTGCTCAAAAAGAGAAGTTTCACGTGTCTGTGTTAGATGCCATGAGTTACGTAGAAAAGAGTTGGAATATGGTATCAAAGAAAACCATTGAAAAAGGTTTTAGACATGCTTGGCTTCCAGAATGTGAAGAATTATCGTTCGATGACGACGAGAATGATGATAATGATGTACCCCTATTTGAAATTGCACAAAAAATACCGAATTCCAGCTGCACGATACAAGACGAACTGACATATGCAGCTATTGACAATTGGGTCGCTACTAATGGTGAAGCTTCCATACCATAAATCGTTTCGGAAGTTTTGAATGTAAACACTCATGGAAGCAACGATAAAGACAGCTAAACTGAAGCAGAAGCTCTCAAAGTATTAAATATCCTGAGATGTTTTTAACCCATTTCGAAGGTAAAGGGGAACATTTTAACTCCTTGAGGGGCGGTGGGATATATTATATCCCACCTACGATAATGAAGATTTGCAGCAGAAAAATTTTATTAAATTTTACTTTTCTAACTTTGGTGAAAAAAAAAACACTACGATAATAAACAAATAAACAGCCATAAAAGATTATTTTAAATAAAGAAATAATTTTTACTACTATACTATACTCATCAATTCAAAAATTTAAGTCCAAAGAAATTCTCTTTTATACCTCCTATTTTATAATTTGCGTCTTCATGGCTTCTTTGTACATTATTTTACTAATATAACTAACATATTAATAATATTTTATTGTCTAAAGTAAAATTCCTGTTTACACCGCATATTAGGTCACCCCGCTTATAAGGTCATATTTTTCAGGACCGCATGGGTGACCATATATCCGATACTGACTGTATATATATATATTACATTTTTGTGAATTTTAATGAAAGCACATTTTTTTTAAGTAAAATTTTTACATTTGTATTTATTTAATGTAATTTCATACTTCAGCCGCTGTGAAATCCTCAGTCGTGTACTTTGACCTTTTTGCACAACTTTGCGACTATTCGTACACCACCTTCTGAATACTAAGCCTACGCATAGAGTAGAGATTGGGGTGTACCTTGAAAAGTAGCACCAACATGGCCCGCGGTTTCCGGAATTTGGCGCGTTATCGCTTGCTTGCTACTTGGCAATTTCAAAATTGTTGCTGGTCGTGAAAAAAAAAAAAAAAAAAAAAAGTTAAAAAAATACTCAATATTCACATTATGCATGTGAACTGGTGCAAAAATATAAACGAAGTAAAACAAAGCAACATAAAATCTGTTTTAAATTAGTAAAAGAAGCTTCTTACTTTAATTTAACGATACTGTAACTTGGTTGAAACACCACCGAAAGAACTGGCGATAACTCACAATTAAGTAATAAAACTTGGTATCAATCAATATAAAACAAAAGCTCACACTCTCTTCTGCATGTGCCCCTTTGTGGCTGATGTTTACCTGTCGCATTCCTTGTAAGTTCTCCTCTCTGCCCTTACTATTCCTTTGTAACCTTGTTCCCTTACGGGCACGTGTTTACATTGGCTGATGGCGGGCTGTTAAAATTTCGAGTCCGAAACGCGTCCTGTATGCGCTTTTGTTTTATGGGGATTAATATGAAGTTTTATTATCTAATTTATACTGTAACTTGTTTATTTTTCGTTGGCAAACATATGCTAGCCCTTTGCGACAAAAATAACGTGCCTATTGCACTCACGTGACTATTATGTTGGTTCCACTTTCTGGTTACTAAAGCATTCTCCATCCCTATCTCTTCTCTATGGGGCTACGCGCTGACACAAAATTGGCTGTTCGGCTGTCATAGACGGATTTTTTCAGCGTTCATACGGTCACTTAAATTAAAATACCGATAATTTCTAAAAGACTTCTCCGCTTTATTTTTGTAAGATTAAATAAGTAAAAAAAACTTTCAGAAAATACTGGTTTCTAAGTTAAGGAAACCCCACCAATTGCTTAAAAAAATCCGCCTACGACAGCCATCCTTTTTATGTGCGTTCGTAACAATATAAATACGTAGCACTTATAAACGTCGTCAGGTCCATCCGTCTGTCCACATATAACAGCGCAAAAACTACCCAACCGAATGGTTTGAAATGTTATACAGGGTGCAATATGTTATCTATCGCCGACCTTTAATTTCTCAACCGTTGGTCGTAGACATATAGTTCCAATTACAAAAACGTTTCAAATGAGGTAAATATTCATGTTGTGGCATTATTTTAAGTAAAAAATCAATTTTATAAAAATAACGATATCTAACTTTTTATACGGTTTCCCAGTCCCTATAGTTATATTTAGTAAAAGTTTACTCATATCATAACAGATATAACACAAAAAGTTAGACATCTGTACTACAAAAATTGACACAGTTATTAAATTTCAAAGTTTGAAACTTTTGCACTTGATTTTGTCTTTTATTGAGGGATCAATTAAAAGATGAATTAAAGTAATTTGAGATCAAAATCAGGGTGCAATTACGCTGCCATTTATCTAGTCCTTAGTGAGTATGTTTTATTTTCCGGTTGTCGATTCTACCTACTTTAACGCTTGAATGTAGTTCGACACATAAAAGTTAGCTCAAATTTTTAGATGAAATAAGCCTCTTTGGTGATACCCCGATTTGGCGATACCGGCTAAAGGTGGTTTCGCCGTAAAAAGGACATTGCACCCTGACTTTGATCTCGAATTACTTTAATTCATCTTTTAACTGATCCCTCAATGAAAGACAAAAATCATGTGCAAAAATCTCAAACTTTGAAATTTAATAACTGTGTCAATTTTAGCAGTACAGATGTCAAACTTTTTGTGTTATATCTGTTATGATATGTGTAAACTTTTACTAAATATAACTATAGGGACTGGGGGACCGTATAAAAAGTTAGATTTCGTAATTTTTATAAAATTGATTTTTTACTTTAAATAATGCCACAACATGAATATTTAGCTCATTTGAAACGTTTTTGTAATTGGAACTATATGTCTACGGCCAACGGTTGAGAAATTAAAGGTCGGCGATAGATAACATATTGCACCCTGTATATAGAATAATTGCAGAATTTTGTCGTGTCATTTCAAATTTCAGTAATATCGAATCAAAACTTAAAAAGATATTAATAAAAGTTTTCTTCATTCTATTATCTCCTGTCATACATAACTGATTTAATGATATCTTATGATATGTAAAGACTCTAGCTTACCATGGTGATTACGTCCTATTTAAGATGGAGTCCTATGATTTCCTTATTACTGAATTTAATATATAGAATCGTAATAAATTTTGTATTCATGCATTTTTGCATAAGAGTGCAATAGTTATTGCGCCAAGACCTGAATATTTATAAAACTAGTTATAGTACAAACGCACCTCATTTGCCACGTTTGACATACAATTTCCGACATATGTCAGCGCACAGGCCTAGGGGGCGGTGACTGGTACTATTACAATGTCAACACTTATTACGTACTCAGCTTTGCATAGAGAGGGTTCATCAGATTATTTTGGAATATCTATATTATAAAGGACAAACATATCTGTGCGTAACGCATACGTCATTTTGCGAATGGCAACACTTTGAAGTTTGAAATAAAATTTTGGTTTTGCATTTTCTCTACTGCAAATTTTTAAACTTCTATGCATCACACATTTTAACTTTTTACACCGTCATATAAGGAAAAAAATTCTCTTTTAAATACTATTTGTTTGAAAGCTGTATCTCAATTTGTTTTTGAGATATTAATTTTTTTGTAGTTTTTAATACAAATTTTGTAATTGTGGCAACTGAAGTTCTCCATTTATATTGAAAGTAAAGGGAAAATATTCATGGTTTATTATTTTTATTTATTATATCCTTATTGATGCCATTTTCACATTACAAATAAAAGTAACTTTTTTATAATTTTTGAACAGAAAATGATGTCAGACATTAAATAAAACACGCATTCTTCTTACACGCATAAATCAGCTACATTTTTAATATTTTTACATTACGCTGATAAATGAGTTTGAGGCGCTCGGCAAAATGATTCATTGAGTAAAAATGATATATTTAAAACAAAACGATCATTTTTTTTAAATAAAACTATATATTTGACCAATACTATAAATGGCGAATACTATGACAACTAAAGTCAAATTTCTGAATTTTTTTTTCGCGGGTACTAAGATTAGAACTTAAGGTTTGTGCGAATGTTCACATGAAAAGTTGTATAGGACAAAAGTGACTTTAACTTTGGAAATGCATTCACTAATAATCTATTCTTTTGCGCGTTAAAATACTTTCAAATTGTGAATTTGAGTGGTGCGTATGTAAATTACGAGAATGTGAAAATAACGTACAGTTTAGATTTTATGGGGGAAAATTTTATGATGCGACAAAGCGAAATACTTTTTACTGATTTTTCATCCCGTAAAATCAAACATAACAGCTCCATCGATAACTTCATCATAATTACTCATCTTGATTACGTAATCTAATACAGTTTAATTTTTCAATAATTTAAGCAGTTGAAGTTTGTAGAAATAATATTTTGGTAATTTTGGGTTTAAAATATTATTTGTTTTAAGGTTTTAAGAGTTAGACAACCAATGTAAGATGATTTTTTTGCTGTAATTATTTTTGTAGGTTTATTATAATTTCGATCTGACAGTTCCTTTCAAACATTTTAGTACGTCGAATTTCGACGGGTTGCAACTCGTTATTTATAATGGTCATTTTGAATTATATGATAATATATAGATTTTTTGTTTATTTCTAGGTACATAAATTTCTTTGAGCAGTACCAGGAATATGATGCTTTTTTAGTTACACCTGAACCTTCCAATCCCTGGATTTCAGATAGCGTGGACTTCTGGGAATTGGAGAAACAAACGTAATTGCTTTTTGGATTGATTACTTTCTCCATAAGTCATGGCATATTATACACAATATGGCTAGCGATGACCGGTCACTTGCAGTTTAAGACGTTTTGTTAAATATCTAGAAAAATACATGAGGAATTATCCTGAAACTCCAGGTGTGTAAACAGAATAGTATAAGCATATCACAATATTAAAATATTTATTTGCTTAAAAGGCATTATAATAATATAAAGTCTATAATATATAATAACTAATATAATAAAAGGAAAATAGTATAAGGTCATATATTTCCACGAACATTTCCCCCCGAAACCCCGTAAGAGACAGTCAACAAATTGAAAAAAACTAATATCTCTTTGATAACCCTGTAAAAACTAATGTAGCAAAAGCATTCAAACTGTAGAACATGATTAAGAGGCTTATTGTAATAAACTGTGTTCATTTTTATGCGGATAGCATGTATACCAGTAGAGAGATTAAGGTTTTTATAAAAACAGTGCCAAATTGTGCCAAGTTTTTTGCATATAATTTGCAGAGTTCTTAATATAAATAAATAGTATTTTCAGAAACTATAACATACAACATTGTACACAATACTCTGCTATCAGAATTAAGAAATAATAAAAATTGGATGAAAAATGAGCAGATTTACTAAATAATGTTTCACTTCGCATGGGCGAATGCAATCAAAATATAATGTGCATAATGTATTAGCTAAGGGCGTAGAGCAACTTTTGTGAAAGTCTCAAAAACGTAGCTTGAAAATTCTGAAAATGATCGTCGATAGAATAAGCTCGAAATCCGTTGTTCCCAAAAGGAAGCAGAAAGATGAGGAGCTATATCTAAATGTCCGTTGATTAGTGTCAATATAGCGTGCACAATATTGCAACGTATACTATTCTGTTTACACCTGGAGTTTCAGGATAATTCCTCATCCTCATGTATGTTGCTAGATATTTAACAAAACGTCTAAAATCGCAAGTGACCAGTCATCAGACTATTTGGATACAACCTCTCATCTTTTTGCTTCCTTTTGGGAACAACGATTTTTGAGCTTATTCTATCGACGATCATTTTCAGAATTTCCAAGCTATGTTTTTGAGACTTTCACAAAAGTTGCTCTGTACACTTAAATACATTATGCACATTATATTTTGATTACATTCGGACATGCGCAGTGAAGCATTATTTAGTAAATCTGCTCATTTTTCATCCAATTTTTATTATTTCTTAATTCTGATAGCAGAGTATTGTGTACAATGTTATATGTCATAGTTTCTGAAAAGACTATTTATTTATATTAAAAACTCTGCTTATAAGCAAAAACCTGGGCAAAATTTCGGACTGTTTTTATAAAAACCTTAATTTCTCTACTAGTATGCATGCTATCCTCATAAAAATGAACACACTTTATTACAATAAGCCTCTTAATCATGTTCTACAGATTGAACGCTTTTGCTACATTAGTTTTTACAGGGTTACTCAAAAGATATTCGTTCTTTTTCAATTTGTTGCCGGTCCCCTATGGGATTTCGGAAAAAAATCTTCGCGGAAATATATGACCTATACTATTCTGTTTACACCTGGAGTTTCAGGATAATTCCTCATCCTCATGTATGTTGCTAGATATTTAACAAAACGTCTAAAATCGCAAGTGACCAGTCATCATTGGCCATATAGTCTAGAATGTCCCAACTTATATATTAATTATTACCTTATGTTCCAACTTATGTATTAATTATTACCTTATGTCCCAACTTGTGTATTAATTATTACCTTATGTTTAAATCAGGGTTCGGTTTCTTCCGGAAGAAACGGGAAAAAATTGGAAGAAATCAACAAAAAAAGAATCAAAGTATAATTATATAAAATCTTAAGTGAAAAACTTAATTAATATTTCAAATATTTTTTTTTTAAAGATGTTATTTTTTAACAACAAACTTCAAGTTTGGCAGGTAATTTATAGGTTTTTAATTAATTTTTCAACTACTTTTCAGCAGTGAAATTACACTTGAAATTATTGAATATTAAAGTCGTGAATTATCACTTTGCTAACTAAGCGTAAGCCAACTGAGTGAAAAATGTCCAAGCACTGGAGCGCTATTCCAGGGCCCCGGGTTCGATTCCCGGCTTGGACATTTTTCCCTCTGTCGGTTTACGCTTAGTTAGCAAAGTGATAATTCACGACTTTAATATTCCATAATTTCAAGCGTAATTTCACTGATGCTGGGTTTATTTGTATCTCATGTTATGCCGCAAGATTGTGTGCTCATGAAGACCTTTCCATCTAGTAGTTGCGGTAGCAGTCTTACCGACTTATGGGAGTGAGAGATGCCAAGTTGGACATCGTCTTTGTGGCTTAGTGGTAGAGCATTGGAGCGCTATTCCAGGAGCCCGGGTTCGATTCTCGGCTTGGACATTTTTCACTCAGTTGGTTTACGCTTAGTTAGCAAAGTGATAATTCACGTCTTTAATATTTAATTTATAGGTGTTGGTTTTTACAACTTTAGGGGTAGGGGGATGTTTATTCTCAGTTTATGAGAATTCGATTAAAAAAAAATTATCTACCAATTCTTTATTTTTCCGATAAAAATGCTTTATTTTTTACAGACTATCATGCAACACATTAAAAAAAATTGTCTTTGAATCTCATTCCTGTTCTCATTTATACTAGCATGTACCGGATGTCCCAAAAATGACTGATTTATTTTAAAATCCAATAACTTGCAAACGGTGACAGATATTAAAAAAATTCTTGCAGGAGGGTTATGTATGATGTCAGGAGTTTTCTTAATGTGATTCTGGATTTTAGTTCGAATTTAAAACAATAGATGGCGCTGCGAGAAATAGGTTCTAATTCCAGACCCCATTTTTGAAACTTCGGGATCCATTCAAAACATTTCAATCTCCTTTTTTCCGCATGGGAGAAGAGAGAGACTGAAAAATCGAGCCTGGGTTTAGCGCCTATTGCTTGCAGCGCCATCTACTGATGATGTTTGTAACTAAAACTGGAAATTGCAGCACAAAAGCTCCTGACATTTTACATAACCCTCCTGCAAGAATTTTTTTTAATATCTGTCACCGTTTGCAAGTTATTCAATTTTAAAATCCATCACTCATTTTTGGGAGACCCGGTATTTCTAGTATCTTAATGCTGCATTTGAAAGACTAATATTCTAAAACTTTTTGCATAAGTACTATCTCATATTAATATCATCTCTTTCATTTAAATCTTACCTTACGCACCTGCAATGTATTATTCCCTTCTCATATTAGTTTTCTTAATAAAATGGATGTAAATTTTAAGAACCTTTTTAGGTGCGTTCATAATTATATAAATAAGTAGCACCTACAGTCGTCGTTTGGTCCGGCTGTCTGTCGGTCCGCATAAAACAGAGAAAAAACTACCGAACCGAATGGTCTGAAATTTTAGTTATATAATTGCTGCAAAATTTTGTCGAGACATTTCAAATTTTATGGAAATCGGGTGTATAGTTTAATGACAGGGACAATCAAAAGTTTTCCGTTACATTAAGATCAATGGGAAAAAATTATTTCAAGTGCATTTTAATGATGTTACAGCCTTTTGAACGGAATGAAATGGATATGCACTTATGAAGTGCACTAAATATACATTCAGTACACTATGCGGTGCAAAAAATTATTATAAAACTAGTTATAGTACGAACGCACCTCATTTGCCACGTTTGATGAGCAATTTCCAACTTTTTTTTTTAAGTAATCTGTATTTGTGTTGTAAGTTTCATCCTACAATTTGTAGATTCATATACTTACTGACAGTTAAAGAAGTTTAACCAATAATAATAAAAATATGCTGGTTAAATCGAAATAGATAACTTTTAATGGATTCTGCGTATTTTGGATACAATTTCTTTTCTTCAGGTATCCAACGATTGAAAACCTTTAGTCAGGTGTGTGGTCCTACTAAAAAACGGATGTAATTATTAATTTAGCATATAACTAAATTGTTACATTTTTAATTAAATTTTCTTAAGGTTATCTATTTAAAAAAATGTATTAATTGTATTTTACAAAGTTACAACTTATATTCTAAATTCGGTAAAGAAAAACAGTTTCTTCCATTTCTTCCGCTTGGAAGAAACCTATTTCTTTCGGACGGTTTTTTCCACTTTGGAAGAAACTTGCCAACCCTGGTTCCAACTTATGTGTTAATTATTACCTTATGTCCGAACTCATGTATTAATGCAGTCACAAAACTTTTTTTTTTCTTTAGGAAAGACATTCCAGCTCGACGAGTCAGGCGTTGGGCCTTTTCCTTAAAGGAGCTTCTCAAGGATCCCGCAGGAAGAGAACAGTTTTTCAAGTTCCTCGAGAAAGAGTTTAGTGCGGAGAACCTCAAGTAAAAATTTTCTTTAAATAAGAATTTTAGATTTTATTTAAGGCAACTCGGCATAAGCAATTAAGAATTTATTTAAAAGAACTCGGTATCCTTTGAACATTTTTTTTTTTTTTTCTTGAGTACTTTATAATACCTTTTTGAGAACCTTGAGTAAATATTGTCTTTTCTTTTCTTTAATAAGCATTTAAGAGAACTCGCATCCTTAGAACTATTTATTATTATTATTATTATTATTCGAGTGTTTTATAATACTTTTTTGAGAACCCCGAGTAAAGATTGTCTTTTATTCAAAAAACAATTAAGATTTCATTTAAGGGGAGTTGGTATCCTTTTAACTATAATTTTTTCTTGTGTTTGAGTATTTTATAATACCTTTTTGTAAAGCTCAAGTTAATATTGTCCTTTAATTAGTAAGCACTTAAGAGTTTATTTAAGGGAACTCAGTATACTTTGAACAATTTTTTTTTTAATTATTTGAGTACTTTATAAAACCTTTTTGAGAACCTCGAGTAAAGATTCCCTTTTATTAAAAAAGTAATTAAGATTTCATTTAGGGGACTCGGTATCCGTTTAACTGTATTTTTTTGTTATATTTGAGTATTTTATACCTTTTTTATGAGGATCTGTCTTTTATTTAATAAGCATTTAAATGTTTATTTAAGGGGACTCAGTACCCTTTGAACTATTTTTTTAATTATTTGAGTACTTTATAATACCTTTTTGAGAACCTCAAGTAAAGATTGTATTTTACTTAATAAGCATTTAAGAGTTTATTTAAGGAGACTCGGTATCTTTTGAGTAGTTTTTTTTTTTTTTTTTTTTTTGAGTACTTTATACCCTTTTGAGAACTTCGAGTAAAGATTGCCTTAAAGCAATTAAGATTTTATTTAAAGAGATTGGTTATCCTTTGAACTATTTTTGTTTCTTGTATTTGAATATTTTATAACACCTTTTTGGGACATTCAAGTAATGATTGCCTTTTGTTCAAAAAGCATTTAAGATTTTATTTAAGCGGACTCGGCATACTTTGAACTATTTTTTTTTTAGTACTTTATAATATCCTTTTAAGAACTTCAAGTAAAGATTGTCTTTTATTTAATAAGCAATTAAGATTTTATTTAAAGGGAGTGATTATCCCTTGAACTATTTTTTCTTGTATTTTAGTACTTTATAATACCTTTTTGGGAGCCTCACGTAATGCTTGCCTTTTATTAAAAAAGCATTTAAAATTTTATTTAAGGGAAATTATTAAATTGGATTATTAAATTGGATTTTTTTTCTTTTTTTGAGTACTTTATAATATCCTTTTAAGAACTTCGAGTAAAGATGGGCTTTTATTTAATAAGCAATTAAGATTTTATTTAAGGGGAGTGGTTATGGTTATCCTTTGAATTATTCTTCCATTGTATTTGAGTACGTTATAATACCATTTTGAAAGTCTCAAGTAATCATTATCTTTTATTTAATAATAATTTTAAATTTTATTTAAGGGGATTCGGTATCCTTTGAATTATTTTTTTATTTGAGTATTTTATACCCTTCTGAGAACTTCGAGTAAAGATTGTCTTTTATTTAATAAACAAATAAGATTTTATTTAAGGGACTGGTTATCCTTTGAATTATTTTTTTTATTATTATTTGAGTACTTTATAATACCTTTTTGAGAACCTCGAGTAAGGATTGCTGTTTATTCTATAAGCAATTAAGATTTTATTTCAGGGGAATTGGTATCCTTTGAACATTTTTACTTTCATCTATCTTTACAAGAAGAAAGTATTGGATTCGTGAAAATTTTCGACTTCCGGTTTTCGGCGGATTTACACATTTTAGTGGGTCAGAGATCCCGAAAAACATGTTTTTACAAAATGTCTGTCTGTGAGTCTGTGACTCTGTCTGTCTGTCTGTCTGTATGTATGTATGTATGTGACACAAATTTTATAGACGCTCTATCTCAAGAACTAATGCACGGAATTTAATAAGAATTTATATTCAGGTATTCCCTAATATAAATTAGTGCTGATTAGTTTTTGGTGCAAATCGCCCAACAGGTGGCGCTGCTATGCGCATTTCTCGAGATTTCTGAAATAGCTCTATCTCAAAAACTAATGCGCGGATTTTCATCAAACTTAAGATTCCATTTGTCCTTGATATGAATTAATGCTGATCACGTTTTCAACAGGTGGCGCTGCAGTGCTGCATTTTTCACGATTCCTGCAATCTCAGGATTATTGCACGAATTTTCATCTAACGTCAGATTTAGTTAGACGTTGACACAAGTTGTTACTGATTAAGTTTTGGTGTTAATCGTCCAATAGGTCGCGCTGCTACGCTGTATTTTGCTGAATTTACACGATTTCAGCGATAATCATATTTCAAGAACTAATGCACGGAATTTCACATTTTTAGAATTCTCATGAGGGGCATATATTGTCATTTAATTTTGACAGTGACATAGCGAATTTTGAAGAATTAAAATGTATGAGATTTCTTGTATTTCAGTATTTTATCATATCTTTCTGAGAGGCTAAAGAAAAGATTTTTTTTATTTCTTAAGCATTTAAGATTTTATTTAAGAATGTTGTTTGTGGTTATTATATATATGCGATATCGTTTGTGGCCTTTTTTTTTAATAGTTTATAATACTTTTTTGAGAACCTCAAGTAAAGATTGTTTTTTATTTAATCACCATTTAAGATTCTATTTAAGGGAACTTGGTATCTTTTGAGCTATTTTATTTCTTTTTTTATAATACCTTTTTGAGATATTATTCCATGATTTTATTTAAAAAAATTAAATAATATTTTAATAGAATTTTTATGGTAAATAAAAAAAATAATAATTAAAATAAGGAAAATTTTAAAACTATATTTCTCCTACAATTTGGGAAGTTTTTCAAAAAAATTTCATACTTTTCTTACAAGTGTGTCCTATCTATATTATAAAGGACAAACATATCTGTGCGTAACGCATACGTCATTTTGCGAATGGCAACACTTTGATATTTGAAATAAAATTTTAATTTTGCATTTTCTCTACTGCAAATTTTTAAACTTCTATGCATCACACATTTTAACTTTTTACACCGTCGTATAAGGAAAAAAATTCTCTTTTAAATACTATTTGTTTGAAAGCTGTATCTCAATTTGTTTTTGAGATATTAATTTTTTTGTAGTTTTTAATAGAAATTTTGTAATTGTGGCAACTGAAGTACTCCATTTATATTGAAAGTAAAGGGAAAATATTCATGGTTTATTATTTTTATTCATTATATCCTTATTGATGCCATTTTCACATTACAAATAAAAGTAACTTTTTTATAATTTTTGAACAGAAAATGATGTCAGACATTAAATAAAACACGCATTCTTCTTCATAAATCAGCTACATTTTAATATTTTTACATTACGCTGATAAATGAGTTTGTGGCGCTCGGCAAAATTATTCATTGAGTAAAAATGATATATTTAATACAAAACGATAATTTTTTTTGATAAAACTAAATATTTGACCAATACTATAAATGGCGAATACTATGACAACTAAAGTCAAATTTCTGAATTTTTTTTTCGCGGGTACTAAGATTAGAACTTAAGGTTTGTGCGAATGTTCACATGAAAAGTTGTATAGGACAAAAGTGACTTTAACTTTGGAAATGCATTCATTAATAATCTATTCTTTTGCGCGTTAAAATACTTTCAAATTGTGAATTTGAGTGGTGCGTATGTAAATTACGAGAATGTGAAAATAACGTACAGTTTAGATTTTATGGGGGAAAATTTTATGATGTGACAAAGCGAAATACTTTTTACTGATTTTTCATCCCGTATAAACAAACATAAGAGCTCCATCGATAACTTCATCATAGTTACTCATCTTGATTACGTAATCTAATACAGTTTAATTTTTTAATAATTTAAGCAGTTGAAGTTTGTAGAAATAATATTTTGGTAATTTTGGGTTTAAAATATTATTTGTTTTAAGAGTTAGACAACCAATGTAAGATGAATTTTTTGTTGTAATTATTTTTGTAGGTTTATTATAATTTCGATCTGACAGTTCCTTTCAAACATTTTAGTACGTCGAATTTCGACGGGTTGCAACTCGTAACTGTAAAAACCCGATATCCGAAAAGCAAATTATTTTAACAGAAAAAATAAAAATGTCAAAACATATGTAAAAATAGAGCAAAAAGGACTTTTTTGAAAGAATTTTTTTACATAATATGCATAATATATATTTATATTATTAAGGATTAATTACGATTTATAAGGACTTTTTTGAAAGAATTTTTTTATATAAAAATAAACTGTTTAGATTATAAGGAAACTGAAAATTGGAAAACTGATATTTTCCTCCTTTTCCACAAATGTAAGGTAACGAATCACTTTTATTTTTTAAGGAAGCAATGTTGTTATTAAAAATTAAATATTGTTTTCTCTTCGTAAAACTGTTTGATTTTCGTTCTTACGCCAGTCAAAAATAAGGGGAACAAATGTCTCACAAGGAGAGGTCCAATCTTGTTAATCACAGGTTTTGATTATTTCAATATATGTTGTAGGGTAGAGACTCCTTGGTCTCAGGTTCAACGGATTTTATACAACGCTCCTTAGTTCTTGAGAAACCGGAGGGGGGGGGGGGGGGCTAATATCAGTACACAACTTAAATACTTACTTTGTAACAAAAATGATAGGTTGGTCGTAGCTCAGTTAGTACGGCATTTGCTGGCTAATCCGCGGGCCCGAGTTCGATACCCGGAAGCGCTGCATTTGTTTTTCTCATTTTTTGTTTTATAAATATACTTGTAATTATAATTTAATAATCTCAATTAAAAAAATTAATATCGTACATTAATTATAATGTTAACAAATTTAAGTTTATCATTTTTTATTTTGAACTATTATTTCTCAACCTTTAAAGAGATTTAAAAAATAAATTGGATCTATTATTGGATAATAAAAATTCCAAAATCGTTACAATATCAGCTGTGGCGCCATCTAGTTATGGTAAAATAAAACATACTCAAATAAAATAAAAGCAGAAAGAAGATAAAGGGTAAAGCAAAATAATTGAAAGCGCAAGCATATGTATTACAAATTTAAAAATCTTTAATATGCAAAAAATGGGTTGTAATTTAATTCTAATGCTAATTTTTAATATAATTATGTTTGTTACTTTTAAAAACAGAGTAATAGTATCATCGTATTGACTTCCCTTGTTAAAGCAATGCATCATAAATGATGTTTCTTTAAAATCACAAATTGACACGATTGTTCAATATCTGCATCGATAAAGAATATATGAAATACATTTTAAAACTGATTTTAAAAAAATTAACAGTTTTATGATTTTTATACAGCTATTTACTTAAAAGTAAAAAATTAAATAGGTTAAAATTATAATTCATATACAATATTATAAAGTTTAATTGGCAATGAGATTATTAAGTTATAATTACAAGCAATTTTTTAAGAGAAAAAAAAACAAATGTAGCGCGTTCCGGTATCGAACCCGAGGCCACGGCTCAGCCAGCAAACGCCATACCAACTGAGTTGCGACCAACCTATCCTTTCCGTTACAAAGTAAGTAATTAAGTTGTGTAATAATATTAGACCCCCTGGTTTCTCAAGAACTAAGGAGCGTTGTATAAAATGCGTTGAACCTGAGACTAAGGGGTCTCTACCCTACAACATATATTAAAATAATCAAAATCTGTGATTAACAAGGTTGGCCCTCTCCTTGTCAGAGCGCTCGAGGATGTCTTCAAATGTGGGTATTGTAGTTCATGCAGTTCCTCGCAGTTGTTTGCTTAACCTTTAGCAAGCGGTGTCCATAAAAAAGGGCACCTAATTTTAATTCCAAAACTGACAAACAGCACCTTTGAACATTTAATTAAAATTTTCCTTTTATAAAGTACGGGAAAATAAGCAAGCTTTTATTTTCTAATAAATTCGTTTGTAAATTCTGGTGTCAGTCCATCATTTCATCATTTTACAAACAGACTTACTGCGCGCCGGAAAGGGTTAAATAACTTACTACGTTTTATTACATTGACATTGAAATCCACCGTAGTGGAGATTACTTTGAGTCCTATAACAACTATGGCTTTTTGCCTCGAATGTTCTTATTATACAGAAGCCACAACAATTTTTATTTTATTTTTCCATTATATATTTATATAAGTATAAATGGGCACTCACAAATACATTCATGTCCTATCCAAGGATTCGAACCCGGGCCTCTGCCGTGACAGCAGCTGTCGCTACCGACCACGCCACCGGGCATTATTTCATTTCAAGAAGGTAATAAATTCGCGGGACAAATATAAGTATATAAAGAACAAATATATATATATTTAAACTGTTATAAAATTTACTCACCCTAATTCAAAATAAAGATGTAACGTTTAAAAAAAAAAAATCCCTATGTTTTCTACTTATTTTTCGCTTTTATGTTTAAGAAAAGATAATTAAAATAACTAAATAACTAATAATAAACAAAATAACTAAATAAAACTTTTAGAGTACGTTTTAAATTTTATTTTCGATTAAATGAGCTAACAGATTTGGTGCAGATTTAATGTGCTGAAAATATTGCTAAAATACTATATTAGAATGTGAAATCGTCTGTATATATATATATATTTTTATAATCTCTCTTAGATTATAGAAGCTTATTTGTTTTCTTTTTCTTAAAATACTTTTTTTTTTTTTTTTTTTTTTTTTTTTTTTGCATAAACAGATTTTGGGACGCAGTGCAAGAACTTAAACAAGTGCATTCGAGAGACATTCCAACCAAAGTACAAGAAATATGGAAGTAAGTCTTCTTAAAATGTAATACTCTATTTTTAAAATATTTGTGAGATCAAAAAAAATATCGCCTTTAAATAAAGGAATAAGATTTATTTAAGTTCTCTTGATGAAACTTTTCACTTTATAAGTAGTTACGAAAGATGTCTTCAAATTAACTGTCGTAATCAACGAAAGAGACAGGCCGCGATATTTTCACCCCTTTTAGCTCTCACGTGATCTAGATAGGCTGGTTTCGTAGGCAGTAAAATTGACAAAATCGGTGGAATTTCGCGGCCTGTTTTTACCCGACTGCCAAGAAGGATTATGTGTTTCACGCGTATCTGGGTATGTGGATTTATATATACCCTCGAAACATACGAACGGTTGGATGGATTTTAATGAATGAGGTCTCTATCAATTCGTCTTAACCGTCTGATGGTTAAAAGATAGGTTTTGTTTTTATAAACTTAAAATGGCGGCCGTAAAATGCAAAATGGCGGTTGACACACAAAAAAAATTTTTTACACACCCTATTGAGTGGCATATCATTGGAAAGGTCTTTCAAAATGAAGATGATGTTTCATTGACTATTTAACAGTCAGAAGCTCCGTTTAAATATTACACACCCTGGAAGTTGTGTAGGTAGGATCGCTAGCTTTACTGCAACTCGAACCATCATAGACATCTACTATAGGCCTCATCAAAACAGTGTTTATAGATAGGAACTAACGATTAAACACAACTTAATAGTCATCAATACAAGAAAAAAAATAGGTAAGTAATATAAAAAATAGTTTAACATTGATGAGAAATAATTAATTAGTTCACTTTTTACACAGTCGGGTTTTTTGATTTTTTAAATTGAATTTTTACTTGTTATCATTGGCTGCCATCAACTGTGGAGGTAACAAACAAACGGTTACTATCCTGTCACTATAAAGATAGTCCATCAAAAATGACGGCAAATGAGATAAAAAGATATATACAGCACATGCGCAAGAATACGAGTAGTTATTCTCGCTTGTTCCGCAGTGATAGATGAAAATAACACATTTTAAAATATGGAAATATGTTGCCGAATTTTCTTCTTCGCCAATTCCCCTATACTGAAAAAATACCGAGAATTTAATTTATGTATCCGGCTATGTAAAGCATATTAAAATTGGGCAGTTAGGAGCTGACATAGCACAGCGTCTAGTGCACTGAAAAAAATGATGTACTCAAAAATGAGTAAATCGATGTACTCATATCGAATTGAGTATTTTTGGATAAAAAATGAACCTATGTTTTCTCAATTTTGAAACATCACATGTCATCAAACCCAAGGAAAACGATAATTTTGTACCTTGTAATGGTTTATTTCATTTATGGCGGCATCAATGATGTTTATTAATGTAAATATTAAATTATGCACAGCATTTTAAAATAATTTAAAAGTGTTTGGAAATAATGCTCTGGTCATAAAAATATTCGATTTGGCTATCTTGTTAATAATTTTGCTATTTTTCTTAATAAATAATCAATTAAATGTTCCTTGTTAATAACTTTCAATGGGAAATAAATGTCAGTACATTTTTACTTTAATTTTTAGGTTTAGGGGGAACTACATAGCGATTCATGTTTGAACGCGACCATGGAGTCAAAAATGAATACATGCGTTTCTCAATTTTGTGTACATTTGGAACGGAGCTATTTTGAGTAAGTGACATATTTAAAATTGAGTACTTTTTACTCAATTTTGAGTACCCATTTTTTTTCAGTGTGGCAGTTATTTTATTAGTAGCATCGGAATGAAGATGTAAAGACGTACATTTTCGTATATTACACTTTAAATTTTGAGCCATAGATTTAAAAAAAAAAAAATGCTTCAATGCACGGAGTTTAAATTAAATAGTGGTGAACTGGATTATGAAAGATTAATGGGTTTTCAATGGGAATTTCGCCAAATTAGCCAGCTATCGCCAAGTTGGCTTCATATATAGAATCTAATTTTTGTCGCCAATATTTTGTCAAGTTGATCAAAATTTGACGCTATCGAGGCAACCCTGTAATTACTACTTTTCAGCAATTACTCATTGTTGAAGCTGGTACCGATTTCACCATAGGAAGCCGAACCCTGACATGACCGCGATCAATGAGACGGTCCAACCGGAATTGTGAGGGACACACAGAGACTTGGATTTCATATAAATAGATAACAAATAGGGGAATTATGATTAACAGCAGAGAATCGTAAAACTCAAGCACTATATTTGCTATGCTGATATCAGCTGATTGCAACTTCTCTATACCGATAAACACTTTCAACTACATATGAATATATTTTAATATTATAAAGAAATAACGTTTGTGTTTTGTGTATTTTTTAAACGGTAAATTAATTTCGCCTATTGAAATTTTGAAAAAGCTTTAAAGCAAAGAAATATTTTGTCAATAGTACTTAATGGGTTAATTATTCTCAATCTTCATACAAATAATGATTCCTTGCAAAGAATTCCTTGAAATATCAAGTAAAATGCTATTTAACATTCTTTTTTCTTTCCTTTTAAGCGAATACTTAGCACCAGAAGCCAATTGCCCCATCAACATTGATTCCAAAAGTTACGAAACTACGAAGAAAAATATGGAGAAACCAGACAGATGGACGTTTGAAGAAGCAGCTGTAAGTGTTATTTTGATATACAATTTTGTGTTATGAAAAATAATATATATCATTAATTAAAATAAGCAAACACATTCCACATTGGCTGAATAGACTTATGACCAGGGTTGCCAGTTTGAACAAGGGTCACTTGACCTGGAATTAATTTGCCATTCTTGAAAAATAGCCCGGTTGCCCCCGACTTCAGATAGGTCAATAAGGATGTTATGAATTTAAACCAAAGCCTCTATAAAGGAAAAATGCTTGAGCAACTCGTTGAAAAAGACTCTCAATATATATATATATATATATATATATATATGTGTGGAGAATTTCGCAAGCAACACCTGCATCAGACTGAGTGTCCCCGTATTTTCCGCTTCGAGATTAAAAAGGAAACGAGCCTTAACGAAGCTGTGTGAAGTGGAAATGCAGAAGAAGTAAAGAGAACGAAATGAGTTTTTACGACGCAGGGTTTTGTTAAAAAAGAACAGAACATATTTCGGTGAAATAAGATTGAATATTTACACGACATAAGAAAATCTCAGAAATATTCGACGACGTCCTGAATTATAGACTTTAAGCTAATTAAAGAACGAGAAGAATGTTTATATCTGTATTTTTTGTTTGTGTGTTCGTCTCAATAAATGTCAGTGTTCGTCCTAAAAGTGAGTTGTGAGTTATGTATGGAGTCTCACCCCCATAAATTGGTGTCATAAGTGACAGTTAACCCACCAATATGATTAATTAGAGTTATTCATCCTACATATTCAAGCCGGATATTATTCTAACGGTGAGTTCATTATTATTATTTTGATTATGAAGTTAGTTGAGATACCTGAACTGGAAGTTGCATTTAAAAACGAACGAACGCATAAAATTAAACTGCTGCATAAATTCCTATTTGATGCTGACGGTGATCGATCTAATAAGAAAGAGAATACGTGATTTTACTGGTTTCGGCTTTCAAACCGACAGCACCGAATTCAAAAATAAAATAACTAAAGTTCAAACTGATTTTTCATTAAATGATCTGATTACAGTGTGCAATCTACTTTGTATTGATAATGAGGGATCTTTAAACGATCTCGCAACCCGATTAGTTACATACCTTTTAGACTTGACCTTACTACAAAATAATATTATACAAAATGAAAGTGACACTGACTCGGAACCCGAACCGCCTTCAAATAATATGACTTCAAGTAATAACACTGAATTATCAAATTTTGACAAACAACAGCAATTTCCAGTTCAAAGTTTTATGCCATCGTCTATGAATTTCACTGATATTGAAAGTGTAATACCTCCTTTCGATGGTAGTTCTTTTAGTTATATAAACGTATGGTTTAATAATTTTGAGGATGTTACTAATATGTTTAATTTATCTGACTCTCATAAATTCATATTTTGTAAAAGATCATTACGACGAAAAGCCCAGTTATTAGCACAAACAGAATTTCATATCAATTCATATGACAAACTTAAACAACTCTTAATATCAGAATTTAGCACCACTTATAATTCTGCCGAGTAACATGATATATTAAATAAACGAAAATTGCAAGAAAATGAATCAATAGAAGAATATTTTCTTATCATGAAACAAATATGCTCGCGGGGTAAAATCGAGGACTCCGCATTAATGCAATACACCATAAATGGTATACCCGACCCGGTTTTCAGAAAATCAATGTTATATGGATGCCAATCCATTGTAGAATTCAAGCAAAAGCTCAAAATTTATGACAAAATTCGACATGACTTTGAGAACACTAAATTTCGTAAAGTCAAACCTGAAATGCCAGTGAAAGAGAAATCCTTTCGACCAAAATCTGATCTTTTTTGCTTTAATTGTGGTTTGTCGAATCATAAAAGTAGCCAATGCAGACATAAAGATAAAGGCCCTCGTTGTTTTAATTGTTCGAATTTTGGCCATAAATCGGCTCAATGTGATCAACCAAGGAGGCCTAGAGTTAAGTCAGAGCCCTCCAATGTTTCCACTGTCACGTCGAACACTTTCATGACCAAACAAGTCATTATTTCGTCTGTAAATGTTACATCATTGGTAGACACAGGTAGTGAAAGAAGTTTACTAAAGGAAAGTATTTATCGCAAACTCCCTACAATTTCGAACCTTGAACATTCAACTATCACATTAACTGGATTAGGAAATACTATAATCAAACCCCTAGTTTTTTTCTCTACGAACATTATGATAGATGATTTTAATTATACAACTAATGTTTATGTAGTCCCAGATTATTCCATATCTTTTGATCTTATTATTGGTATAGATATCATTCAACAAAGTATTTTAACAATTTCTGGAAATAATATTTCGATGCAAAAAATCGAGAAAAATGACGATACGTCCAATAATTTTTTGATTAATATTGCTCATGTGTTAGACGATCTTAATCTTGATTTATCTCATATTACCGATGAAACAATACGTTCAAAAATTTCAGAACTTATTCAAAATTATTCTCCTAAAAAATAAAGACAACTGATGTTAAATTATCAATTCATCTGGAAAACGAAGAACCTGTTACTTGTCCTCCCAGGCGCTTGGCGCAAATAGAGAAAAACTTCGTCGAAAAACAAATTTCTGAGTGACTCGAAAAAGGAATTATTCGTAAAAGCACTAGTAATTTTTCATCACCTATTGTCCTAGTAAAAAAGAAAGATGGTTCATATAGATTGTGTGTTGACTATAGGAAGTTAAATTCTAAAACACATAAACAACGTTTTCCCCTCCCAGTAATTGATGACATTATTGATCAGTTGCATTCTGCAAAAGTATTTACTACTCTTGATCTTAAAAATGCTTTTTTTCATGTCGAAGTAGAAGAAAATAGTAGAAAATATACTTCTTTCGTAACACATTCTGGTCAGTTTGAATTCTTATATATGAATTATGGCCTTAGCGATGCACCGTTAGTGTTTCAAAGATATATTTATAACGTTTTTCGAGACCTCATTAATGAAAAAGTACTTATTGTCTATATGGATGACTTCATAATACCAGCTGAAAACGAAGTCAAAGGACTCCAGAAATTACAACGCGTCCTTACAACTGCATCCGAATATGGTTTAGAACTGAATCTCAAAAAATGCCACTTTCTACAACGAGAAATTGATTTTTTGGGTTACCACATTAAAAATGGTCAACTGCACCCATCCCCCTTAAAAACTAAAGCTGTCCTTAATTTCCCAGAACCTAAAAGTATAAAAGATGTACATTCATTTGTCGGATTAACTTCATATTTTCGTAAATTCATTCAAGATTACTCTTTAATAGCTAAGCCTTTAACAGATCTTCTTAGAAAGGACACTAAATTTCACTTTGGCGACCAGCAACGAAATGCATTTAATCAGCTGAAACACATCCTTTCTTCAGGTCCTGTTTTAAGCATTTATAACCCTAGTAACGAAACAGAAGTTCACTGTGATGCATCTATTGACGGTTACGGAGCAGTCCTCCTTCAAAAGTCTTCTATTGACAATCAATTTCACCCTGTCTATTTTATGAACAAAAAAACCACAGATGCCGAACGTAAATATTCAAGTTATGAATTAGAAGTTTTAGCTGTCATAGAAGCCCTTAAAAATTTTCGCGTTTACATTCTAGGTATTCCTTTCAAGATAGTCACAGATTGCAACGCATTCGCCCTTACTATGAATAAAAAAGATCTTTGCACCAAGATTGCTCGATGGACTTTAATGTTAGCTGACTATAACTATACAATCGAATACAGACAAGGTACACGCATGCGCCATGTCGACGCTTTAAGTAGAAATCCAATATGTATGGTCATTCAAGATAGTTTTACTACCAAAATCATACAATCACAGAACACTGACGAACATATACAGGCCATCAAAGAAATTTTGAAAACAAAGCCATATGACAACTATTTCCTTAAAAATAACGTTCTCTATAAAAATCATAAAGGTATCGATCTGATAGTTGTGCCGGATGAAATGCAGCTAAATGTCATTAAACACGTTCATGACAAAGGACATTTTGGCCGTAAACGCTGTGAAGAACTCCTTAATGAAGAATTTTTCATCCCTAATATGTCAAATAAAATTGATAAAATTATAGCAAATTGTGTAACATGCCTTTGGTATAATCGCAAACGTGGCAAACAAGAAGGTGAATTACATCCCTTACCTAAAGAAGAGACTCCTCTCCAAACCTACCACATTGATCATTTAGGCCCTCTTGAAACAACCAACAAAAATTATAAACATATTTTGTCTTTAATAGACGCATTTACTAAATTCGTCTGGTTGTATCCATGTAAAAGTACTTCTGCTACCGAAGTTATATCAAAACTACGACAACAAAGTCATACTTTTGGCAATCCTTCCATTATCATTAGCGATAAAGGTCCTGCATTTACAAGCAAAGAATTTGCTGATTATTGTCAAGATGAAAATATAAAGCACGAGACAGTTACAACTGGCCTTCCTCGTGCCAATGGTCAAGTAGAGCGACTTAATTCCACCATAATTTCTGTAATCTCTAAAATGTCCAAAGACGAACCGACCAAATGGTTTAAACATGTTCCTAAAGTTCAACAAGTCATTAATTCAACTTACCAAAGAAGCATTAAGAGAACACCGTTTGAAATATTATTTGGTACAAAAATGAAACAGAAAGAAGATGTACAAATTATTGACCTCTTAAACAGTGCAGTCGAAGAACAATTTGTGAAAGACAGAGAAGAGCTCCGTAAAGAAGCCAAGAAGAATATTCTGGAAATTCAACAAGAAAACCGCAAGCACTATAATTTACGACGTAAGAAACCCCGTAAGTACAAGCTTGGTGACCTTGTAGCAATTAAGAGAACCCAGCAAGGACCAGGTTTAAAGTTGAAATCTAAATTCTTAGGTCCGTATAAAGTAATCAAAGTGAAGTCTAATGACACCTACGACTTAACAAAAATCTCATCAACTAAAGGACCGATACATACTAGCTCCTGTGCTCAATACATGAAACCTTGGCCTGACGAAAACTGAAACTTAAAAAAAAAAAAAAAAAAAAAAAAAAAAAAAAAAAAAAGAAAATTTTTTTTTTTAAATCTTTTCTTTCTGTGTCCTATAAACATTTTACAAGTCACTGCTTTCAAAGAAATCTCTATACGATGTTACGCTACTTCAACTATGATGTGCAGATTAATTTTTTTTTTCTTTTCCCCTAAGAACAGTTACTGGTTTTTGTTTTTTGTTTTTCAGATTCTATTTTACCACATGTCGCTGCGGCAGCTCCAGATGTCAGGACGGCCGCTTGTGGAGAATTTCGCAAGCAACACCTGCATCAGACTGAGTGCCCCCGTATTTTCCGCTTCGAGATTAAAAAGGAAACGAGCCTTAACGAAGCTGTGTGAAGTGAAAATGCAGAAGAAGTAAAGAGAACGAAATGAGTTTTTACGACGCAGGGTTTTGTTAAAAAAGAACAGAACATATTTCGGTGAAATAAGATTGAATATTTACACGACGTAAGAAAATCTCAGAAATATTCGACGACGTCCTGAATTATAGACTTTAAGCTAATTAAAGAACGAGAAGAATGTTTATATCTGTATTTTTTGTTTGTGTGTTCGTCTCAATAAATGTCAGTGTTCGTCCTAAAAGTGAGTTGTGAGTTATGTATGGAGTCTCACCCCCATATATATATATATATACTAGGGGGCTCTGCACCCTACGAGCTACGCTTGCCAACCCCCGTCCAGGCACACCAAAATCCAAAAAGCACGCTAATTTGATCGGCTTTAAAAATATAGAATTAAAATTTAAAAAAAAAAAAAAACAGTAGCGATCTCTCTGTAAACGGGTTTCCATTCGTTTTCCTTGGATTGGGGATTTTTAAGACCAAATCTGCTGCTGTTAAGAGATACAATGGCTGTTTTCGTATTTAATTAAAAAAAATTAGGTAAACATTTGAAAATAAGCTAATATAAAATGAATTAAGTAAACAGTGTCATTGTCTCCCGGTATTTTTTAACAGTGCTATAAGATAGTTCTTTTAAATAATTCATTTTAAATGTATCGTTTCAAATCTGACGTAATTTACACCAAAGTTTTATTTCTCTTATTAATATTCACGTGAAAATACTTTTGTTGTTAGAAGGAAATATTATTTGCGCTGTCTTCGAATTCACGATAATAGTCGAAAAGATTACCTCAAAATATCTCGCGCAAATATATTTTTCAATTTAAATTGTTTTGCTATATTTTTGCCATTTTAAATATGACGTAATTTCCTCAAATTACAAGTTTTAACGCATAATAATGATTTTTTTAATTTTAAGATTTTGTTTCTCTTTTAAAATTCAAGTGTAAATATGGTTCGGCACAGATGTCATATACATATTGCCGCAATTTTTTCCTGACGCCGATTTCATGTACGCAACGGGTACTTAACTGGTACTAAAGTGTCATTATTTTGCTTGATATGGTAACCTGGATGTTGTTGTTTATGCTATTGATGTTTTCGCCAAATTGGCGTTGGAAAAAAATTGCGCCAGTTGACACCTATGACACCTATGTCACCTATGACTGGCGTATATGACATCTGTGCCTATGGTTCTTATGACGTAATTTTCCTGCTTTTAACATGTAATCATTTAATTCTAATTTTAAAGTTTTTTTTTCTGTTTGTAATAGTCACGTGTAAATAAATTTTTAATTTGAAGTAAACATTATTATTTGCGCTATTTATACAACTGGCAACAGTTTAAATTAATAACATTTTCTAAAATTTGTAAAAAATATCTCTCGAAATGCTGAAAATTTGAATTTAAAATTGAAATAAAACCTCAAAAATGAGTCAAATAAGAAAAATAAATGCAATCCTCACACCGGGAACTTATAACGTATAAAATGATCTAAAAATGATTAAATTCTCAAGTATAGTTTTTGCTCCAATAAAACTTTTTTAATGGAACGATTTTGTCCAACTTTAGCATTAAATATCTTTTAAAATAATTCTTCGATTTGAAAACTGTCTGCATCAGCGTGTTTATCAAACATTTCTCTATAATACCACCGATTTTCATATTTTTGTATGCAACAGTTTTTTGAATATTAACGATGAAAGGCCACGCTTAAGCATTCAAATTGGATGCCGATCTACCCGGAATATCTACGCCTTTCCAAATCAAAACTTTTTTTTATATATAGAAGGATAGCATTAGTTAGATAGTATCATGATCACCTCGTGCTCATAAAAGGAAAAAAATCACTAGATGCAGCAACCTCGTTGAATTGAAATAACAGAAATATACGAAATTCGGTGATTCCGAGATCACTATTTATTACGCATGTATGTGCGCTTCGCACCCATGCAAACAAACAAAAAATCACTGGGTGCAGCAACCTCGGAACGGGAATCCCAAAAGTACATAACATTTGGCAATGTGCGCGATCCCTAACATGCATGCATGTGTGCTTCGTGCCCATGAAAAAGACAAACGAAAAAAATCACTGGATACAGCAACCTTGTTGTATTGGAATCTCAAAAAGTGCATGAAATTCGGAAATGCCGCGGTCACTAAAATGCCTGCACATGCGGTTCGCGCCCACAAAAACGAAAAAAGAAACATCATTGGATCCAGCAACCTCGTTGCGTAGGAATAACACAAATGTGTGAAATTTGGTAATCCCGCGATCACCAAACGCTTGTTGTTGCGCTTCGCGACAATGAAGAAGAAATGACATGGAAAAGGACAACAGCAAAAAAAAATCAAGGATGCAGCAACCTCGTGTTAGGGGATCTCAAAAGTACATGAAATTCGGTAATGCCGTGATTTCTAAAAGGCATTTATGCGCGCTTCGCGTCCATGAAAACCAAAAAAAGAACCCCACTGATTGCAAGAACCTCGTTGTATAGGAATCTCAAAAATTTAAATGAAAATCGATATAGCAGCGATCACTATAACATTACCTATTATTACTGTTAAATTTCTAGCAATTAAAAGAGCTCAGCGCGCGCGCATCATATTTTTTACGACCTAAGTGTTTTGTTTAGTTACTATGTTACAAATGCAAGATATTTCATGTTATTTATAAAATAGATAAGTTATACAGACCATTATGCATATCAGTAGAGAAAATTAAACTAGCAATATTTAGAAGCAGAAAAACATGTCCAGAAATATGCGTTTAAAGAAGGTAAGTACTACTTATTTAATGACGGAACAATAAGTTTATTATAAATAATTTTGGACCATTACACTATAAATAATCAATTAAATTCCGTAAATTGACTCACGTAAGAATTTAATTACAGAAACATTAGAAATTTTTACGAAGAAAAGATGAAGTCTATAATGGTAATGTGTGATACAATATTCCGAAACTTTGATTAAATATCCTGAGAAACATTTAATTTTGAGTTAGGTAATTCATGCCTATTTTCAAACATAGATGGAGACAAGGTCTTTTGTAAGACTTGTATTATCATCATATCTCAAGAGATGGCATCAATGAAATCTGTAATCCCCCCCCCCTTCTTCGGGCTCATTATTTGGGAGGTTTTTCTTATGTGTACGATTTTCTGTAGGGCGAGATTTTGACATTGTGATCCAGCTGCTCATTTACATTCCTGATGATGGCCACGGATGTGTGCCGGAACTGTAGAAGATTTTAATGTTTTTATATCTACACTATATGACCCATAAATAATACGAATATAGCAAATTATTTGTGGTTTTATTCACAACTCATTAATTTAATTATCAATAAGATTATTTCATTAAAAAATATAGAAAGCATGATTTAACGCAATGAAACGACGGTAAGAAATTTTATACATCTTCATAAAATACCTATTTAAAAAATTATTCCAGTTCCAAATGCTTATTTTTTGTAAGAATATTTTATGCCAGAAAAAAACATCACGATGCATATTTTTTTCGTTTTTAAGCTCTTGGCATTTTATCTTATGCCATTTTGTAGTTTTATCTTTATCGATACAAGTCTCAAGAAGAGCATTGGGCTAGGTCGCATGTTCAAGAACATTCCATTAGTGGGTCATTTTGGGTCACAATGGGTCAGGTTCAAGCTAATTGTATCTAAAAAACGTCTCAAACGATTTTGAGAAAATTTTGTATTATGCCGTTTCCGGATACCCATTGAGCTAGATCCCATGTTTGAGAAATTTCGATTAGTGGGTCCTTTTTGGGTCACTATGGGTCAAGTTCATTTTATCTAGAAAACGGCTCTAACGATTTTGATTAAAGTTTGTATTCTATCGTTTTCGGGCTCGAGAAAATCACGCAGGTGTGTCACATGTTCGAGAAATTTAGATTAGTGGGTCATTTTGGAATCACTGCGGGTCAAGGTAATTTTATCTCTAAAACGGCTTAAATGATTTTGACTCAATTTTGTTTCCTACCGTTTTTTATTACCAGATCATTGAGCTGAGTCACATGTTCGAATAGATTTGATTAGTGCATCATTTTGGGCCACTACGAGGCTAACGAAAAAGACGAAAAATCGACTTTCAAGATTACGAATGCCAAAACACATACTCGGCGCCAAATGCAAGAATGTCGCCAAATTTGGCTATTTTTGTCGAAAAAATAAGCAGTCAGAATGTGAAAGAATTTTTTAGAAATTCTTAATAGGACTCGAGATACATAGTTAAACCAATCAGAGTTGAGCTAAAAATGTAATTTGGATTGATGCCTTTTCGTTGTAAATGTGCAAATAGTGTAAAATTTAAAAGCATGTACTACATACTTTTCATACTGAATGTTTTTGTAAGTAATACTGTTATAATATAACATGCTTTATAGCAATAATACAAAGATAATGATACAGTGAGAATATTCTATCGAGTTGAACACAAAGCTAATTTTGACCGAGCTATGGTCGGTCATCCCCGCTTGTACTTATTAAAGGTTAAAGTAGTGGTATTTTTTATCATTTTATATATATTATATATTATTCTATGATATATGCAATCTAAAAGTAAATTTTATTATTCCAGTAATTGCAGTATACGTTGTTCCCCATTAACTGCTTTGCCAGGCAGGTCCTGACTATCGCACGGGCACGGAACTTCTGAGGGGCACAAAATTTTTCATAATTTCATCTAAATTTCCATTAAAAAAATCGCAATTGTGAAAAAGTGTGATATTTGAGATATTAATACGATGAAATGACAAAAATATATCTCAAATATAGTTAAGAGCAGATTTCAGTCAATAACAGAAAAAATATTTTATTTTTATTCCTGGAACCGTTTTTCGATTTTCTGGAAAACTTTAATTTTTTTTACTTGACACTTTTCAAATAAGTGTGTAATATGTAAAAAGAAAGAAAAAGAAATTAGTATCAGTAAATCAACCAATCTAACAGGGCGCAAAAACTTGAAAGTTGGGCCCTGTTGCAGGCCACGTACGACGTTGTGCCGGCTCTGCCTATACCACAGCAAACAGCCACCATTTTTATGTCAGAAAGCAGACCTAGTATTCAGGGGGTGGTGTGAGACAGTTTCAGTGACGTATTTGAAAAAAGTTTAAGAAATACAGTAGAACCTCGATTATCCGAAGTAATTGGGGCCGACCCTCTTTCGGAAAATCGAAATATTCGGATAATCGAGACTGCTTCAATTTTAAGATTAAGGAGAAATATATGCAATATTTCTTATTATGGTAACATGTGCTTAATAAAAATAAAGCAATAGCAAAATAGAAACAAGAATAAATTATCTGAATTTTAATTTTGAAATTATGTACCTTTTTCATATAGTAAAGCGAGGAGAGTCTGCGCACATTTCAAAAGAACAATAATAAAAAATCTAAATATTAATATTTTGCTAAACTATACATGAATAATTTTGACGTCATTTGTTTTTTATGAATTTCCATTGTTATTTTGTTGTTATACTGTAATTTAATAGAACAGCAGTAATAAAAACAAGAAAACTATTTAGCGCAATCTCTCCTTACAGGGTAGGAGAGAACGCGCACATGGGTAGGAGAGATTGCGCACATAGGTAGAAGAGATTGTTATTAATAATAACTACAATTAAATTGTTAACAATAATAATTACACTTAATCGACATTGTTGAAAGGTTTTTGTGAGTAAATATTATTGTATTAGGAGTGAATATTTCAACCAAATGTTTAAATAATAAATAAAAGAAATAATTTTAACAACAGTTAAAAATTTTAATTTAAGAAGATTAAAATATCAGAAAAAGAAAGCCCTACTAAGATTACAAAATAACATTAATTTAGTTGATAACATATTTAACTTGAAAATTACTTCATTTCCACTTCCACAGTTTCATTGTATTTTGTTTGCTAACCGAAATTGTCGTCGTCCACAATCGATGCACTTATTGTTGTAAATCGTACATCTTTCCTGCAATCACCTGCAACAAGCAATTCATTGAATCTAGTCAGTTGTCGAATTTGTCTCCTGGTACAGTTCCAGACATTCAGTGCACTCATCCTCATTGACCTTCGGTTTCTTTCCTTTGAGTTTTTTTATCCCACTTTTTGTGGTAGCACCTTATCTTCAGCTTTTTTTTTTTTTTTTAACTGTAGCGGCATCCTTCTTAAGTCTTTTTTCATGTATATTTTGTGTATTAGTAACATTAGTTGCACTCTGTTTCCTTTTGATTTCGATGGCATTACACTACTTGGAATGGGTGAAAGCTTTTCCAAAACATTGTATTAGAAAATTTATTTTAGTTAACAAAATTAATTTATTAGCAAATTAATTGCTCATAAATTAAAAAATATATAAATATTTAATTAAATTATTAACAAATATATCATTAATTTATTAACAAAAATAATTACATAAAATTTATTTAATAACAACTGTATTATTAATTTAATAATAAAATTTTTATCTGCAAAAATATTTTTTTTTTTTTTTTTTTTGCAAATTAATTTGTTGCCAAATTTAGTTTTGATAATTATGTGTTTTCCCGAAATTATTTCAAAATTGATTCATTCATATGTTTTAAACGTAATTTGCAATTCATACAAATTTATCAATAAGCTGTGTAATCTCTCCCAGCACTTAAGCTAATGGGGAAATGCGCCATCTCTCCTAAGTAGCAGATGCGCAAACTCTCCTATTTTGGTAGCAGAGATTGCGCGGCCTTTTATTTAAATATGGCCGCTTCTAAAATGAATTTTTGGTGTTCACATACTTAGCCCAGGTTAGTAGTTTATAAGAAATCGTTTAAGTTCAAAATATTTTGTATTACTGACGTTCTATAAAAATTCTGATGAACAGTTATGAAAATTCAAGCACTTACTTTGAAAAAACAAAACAAAATAGCACTACTTTATCCAAAACGCTTGGAACAATCAATATGCACATTCATGTAGACGCTGTACTAATTCTGCTGTACAACTACCTGGAATCGCTGGGCGCGCACTCTACTCCTTCCCGTCGAATCTCTTTGTGCGCAATCTCTCCTACCGCGCGAACTCTCCTCGCTTTACTATATATCACAAGGGTTTGAAAAAATGTTTTGCCTGTCGCAGTTTCGATTGCCTTTGCTTTGAAGCTCTATCAAGGAGTATTTTAATATTATTAATTCACCAGTATCACAGTTTTTCTTCCGCTCCAGCCATGTCAAACCTTTTTCAAAACATTCAAAAGCTTCAGAAATGCTAATCTGTTCGTTTTCTTCGTTCCACTCCGCAGATTACTGGAGCTCAAGTTAAATTCTAAGGAAATCTAAAAAAAAAGAGGATTGAAAATAGAATGTTTGAAAAGGACCGCTTGCACACATGATAGAAAAAAAAAATAAAAAATAAAATAAAATAATTGTAATTTAATAGATTACAACGACCATTTGGAATTTTTTTAATAATCGAATAAATAAAAATCGAAAGCAGTTCCACCTAATCATCCACAGATCGCGACAAATCACCTTCGAAATAAAATTTAACCGAAAAATCTAAATTTCGTCCACCAAATTCCGTCGCATCCTCTTCAACAACAGATCGCAAAGATCAAACTTCAGACGACCAAAACCTTCATCGATAAACTCTCCAAGTCCCGTTTCGAGAAGAAAAACAGTTTACAAATCGAAAGCAGTTCCACCGAATCATCCACAGATTGCGACAAATTACCTACGTTGAGCTCAATTTTTCCCGGTTAGAATCGACCGATTGTAAATCGCTGTGGCTAGTGGATTAGAGCCCCTCGAGACATGGCCTTTTACTATCAATCGATTAACATTAGATTGTTTCCTTTTTCGCGTTCGTCTTTCATTCTGTAATCGATTTTCATGGGTTACATAATCAGTTGAAGACCTCGATTTTCATGGCTATACATAATGAGTTGAAGATCTCAATTTTTGCTTTGCAAGACGATTTTCATTTCGGCGTCGCTCTTTTCCTTTGGATTTTTCCATATCTGATAATTTGCGCCTACCCATTTTCTAACTTTATCAATTTTTAACGATTTTATGCCTTTCGATTACCTATTCAAATAAAAATTCTTCTAAAAGTAAAGAACATCGTTGAATTTCGTTAAAAAAATAAAATGCGAGCATCATTTGGCTCCATCCTCTACCGAAAACAACAACTATTTCCAAATGGTTAAAAAGGATTTCGGTCAAAAGAGTTTCGGATAAAAGAGGTTCTACTGCACCACTTTAATCGCAACATTGTGCCCGCGCATATGATGGAAGGTTAATCACTTTGGCTGTTGCTAAGTTAGACCTTGTGTTGGTGATAGTTTTTACTTGAACTTTGTGCTGATGTAACTGAAGTATCTCTTTTTCTCTTCTCTCGTATGAAAATTAATTTTTACACTTTTTTATTTAACTCAATTTCAACTTGTTTTTTTCAATTCCTACTATTAGTTCACACTCTCCCTATATTTATTTATATATAGTGTTCAAATTTTCAATCGTTAATAAAATACTTATTATTGATCCTATCAAGTTGAAATAATTTTTTAAAACTTGTACTGAATGACAATTGATGTTAATAGAGATTTTTCAAATATTAATTCATTAATTAAATTTTATTTAATTAATTTTAGTTTTATATGGGAGACAAAATGGCGGCCATTGGTTATTGAACAACATTTAATGCATCTTCATATCTATAAGGGGGTTACCATAGCGGGGGATCCTGTTCTGGCGCCAAATACCGCCAAGTTTGTCGCCAAATTAAGCGACCAAAATGAGTCGCCAAAAGGGACGCCAACTTGGCGATATCTCTAATATTTCGCCAAATTCCCATAGACTTCCATTGTAAACCTACTTACTTATAGAAAATCAACAAATTGAGATATTTTAATGCAACAAAAACTAATATTAGCTTAAGGGATTTTGCTAATTCTAATTGATGATTTAATTCAAACTTTTTTAACTCTACTTCTAGATCCAACTTATCCTTTAATTCTAGCTTTTTTAATTCTTGATCCGATTTCTCCTTTTCTAACTTCTTAGCTCCGTTTTCTTTTGCCTTTCTCTCAGCAACAACGTTGGATAAAATTTCTTGTACAAAATCAGGATCTTGTTTGTATTCTTTACTATTCAAAATAATTTCCTTTAATGTTCCGATCGTATAATCTTGCGGAATTATTTCCCCAAGCGGACGCCAATTATGAACTTATGAACTTAAAATGAACATAAAGAAGTCAATTAACCTCTCAAACACAAATGATTTATTTACCGGTAAAGCTTTTTACCTTCTTCGATAAAAATATTCAAAACATACAATTTCTAATTCACGTTACATGATATATATAAGTTATCACGAGAATAAAAGATGAGAGGATAATAAAAAATAAATAAACATGGACAATAGGTTTAACAACAGTCCCTGCTCCAACATAGGCTATATTTTATGTTGCTGTCACTACCATCTGGGGGCTGCAAGAGCAGACCATGTTCTAATTTGCGTTTTTTGCACAACTGAGGAGTCTAACATTTTGAAATTTGGCATGGAAACTACTTACAAGATGCAAATGTTTTCTACTATGTATTATTCTGTGATAGTGACGTCATATGTATACTTTTCTATAGATGTTGTTTAAAACTGGATCGTAAATGTGGAATTCTTCAGCGGATGCAAATGACATCATTTTATATAAAATAAAAGGGTGTATTTTAAGTTTCAAAACTAAAATATGTTTTGTACTATCTATATTTATATATATATATATTATTTTTTCATCGGTGGCGACACTGAATTCTGAAAAAGCAGAATTCCCGTTTTCTAGTACTTATTCTCTTTCCCCATACCAAAATTCAATTTTATAAATTCAGTTTGAATTAAAATTTATAACTGTTGCATTTTTGAACGTCTTTTGTTTTTGTTTTGTTTTTCAGGCTCATCTGTACCAGCTGATGAAGAGCGACAGTTACTCACGGTACCTAAGATCTGAGATGTACAAAGAATACCTAAACGGAATGAAGAAAAAAGTAACCCGCATTTTATTACCTGTTATGTTATAGGATTTTGTTATGATATGTTGCCACTAGTGTTAATTCAGTGTTTTAAAATGCGGGACAGCGGCTTCGAAATCAGAACTTAAAAATACAGTAAACCCTATGAAAACAGAAACTGTCTATGACAGAATATCAGTCTTAAACGCTAACATTTCTTTGTCCTTACGCAAGGAATACCATACAACTATACTGTTAATGATTACTAAAGTGAGACTAATGTGATATAAAAATAATCACATTTAAATCACATAATAAAGGTAAGGAAATTCAGCTTACCTTCTTCTTTAGGATCGTCCACGGATTTTCTGCTTATCCAGGTTATATGAGAGACATATCCATTTTATTTATGTGAAGTATTCATTGATTTGATCTATAAATAACTTGTGAAGGTGTTTTATTAAAGTGTGTTTCTTGATTATTCAGATTTTGAATCACATTTTAGGTATTAATTAAATTTTATATAGGTCTAATGGGTTATTCACTGGAGCATTCATTTTTGCTCCTTTCTTGTTTAAATAGCATACATATACTGAATTAATGATACAAAACATTGTTTAGATAAGATTAAATACATAAATAAATTCAAAGTTATAATCATTAACAAAGTACTTATTCAATTCCTACTATTAGCTCACACTCTCCCTATATTTATATATTTATATATTTATCTTGTTCAAATTTTCAATCGTTAATAAAATACTCATTATTCATCCTATCAAGTTGAAATAAATTTTTTTTAATTTGTACTGGATGACAATTGATGTTAATACAGTTTTTTCAAATATTAATTAATTAATTAATTTTAGTTTTGCATGGGAAACAAAATGGCGGACCATTTTGATGCAGCTTTGGTTATCTTCATATAAAATGATTGGTTTCGTCTGTGGTAGATCTAAATCTTCTAGGAGTTTCACTAACCACAAGATTTCTTGCCCTGCACTTGCGACTGAGACATATTCAGCCTTTGCTGATGAAAGAGCAATGCGTGATTCCCTTTTTGTAATCCATTGAATTGGATTGTTGTTATTACCTAAAGTGAAAAGATTGCCGCTAGTGGATTTTCTTGTGTTAGATTCTTCTGTCCAGTCGGCATCCGCGTAAGCTTTTAGAATCAGTTCAATTTTAGTGTCTATGCGCAAGTTCAGTTGTTTTGTGCAGTTTAAATATCGTATTAATCTTTTAACTGCATTCCAATCTTTTTCTCGCGGGGATTCGTTTCTTCTGCTTAACCCTTTAAGCGTCCTAACCGTGTTTTTCCGTCACGTAACTTTTGGAATCAAAGGCTGATTTAACACAAAATCGATATTAAAGCTAATTTTTTAAAGTGAATAAGATAACTAAATATGTAAGATTATCAAATAAAAATTCTCATACCAGAACGTTTCATCTATTTTATGAATCGTTAAACACGAATGAAAATTTCTCCAGGACGCTTAAAGGGTTAATATATTGACTGCAGCAGAAATGTCAGGTCTACTGACAGATGCGATATAAAGTAATGATCCTATCGCCTGCCTATATTTAACACTGCTAAGTAATAGATTGTCATTATTTTCTAATTTATTAAAATTGAGTTCCGTCGGAGTACCTACTGGTTTGGCTTCTTCTAATTTAAACTTTTTTATTAGTTCTTCTATTTTAGTTTTTTAATTTAATTGATAACCTTCTGCTGTTTTCTCTATTTTGATTCCTAAATAAAAACTTAGTTCTCCTAGATTTTTTAATTCATATTCAATGATTTAGTTTTAGTATTTAGTTTTTGTATTATATCTTTTATTTCGTCATCTTTTCCTGCTATTAAAATATCATCGACATAAACGATTATATACGTTTTGTTTTCTCCTTCATTTCGAATGTATAAGCATGTATCTGAATTAGATTGTTTGAAGTTTAAGTTTTTTAATGATTTTGTTATCTTAGTGTGTCATGCTCTGGCTGCTTGTTTCAAGCCATAAATTTATTTATTCAATCGGCCTACTTTGTTTTCCTGATTTGGAATAATATAGCCTTCTGGCTGAGTTATATAAATTTCTTCATCTAAATTGCCATACAGGAAAGCCGTTTTTATATCGACATGGTTAATTTTTAATTTGTGGTAAACTGCTGCTGCTATGAATGATCTAAGTGTCGTGTATGAAACTACAGGCGCAAAAGTTTCTTCCTAATCTATGCCATATTTTTGATAATATCCTTTCGCAACTAATCTGGCTTTATATTTCTGTATTCTTCCTTCATCGTTATATTTGGTTTTAAAAATCCATCGGGAACCAATTTTTTTTACCTTGCGGGGGATCAACAAGTGTCCATGTTTTGTTTTTGTTAAGATAATCTATCTCTTCTTGTGTGGCATTTAACCAATTTTGTTTTTCTTCTGAATCTTCAATATTCATTATGTCATGAAAACTTTCTGGTTCTTTAATGTGTTCGTGATTTACCATGTACATGAATTGGTCTGGAGGCACTCCTTTATTTGATCTGTCTGATCGCCTTGGTTCTGGTGTTGATTGTTTAGATTCACTTGATGTGTCTTCAGTGTTTGTGACTTCGATTTCTACAATGTTTTTATTCTGTAATTTTTCACTTTCGTCATATGTTTTTTCTTTGAAATTTAATTGTGTTTCTACCTTCTCGTTTATATTTTTAATTTCTAGAAACTTTACTGTTCTGGCAATTATTATTTCTTTACAACTTGTGTAAATACGGTATCCTTTGGAGTAATTCTCGTAGCCGACAAAAATACCTTCGACTGCCTTATCTAATTTTTGTCATTTATTTTTGTTGACATAAGCAAAGGCTTTACAGCCAAACACTCTAAGGTAATATAAATTTGGTGGTCTGTCATTCCAAAGTTCAAACGGAAACTTTTCATTAGCTTTTGTAGGCAATCGGTTTTGAAGGTGATTCGCCGTGCAGATTGCTTCACACCAGAATTTTTGAGGCAAGTTTGCTTCGCTAAGCATAGTTCCTCTAGTGGTGACTTTTGTAACTAATTTTTTTTTCGTCGAATCCTTCGTCCTCCTTCTTTTTTTAATCACCATACAAAATTTAACTCCATTTTCGCAATTAGATCGGGCTGTCAGCTTAATTATAACCACCTTGTATATGATGAAAAATTAAAAGTAAGTGGATAAGTATCATAAATGCCTTGAATTTCTCAGTTGAACAAGCGATTATATTTAGAACCTAAATAATAATTTCATCTAAAAAAAGTTAAAAAAAAAAAAAAGAAATTAATAAGACTTTTTTTCTTTCAGGATTTTGTAGTGTTGTTAAATCGTTTAATAAAATGTTGGTAATTTTTTGTTTTCAGACGTCTGTGAAAGGCATCAGGTCGGTGATATCCTTCAGTGGCAAGAAGGAACAAACTTCCTCTTCTTCCTAGCATAAGAGCAAAGTGACAGGTTTTCCTGCTAGAGACAAGGTAAAACTAGGGCTAAGCCGAAATTTATAAGAATTTTCTTTTTTATTTATTTAAGTTATGCTTATTCAATTGTAACTCTTTCTGCAGCTTTTTAATTCTCTAAACAAAAATCATAAATAGGTTAAACAGATATATATATATATATATATATATATTTTAAATTTTTGTCGCCAAAGTTAACATTATTCTATATAAATTTTCCTTTTAATAATATTCCATATATCATACCGGTTTATTAAGTTTAAACCCTATTCTTAAACTAATCTATCAATCTCCATATGTAAAGGTATAAGATCTTAATCCATCTAATAATATTTATTCCAAAGTGCTTAAATCTAAAAATGGAGCTACTACTTATATTCCTTAAATAAAACCCTTTTATCATTTAAATACCTATTAAAATTCGCTATTATTTCCCGGTATATCAAACCCCTCTAAATCTTTTATTTAATCGCTAAAATATCATAATTCATAATTTATCCCGTCTAAAAACCTATTTATTTAAATATCAAGGTGTCTACTATAATATTTCAATGCTTTAATATTCTAAAATTTATTCCGCGGGAATAAATTCATTTTGCTTTTCTGTTAAAGTTATCGTCTGACACGCTAAAACCTATTTTTAGCCGCACTCTCGATCGCAGAGATTAATTTTTATTTACACCTTGTGTACCTGGTCGAAGGATATAGAAGATTCCAGAAGAACGTTTTTGTGCTAAGGAAGTTGAATCACTTCAATACTAATCCACCGGAACTATTAACAAATCCCTCTTACAGCGATTATGATTGGAAAATAGAAGTCATCTGACCTTGAATGTAACTTAAAGCAAAAGTAAATTAAATACAGACGCGCAGCCAGCGTAATGAAATATCAATTAAAATTTATCGATTACTTGATATAAAGAATACCATTAAATATGCTAGATTGTAAAGAGGTTAAAAAACTAACATTTCAAAAAGTACCATCCATAATACCATGCCTATATGTAGCAATGCTGATATAATTAAAATGAAATCACATGCGTAGAAATAAATTAAAAATAAATGGAAATATAATTAAGCACAGGAGAGTAAAACTGCAAAGATAAGAAATATGAATATGTTATGAATTCGCCAGAGAGTTTTAAAAGCACAATTCATAGAAAAGACATGTCATTTCATCGAATATTGTCCGCATAAAACCTAAGAATTCCAATATTCCACTCCTTATCACGTATCGAATAAACCCAGATTTTTAAAATGCATTAGCATATACAAGAATACGGCGAGAGAATGAGATTAGAGTCCGGGAGTCAGCTTCGAGATGGAAGGGTCTTTGAGACTTCGAGTTTATTCGAAACTCCGTTTTTCTTCAAAATTCCGATTACCACCTTGAGATGAATAATCTTTTTATCATCAAGTACATCGACCATTTCTCTAAGAATTGTTTCTGCATATGTAAATAAAATTTGGGAAATGGCTCAGTCGACTGCTTAATTTATGATTTTCATCTATTTTCTTCTTAAATGGCCGTTCAAATGGCCGAAATTTCTACTTTCTTAGCCGGCAAACACGTCTGTGCGATAATATTTGAAAACCCAGTTAAACAACGATTTTCGCCAACTGCTAGTGTCATTACATCATATACATACCGGGTGTCCCAAAAAGGACTGACTGATTTTAAAATTCAATAACTTGCAAACGGTGACAGATATTTAAAAAATTCTTGCAGGAGGGTTATGCATAAGGTCAAAAGTTTTATTACAGTGATTTTCGATTTTAGTTCGAATTACAAACGATAGATGGCGCTGTAAGCAATAGTCGCTAAATACAGGCTCGATTTCTGGTCCTTTCTCTTGTTCCATGCTGAAAAAGGAGATGGAAATGTATTATCCGGGCCACGAAGTACCAAAAATCGAGCCTGAATTCAGCGTCTATTGATCGCAGCGCTATCTATTGTTTGTAATTCGAACTAAAATTGAAAATCACTGTAAAAAAACTTTTGACCTTATGCATAACCCTCCTGCAAGAATTTTTTAAATATCTGTCACCGTTTGCCAGGGTCGTACTGGCCCACCGGGCAAAGAGGCAAATGCCCGGTGCGCCCACCGTCACTTTTTTTTTTTTTTTTTTAAGCACACTTAAAGTTGTGCATTCTGAAAGGCATAAAATTTTCAAAGATTTTCATTTGGAAAATTAAAAAGTAATGCTTTTCATTTTTTAAAGTATAGCATAAGCAAACTATGTGTGATCAAAGACAATTAGATAATCCAATTTCGAGATAATACAAGTTATCGACAATCAGATATGCCATTGTTACACCTCACCATTGTTACCCTCGACCAGTTTCAAAGCCTGTACTAATGTACCTCTGTAAAAATGATTTTCAAAAAACTATTATCGTGTTTTTCTAATCGTGGCGCCCTTGGACAGATTTTTTTCAGCGCCTCTGTAAAAATAAATTTAAAAAAAATTATATCCTGTTTTTATAATCATGGCACCCTGGGCCAGACTTTTTCGGCGCCTCTGTAAAAAAAAAGTTTTAAAAAACTAATATCGTGTTTTTGTAATCATGGCGCCTTTGGTCAGACACTTTTCAGTGTCTCTGTAAAAATACCCTTCAAAAAGCTATTACCGTGTTTTTCTGGCGCCCTTGGTCAGATTTTTTTTCAGTGCCTCTGTAAAAATGCCTTTCAAAAAACTATTATCGTGTTTCTCTAATCATGGCGCCCTTGGACAGATTTTTTTCAGCGCCTCTGTAAAAATGCTTTTTAAAAAAACTATTATCGTGTTTCTCTAATCATGGCGCCCTTGCACAAATATTTTTCAGCGCCTCTGTAAAAATAAATTCCAAAAAACTATATCGTGTTTTTGTAATCATGGCGCCCTTGGCCAGATTTTTTTCAGCGCCTCTGTAAAAATAAGTTAAAAAAAACTAATATCGTGTTTTTGTAATCATGGCGCCCTTGTCAGATATTTTTCAGCGCCTCTGTAAAAATGCCTTTCAAAAAGCCATTACCGTGTTTTTCTAATCATGGCGCTCTTGGACAGATTTTTTTCAGCGCCTCTGTGAAAATGCCTTTCAAAAAACTATTATCGTGTTTCTCCAATCATGGCACCCTTGGACAGATTTTTTTAGCGCCTCTGTAAAAATAAATTTAAAAAAACTAATATCGTGTTTTTGTAATCATGGCGCCTTTGGTCAGGTACTTTTCAGCGCCTCTGTAAAAATGCCCTTCAAAAAGCTATTACCGTGTTTTTGTAATCATGGCGCCCTTTGTCAGATTTTTTTTCAGCGCCTCTGTAAAAATGCCTTTCAAAAAACTATTATCGTGTTTATCTAATCATGGCGCCCTTGGACAGATTTTTTTTTCAGTGCCTCTGTAAAAATGCTTTTTAAAAAACTATTATCGTGTTTTTCTAATCATGGCGCCCTTGAACAATTTTTTTTCAGCGCCTCTGTAAAAATAAATTTCAAAAAATTATATCGCGTTTTTATAATCATGGTGCCCTTGCCCAGATTTTTTGCAGCGCCTCTGTAAAAATAAGTTTAAAAAAACTAATATCGTGTTTTTGTAATCATGGCGCCCTTGTCAGATATTTTTCAGCGCCTCTGTAAAAATGCCTTTCAAAAAGCTATTGCCGTGTTTTTCTAATCATGGCGCCCTTGGTCAGATTTTTTTTCAGCGCCTCTGTGAAAATGCCTTTCAAAAAACTATTATCGTGTTTCTCCAATCATGGTGCCGTTGGACAGTTTTTTTCAGTGCCTCTGTAAAAATAACTTAAAAAAAACTAATATCGTGTTTTTGTAATCATGGCGCCCTTGGTCAGATTTTTTTTCAGTGCCTGTGTAAAAATAAATTTCTAAAAACTAATATCGAGTTTTTGTAGTCATGGCGATGTAGCCTTGGCCAGATTTATTTTCAGCGCCTCTGTAAAAATAACTTTAAAAAAAACTAATATCGTGTTTTTGTAATGATGGCGCCCTTGGTCAGATTTTTTTAGCGCCTCTGTAAAAATAACGTTCAAAAAACTACTATCATGTTTTTGTAATAGCACCCCCCCCACACACACACACATACACACACACGCACACTCCCCACAAACACACACATAAATTGATGCTTTTAATTCTACTAAATTGCACAGCTAAAGTGGAGCATTTCATAATTTCTTAATGATAATATAAGTTAGACCGCCAAGACTAATTCTTCACAAGATTTTGCAATGGAAACTTATGTAAATTTTGCTTTTGAAAGAAAAAAATGTTAATTTTTCATATTCATTTAAAAATTCGATAATATTTTTAGCATCCGAAAATGCCAATATCTAAAAACGTTTTTTTTTTTTTTTTTTTACCGCATCTGCTTAACCACTTTAAACTTCAAACACCACCCCAATTTATAAATTGAAAAATACACATGTAATTAAAATAAATATATAAACCACTAAAATTGTAAAAGTCGTTTTACAAAAGAATGGATGAATATAAGTAAAGAGAAGCGCACATGTGTTTCTGTTAAGTTTTCAATGCTGTTAGTCAATAACGTGGGAGTTCCTAAGAAGACAAATTACCATTTCGGCGGGGTTTCAAATTAACTAGATACGGATTCTATAGATACCCAGGTTTCTGTAGTAATACCAGATGTGACAATTTTTATTGATTATACCGTATTCTGAGATTTCTGGAGCTCTGTAGCTTTATGGAGATAATAGAAATCGGATGTGGGGGTATTTTGCCATGAAATACTAATTAACATACGACACATGCTAGGCGTACAGGTCTCTGCGCAGAAAGAATAGTTAAAAACGAAAAAATAAAATATTGAATTAAGCAACTGTTATAGCAGTTTTATAATGTTTTGAGCAATAACACAAGTGGTGTATTACACAAAATTCCTTTTCAGTCGAGAATTATTAATTTTTTACATCTTTTTAGCTGTCCAAAACTTTTGACGACATTATTAAATAATTTTCATTGATACATACATAAAATTTAAAAAAATTTCCATTAAGGTGAAAACAAAAAATAACTTTGCCAATAAACCTTATAACTTTTTAGACACATTTCTTTTTTTTTCAAGATATCGAGTGAAAAATAACTGGAAAATAATGAACACATATAAGCTTGTGGTAGGATAAAAACGTGTTATTCTTCTTTTCTATTTTTTTCCACATTACGCAATTCAGGGGGCTGGTCACTCAGCTTCCGATTTCCCCTCACAAATGTAAAGTCTACGAGCATTTGATGCATTCGTATATTTAAAATATCTCCTCGGGAAATTAATATTTTTAACTTCTATTTTTTGTGTACACTTCCTAAAAGATGTCTTTTTTTTTCCTTAGTTCTCAAAATATTTCTTAAGTATAGACTTAATTTTATATGAAGTGTTAAAATCTTACTCATAGTTTACCCGTTTTTAACACACAAAATATTAAATTCAGCATGAATTTTAGAAATATTTTGAAAACTAAGAAAAAAAAGAGACATCCTTTAACCCCTTGGGGACTAGCGACCGGTATTCGTGTCGCGTAAGGTGCTCAGAATCAGTTATTATTCTCACCAGTAAATGTTTATTGTAAGTTTTGCCTCATTTAATACGAGCATTTTCCCGATTCAATGAGGCAAAAATTTCTGTTTTAAAAAACCGGTGATAAAGGATTAAAAATTCTGTAAAAGACGCTCGTCCCGAAAGGGTTAAGAAGAGTACACAGAAAAAATATGTTAAAAATGTGAATTTCCCGAGAAGATATTTTAAATGCACGAATGCATCAAAAGTCCATAGACTTAACATTAAGGAGGAGAATTTCGAAGCTGAGTGACCAGACCCCTTAAGTATTTCTATTTTCTTTGACTTAGTTTTTTATTTTGTAATACAATGCTTAAATATAATTTTGATACATATTACTTTTAAAATATGCAAATATATTTGAAGCTATTGCCGCTCTTCTAGTGCGTTTTTTTTTCTTCTTTGTGCGTGTGAGTTGCGGCGACCATTGTAGTTTAAATTTGGCTTATCTGAAATTAAAATAAACAGTAATTTTTAATTAAATATGACTCATTTAGTGACTAGACGAGGCAAAGGGTGAAGTTATGAAAAGCTCTTTTTATTTATTTATTTATTTATATATATATTTTTTTAAATGCTGATTATTTGAAGAGGGTATTCAACTTTTATCGTAGAAAAATACTGATTTTTGATTATTAAAAAAAAAAGTTCTTAATGCACTGCATAGTTACATAAGAAAAAAAAAGCTGACAAAATTAGAAGTGAAACAATTCAATATTATTAAAGTAATCGTGTCGTGGTCATCTATTTAAAAATGCAATTTTGAGAAAAACTAGTTTCAATTTTATATTATGATTATAATAGAATGCTAATTGTATTTTTCTTTCTTTCTTTCTTTTTTTTTTTTTTTTTTTTTTACTTACATAGAATCGTCTATTCCAGATTCTGGCCACATAAAGAAGTCTTAATTCCATTGATAAAGCCGCTAAAATAAAAACTCGATTTTCCGAAATTTATAAGTTATGATTACGTGTAAATCCTTAAAGCGGTTCTCAAAAAAATATTTTTTAACGTTCAATAATACGAAAATTTCTGTTAATTTACAAACATAAAATAGTGTTCGACAGAAACCGAATTTCGGTTACCTCCCTAGTTTCGACCGAAAACGAAAGCGAAACTGTTTTAAAAATAAATTCAAAGTAATTAACATAAACATAAATATATGCATGTCATCTGAATAATGTTTTGCGTAGAAACGGCAGCACATAATAATTAATTAAAAGTTAATTTGATTGAAATAAAATTAATTAAATATAAGGTGCTATAAACATACAAAATAATTTAATTTAAAAATAGCGAATTTAATCAATATTAGTAATACCTTCTAGATTTATCCCCTTATACGTAAATACATAGCATGTGCGGCTCTTTGGATTGGAGTTTGGGGGAGGCTAGGAGGGGCAGTTATAGTAATACAGAATATTCGGCAGTATTTTCGCCGAAACTAAGATTTTGGGCTGAAAACGAAAATGAAACCGAATATTCGGCCAAACTCTACACAATAGAATGAGCCTTGCAGGCTTAGTTATTGGAGTGATTTGTAATACAATAGATTCTTTTCTTTAAATTAATTACATCTTGAGTTAAAATTGATTGTTGTCTCGTGACAAAAGTTTTCTTCCTCTTCCCACACTGTCGCGTCCGGAAATTTGGTTCAAAACGCCACCTTTGACAGCATTTTCTGAAAGATCTTTTGCTTTTCTCAAAAAATATAAAAGACAGTTCGATTACAAAGTTTCTGATGGGCAATAAAAAATAGCTGGTATTTTCGGCCACGTAAAGCAGTTAGCAGTTGTAATGAAATTTAACGGAAACCTTTAAAACAAAAATTATCATGCAATAAAATTCAAGCAATACTACTTTTCAAAATAATACATTCAACGTTTAAAGAATTATTACTTTTCCGAAGATTTTCTGCCCCCTCCCCTTCCTTCCTGCCTTGCGTACACACATGAATTGCGGTAAAAAAAAAAGAACAAGATCTTCGAAAAGCAGAAACAACTCCATTATTTGGCATAGCCTTTGTAAGTTTGCTCATTTCAAAGAAAACCAAAATACCTTATGTCCCGGGGAAAAGAGAGTACCGAAATCACCCATCTATTGTCCACTCCACAGAAATTGGAAATGCATTCCTAATTTTCAACCGATAGCCGGTATAAATAAAGTGCCCCTGATGTGAAATCTGCTTCGTTTCCCTCGTTCTATCCAGTGTTAAAGAACTACTCCGTCTTTATATTATTTGCCTGTGTCCTGAATTATTTACTTATTTTTGTGTAATCTTGAGCATTTTTCTTATAGTAAGCTTGTGCTTACTTTAAAAAAAAATAGTGTACAGTGTTCATTATAAAATATCATCACTATCACAGCTCAGATATGCTGATGTTGCATTTTCAGGGGTCTGTCCAGACTTTTCTCATAGGGTCCTGTTTTTGTGAAATTTTTCTTATATTTGTGAAAATTCATATCATAATTTTGTGAATTTGAAATTATCTATATATTCAGGTCCTATTATATCAGATTCTTCATATATAAAAAAGTTAAGCAATATGTTCTTTGATGAGTTCAGCTGTTTTGTTACAGGTCAGATTTTATTTTTAAATGATTAAATTTGTGCAAAGTTCAATTTGAAGTTGGAAAAATTCTTGGAAAATCTGTTTGAGAGAAATAATTTTGTGAAGGGTCCTGTTTTGGGATAAAAAGTTTTGTGAAGGGTCCTGTTTTGGGATAAAAAGTTTTGTGAAGGGTCCTGTTTTGGGATAAAAAAATTTGTGACGGGTCCTGTTTTAGAATAAAAAAATTTTCTGATGAGTCCTTTAAAGAATCTAAAATTTTCCTAAACATGTCCCTGATCTTGCAAAACAAGAACTGTGAATTGTCCATGGAAAAGCAATATAAGGTAAGATTACTTATTATTATTATTTTTTTAATTGTGTCTCTTTCACAAGAGTGTTTATTAGTTTGAATTTTTGCGAAATCTTCAAAATTTGTCTAATGTATTTCTTTCTTTTCTCTTTATAACTGTTGCGAAAAAAAAAAAAAATCTGAGATGAAAATTAAATGATATTTTTAATACTTCCCGAAATATAATTTATTTGTTGCTACGAACAAAATTGAATAACAGCGAAAACTGTAGTGATAATGTTAAAGAATATTTGTCTTTCATGCAATTTCAGACTATATATTTATATTTAAACTATTTAAATAGCGAGATTCAAACCAAACCCTTCTCTGTGATATCTTTTTAATGTTGAAAAAATAAAGAAATAAAACATTTTTAAAAAATAATTCACGTAAAATAGACGTCATTCTTGCCCTGAACAAAAATAATTTTTCTGAAAATTTTCACACCATAATTAGTATTTGTATCCGAGAGATTGTATTATATAAAATATTACTGAATTGTATAAAATAATGTTTTGCACTTTTGAGTTTTGACCCAACGGAATTGTTTTTGTTTCTTTTATTTTAATATTTTATTTTCCATTTGGAGATAATTGTATGGAGATTGTTATTCGGAAATACGAGGTAAAATTTGAATTAACTCATTAAGGTGATCGGAATTCGAAAATAGAGATAGCTTTTTTAGAAAAGTGTGGTGGAAAAAAAACCTCTAAATTGGCAACACTGGTCTAACATCAGACTTTTTTTTTAAGTGCAATGTTTTGCGGGGAACTATTTTTGTGTATAATACATTTCTATAGTATAAAATACTAATTTGGGTGTCATAATTATTTTAGGAATAAAGTTTTCGCTATAGCAATATACTCGTATATTTTTTAAAGTGATTTTTTATACATAATTTATATAGCATGTGTGTATGTGTATGTATGTACAGTGTGTCCAGTAAATGACTGACCGATTTTGAACGTAAATAATAAAAAAACGGGTTGAGAAAAAAATGCGCCGTTTGCTGCATTGTTATCAGAAAATCAATAAATTTTTAAAAAGCGCTTCGTTGAAATAGTTCGATTTTTTGCCAAAAGATGGCGCTGGCGGCAGCAAGCTGTAAGAAACACAGACATTACTCTAGTTTTCATCGGAATGGGCTTTTCGACTCATTTTGCAGAGTCGACTCTGAGTCGGCTTACCTAAGTGACGATTCAACATGTTGAGTCGATTCTCGATCACCTGCAGAAATAGGACTGGTTGGTTAAAAAGAGATTTAAAATAATATTTATGATTAAAACAGAGGCGTAGCTAAGGTGTGGCAGCTGCCCCGGACGCCGCTGTTAAGGAGCTCCAAATTTAGAGAGGTTTAACCGAAATTGATTCACATATTCTGACAGTAAATAAAAATTCTTGATTTTTTTTGTGTGCGCGTGTGTGTGTAAATATTTCCTTTAGTAAAATATTTTGGGTATATCGAAATGAGCATTAAAAAAAATTCTGTAAATGTTTCTAGAGATAACAGACGACACGGGTGTTCTGCCTTTTTTCCTCTTGAGTGAAGGTGGTCCCAAGGAAATAACGCAATTTTGTGATCATTTGAGGTCATGCCGGCAAAAAGCTGTAGCGAATACCTCATAGCTTAAAACTTGAAACTTAAACAGACAACACTTTGTGTGCAATTACGTGCAAATTATGTACCGATAATTACACGCCTGAATCGAGATGTAAAATGATTAAATTAGGGGCACCAAATTCAGAGAAGGTTTAAATTAAAACTGCTTCACCTATTTTGACCATAAATAAGAATTGCTGAACTTTTTTGTGTGTGTGTGTGAAATAATTTCAACGAGGGGATGGGGGAGGGGGCGACGTATGTTTTCGTTGGTATCGTAATTTTCCTCTGTGAATTTTTTGATTTTCTAACTGATTATTTCACCCTTAAATATTACAACTAAATCGATACTTGATCATTAGCTTAAAGGTAACTATATAATTAACAGGTTATTAAAATTTCAAAGCTATTGTAGAATATTAAATATATGAAACGAAAAGTGACTTCGACGACTGAAATTTTTTCAAGGTTTTATATTTGCATTTTTTTAAAGTGGATTGCAGTGTTGCAAAGGGAACTGGAGGTATATGATGTTTTGTATTTTCTTTTCTGCGTATTTTGCTTTTCGGTGTTAATGAGTAAATTTGAAATATGCTGGAAAAGGGGGGGGGGGAGTGAGGAGGTCGCCCGGTATTTTAAATGCTTTTTAAAAAAAGAGTCGTTATCGTCCAAAATCTTAGAAATTTTTAGGATTAAAAATTTTATAAATTCCTAGTCTGTGTGAGACGGTCCAGAAAAAAAATTGATATTTAATAGTAAATTGGCTAAATTTGCTCGTAAAAGGCTTTTTTTATTTGATACTAGCAGTCCTTGCCCGCTATACTGGTCGGTTTCCCCAAAAGAATCTTGAATTAAGCGAAATGAAAACTTTTTTAAATATTTCTTTTCAAAATATCTAATCGGAAATCAGTAATAGTTGTCTTATTCATATGATCTTATACTATTGAGTTGAAAGTCGACGTTGGAGTAGAAACGGCTAAAATAGCTCTAAAATCGCTGAAATAAATGTGTTTAATTATTTTTTAATATGTTTGTTGCCTTGGATTTCATGCCTCTAGCTAAATTTGTTGCTGAGACCTAGCGAAATGTCCTACCATTTTCGCCCAACTCTTTAAATCCTTAGCGGTAGAATTTCTAAAATCACCGAAACGTGTATTTAGTTATTTTTTAATAGGTTTGTTATCCAGAATTTTCCACTTAAACCTTTTGCTATGATATGATGAAAAATCTTAAAACTTTCGACTATCCCATTTCATACAGCTATCTAAAACTGCTGCTGAAATATAGCGAAATGATCTAAAAGATTTGACTCTCCCTTTAACCCTCTTAAAGGAGAAATATTAAACTCTCTAAGAAACATTTTAAACTATTTTTTTAGCAGCCCTTGACCGCTGCTAGTCGTTTACTCTGGAAATTCAGAATGCTGCCTAAAACGGCTGCAGAGATATGGTGAGATACAACGAAATGCTCTAAAATTTTCGACTCCCCCCCCCCCCCTCGTTGAAATTATTTCACACACACACAAAAAAAAGTTCAGCAATTTTTATTTATGGTCAAAATAGGTGAGGCCGTTTTAATTTAAACCTTCTCTGAATTTGGTGCCCCTAATTTAATCATTTTACACCTCAATTCAGGCGCGTAATTATCGGTATATAATTTGCACGTAATTGCACAAAGTGTCGTCTGTTATCTCTAGAAACATTTACAGAATTTTTTTTAATGCTCATTTCGATATACCCAAAATATTTTACTAAAGGAAATATTTACACACACACGCGCACACAAAAAAAATCAACAATTTTTATTTACTGTCAGAATATGTGAATCAATTTCGGTTAAACCTCTCTAAATTTGGAGCTCCTTAACAGCGGCGTCCGGGGCAGCTGCCACACCTTAGCTACGCCTCTGTTTTAATCATAAATATTATTTTAAATCTCTTTTTAACCAACCAGTCCTATTTCTGCAGGTGATCGAGAATCGACTCAACATGTTGAATCGTCACTTAGGTAAGCCGACTCAGAGTCGACTCTGCAAAATGAGTCGAAAAGCCCATTCCTATGAAAACTAGAGTAATGTCTGTGTTTCTTACAGCTTGCTGCCGCCAGCGCCATCTTTTGGCAAAAAATCGAACTATTTCAACGAAGCGCTTTTTAAAAATTTATTGATTTTCTAATAACAATGCAGCAAACGGTGCATTTTTTTCTCAACCCGTTTTTTTATTATTTACGTTCAAAATCGGTCAGTCATTTACTGGACACCCTGTATATATATATATATATATATATGTATGTATGTATGTATATAAGTATTTGCGCCCTTTTGTAAGGCAATCGGCGCCCTTTTTATCCATTTTGCCACCGCCCTCTCAGTTATGCCAGTACGACCCTGCCGTTTGCAAGTTATTGAATTTTAAAATGAGTCAGTCCTTTTTGGGACACCCGGTATATATATATATATATATATAAAACAATTATAAATCAATACAAATGATCCTCAACAAAGTGAATATATGAATTATAAATGAATTTTTTGCAAATTAAAAATTTAGTCTTATCCTTTAGAGAAAAAAATAATTAAAAACATTATTACCCATTCAAGCGAAACAAGGAAATAAAAATTCAGTGAATATTGAAAAAAAAATGGAAATATTTGTGGAACCAATGCAGATCCTTCATGCCCAAATTACCTTGAGTTCCGCAAATAACATGTACGGTTTCATCCTTGCATAAGCCATATCAAACTTTAAAATGCAAAATTTGGGCTACCGTACTCAATAAATCCAGTAAATGAAGCCAGAATATAACAATACATTAAAAAATCAATAAATAAAATAAAATAAATGGATTAAAGATAGCATTTGCCAGTTGAGGAACCAATTGGAATACCAAGGAATCCATCCATGACACAACAAGTTTGAGAAAAACTTCTATCAAAAATCTATTCAAGCCTTATTTACAAGGGTAAACAACTTCTTATAGACTGCTAAAATATAGTACTTCTTTGTATTATAGGACTTTTAGGAGAGATATCTAGAAGCCTTCTCAAGTTGAACTCTTTTTAAAAAGGGGATTAAAAAGTTGAAAGGAATACCCCTGTATTGAAGGGAATTCTACCCCAAGAGAAAATGGGTGCAGAACAATTAAAGGGACCTTATTGTTAAGCTTTTTTTTTTTTGTCAATCACAGGGAAATTGTCCGCTTTTATCTCTCTCTCTCTCCAACGTAGATCCATGTGTGATTACTTAAAAGACGTACCCATTCGCCGATTATCTGCGATTTTTTTTTTTTTACTAATTTGTGTATAAGTCGACCCCCCATTTTCAACTCTCAAATTTTGTTTAAAATTCTTCAACTTATACATGAGAAAGTGATTTTCTAGTTATGTGCTGCGTTCTAGAGGTCAACTACTTAAGCTCTTTAAATTACCGTATTTTATGGAAGAAACGCCGCGGCGTTTACGAGTTTAAAAGTTAATTTTTTTTTCAAGTGCGGCGTTTACGATTTTTTTAAATACCAACTGAGTTTCTTTAATTTAAAAATTCATAAAAATATTTAAAATCGGATTTAAATATTTTAAATAAAACTTCGGACATCTTAAGATATTAAAAACGAGGCATCCTACACTGCTCAGAAAACTTTGATTAAAGTTAGGTCAATGTGATGCTGTCGACAAAAGTAGCGTTCCGACGGATGCGGCGTTTACAACGGCTGCGGCGATTATGATATTTTTAAACTTATTCAGACCAATTTGAGGAGTGTGGCGTTTCTTCCATAAAATACGGTACTTAACTTTTTAATCTCTACAAAAATTTAAAAAATATATTGCACTCCATTTCTCTTTAAGGCTGTTCTCAAATCCAAAAGGGCAACTTTATGACATAAATTTTCATTTATTTTTGTTCGGAAATGCATGAAACTAGCAAGTGCTGTTGTTCAGAAACTATGTGATCGAGCTGTTTTTTTTTTTTCGTTTTGTTGCAAACACAATAGACCTTTCAGAAAATAGTGTCAAAGTGGGCGTTTTGAACCGAATTTCAGCGCGAAAGGAGAAAAACCACTCAAGAAAGGATCAAAATCGCTTCTAACTCAATAGGTAATTTATTGATCAAAAAACGGAAAACACAGTTCGATTCCAAATCGCTTCCATGGTCAGGCTTTCCAATTTTATATCTTTCCGTTAAAAAATGAATTTGTAAATGGGTCAAAACGTTTTGCGCTTGTTGAGAACAGCCTTAACAGTTATTGAAATAAGAGTTCAAAGACTACTGTGAAATAAGCAACAGTTTCATATTTTAATTCAGTCAATTACTATTGAGGTTCCAACTTTGAACTCAATTTACTCCAAATCTTAATTTTGTCACTTGTATCCCTTCGCGTCTGTGGAATACAGTAGACTCCCTCAAATCCGCACAGCTTGGGACCAGAGGTTGTGCAGATTTTAGAATTTTGCGGATTTCTGGTCATTGATTTGTTTACATTTTTGAAACGTTAATTTCATTAGTAGTTAAGCAAGGGAAATTATAATGAATGCTTACAATAAAGTGAAACATTAAAATAAGTAAAATATTAAAATAATTTATCAGTTTAAACGTAAGTAATTATTAAATAATTATGTAAAATAAAAATTTAGAGAAATATTAAATTATTACCGACGAAATCGATTCAATTCGATTCCAAAAGTCCTATGCTGCCATCTAGTGGTAAAGCAATCGTAATATCGATACGTCATCATATAGATATGCTAATTTATATCAAAATCAAAAGTAATGTAAATTTATTTAGTAATAAATCAGCTGTAATATGTTCCACTCTGACCACTGCCCCATCATTGCCCACTTTTTAGGACCTTTCAACCTTCAGCAAAATCACGAAATCAAACGTAGTTGCAAATGGGACAAGGTCATCACCGACATCAATAGGGATCTTGACAATAGGGACAGCATTGATTTTTCTATCCTGGCCTCAACCTGCACTTCCAGTATTTCAATGCACACTCACACTTATGTCTGCTACTGTAAAACTAATCCCCCCTGGTGGAACAGTAAATGCAGCTGGCTCTTAGGTCAGAAGAGAAAATTCCTTCGCCTTGCCAAGTCTCACTGCTCTAAAGAATTCTGGCTTGAGCACAAAAAATATGCTTGCAAGCTCAAAAGGGAAATCAAAGCCTCCATCAGGAACTACTGGGAGCATATCTATCAAAACTGCGCCAGTAATAAAGGCATTTACAGCATCATAAAAAAAATCGGCAACAAGCAGCACACGTCCTCTAACAATATCCTCTTCCACAATAACTCCAATATTCCCAGCATCCACCATCAAGCCCATCTCTTCCTTAATTACTTTGATAATTCCGAGATCTATCATGAAAACCTTCCTTTTGACCTTAGCAGCCAGGATGCTATCATGAATGCTCCAATTTCAGTTGAAGAATTCAATGCCGCCTTCAATAGTAGCAAAGCCACCGCTCCTGGTGAAGATAACATCTCCATCCACATCCTCAAGAATCTCTCCAATACTAATAAAAATAAAATTATTCAAGAATTCAACAATATCTTTAACACCAGCAATATTCCTAACAACTGGATATCTGCTATCAGCATCCCCATCCTGAAGCCTGGCAAGAACCATCAACTGGTTTCTTCCTACCGCCCCATTGCCCTTACCTCTGTCTGCTGCAAAATCTTTGAATGCATCCTCCTAAATAGATTAATTCCTTGGATCAACAAGCAAAACTTCCTTAATATCAACCATGGTGGCTTTCTTCCAAACAGAGATTGCCAGTCCACCATCGCTACCCTCTACAATGACATTCACACTGCTCGTGCTGAAAACAATTATATTTTTCTGGTCAACCTGGATATTAAATCTGCTTTCGACTCAGTCTGGATCGACGGCCTCATCTACAAGCTGGCCAGCGTTGGCATCGGTGGCAAGGTCGGGCTCTGGATCGCTAACTGGTTGTCGGCTCCTAGCATCAAAATCCGTTGGAAAGGCTTTGTCACTCCTGAAACCTCTTCTAACATCGGTCTTCCACAAGGTAGTGTTCTCTCTCCGCTCCTCTTTATGCTATACATTTATGACATCTTTGATCTCCTTGACCCTGGCGTTAAAATACTTATCTACGCTGACGACATCGTCATCTATGTGGTGGGTGTTGACCCCCTTCGCTCAATCCTTCTGCTCCAAGAAAATATCAACCGTATCACCACCTGGTTGAACTTTTGGAAGTTAAGTCTTGCTCCCGATAAATGTTCCTGTATTAATTTCTCTAGACATCGTCAAGAAGTTGAGCCCATTAAAATCCAAGGCTTTGAACTCAACTGGCAAAATGATTTCAAATTTCTCGGCATCTACTTCACCAAATCTCTTTCTCTTAACAAGCAAATTTGCTACATTAAACACAAAGCCTTTAAACGTCTTAACCTTATTAAAGCAGTCTCTGGCATCAGTAGAGGTGCCAGCAGCTTTCATCTCATCAAAATCGTGAATTCACTTGTTAGAAGCCTCATCGACTACTCCTGCTTTCTCTATTTGTATCTTCCTGCCACTTCTCATAATATGCTGGAATCCATTTACAATGCTGCCCTTCGTCTTGCTTCCGGCCTTCCCAAGTGGACTCCCATCCCTGTCCTTCATAGAGAAACCAATCAGCCTTCCATCCGCATCCGCATCAAGTCCCTTTCTTACCGCTTCTTAATCCGTCATGTTGCTTCCTACCGTCACTCTCCTCTGTACAGCACCATTTTTCACAGTTCTTCTGCCACGGGTACTATCTACCCCCTCATTAATCACTGCCTTGATGATATGACTCATGAATATAATTTTGTCCCTTCTCAAATCATTGGGGCCTACTGGTCCGGACTCTCTTTCAAAGACATCATCATCACAGAGGGTCTTCCCTTTCAAGATCCCAATCTTCCCAATCATGCTGTTAGGGACCTCTGGATCGCATACAAGCATGAGCACTTTCCCTTCCATTCTATTATTGCGACTGATGCTTCTAAAGATGAGATCAAAACCTCCTTCGCTGGTGTCAACTTTTACAACAAGTCCAGCATTGCTTGTCTCTCACACACTCACAACTCCATCTTCACTGCTGAAGCCCTTGCGATCTCCCTTGCTCTTAATACTTTCATTAGCAGCTACACTGACTATGTCATTCTCTCTGACAGTCTGTCCGTCCTCACTGCTCTTAAACACATTAACATCAAATCTCAACACTCCATTCACTCCATCAACAACAAAATTTCAGACGTCATCTCTAAAACCAAATCTCTTCTCCTCATCTGGTGTCCTGCACACCGCGGTATCTCACCTAATGAAAATGCAGATTATTGTGCTAAACATGGTCCTTTCACCCTCCAAGACAACTCTATTAGCTCTGAAGACCTGAAACATCGTTTCAAAATCAACTCCAGAATTGAAGCTGACTATGATTGGCTTAACAGTGACTATTCTTCACGCTATAACACCTTAGACATCAGCATTCAATCTCACAGAAAATGGATTCCAGACAGGCACAGTGATGTCGCCATTGCTAGATGGAGAACTAGGATGATTCCTTGCAATCAAACTCTTCACAAATTGAATTTAAGTCCTACTCCTCTTTGTACTTATTGTCATGAGACCGACACTCCCCATCATAAGCTCCTTAGCTGCGCTAAGTATCATCTCCCAAGACAAGACTTGTTTACTACTCTTAAAGCCCCTCCAGACATCTCATATAACAACCTTATCAACTTGGCTATGAACTCTCGCCGCAATGCACAAGCTTTATCCAAATTCACCCTCCACTGCACCTAACTGTCTTCCTGCTTCCACCCATGTTTTTACCTGCCTTGCTTCACTGACTGATTTCTTTGTTTAGCATCATTCACTTGAACTTACTACTTACAAACTCTTTGTTATAATCAGGGTCGGACTGGGTCATTGTAAAGGGCGCAGACCTTGGATTTTCAGAGAGCGCAAAAATTTTAGCGAATCAAGTCAATTTTACTTGCTTGTGTTGTATCTGGTTTGACGAGGTTAACACACTCGCATAGCACCAAGTAAATGATAATGGCTTAAATTATGTCTCTAACTCTGGATAGAAGACTTCGCTATATTCTTCGTGCATGTTTACAGCTCCATCAATCCTACACAAGGAATTCCTATTAAGCAATTTTGTAAAACAAATCATATAACATCTAAAACTCCAGGAAGTTGAACACAGATTATCTTGTAGTAGATTACTGATATTAAGACTAGAGCTTTCTCATTTTCTTCTTCTATCTGTAGACACCTTGCAAAAAAAAAAAAAAAAAGTTATCACCCCTACCAATTTTCTTGAAAATGACTGTATAAAAAAAGTCATAAGATACCAATTGATTACTATTGAATACTAGGAATAATATTTACTATCAAATGCTTTTCATAAATTTTGCTTTGGAGACTGACATATAAAAAGATACACGAACGTTGATTTTTCAAATGGTAACATCCACTTTTGACACCCTATTTGAGTTCCTTTCTAGCCAGGAAAGAGATATAGCTTGTATGTTTTTCTTAAAACTTAATACAGTTATAAAACAAAATGTGTTAGGGGTTTATCCCTAAATTTCGGAAAATAAATTAAAGATCTTACAAGAAAAAGTACCAAAAATCTTTCAATTAGTCACCAGTAAAATTTTACAGGTATTATAAATTTATTAAAAACTTACTTTACATCAAAGAAAATCCTACAAAATATTTGTGGTAAGTTTTTACGATTTTTTTCTGTGGTACCTTTGATAGCGGAATACGACCCCCTTAAATTATGCGTGGAAACCCACGCTGCTCGCTCTCTCCCCTCAAAGGTCAAGATGGGTGGTGTCGGGCTGTCAAGTGAAGAAACGGGGAGCTTTCCTCTTTGGATTAACGCATTCGATTAATCTGCAAGAATATATCAGGGCATCCATTTTGTAGCCTGGTGAAGTATTTTTTTTTCTCTTTTTTGTTGAGAACTTTTATCAAATACTACTTTTATCAAATACTACATTTCTTTAAAAATACTACATTATAATGGAATACAATAATTTAAAAAAGTTCTTGAAGTAAAAAAAAAACTGTGTCTGTAATGTTTCGCTCTTTTTTAAACATATATTTTAGCCTTTTTTTTTCGTTTCATTAAAAGTCTGCCACAATGTTTTTACAGAAATTACGAAAAGAAGCTCCCATAGGTTTAACATTAACTATCACTCCTTGCTGCAGTGTTTCTTAAAAAAAGAAAACGATATTTTAGCTTTTTGTTCCGTTTCATTTAAACTCTGCCACAAAGTTTTTGCAAAAATTACGATCCGTGAAGTTTTTTTTTTTTTTTTTTTTTTTTTTTTTTTTTTTTTTTTAACTATTTTGAAAAATGGTTATTGTCCTCGTCAGGGTAGGAAATCAAAAGCACATCTGGAGTTTTTTATTGGTTGAATCAGCATTTTATTCGTTTTCTGATTGGTCTATACAGTAATCTGTAATTTGCCTTTACTTTCAACAGAGATGGATACTTCTGTTGCTACTATGACAAAAAAGTAATAAAAACTAGAAAAAAAAATTAATAACTCAGAAACAAATTGAGATACAGCTTCCAAACAAATTACATTTAAAAGTACATTTTTTTCTCTATACGACGGTGTAAAAAGTAATATTATGGGATGTTTAGAAGTTTAAGAATGAAATTTCATTTAAAATGGGTCGTCAGATTTCTTGGAAATCGGACGATGGAAAAGCCTTTTCCCGAACATCCAATGAAATGCTTGGATAATACGTAAGTTTCAGGTGGATAATACATAAGTTTCACGAAATCTGACGAGTCGCAGGTGATTTTTGTCGCTTGCAATTTTTATGTGTAATAACACTATTAATGTTTAATTCATGGCGTACGTAATGTATGACCAGCTCCGTAGAAGTTTAAACATTTACAGTACTGAAAATTGTAAAACTGAAATTTCTTTTAAAATTTGTTCATGATGGGTCCAGGAATGTGAATGTTTAATTCATGGCGTACGTAATGTATGATCAACTCCGTGCGATTTTTTATGTCTTAAATTTTAGTCTTCGAAAAAATCATTTTCCAAACGGTCGTTGTAATTTGTTAAATTGCTTTTTTTTTTTTTTTTTTTTCTTTTTGAGAGGTTTTATCAAGTACATTTCTTTAAAAAGACTTCGTTATAATGGAATATGAAAATTATATAATACAATTTTAATTAAAATATTGTTCTAAACAATCTGTGCTGATGTACATTTTTTTTTTTTTTTTTTTTGGATGAAAAGGCATTTTTTCTTTTTGGAATTTATGTCATTTTCACCAACAGAATTGTCTGTGCGTTTAAGATTAGTGCATCATATCCATCAATTATTTTTAAATGTTTCAGATTTTAGTTTTATTGCTTAATTTTGATTTCAAGGGATAGAAGAAAAGAAATTTAGAAATAAACTAATAAATTTTGGGAACTTTAAATGCAAGCTAAAGTTTATTGAATATGACATTATACTGACGCAATCACACAGTCATATCATGACTTGTTCCATATATGAAAATGATCTTTTCTTTTGAAAATGGTGTCAGTTTCATCATCCGAACTAATCTGAAATCTAAGATTATGTCACCTTTTAAGGACTTTATCAAAGAAATATGTCCCTCCGACAACATGGAGTTTTTAAATATTTATGGACACATTTTTAAATGCAAAAGCATGACGTTTGCAGGCATGACTACTGAAGCGATTTGGCATCGAATAGTGTTTACTAATCGTTGATCAATGTGTTACTTATGTATTTATAAGCGATTTTTTCCACGTGACGACAGGTTTTCCTTTGACAGTATTTTATGAATGATCTTTTGCTTTTATTAAAAAATGGAAAACACTCGATCGCATAGTATCTGCATGAAAACACCTGCCAATTTCATGTGTTGCAATATTCCTTTAAATATGACTACATTTTCATTTGTGGAATATCCTTCAATCTACTATAATCAGATTTTAATTTTTGAAACAACTCAAATTACCATGTTTAACAATCCGGCGAGATTTGGACAGGGTTTTGAGGACTTAGCTCGTAACGGGCACAGCCTCTGGTACATAAAAAAAAAAAAAAAAAACTTTGAATTATTATTTAAGAGAAAAACTTTTTTAAAACTTGTTCAATTAATAAAACTTTAAATTTTGTATTTTTGTCGGTGAATTAAAATAAATAAAGAAAATTTTCTTTTATTCGAAAAAAAAAAATATATATATATATATATTTTAAATCTAAGGGAACTTTTATTTTTCTAAAACCATCATTGATTTTTAAGAATTAATTCCTTCTTAGCTTTTCAAGGAGCTTATTAGAATTGGCTGGAAGGAATTACAGTTAACATTTGACAATTATTTAGTTATTTATTAGGAAGGGACCGAACCGATAGATACGCACACATGTTCAAATAACAACAATTGAAAAAGATATATATATATTTTTACATTTTACTCCAGTCGGTTCTTAGAGGTCTGCACGGGTCGGAATTTCCAGGCCCGGCCCGAACGAAAGCTATCTTTTCCCGGACCGGTATAAAAATTGGAAGTTTGGCCCGACTCAGTTTCTACAAAAAAGTCCGTTTTTCTCGACATACAATTAAGATTCTTTTAATGAATACTACATACATATTTATAGGAACATTTTACAGTATATTTTAGATTACTATATGTGTTCGCAAAACAGAAAACACATAACAGTAAACATTAACGATTACTTACAGTGTTTTAGTCATCGTCTCTACTGACATTTCAAAATTCAAATAAGGATTCATTAAAAGATTAATGTAGTTCAGAATAAAGGATTAAAAACATGATAATTTTTGAAGCTGTATAATAAAAAGTAGATTTGTGTAAATATTTCTCTCATTTTTAAGGCTTTTCTCAAATCCGAAGGAGCTACATTTCGACACATTTATGGTTGGTTGGTTGGTTGTATTTATGTCGGCCAATTATCTGCACGTGGGATATAGGCTCTAAGGGGGGGAGTGCCTTCCGTGGAGGTCTTTCTAAGGGAACCTAACCCGTATTAACGCTTGGAGAACCAAGGTTCGAAGAAAACCACGAAAACTCCGAACGATTAGGCCGACGGGCGCGATTGGGATCGAACCCAGCACCTCCCGTCTACCAGCTTCGAGATCGACACATTTATGAATTCATTTCTTTTTGGAAACGCGTAAGATTGTCAGGTATTCTTATTCAGAAACTATGTAAATGTCGTTTTTTTTATAAATAAAAGCAATATATCTTTCTGAAAATACGGCCAAAGTTAGCGTTTTGAATCGAATTTCCGCAAGCGATAGCACAGGAAAAGAGAAAAGCGTGACAGTCACGTGACAAGAATCTCCTTTATCTCTATAATTTATCAAGTATGGAGAAAGCTATTCGTTTCCAAATGCCTTCAATAATCAGACTTGTCAATTTTATGCCTTTATAGTTAAAAATGAGTCAGAAAATGTGTCTAAAAGTTTCGCATTGTTGAGCAGTGACTATGAGAACCACCTTAAGGTATATTTCCAAAGATACTGTTAAGGCTATTCTTAACTGCTCTCCTCAACAAGCGCAAAACGTTTTGGCATATTTACAATTTCATTTTTTAACGGAAAGATAAAAAATTGGAAAGCCTGGCCATGAAAGCGATTTGGAATTGAACTGTTTTTTTCCATTTTTTGATCAATCAATTACCTATTGAGTTATAAGCGAATTCGATCACGTGACAAACACGTTTTTCGCCCGCTCTTGAGTGCTCTTTCTCCCTTCGCGCGGAAATTCGGTTCAAAACGCCCACTTTGACACTCTTTTCTGAAAGATCTATTGCGTTTGCAAAAAAATGAAAAAACCAGCTCAATTACTTAGTTTTTGAACAACAACACCAGCTTGTTTCATGCATTTTCGAGCAAAAATAAATTAAAACTTATGTCAGAAAGTTGTCCTTTTGGATTTAAGAACACCCTTAACAGAAGTTCATTATCACTATTAATAATCTTACAAAACATAATGCCTATCCTACACATCCTGAGATCGATTAAGACCAGTTTCGTCCCGGCACGAGTCTGCTGAGAAAAATTAAACACGGAGTCTGACATCTAGTAACTGTACGATGCCGATCTCAACGATGGACATGTTATATTTCTGTATTGATGTTGTTAAACTCGCATCGGCTCGTGATGCACATTTATACTTCTCGAGAAAATCATATTCATTGAAAATGACTCGTATTTTATCTGCTTCACTTGAATTCTTATATCGGGCCGATAGGCCCGATTAATTTTTTTTATCGACCCGGTCCGACTCTGCAGGCCCGTTCAATTTTTTTGCCGGCCTGGCCCGGCCCGTTTATTTTGTCTGCCGGCCCGGCCCGGCCCGTTGAAAAAATTGTCCTAATTCTGCCGGCCCGGCCCGTTTGAAAATTCGCCTTCATTCCGCCGGGCAGGGTACGGGCCTCGGGCCAAGCCCGGGCAGGCCTCTAGTCGGTTTATAAAGGACGTTTTAAAATGCGCAGGCAAGCAATATCTACATTTTGCTTTTACTTTTAAGAATCAAGGTGTTTTTAAACTAATGGTTTTCCGGCACATTCACAGACTTTCTTTTAACGTAAAAACGTGAAACTGGGCAGGAATGCAAGTGATTTGGAATCGAATTTTATTTTTCATTTTTCAAAAAATATACTTAATCGAGTTACAGGTGTTTACTCTCTTATAACAACTTTTTTGGTAACTTCCGTTCAAATCGCCAACTGTGACACCCTTTTCTGTCACTTTGTTTGCCTTTATAAGAAAAAGAAAAACGCTATTAGATTTCGTAATTTTTTTTTTTTATAAAAACGCGCTTGCCAGTTTTGTGTTGTTAATAATAAAAACGTATTTATGACTGTCTCAGCAAGTATCCAATTTGAATTTTATACATATTAGTTGAAATTAAGGATTGACCGAAACGAGTTTTTAAGACCGAAACAAAAACTGAAACCGAACTTTGGTAATCTTTCTATTTTCGGCCGAAAACGAAAATGTCCTATTTTTTTAAAGTAATTAATACATACATAATTATTGATTAATTATATGTGTAATTAAATAAATTGAAGGATTATTATGTTTTGAAATTAACGCACAAATATAATTAAAAAGATTTATTAAAAGACGTATAATACACTTAAAAGTTAACACTTTCAAAACATTAAATACAATTCTAAAAGTCTAAAACCTACAAGTTTCAAAAGTAAACTTTTGAATTCTACAAACTAATAAGTATTTTTCTCTTTTTAACAGAAGTAAGACCCTGATGATGGCCACAGGGTAGCTGAAACTTGTAAGTTTTAGACTTTAGAATTTTATTTAGTGTTTTGAAAGTGTTAACTTTTAAGTGTATTATACGTGTGGCCATAGTTGGCTCTCTGTGCCTCTGGCCAAAACTTTTTATTTTCATATAAAATAAAATATAATTAAATCAGTCTCTAATTATATGAATTTCATCTAATTAAAAAATGTTTTAGGTATACATACCTCGATTTACCTTTTACAAAGATTTTTGTAAATGATAATCTGTTATACTGTAATATAGTAATATTATTCCGTTATACTATATTCAACGGGTATTCGAAACACTTCTGCGGTTTCAAATCTATTACTGTTAAGTCTGCAGCTTTTAATGAGCTTGTGAAAAGCGTCTTCAAAGTTTAGTCATGCATGTATTACTTGCTTTATAATTTATTTCACATGTTGAGTCAGTCATGACTGATAATTATAAACAGTGAAATACACAGCAATAAATAAAGAGTGTCTCATTTGAGCCGATACAGCTCAAATCAATGAGTTATATTGAAAATTTCCAAAGGAAGAAACGAGACTTTTTGGAATAAAAATAATTTCGGACGAGTTTCAGTGAGGCCAAATTTTTGGCAATATTTTCGCCGAAAACGAAACTCCGATTTTGAGCCAAAAACGAGAACGAAACCGAATTTTCGGTCGATCTCTAGTTGAAATGTTTGGTTTACACACTGAATTGTTGATTTAATCTATGAGTTTTTTCGTTTCAAAATTTTAAGTTCTAAACTGAGTTTGAAAAAAATGCTTCGTTTTCACTTTTATCAGTTTTCGCTTGTGCTCTTAATTATTTTCATACTAATTATTTAGCATATAATGCTAAGTACTGCATTATTATGAAAATAATAAAACTTTAGCGTTATAGTTTATGTTATATTTATATGATACAGATTATTTTAGCATTACAGTTTGATATATTTATATGATACAGAATATTCAATTAAACTATATTCGACTAAAACGTGCTTAATCAATATATATGTTTTATTATCGCATGCTTAACAAAAGATTGCATCTGCATTGAAAAAAAAAAATCGTATATTTTTAGTTATTTAAAGACGTACTTACGGTGACTAAAAGATACGTGACAAATGAATGTTGTTAATGTAGAAGAATACATGATTTATACAGATTTGTACGTGTGTAAATTTATGTACAGATAACTGAATCAAAAATCAACTGAATCAATTTTTTTTTATCTAAAAAATATTTCATGTATATAGAGAGAAAATTAACTTCGTTTCACCCTTCCTTATTATATTTGGCAATTCATGCCACATTACTGTTTTGAAGTACATTTTAAAGAAATGTATTGCTTTTTTAATTAGCCTTTTTTTTTTCTTGGGGTATTTAGGTTATAGATTTAAGAATTTACAGCCGGAAGTGAAATTTTGTTTTTGCTATATTCTCCAAGAAAAGCATTTGAAACCCTTTGTAAGCTTATAAGTCGCTATTTATTAATCGCGTGTCAATAAACTAACGACAGCAATATTTGCCACATTGAGAGGTTGTCGGAACAATCCGATGAATGACATGAAGTTGACATTTGCTTAAAAGTGCTTCCAGATTATTCCACTTTCAACTGAAATGCATTTTGGAAAAGAGCAAAAAGCCTTTAACTTTTAAAAGCTTAAATAGTAACAAATAATTGACTATTGTATGATTAAAGATCTGACACCAATGAAGTCGGTGTTGTTTAAAGAATCGGAACTAGAAAACTGCCTATTCCTTTTTTTTTTTTTTTTTATTGTACAATGGGGTGATTAAAATGTATCTCTTTCCTTCTTTCTTTCTTTTGTTCGACTGCACTTTAATATCTTCAGATTTACTTGATAGTGTACCATTTATTTATGAAATTTGTCACCATATGAAAATAGATAGCACTTAGTTAACGCATATAGTTATTTACAAAGAAAAAGTATCAGAAAAGAAAAAAAATTCTCTCAGAAAGATTACAGAATAAGTCCCTTTTATTAGAGAAGCATACGTAGTACTAACACATTAGCTGAATTGGCGCATATTTCTTGAACAAGTGCGTGCCCATAAGTGTACCTGATACATAAATTAAAAAACCCAATTCCACTCCATCCAGGCAACAAAATGGTTGCTTATATGGATCATCCCGAGGCAAATCCACTATTTCAAAGAAAGGATTATTTTTTCTCCCGATGCGAGGTGGGGGAGAATGATTAATGGTTTTCTTATTGTTTGATTTGAACCGGGCCCCTTGGGCCGGAACCAAATTATGAAAAGGAAAATTTTCTCCATATCTCGAAAACTAATTATTCAAATGAGCTGTACACATCGATGTTTTAACAATTGTGGTTTGTTTATTATATATATATTTTTTAAATGACTTTATTAATAGCTTTCTAACTAAGAAAAGTGTTTGAATAGAAAAAAAAGTCTGGAATAAGTTTGGGTATCTGTAATCTGTATATCTTTAATTAATAAATAAATCTGTATATGTATAATTAATTAATTAATCTGTATATCTTTAATTAATTAATAAAAAATCAATCAGATAATTTTTATGAAGATAAAAATTAAGTTTCTCAAATGGATTTAGCTTTACCATACTCAAATTTAAACTCTTCTAACCCCATCAAGATTTAAGATAATGCATATAAAATATGCCTTTTCCCGGGCTGTCTCGATCCAAGAAACTCAAATAGGGTATCAAAAATGAGTGTTATTGTTTTAAATTTCAAAGTAAGTGGATGACTTCAGAAACATATTTTATACATAACAATAACTAGTAGATATTATTTCCAGTCGATTGGTACCTACATTTTTTTTTTACGATTATTTTTAGCAGAATTAGTTAGGAGTAACCACATTTTTTTTCTGATCACCATTGATGCACTGAGGTTTTTTAGAAAAACTAACAAGTTTTTTTTTTTTTTTTTTTTTTTTTTTGCACTTGGCGCCAAATAGAGTTGCCGCGGTGCTGCTAAGGGCTTAATGTAATATGAATTAGTTATCAAGTCAGTTAAAAATGTCATAAATTTAATTTCTCTTACAATCTGAGAACAATTAATTTTTATTTACTACTATTTTATTACTATTAATATTATTAACCAAGTAGCATTTTTAAATGTGCTATCTGCAGGTATCTCCTTCAACACACACAAGAAACACTCAGTATGTAAACTTCGTTTATAAAACATTTATGTTTAAGACAAAAATATACTCTCCGTATGGAAATAGAAATTTTGAAAACTAAATTTCATGCTTCTTTTGTTCTTTTATAAAAGTACCACATATTACAGGGTATTGGAATGCTGAAATATAGGGTTATTTGAATGTGAAAATAATACTTGCTTGTGAAAACAATTGGTATTTCTTATCCTTAAAAATGACTTTATGCATCCATAAAGAGCTGAATTGATATCACTTTATAAAAAAGTTTCTACAGAAAAAGTACACCCTAAAACAGTCGCTTTGCTAGTCTAAAATCGCTTAAATATAGTAAATGTATTATTCTCATCACACTCTTCCCATGATTTGTAAATCTTTTACCATTGTTAGGGATCAAGGGAAATATTTCAGTTTCCATACTTGAGTGTTTTGAGAAGGTTCTCATTTCGACGCATATGTATTTTTTTAATGTATTTTCACTGATTACTCCTAAACTATGCGCGAAATTACTATCCGAAAATGATGGTAGATTTTGTGAATGAAAAAACGCTGCCCGCAAGATCCCACAGCTTGCAGGATTGTAATCTAAAAGTATCATCAGCTTTGTATTCCCCGAAAAAAAAAGATTGTGTTTTCCAATCAACAACAAAATCCATACAAAAAATTTTTTGACTTCTGATATATTTCTCTCCTTTTTTTTTTTCATTCAAATTGCTAAGGGCGATTATAGGTGTATTCAGGGGCGGCTATAAAGGAGGCCGACGCAAAGTACTAAAAGCAAAAGGACTGAAAATATGCTAAATATTTGGTTAAAATATAAAAGATATCATTCAAAGAAGAGATGAAAAAAATTAAGTTAAGGGCGCCATGGCTACTACAGCTCTCGTTGGGTGCATGTTTTCTCTTTCAATCGCATGCAAAGATGTACTTTTTGGTTTCCGATTTTGAAATTGCTTCGATAATAAAAAAAATACTTCTCTTGTGCTGTCTGTCTAGTGATTGTTGATTACTCCCTAAACGAATTCTCGAAATTTAGTACGCTAATCAGAATGTATGTCTACAACAAGTGAAAAAATATTGGAGCCGCTTAGGCACTTAGGGGCGCGAAGTTTTCCCTGACCAAGGGCGCACCGGCCCTCGGGCCGATGGGCCGGCGGACCAGTCCGAGCCTGGTTATAATCTTTTCTCATGAATGTTATACTGCCTACTTTATATTCCTCATCTTTTTTTTAGAGATAGTGCCGGCCCTTCGCTGTAGCAAAGACCTCGAGAACTCAAACTCAAACTCAAACCAAAGAGAATGATTAACAAAAAATTTAGTAAAACAAACATTGCGGTAGTCGCTGATTTCGGCGCCATCTAGAATTTTGTTCATGCAACTTAACTGTAAATTTCATTGTTTACATCTGAAAAAATACACGAATTTTAGGCGTTCGCGTATTTTAGGGTTACGGATTTAAGGGAGTCTACTGTATATGCTTGCTCAGATGATTCCGTATAATTTTACGGCTATACATGGAAATTGCTTAAATTGTGTTTTATAATTTTTTGTTATACGTTTTCCAAATGGTTCAATTAGACATCTTATTTCAACTTCTTAAACGGTGAAGTTTTGTTACATTATTCTGAATGTGTTGGAAAGTGTTTCATAATCTATCATTGATGCATGATTTTTCTTTCTCGTTCCAGGACTTTCTCGATGTACATAAATGAACTATGGGAACATCTTCTATCATACAGATTGCTCGAAAAAAGAAGAGACAATTCTTCCATAATTTCCGACAAACAGGACCACGGAGGAGACCTTCATTTAACCTCCTTGCGTTTACGTGCGGCTATTTGTTGTTCATGTTACTATATATAACACGGGGAAAATTAAACACAATCAGCGACAGAGTGTGTGTACATATCTTGTACAAAGGTTTACAAAAAAAAACAAACCAAAATAAGCATTTTATAAAATAAAAAATAAACAGTGTTTTCTTACAATTTGAAATTAGAAGGGCTTAACATCGTTTGGCGAAGGTATCCAGTCTGAGAAATAATTAAATTGAAGTAACGAAATTTTTATCTTGAGAATGAATGTTTATGCAAATGCTTTGTTCACTTGTTAAATAAGCATTGATATCGTCTGAATAATATTTAAAAATCCCATGTATCATATTGAAAATAAATGTGTATTTTATGCAAACGCTCTGCTCACTAATTCATGTTTCAATTATTTAAAAAAAAAAAAAAAATTCTTGTTGAAACGTCAGTAGAAGCTTACTGTGGAGACACGAAAAGTTTTTAGTTTCGTTTGTCTGTTAGTCTGTATAGCTTTTGGTTACATTTGGTTCATTCGTTCGAGAAGTATAGAACTTTTTTTTCATGCCATAATACTTTCCTATATGAGCAGTCAGTCGATTTTCAAATTTTCCATTCGTTAAAATGGCGTTAAATTCGTTAAAATTTGTTAAAAATGGCGCATTTGATAAATGGATTGTAGGATGTTCAATATTATGAAACGTGAGAGTAAAAGACAATGTCTTGGCTCCTAATCTGCAGATTTACTAAATATTATATTCAGAATGTTTAACCAACCAACTTCCAAAACGGGTCCATTCAAACGAAAGCAAATTTTTAAACTTTATCACTTGGACAAAATTTTCAAATAGTAATAAAAGTATTTTTAAATGTTTTTCTAAAACAACTCCTTTATAAGCATCCAATGTTCATCTTAAAAATCACGCCTAATTTCAGGATTACATTTAATGCAGTTCCAAAAAAATGCCGTTATAATACTTTAATTAGGCGTGGGTTGCAGTTATTAAAATTTGATCGCTTAGTTTTACGCTTCAGGCAGGTGGTAAAATTTTGTTGTTGTTGCTTCTAATATTTATTACGGGAAGTATAATTAATGAATAATAAGGCAAACAAGAATATTACCATAAATACGAGTTGGATAATTGCACCATAAAATTGATGTAAAAACTTTGTATTTAAACCATAGAAAACTTACTGAATAGTGCACAAGAAATACATTTATCATAATCTGCAAATTTCCGTCTGCACATTCAGCAAAAAATAAACAGATATTTCTTTAACCCTTCACTGCAAGATTTTTTCCTTTTTTTTTCTGAAAAGAAATATTTGAAATCTCTATATTGGTCTAATAATGGGAAAAATAGTAAAAAAAATTAAATTTCAAATTTTCAGCTAAAATTTGATATTTTATAGCGTGTACCCTATGTACACAATTAGGGTTTTAAGATATTGTATTGCTATATTTTACAACTAAATGAGCTTAAATTAATTTTATCCGCTTAACACTCTTTACCTTTTTTCATAATAATATGTGTAAATATTTACTAAAAATAATGAAAGTAAATTTTACCTTAATAGCTTGATCGAAAATCTTTTTGCTTCCGAAGAATAAATTCTAATTTTTTGTCAAATGCAGCCATCTGACATGGACAAAATAAGTGATATTTCATTCTTTGGACTGTTCTTGATCAGGGATAGAGATCATATTGGCCAAATACATGGAACATAATAAGAATTACAGTGTTTTTAGGTATGTGCCAGATATGGCACGTCGTGCAGTGAAGGGTTAATATCAAAATACAAGGTGACCATAATTAAACTGGCAGTACTCAGAGTGTTCTGTAGTGCGATCTAATTCAGAGAATGGCGTCAAATTTTGTGGGAAGATTAAACAAGAAAAGGAACGAAGGATTCCGCGAAAAAAAATAGTTCCAAAAGTCACCGCTAGGGAAATATGTGGCGCTGTGTAATTGAAAAGAGAGTTTTAAAAAAGGCAGAATCAATACTGAAATAAAATTACCTTTCATGTAGCAGGTTCAATGTGGATGCCGTTTTTGTGCGTCTCGAATCTGCGATCTCCTAAAGATAATCACAGATGTGATACGAAACGTTGATTCTATTGTTATTTTAATGTTTTTATGTAATATCATACAGATGTGAAGTATTTCTTGTATAACATTCACCAAGTTTTGTATGGTTTAAATACAAAGTTTTTACAAGAATATTACCCTTCTTTTAGTTTCTACATATTCAGGTAAAACTGAACTACTTAGCTCAAAGTATATAGCATATAATATAGCCACAATTGACGTACAAAATGGTTGGATACTTTCAATAAATGATGTTCTTTGCTGTTACTAGAAAAGCTCACAGCCGTTAACAACCCATAGATTACAAACACAATATGAGAATTTTGTAATACATTTGTGTGTGTTTAGGAATTGAGTTTTTGTTTTTCATATATGACAAACATTTTTTTCAAATACCTAGGAGTGTTTATCAATCAAATACAGTGTTAAGATGTAGTACATTTAGAATTTATCTCCGAACAAATAAAGCAACTTATAGGATAACAGGGTTTTATAACAGATGATTCATCAGGTACTGATCCCTGTATTTTTCAAAGTATTAAACTTAACTTGAGGGGCTGTACACATATAACATTATCAATTTTTTGACAATATTGGACCCCAACCCCTTCTTACAATATCATAGGTTATCATTCCTGGACCCCCCCCCCCCCCTACCCCTAATGATATCGTTATCAGCGTCTAAAAGTTTTTTTTTCTGTTTTTCTTTTTATACGTTTGCAATGATACACTAATATGGTTATACATTTATTATTTCCATATTCTTAGAAGAACAGAATAAAATATCACTATTATATATGAGATAACTTATCAAATAACACTAAGAATTACTGCCCTTAAGAACTATACAAATAATACTAAGAACTATACTTACTATACTAGATATGCTTGCATACTAGATAAACTTGCTATGCTTTGCATTTTCATAAAAATAGATAACAGATTAAAAAAAAAAAAAAATTATAATAGATTATATTGATGTGAATAAAAAATTACCAAAAAGAAAAGAACATTTTTGTTGGATCAAAAATGATAACGATATCAAAAGACACCCCTCCCCTCCCCCTAGCGATATCTTACGATATGAAATGCCATACCACCTTCTCCCCCTTAAAGTCATAACGTTTGCACAGCCCCTAAGGCGGTTTTCGAAAATATTTTTTTCCCCGCTCAATAACGCGAAACTGTTTGACGCGGGCACATTTTAAAACATAAAAACATGATAATGGCAGTCATGATTGTAAAGCATGATTATTGTAAAGTATATTTTGTAATTGAAGAACTTTTCATGAATAACATCATAAAACAACATAATACGTATAATATCGGGTGATTGTAAAAGTTTGTACCCTATTTCTTAGATGACAGTAGCTTGCAATTTTGACTGTACTGATATTTCTTTTATAACCATATTTTTAACTGACAGCAGTGCTGTAGTTGGAAAAAAATATTTGTGGAAACTCACCTTTTCATAGAGTAGATGTTAATGCTACCGGATTTCAGCTAAGCCAAAATCCAATTTAAAACATTTAGCCAAAAGCCAACTTTTTTTCAATTAACAGTTATAATTATTATATTCTAGTACAACATAGCATCCATCTAGTATAGCATCCATTTAAAAGCAATATTTAATCATTCGCATAATAACATTTTCCAATATGAATCAAAATAAATTGAAATACCAGACATAAATCCATTTATTACTTACTGGCACATCTATTCTAGAAGTTTCCAAAAGAACGATGATGAGAGGTGTTTTCTGTACTCTGTGATTTACGACGAGTTGACTCTGTGCTTTCTGATCACTACCAAGATTTCAATATGGTTCAGGGCAAAAAATTTTCAAGGGATGTCCTACACGGCTTATGAATATAAGTGAAACGGACGTTCTTAAAACTAGCATAAATTGTCGTTTCTCTTGAAAATATAAAATGGTGCTCGTAGTAGGGATGCAACGGATATCCGGTAAATATCCGATATCCGGCATATCCGGCTGATTTTTCAATATCCGAAATATCATCGGATATCCGAATCACAATCACCGGATATCCGACTTCTCTGCCGGATATCCGGCAGAGAGCAGCAAAGCGTATACATAAGGATAAGAGAAATCGTTTGACCCAAACATTGCTGAACAATTTTGTTTATAATGTAAAATATGAAAGTAAGTTCACTATTCATGAGTAAAAGGTAATTCTCAAAAGTTTAAAGAATTGCCAGCTTTCCTAACATTGATATTTGAACTCTTTATAATAAATTTAAGAAGTTACGTTTACATCAGGGATGAGAGCGTTCCGACCCAAATGACTGCTTGCTACCACTAAATTTGAATGGCATTTCTCGCCTTATTTAATGGCAGAATTTTTGAGATTTAATAAAGCAACCAATACTATTAAAATTTAGTGGTGAAAATCAACCATTTGGGTCGGAGCGCTCTCATCCCTGGTTTACATCTTTTGGAAAATTGTACCTTTACTTTCAGAATGTAAAACAAAATTGGAAGTTGTTTATTAAAGTATGACTATTAATTTTCTTCTTTCTTTTAAGTTTAACAATTAAACAGGCCTATTTTTACTTTCTTCTATCTTCACTAGAAGAAAGTATTGTAATTGAAATTTTTTCGATTTCCGGTTTTCGACGGATTTAGACGTTTTAGGGGTCAGAGATCCCAAAACATGTCTGTGTCCGTGTGTCGCCATCTTACCATCAAAAAGTGTATGAAATTATGCATAGAATTGAACCACATTTTTTGTGAATTTTTTTGGCTATAACCAGCAGTTTCTCCTTGAATTTGGAAATATTCCACCATAAGGTGGCACTCACTGTAACAGCGTTTTTTGTAAAATTTTCTCGATATTTCGCAGTTTTTTTTTTTTTTTTTTTTTTTTTTTTTTTTTTTTGTACTGTATATTGGCGGCTTGTGAAGTGAAGGGAACTTCGCATCCTACTAAGCTGGCTATTCACAAACAGCTAGAATAATGAAAAAATTATTTATTTTAATAAATATCATGATCGAGATTAACTTATTCTTATTCTGATTAATTGACTGGACCAAAAATTTTCAGATCAAAATCAAAGTTGGTATAATATTCAACTAATAATATGGAAGTATTAACATTTGGAACTACTTTTTGAAATATTAAGATGTATGAGATAGAAGAAAGTTTTGGGATTGGCACATCCAATTAGTTATTTTTGTAACTTCATTATAAATATTTAAAATTAAAAGTAATTTTCTTTTTACTTATAAATATCAAAGTAATTTAACTTAAAATAAAACTAAATGTGACTTAAAGTAAAACAGTATTAAATAATTGGAAAAGAAAATCGGCATCAACTAAACCTATGTTTGGAGAAAACTCTTTAATCATGGGTATATTAGTAGATATTTTATGTTTAAATTATAAAACGAAAGTATGTATTTCTTTGTTAAAATACTCTACAATTATATACATATTAATTGGTTTAAATTTGTTATACAAATTTTCAGCCTTTCATTGTACAAATTAGTTATTAGCAATTATCAATATAGTCAATCCCGTATCCACATCCAATAGTAATTATCAGCATTTCATTGTACAAATAAACAGAATATTTTAATGCTTAAACTACATTTTTTGTATAACATTATTAATATACATTACAGGGCTTGATTTTCGAGACAGGATGGCAGGATTCGTGGCTTATAGAATATTGGGGCGGGAGGATCCGGTTTCTAAAAAATAATTTTCCGAAAATGTTTCTTTGTTAAACGACGATTAAGTCTCAGGACCGACTGACAAATTTCGTGTATTTTCCGCTATTGATTGGCAGATTTCATAGTTTATTCTTACAACAAATTGACAAAATTCATGTTTGTTTTTCTGCATCTGACCAAAAAATTTTGCGATTTTTCTCCACAACTGACTGATGAATTTCACGATTTTTTCTGGAGATCAATGGGTGAATTTCATAGATTTTTTTCTCGTGATCAACTGATAAATTTGGCAGTTTTATTCTGTGACCGATTGGCAAAATTCCCTGTTTATTCTTGCGACATACTGATGAAAGTGACGATTGTTTTTATGCATCCGATTGAAATATTTTGCGTTTTTTTCTCTGTGACCACCTGAGGAATTTCAAGATATTTGCTCGTGACGTACTGGCAAATTTTACGATATTTTTCCGTGATCGATTGACGAATCCCGTGATATTTTCCCGCTGCCGATTTTCCACGAACTTCAGTTTATTTCTCGCGACCACCTGTCGACAAATTTTTTAGGGTTTTGTTCCTCTGACGAAACCCTATTCGTCTCGCTCCTCTGTCTGTCCGTCTGTCTGTCACAGAGCCCGTTCTCAGAAACTATACATGTTAGAGACTTGAAATTTTGCATACTTATAGATGAACACCACACATCATACGACAAATCATAAAATTTTGAAAAAGTCGTACATTTAACCCTTTGGGCTCCCACATGTGTATTTTAAACAATTCTTTCTAAGTGAGCCCCTAATTAGGTTGCAGGCATGAAATTTTGCGTACCTATAGATGGACTCTTCAGATTAAACGACAAATCATAAAATATTGAAAAAGTCGTACATTCAGGCCTTTGAGCTCCCACATGTGTATTTTAAACAATTCTTTCTAAGTGAGTCACTAATTAGGTTGCAGGAATGAAATTTTGCGCACTTATAGATGGACACCTCAGATCAAACGAAAAATCATAAAATTTTGTAAAAGTCGTACATTTAACCCTTTGAGCTCCCACATGTGTATTTTAAACAATTCTTTCTAAGTGAGCGCCTAATTAGGTTGGAGGAGTGAAATTTTGCATACTTATAGCTGAATACATCACATCAAACGACAAATCATAAAATTTTGAAAAAGTACATTTAACCCTTTGGGCTCCCACATGTGTATTTTAAACAATTCTTTCTAAGTGAGTCCCTAATTAGGTTGGATGCGTGAAACTTTGCATGCTTATAGCTGAATACCTCACATCAAACGACAAATCATAAAATTTTCAAAAAGACGTACATTTAACCCTTTGGGCTCCCACATGTGTATTTTAAACAATTCTTTCTAAGTGAACCCTAATTAGGTTGGAGGAGTGAAATTTTGCATACTTATAGCTGAATACCTAAAATAAACGACAAATCATAAAATTTTGAAAAAGTCATACATTTAACCCTTTGGGCTCCCACATGTGTATTTTAAACAATTCTTTCTAAGTGAGCCCCTAATTAGGTTGCAGGCATGAAATTTTGCGTACTTATAGATGGACTCCTCAGATTAAACGACAAATCATAAAATATTGAAAAAGTCGTACATTCAGGCCTTTGAGCTCCCACATGTGTATTTTAAACAATTCTTTCTAAGTGAGTCCCTAATTAGGTTGCAGGAATGAAATTTTGCGCACTTATAGATGGACACCTCAGATCAAACGACAAATCATAAAATTTTGTAAAAGTCGTACATTTAACCCTTTGAGCTCCCACATGTGTATTTTAAACAATTCTTTCTAAGTGAGTCCCTAATTAGGTTGGATGCGTGAAACTTTGCATGCTTATAGCTGAATACCTCACATCAAACGACAAATCATAAAATTTTCAAAAAGACGTACATTTAACCCTTTGGGCTCCCACATGTGTATTTTAAACAATTCTTTCTAAGTGACACCCTATTTAGGTTGGATGTATGTAATTTTGCATACTTATAGCTGAATAGCTCACATCAAACGACAAACTATAAAATTTTGAAAAAGTCGTACATTTAACCCTTTGGGCTTCCACATGTGTATTTTAAACAATTCTTTCTAAGTGACACCCTATTTAGGTTGGAGGCGTGAAATTTTGCATACTTATAGCTGAACACCATCATGCGACAAATCATAAAAATTTGAAAAAGTTATACATTTAACACTTTGGGCTCCCACATGTGTATTTTAAGCAATTCTTTTAACTGAGCTGGAGATTTGAAATTTTGCATACTTATAGCAGAACACCTGAGGCCAGGCGACAAATCATAAAATCTTGAAAAAGCCTTACGTTTAACCCTTTGAGCTACCACATATGTCTTTTAAGCAATTCTTTCTAAGAGAGCCCCTAATTAAGTTGGAGACGTGAATTTTTGCATACGTATAGCTGAATACCTCAGACCACACGACAAATCATAAAATTTTCAAAAAGTCTTATATTATTTACTCCTCTGTGCTCTAACTTGTATATTTTAAGCAATTTTTCTAACCTCCACCCTTTTCACCTGGGGAGCACTTTCCCAACTGTTGTCGACACCCCTTTGACCATTCTTTCATATTATGTACCATAGCCTTACATATTTTAGTTCCACTTTTTACCACTAGTGGTGCCTACTTATCTCGGGTGCTATGGGTTCCATCGCCTCGACTAATATATCTATGGATAGTATGTAAAACGGAGTTTCGTTCGGATAGAGTTTTGTTTAGAATAGAGTGCGTCCCTTTTTGCGAAATGTGGAACTAACAGATTTTTCAAAAGGATAAAGTGTTTTGAAAGGAATATTAAACGAAACCCTCTGTGCGATCTGTGATCACACTTACCCACTTGTTAATTTATTTTCACCATGATTCACGAAATCAGTGATATTTTTTTCTACGACTGATTTACGTATTTTGCAATGTTTTTTCTATGCACCCAAAATAGGAAATAACTAAAAGGGCAGTAACGGCTATTGGAGACTGAGCTCTACCAAATTGGCCAATAGTCAGCACTAAACAAAATGAGATTACACTTGTGATGCACATGAAAAAAAAAAAAAACTTTGGTGAATTAAAAAAAAAAAACATATTTAGAAACAACAAACTAGATGATTCTTGCAGTTCACAGAAATTACAACATGGCTCTTTGAAATCAACTTTTCTCGTGCAATAGAAGGAATCAATTGACTATTCCCTTTCCAAACTTTGGATATGGATTTAAAATTCCAATGCATAGAACATAGTTCAATTAATGAAAATACAGGGATTACAGTTCTGACATAATTCTATTAAGGATATAATAAAACAAGTTTGTTCAGAAGTGACATACAATCACCGTAGGTTATTGACAATACAATCACTAACCGATATGCATTATTTATGCAAGTAAGTTAAAAATGAATGCACATCAGATTTTGCAAAGTTTTCTAAAAAATTTTAAGAGAGCATAACCATCTGTTTCCAATAATTTCTAAAGTTATAAAAATTGCTCTGTGCTGTTTGTCAAAAGTATAATTTGTGAAAGAGGCTGAAATATGCAAAAAGGAATAAAATCTAAATTAAGAAATTCATTTTGCAACCCAATTGTTAATTGCCCATAACATTAGGTGAAAGTTGAATAATAGACATGGTATATATAAAGTTTGATTCTGTTCCTTTGTTTCTCTCTATTCTAAAAAAAAGTAACTACCGCTGTCACCGCCGCCGCCGGTTTTGATTTTTTTGTGACCGGAGGCCTTTCTTCGTTAATATTAACAAAAATAATGCATACAAAAATATGCAAATCGGTGGTTTTATACAGAAATGTTTGATAAACACGCTGATGCAGACAGTTTTCAAATCGAAGAATTATTTTAAGAGTTATTTAATGCTAAAGTTGGACAAAATCGTTCCACTAAAAAAGTTTTATAGCAGCAAAAACTATACATGGCAGTGTAATCATTTTTAGATCATTTTATGCGTTAGAATTTGCCGGAGTGCAGATTGCATTAATTTTTTTATTTTGACTCATTTTTTCAGGTTTTATTTCTATTTTAAATGCAAATTTTCAGCATTTCTAGAGATATTTTTTACAGATTTCAGAAAATTGTACTAATTTAAACTGTTTCCAACTGTATAAAAAGCGCAAGCAATAATGTTTGCTTCAAATTAAAAATTTATTTACACGTGACTATTATAAATAGGAAAAAAAACTTTCAAATTAGAATTAAATAATTACGTATAAAAAGCAGGAACTTATTAAAAATTACGTCATAAAAAGTATACACGTGAATTTTAAAAGAGAAAGGATATTGTAAAATAATAAATTCATTAACATGCGTTAGAAGTCTTAGGAGAAATGACGTCATATTTACGTCACATTATAGTTATTACATAAAATGAACACAAAATAATATTGCAAAAAATTTTAAATTTAGAAATTGCGCTAGACATTTATTTGATATTTTGAGAATTAATTTAAAATATCTCATTAAAAAGAACTTTCTTTTCGCTTTGTTAAAAAATACCAGGAGACAAAGACTCTCTTTACTTAATTCCTTTTATATTAGCTTATTTTGAAATGTTGTTACACGTGTATACGTCATCAAGTTATTTTTATTTCGACGTTTTATTTGTGTTTTTATTAATGTTGTACGAATTTATTTGTTCTTTCGTTATTTAAAATAAAAATTATATCAATTTGTATAATTTGGCGAGTGGTTTGGCGATTTATATAATTTGGCGAAATTGGTCGACAGGATAATCAAGTAGTGCCGCAGCGGATTTGGCATTAAAATTCCCCAATCAAAGAGAAATGAATAGAAATTCGTTTATAGGGAGATCGCCACTGTTTTTTAAATTATAATTCAATCTTTCGAAATCTTTTTAAAGCCGATCAAATTAGCGTGCATTTAGAGTCTACGGTGTCTGGACGGGGGTTGGCGAGCGTAGCTCGTAGGGGGCCGAGCCCCCTAGTTAATAAAACAAAAATTTTGGATAATTATCTTGAGTTGTTAATTTAAATTATTTCAATGGTATTTTGTCATGTCTGTATAAATGTAATTCTTTAAGTGGCACATAAAAAATAACAGGGTTTAAAGATTTTTTTTCTCCCTTTCTAACAGTTCAACTCCCCTGCATTTATAAATGTTGGGTAGGAAACTCCCCTCCTGGGAAAACTTGAATTTCAAGCCCTGAATATTAAAAGAGATATAGTTTTTGTAAATTATATTTCAATACATTTAAAAAATTTTAATGATGTCTGAAACATGTTTTTAATTTATTGTTCTGAGATGGCCTTATATAAAGAAATAATTCATCATATAACTAAAAACATATCTAGTGCCGGATATCCGATCGGATATCCGGCCGGATATCCGAATCCGGCAGGCAAAGGAGCTTCGGATATCCGGTATCCGATATCCGGCAAAATCAATATCCGGTGCATCCCTACTCGTAAGCGATATATTTTTTTCTTTTTTTTACAGTAACGAACCAAATATTTCTGGGAACGGCGATCCCACGCGTTCCCACCCAACTACAGCACTGACTGACAGTAATCTACATGTGTTGTGAGTGAACATAATGTCAAAAAAAAGTTTTTCAAATTAATCTGTGTGCAATTCAAAATGGAAAATGAAATGTTACATTTTCACCATGTTATGTTGTATGAGTTTAAAAAAGGGGTGAGTGTTGAACGCGCTACAAAAAATATTCAAGACGTTTATTTGGGTCGTGCTCCTGCTCTTAGGACAGTTAAAAAGTGGTTTTGTCGATTTCGAAAGGGTGATTTCAATTTAAACGATAAAATTCTCTCTGGGTGACCTTCTGACATTGATAATGACTTAATCTGTGATTTAGTGAATAGTAATCTACGGATTACTAGTGCAGAGATTACCAGGAGACTAAATAGTGACAATTCGACTGCATTTCGCCATTTAAAACAATTTGGGTACATTTTGAAATTCGATACATTGGAAATCGGGAACGAGCTTTTGCAATCACCCAATATAAATTAATTACATCTTAACCCTTTGAGTTCTGGGGGTGAATTTCTTCAAAATGCCCAAATGTCACATTGGCACCAGTATTTTGTTAACAACAGATTCGGCTTATAATATACACGAAAAAATGCATTAATCTATTTTCAGATAAATTGGGCCGAATATTCCGGTGCAATGTGACATTTGGAGATTAAAATTAAGTGAGAAGAAATTGACCAATCAGAGCTCAAAGGGTTAAGCGATTTTTGTCTTGGGAAGGCCGTTTGTTTCCCTTTACTGCGTTGTCAAGTCAGGAAATTGGGTTCAAATCGTCAACTTTGACACCATAATAAAAAAAATATTTTTCCATTCTCAACAACGTGAAACTTTCTGACACATTTTTAAACATAAAAGAATGATATTGGCAGGCATCACTATTGTAAAATATTTTGTAATTGGACAGTTTTATTTTTCATACGTATAATATAAATGAATGAGATCTTGAATTATAAGAGATTTTTGTTCAGGATGACCATTTTCTTTTCCTTTTCCTACAATGTCGAGTCAGAAAATTTGGTTCAAATCGTTAACTTTGACATAATTTTTTGAAAAATCTTCAACCTTTACCAAAAAACAGAAAAAAAAAAAAACAGTTCGATTACATAGTTTCTGAATAAACATCTATTAATTTGATATGCCTGTGAACAAATATGATTTTAAAAATGTGTCACAAAGTAGCTAATTTCGATTTGATTTCCTTAACTTAATGAAAAGATGAAAAATTGCTCAAATATCTGTCGATTTTTTATCCAGTGTAAATATTCCAGTTGTGCATCTGTGTAATAACATAGATTAAATCGAGTAATGTAATAACATAGTTAAAATCAAATCCATACTTTTCATAATCTAGAAACTTCATTTTTACCGTTTACACACTAATTACAGATCAAAATATATTTTTAATTCTTTTCTGTATGTTCTGCTTTTTAAATGCTTTAGTTTAAATATATTAGTCATTTAAATTCGGGAGAAAAATTACATATAATTTTTACGGTTCCCAATTGTAAGCATAGTTCTTTTTTTTTTGGAGGGGGGGGGGGGGGCTGGACTGTAAAATGTTTGAAATTGGGCTGTTAAACATATTTTGAGAAAACCCCCTGAGCTGTTTTTGATTAATTTTATCTAAAATCTTCTCCAAAACACAATCTAAACGTGCAGTTTTCTAATTCTTTGTTTAGACTGCTTCATGATTCACTGTTAAACCGAAACGTCGAATATAATTTCTATTTTTGCGATTTTAATTTTTACAGCTTTGTTTAAAATCTCGAAATACATTGCATAGCAACTTATTGTTTTTGTTCTCACATTTGAGTTTACAACGTAAAATATTTTTATTACGTTACTTTATGACATTCGAGCCTTTCAATTACTGTAACTTGATGAATCATCTGTAATGACCATATTGTTAAATCACTTCTTAGAATTCTAGTTTCAGGATGTGAAGTAGTTATTAAAGACTAATGGGAAAATAAAGGACACAGAAAAACACAATGAATCGAGTGAAAATGAAATGCTCTTTGAGGGAAAGTAAGTTTTTTTTTTTTTTTTTTTTTTTTTCCCCTGAAGGCATAAATATTATATGCCACTATATCAAAAGCTTAGACAAAGACAAATTCTTTCCTTTGAAAAGCATAACAATAATTACAATTGATATGAATATGTGATCTGTAAAAACCAATATAAAGAAAAGCATAAATAACCAGCAATTTTAAGCATACTATTCTTTCACAGTTTCAGAAAGGAATTTTCTTCTTTAGTGCAACTACGGGATACAATCTGTGCTTCTTGGATTAGAGAATATGGTGAAAAACATTTATTTTATTTATTGAAAGCTCCAATAGATTTTTTACATTTAATATATATAATATATATATATATTTTAGTTTGCCCACTAACAACACCAAAAAACATCTTTATATGAAAAATAAGTTATATATTGAAAGTTTTGAAATTTATTAAAAGCTATACTTTCGTGGAATATAAGTTTGAAACAAATGCTCAACTATTAATATTATTTTCACTGCAAACAGATTTATATTTCGTAATCCTCTGCACATGATAGGGATAGATTTTTTTTTTTTTTTTAAATTATACTTGAAAATTATTTTTAAAATCATAAAAATTGAGTAAATTGCGATGAGTTTTTAAGCAAATAGTGATACCGTTTTCGAACAAATTGCATTTGAAAGTATATTTTTTCTCCAATATGACGATGTAAAAATTAAAAATGCGTAATGTTTAGAAGTTTAACAAATTGTTGTAAAAGCGAACTTTAATGATTTTTTAGGGTGAGGGGAAAAAAAATGACTTTTTTTAACAATTTATTCTTACTATAGCAGACCAATACATACACAAAATGTTAAATCATACTTTACGATTGCAATTAAGTAAAAAGACCCCCTCGATAACTGTACACATATGTGTATGTTTGTTAATTTCTTATAAAATAAAAAACTAACAGTAAATTTCTTTCTTACTTTTCTACAAATTATTAAAACTTAATATATTTAATATATCAAGTATTAGTTTGATCAAATATTAGCAATTTGTTCAAATAATCCAACAACACAGACTGCAGAAAAATTACTTCACGCTTTTTAGGTGCGTTCGTAATTATATAAATACGTAGCACCTATAGTCGTCGTTCGGTCCGTCTGTCTGTCCGCCCGCATATAACAGAGCAAAAACAACCCAACCGAATGGTCAGAAATTGTAAATATACAATTGTTGCAAAGTTTTGTCGAGTCATTTCAAATTTTATGAAAATCGGATGTATAGTTTAATTACTGGGACAATCAAAATTTTTCCGTTACATTATGGTCAATGGGAAAAAATTATTTCAAGTGCATTTTAATGATGTTACAGCCTTTTGAACAGAATGAATTGGATATGCATTTATGAAGTGCACTAAAGTACACATTCAGTACAATATGCGGTGCAAAAAATATTTATAAAACTAGTTATAGTATGAACTAGTTGCCACATTTGACAAGCAATTTCCAACTTATTTTATATCTCTAACTGTACATTGGCGCAGCCAAACCATAAAATTTTTACTTCTCTAGCTGAGGGATTCTGTAGTGAATATGTTATCAAATTTTTGTTCTTTTTATTATTGACAGTAATTATAAACAAGTTGGAAATTGCTCGTCAAACATGGCAAATGAGGTGCATTCGTACTATAACAAGTTTTATAAATATTTTTTGCACCGAATATTGTACTGAATGTATATTTTAGTGCACTTCATAAGTACATATCTATTTCATTCTGTTCGAAAGCTGTAACATCATTAAAATGCACTTGAAATACCTTTTTCCATTGACCATAATGTAACGGAAAAATTTTAACTCTCCCCGTAATTAAACTATACATCTGATTTTCATAAAATTTGAAATGACTCGACAAAATTTTGCCACAATCATATATTTAAAATTTCAGACCATTTGTTTGGGTAGTTTTTTCTCTGTTTTATGCAGATGGACGGACATACCAAACGATGACTATAGGTGCTACGTATTTATATAATTACGAATGCACCTAAAAACTAAACGTCTCCACGCCAGGGCGTGAAGAGGTTAAATATCTAACAAACAAACAAAAAAAATCCCCATTTTCCTGTTAAACTTTTGAAAAGTAAAAAAGAATCTCAGACACAAAAAATGAAAGACTTTCAAATGTGGGTGAAATAGTGGTGTGCTTGTTAAACTATTAAATAAAAAATGATAATTATTTTAAATAGCGTCCAAAAATCGAGATCATGTATAGAAAACTGATTTAAAATCATTCTCAAAAATTTTTAATTGATTTAAGTTATACATATTCCTGGAAAAATAAAACACCTATTATTGGGCAAATTATAATTACAGTGAAAACATTTTATTGTGATTTAAGTAATCCTTAAGTTTTCTTATTATTTATGCTTCTTTTAATGTGGGATTTTTAGAAAAGCATATCCATCTTAATAAAGGTATGGATTATGTTTGCAAGTAAAGCTTTTATAGTCTTACATTTTCCTATTATTGTTTTACACATTGTTTTGCTTTAAATTTATGTCAGTTCAGCAAACATAATACTTTTCAAGCCTTAAGTGTCTAACCTTTTGTTTTTGTTTTAAAAATATAACATGTACCATTCTTAATCTTCTGTTAAATTAGAAATGTTAAAATCATTAACTAATTCATCCTGTATCGAACTGGGATTTTATTAATTCTTTATGTATAACTTCTAGGTCTGTTTATAGATCAAAACTTGACTAAAGATTATTCTCTCCAGAAAATCTCAAATCTACAGATTTATATCCCTGTTAAAACAATTATCAAAATATGGTTTTCATCATGAGAAAATAGAACTCTAATACGTATGTACTGCGTTTTCAAAGGTTATTTTCTTAAACTATAAATATCTTTAAAAAAGTGGGTGGGAGAAATAAATTGTGAAAATTTTGCTGAAGTAAAAATTTGAAAACTTATTGTTTTTTTAATAAACAATTTGAAATTTAATAAGGAAAATTTTAGAAATGTATTATGTACATATCAAATGTAGAGTAATACATTGGGTCGAGTAGCCTGATTCTACCTGACCTGACCCAGCTAAATCCAAGGTTAATGTCGGTCTTAGTTCCACTATGCTTTTTTGGTTTTTTTTCTGTGACAGTTTGGAGCATTCTGCCCTATATATATATTTATTTTCTGTATTTATTTAGGGTTGTGTTGAATAAATTTAATAACTGTGAATTATATATGCTACAATATGTATTATATGCATATATCAAGCTTCAAAAAGTTATGTTTAAAAGACAGTACTTAAAACTATGTTGATATGGTGAATTATTTAAAATTTTATAAATAATCTAATGAGTACAGTATCTTATATTGTTGCTTCAATAAAGACAATTTGAACAATGCAATCAGCAATATTTGTGATGTATATATGATCAAACTCATATAAATATTGAAAAGAAAATCAAACTTATAAAAATATTAAAAAAAAAAAAAAATGTAAAATGAAATTAAAAATGGTATTTCCCTTTTAAAAAGTTCCTTGGTGAGATTGAGAAAATAGCCTTGACAAAAGAATAAAAAAAAATTACATATACTTTCTGACGACCTATTCAGCCTTTCATACACACAAGCAGTTTGTTTAAGGCTCCTGTCCCTGCTGGCAAAGACACTCTCGAGTTAATGCTAATCCTATGGGGAGGGATTTATCTAATATCTCATTTGCATTTTGACGTTTTTAAATAATTTTTTTTTTGCATTGGATAACCAAGGTCCGAAAATATCTGTAACCAAAATCGAAAAAGTAAAAAAAGGTGCGATGTAGAGACGGATCTTGACTAGCCTATGCAAAAAAAAATTATTTAAAAATGTCGAAATTCAAACGAGATATTAGAAAAAACCCTTCCCATAGGATTAGCATTAGCTTGTGAGCAGTGTTGCCAGATTGGGGACTTTTTTGTCCCCAGATTGTTGATTGTCACCAGTTTTTTGAAATAGAAATATTCAGCCTATTTAAAAATAGATTATAAATTCTGAAAAATAAGGCAAATTATACTCTTTTAAAAAAGTGGTGACGGGCAAATAATCTGAATTTAAAAAGTCCCCAATCTGGCAACACTGCTCATGAGTGCCTTCGCCGGCAGGGACAGGAGCCTTAATTATATAAGCTACAAATTTTACAGCATTCAAACACGTACAACTAAGACTCTACATACAACAACATGATATCAAAAAAGCATACAGCCATTTCAAGGATTCTCGGAACTCGGATCCCCTAACTCAGAGCAAATAAAATATTAAAAGTTTAAAACGGATTCGAAGAATCCTTCGGTTATAGCCCCAAGTACAGGATAATGAATTGACTGAAGTGGTGAAAATAAAGAGTTTATATATCCGAAAGAAATGATGTAACTGACAGGAAATGACTGAAAACAGGTGACACTACACAGTATCCCTCCACACATTAACCCCTTCGCGACGATTCTTTTCTATGAAATTTTTTATCTTTTATCACCGTTTTTTCAAAACAGAAATTTTTGTCTATTTGAATTGGAAAAATGCCCTGATCAAATAAGGTAAAATTTACAGTAAAAAATAACTGGTGGGAATAATCAAGGATTACCAGTGTCTCATATGTCATGTATATGTGACGCTCGTCCCGAAGGGGTTAAAGGAGAGATCCTGCGTAGTGTCACCTATTTTTTATTGTTTTCCTGACAGTTACGTCATTTCGTTTGGGTATATACACTCTTACTTTTGCCACTTCAGTCAATACATTATCCAGTACTTGGGATGGTGAACGACTGGTTCTTTAAACAACTTTTTTTTTTTTTTTCCAGCACCGAGGTAGGGGATACAAGAATCCTTGAAACGGCCATATGTGGTTTTAATGTCATGGTGTTGTACATATTTTTGCATTTGAACGTTGTAAAATTTTTAGCTTATATATTTAAAACTCGCACAAAGTAATTTTTTTATAGATACAATTTGTTTAATACTTACAGAATTTATCTAATATACGCATTTACATACAGAAGCCATTTATCTATTATTATACAGAGTATCGCAAAAAGATTGAAACACACTTTAATTTTTTATATGTAGGCAATGTAAATTTCCAAAATCTCGAAAATAAAGTAGGTTTAAGGTTAAGTCGATGCAACAGTCCTGCCATTAATTTTCAAACAGTTACACTTTTTAAATTTTTACATTTACCATGGGTACTATAATTTATGATTAGAAACATTTGTTCTTTGCTCTGACAGGAAAAACAGTAAAAATTCTATTCTTCTATAACCAAAACTCACCTAGTTATGATACATTAGTTTTTATGAGTTTTCAGACACTAAAAGCAGACAAATGATTTTTAGTGCTGGAATGCTCCAAAATTTCATAAGCTTTAAAGTATCATTTGATTGTAGAAGAGTAAAATTTTTATATTTGTGCTTGTAAGAGCATTGAGATAATGTTTGTAAATATAACTTATATCCAGGGACTATATATAAATTCAAAAAGAGTAACTTTTTGAAATATAATGGCAGAACTATTTTCTCAACATTCAACATAATCCTAACCTCCTGACCGCCAGAAAAAGGGCAAAATTGTAACGTTGTTTTCTTTGTAATGTTTTCAAAAAGCTAAAAAAAAGATGACTTTTCCAATGTGATATAAATAACGTAATTACGTATATGAATATAAACCCTTGAGAGTATTAACCATTATGCAATGTTTTAAAACATTATATCTCTAGAGTTACATTAATTTACAAAATGCTACTATTGCAGTGAAACATGCAGCTTAGTGAACAGATACATCAGTTCAAAGCATTGAGAAGGCTGATTCCTATATTATTTTAAACACTTTCCAATTTATATTGCCTATGTATCTCGAACTGGTAAAAAGTTGCATTGCAATCTTTTTTGGAACATCCTCTATACATAGAAACCAATATGATTTATCTAATTACATGCATTTCGGAAGCATTTTTTAAAAATACATACATAAAGAACATATTAGCTTATCAGTTTTTTTTTCAAAGCTGTTTACATCATTTAGCAATAAATCTCACTTTGTTAAGCTCAAATTTCACCAAGTACTTTAAAAAAGCACCAAAGCTACTATAAAAGGGAAGTACCTTAAATATTGTCATTCATAAACAAATGATTTTAGCTGTATATATATGTGTGTGTGTCTGTGCGTAAGAATGTACATGTATGCATGCATATTTATGGTGTGTGTGTACATATATGTACATACATAAACATAAAATTTATGTAATTACAATTTAACATAGTAATATCTTCATGTACAAAAATAAAAAATCAGAAAAAAAATTTCAATATAACTTTTTGAAATTCTCTAGGAATTCTTTTCATATTTGGAATATTGTACATTTTTAATTCTATGCCTTTTAAATACCTGGATTTTTCAGAATTGTATTTACTGTTCAAAGACTTTTGAAACAATTTACAAAATTATGCTCAAAGGTTGTTAAAAAAAAATAATAATATTATATTGTTTCCCTGTTTTTAAATTTATGTACTTTTGTCACATACAAGTATGCTAAAATTTTAATTCTGAAAATAAATTTTCATTTCGTATCATTATTTTAATGAATTTGTTTTTCAAAAAGTCATATTTGTTTAACAAATACACAGGGTGCCCCAAAAGTCCTTCACATATTTTAAAATTCAATATAAAATCAAGTACTATATATACTCGTGTACAAATCGAAGAATTTTAGGGAAAGTTTGGGAGATGGAAATAGAGGGTCGACTTATAGGGCAATTCCACAGAAAATTATCATTTGGGATGGGGGGGGGGGGGGGAAGGAGATAAAATTTATAATATGTTTAATTTAAGGGTACGATTGGAAAACTTGATATTTTTATACTCTATAATAAAATCCTAATAAAAAGGCATTGTAAATTACTGTTTACAAACTAAGTTAAGTACTATTCTTGTCTTTGTAAAGTCATAATGTTACGTCAGTTACACAACAAAAGTTACGTCAGTAACACATGTAAATACCATTTTTTTCTTTTTTATTATTCAGAAATTAATTAAACAAGTTACTGCTATAATTTGGCATTACTTAGTGGTGTTGAGAACATTAAATCACCTTTTTTAACTGGATAGTTTTGATAATTTTTACACTTCAATGAAGGCAGAAAAAATGCTTGTCTATTTTATGTTACGTCATTTACAGAATTTTGAATTGCAATTTTTGGGACTAAAAGAGAGATTGAAATAATCTGCAGGTATTTGGGTATTAAGACCTTAGTAAGAAATTTTTTAAATTGTAAAAATTTGTTCTACCTTTATTAGTAAATTTTCTACCTAGTTTTGAAAATAAAATTTGATGATCAAATGTTACGTCAGTTACGATGGAATTGCCTTATACACGAGTTAGTAAAAATAAATAAATAAATAAATTTTTCGCAGATAATTGGCAAGTTTTTTAAGTAATCACATATGCGTCTATGTTGGTAAGAGAAAAAAGCAGGCAATGGTCATTTCCCTGTGATTGACAAAAAAAAAAAAAGCTTAATAATAATGTCCCTATAATTGTTCTACACCCATTTTCTTTTGGGACAAAATTTTCTTCAGTACAGAAGCATTCATTTCTGCAACATTTTAATCACTTTGAGAATGCTTCCAGATATCTCTCATAAAAGTCCTACAATACAAAGAAGTACACTATATTTTAGCAGTCTAAAAGGCTGTTTACCCTTGTAAATAAGGCTTGAATAGATTTTTGAAAGATTTTTTTCTTTTTAAATATCATTAAATTGATGTGAATAGTTTTCAAAATAGTTTAAGTTTCTTCCGTTTGACATAATTATACAGTTTTAAAACATCAATTTTTTTTAAAACTCTGATTAAAAACGTAAAAATGTTTACTAGTTTAATGAAAATGTATTTTTTTTTATATCCTCGATTGCAAATCATTTTTCAACATACCACCAGAAGTGTGGTTCGACTTCACGAAAGTTAAATTATTTTCCTAAATTTTGCTTAAGAATTGGGGGGGGGGGGGGGGGTCAACTTATACACGAGTATATACAGTAATTATCATACAGGAGTGCAGTTTGGACTAAAATGGTTCTCATGATGAAAAGTTTTCTTCAAGCGAATAGAAAAATTAATTCCAAACTTCGATCACAGGTGGCGCCACTTTTCCGTATGTTTGTTTTCAAACATTTTTCTAAATACCAATCTACGCAATGGGCTTTTTCACTGGGAGTCGTCATTTCTGTATCACAGCCACAAAATTAATCTGAAAATCAGAAAAAACGCATGTTTGATCCCAAACACATGGCAGGTGGTGCCATCTATGATCGAAGTTTGGAACTAATTATTTTCATTCGCTTGAAGAAAACTTTTCATCATGAGAAGCATTTTAGTCCAAACTACATTTTCTATACGACAATTACTTCATTTTATATTGAATTTTAAAATGTGTCAGAAAATTTTGGGACACCCTGTATAAACTAATTTCAATAAAAGTTCAATAAAAATGTACAAGAAAAGCTGAGATTGTTTCCTTTTATTGCTTTATCATTGTATAATATTTATCAAAATGGCAGCTAAAATTTACGGGTTTTCCTAACTATTTGGGAACAAGAATAGTGTTACTTCATTAGCTGGTCAATACATAGTTAGACTTAATCTGTTTATCATGCAGGTTATTGGTATTATCTAACTCATGAAATAAAACAATTTAACCTAAACAAATTAAAGCTGTTCTCAAACCTGTACTTGGCAATTTTCTGACACATTCACAAAATCATTTTTTTTTTTTTTTTTTTTTTTTGGGGGGGGGGGGGGGGGGTAAAGGAAAGTTGGAGGTATTGTTTGTTACTCAGGTTTTTAGAAATCAAACAGTGTTTTCATTTTACCATAAAAGTAACGAATCTTTCTGAAAATGGCCTCAAAGTTGACATTTTGAGACAATTTTTGGTATGTAACAATGCCCAATCCAATACTTATGCATTAAGAAATCTGTAAACATATCCCAGTATCCAGTTATAGTTGCCAATTCAATTTTTAAAAGTATGAAGATGCTATAGAAAAAGAAAGTACCTTAAACATTTTCATTCATAAACAAATACAATTACGTCTGCTAAATTGGAATTTTGTTTCATTCCCTGGGATTCCACTTTCACAGGTTTTACTGCAAGAGATTGTTGTGTTTATTTAATATAAAACCTGCTAAGATGGAACCGCAAGAAATACGATAATAATTCAGTTTAAAACACGGTATAGCAGGTATAATTGTATGGTATTCCTACCGTAGAGAAAATTAAATGTTTACATTTTAGACATGATTCTATTATAGATAGGTTCCATTTTCACAGGGTTTACTGTGTTATTATGTCTAATGTAGAAACCACTGTCCCACCTACTGTGACACTAGACCTGGTAACACTAATCATAACTGTAATTCCACTGATAACACAAGCCTGCAATGGTTGTGTTTTTAACTTTAAATAATTGATTTTTATACATTTTTTTTTGCACTCAATCTAAAAATGATCTTCATTTTTAACCATCACGTCCCGATTTTTCGCAAATCGTACATTTCAAAGATAAAGGAGAAAAAATAATGAAAATCTGATACTATAAAATAGATGTGATGGTTGTGTTTTTTAACTTTTGAAAATTCATTTTGGTACTTTTCGGTTAGCCGGGCGCCAGTGTTATATATACATAAATATGTATATATACATATATATATATATATGTGTGTATACATACAATATATGTATATGTATGTACTTTACATATGTGTATGTATATAAATATATATATATATGTAACAGTGGCGCCCGGCTAACCGAAAAGTACATTTATGTTTATGTAAGCACTAAATCTGAAAATGACTTTAACCAGGATTTTAACCAGTTTTAAAAATTTTTAAATTTGCGATTTTCAAAAACTTCTGATATGGTGGTAAAAAATGAAGGTCATTTTTGGATTCAGTGCTACAAAATACATAAGAATCAATTATCAAAAGCTAAAAAACGCAACCATCACATCTATTTTATAGTATCCGATTTTCGCTGTTTATTTACTTTTTAACGATTTGCGAAAAAAACCTGATGTGGTGGTTAAAAATGAAGACCATTTCCGGATTCAGTGCTACAAAATACATTAAAATTAATTATGAAAATTTAAACATGACAAAACCCAAATTTTGCAGGCTAATGTAATCGGGGGATATTTAACTATAACTCATAGCCTGTTGAATTTATAGGAAAATAGACAACGCTATTTGATTCTTGGGCACTTGAATGCGAATATTTGAAATTTTTAGGTAGAATATGGGTTAGTGAATGCGTCAGAAAGATTTTTGTTGATGAGTGGGAAAAAATAAATTGAGAACATTATTAGTACAACATTTCAAACTGTTGAATTTTATGTGACAAATACATATTTTTAAAAAACATGGAGTCTGATAACTGTATTTCAAAAATTAGTTGCATGTATAATGTTACGATAAACATATAATAGTTATTTATGAAAAAAAGCATGAATATTTCAGAAATATGAGTTGTTGTAATTTTTAAAAATAGGTGTTAAAATTTGAAATTTGTTATTTTAGAAATGAAAAAAAAAAAAAAAAAAAGAATATAAATTGTTGCTTCCTAATTAGTACATGCAAATGTATAAATACATGAATACATACATTTATTGTTCAAAGCATTTGCATAGAAACATATATCTATGTTGTGTTTGTCAATGCTGCTGTAATTGTATTAATTTTAGTTATGTTTGTCAACTTTTTACTTATGGAATACTATTTTAAAATATATTAAAATGAATAAAAAATCATGCTTCTTTTTTTACGTGTCATTTTCTAATAGTAACTTTTGATATATTTATTTTTCTCTCAGCCAAAGTTATGTATCATTAAAAATTTTTAAAATACAGTTGAAACTTAATATCTTAAGTTCACAGGAAAAAAAGATTTAAGTAGGCAACAACAATGGTGAAATCCTACAGAAAACAGCCGTTATTGATAAATGTTTTACTTGCGAACTATTGGAGCAACTTTTTAGCACTTTCCCACATAGTTGAAAAGTGTTTGTGAATTTGGTTCATCTGTCTGTCTGTCCACACTCTAACTCACATAAATATACTGGTATTGTCAAATAGTTGGTAGTATCTGACAAACCGAACCTCACTTGATAGATCTTTTCCAACATTCATAGTGTATTTGACTGATATTGATAAACGTTTCACTTGGGAACTACTGGGGCAACTTCAATTTTTAACAATTCTTTTTTTAATAAAATTATTAAAAAAAATAATTTTTAATAAACTTTAAAACTTTTTGTTTATAAAATTACATAAATATGGCATTTTTCATTTTTAACACTTTCCCACACATAGTTGAAAAATGTTTATGAATTTGATTCATCTGTCTATCTGTCCATCCTCTAACTCAATAAATACAGTAATCTCTCAATTATGCGCCGGTGCAAGGGACTGAAGAAAAACAATGCATAAATGAGAGAGACGCATAAATGAAATTCAAGCAAAAATTAAATTTGAAATAAATGTTAAGACAATATAAATCTTTAAATGGTTAAATAACATGCAGAACAATAATGAAAAAATACGATTCACTTGGATTGTTAATGATTTACCAATTCAAATCTAAAATATAAACACCTCAAAATTTTAATTTTATACCTTATTTTTTTAAATAGTCTAAAATAGAAGTTTGTTTATGAGCTTGATGTCTGTCCCTAAAAATAGTTTTTTCAAGTTCCTTGAAACAAGAATATGTAGAACCAGATGCATCAGTTTGTTGAAGGTAGTAACAAAGAGTTTCCAAGGCATCTATTGTCTTTGCAAAAGTTGGTGTGTGTGTTTCTATATTTTCTTCATTATCTGATTCATTTGAATTAGCATTGTCTTGAACTTCAGCAGCTATTTCTTGTATGTCTCTCATTTCTGCCACTTTTACATTTTTATTGATATCCACGAAATCTTTAAAATTAATTATTCCCCTAGACACAGCATTCCATATTTCGTCTAATAGTAGCTGATCTTTGGAAGAAGATGAATCATTTTCAACATCCTTCAGAATAAATCCTGCTTAAAAAAAAAATATATATATATATATATATATATATATATATATTATATGCATATTTTATTGACACTTTTCCATGATGAACAGAGCATATGTATTGCATTAAGTACAGACACTTTTTTTAGATTATTTACTGTACTTTTTAATTCAAGTAAAGCAAGAATTCTTCTAATCAAAAATTTTCCGTATTTACTTTCATACAATGATTAATTCCCAAATCCAACGGCTGAAGTTTACTTGTGCAGTTTGAAGTGAAGAAAATAACTTTTGTAGCGCAGAGTTTTGAGAATTCCAAAAGATGAACAGGGCACTGGTCAATGAATAAAACAGGGGTCTGTCCAGACTTTTCTCACAGGGTCCTGTTTTTGTGAAATTGTGAAGTTTTTCTAATTTTTGTGAAAATTCTAGTCATAATTTTGTGAATTTTAAATTATCGATGTCTTCATGTTCTATCCTTCATACATAAAAAGATAAGTAATATGCTCTTTGGTGAGTTCAACTGCTTACTTACAGGCCAGATTTTATTTTTAAACTAGTGTAAATGCCTGTCCTAGGACGGTGGGTAAAAATTGTGTTTTTCACTTAAAATTTGAAAAAAAACCGAAAAAAATAATTGACAATATGAAAGCGCTTAGAAGAGCAAATTTCTTCTAGTAATTTAATAAGTAAAAAGATAATTTTCAGCCATATTAATGCAATCATGATAACATCTTGTATTTCATTTAAATCTGGGGAGAAAAAAACTTTTATAATGCAAACAAAATTTTAAAAAAATAAGCAGATAAATGTTAAGCTAAATAAAACTAAATTAAAATTCCATCAAAGTCATCATCATAATAATAACACTATTCATTTTATTTATATTGAATGAAATTTTAAAATTATATAAATGAAGCTTTTAAAACTTGATCTCGAATTACATCATTATGTCTGCTTTTTTTTTTTCTTTTAAGAAACTTTTAATTTCAATCGCAAGTACTTTCATTTATATTGGTTACCGAAAGATAGCACCAAAGCAAAGTTTAAAAATAGACGGGATTTTCTTTAGCTCAGGCGGAGGGAGCTAGTGTACCGAATACATCTTGTACCTCCAGTTAATTAACTCCATTTTTCACAAAATCGTGAGTTTACATTAAAAAGTGAAAAACATATTTGAAAATATTTAAAGGCTTTAATATGATTTTACTAATATTTTAATAACATAATCATATCTTAACCTGTAGTTGTTTTTTTGTTTTTGTTTTTTTTTTATAAAATACTGTAAGAGTCGTTCATTTGTTTCTAGATTTCGAATTTGTAGTTCTAAATGGCAACAGTCTTCATTTGTTTGTGTCTTGCACTCTTGTTATCTGTTGTATATCCGCCGGTTATCCGTTGTTTTAATTTAGAATTTAAAACATTATAATTTGATAGTTTTTGAACGTTTTAGAGAAAATAACGAAGAATAGATGCGATACAAATAAGATTATGTGTATATTTCCATACGTTGAACAATCGGCAAACTTATGGTCTCTTGGATATTTATGCCTAACATGGGCGCGATAATTGCTTTTCTAGAGGATGGGTTCGCCCCGGATTCGTTACACTGCGTTTTATTATATAAAAATGACTAAATTTATCAAAAGTTCAATTTGAAGGTAAAAAAATTCTATGAAAGGTTTATTTAAGAGACAAATAATTTTGTGAAGGGCCCAGTTTTAAGATAAATTATTTTGTGAAGGGTCCTTTAAAGGACCTAAAATTTTCCTAAACATATCCCTGTAAAATAACTTTTCATTTTTCCTTTTCCATTTTTGCATCAAATCGCAGAAGAAATTCCAAAAAGATGTTAGCATTCATCCACGCTTTACTGCTATTATCGTATTCATGTGGTAATTATTTTTCTTTTTGAAACAACAAGGATTTCTTGATTTTTCAATAACCAAAGGGGACAATTTCTCAGAAACATCTGCATTACAACAAAGTAGAATTGTGTGTCTCTCTTTTGTTTTTTTACCGCCATGACACGATTCATCCTTGAAAGATAAAGTTTTATAGGGCATCTTTTTAAAACAAAGTCTCGTTTCGTTGCAATTAAAGATCTCACAAAGCTTATAATCTTTTAATAAAGTTGGCAGATCACTTACTTAAATACTGCTCAACATTATCTTCATTAACGCTTGTACTTTCAACCTCTATAATGCACATAGCAAATCCATACCTATTTTTAGGTTTCTCTATCCATCCTTCAGATGTAGAGAAATATCCGATTCCAAAAGTCTGTGCTAATTCAAATCTCTTTTCCCTTGATAACTTACAGTTGACTGGTATATTGGAGGCACAAACTTCTCTAAGCCACTGCACGGAACTTTTTGCAAATGATCAAATTTTCGACTCCGTATTCTACTCTGTTTCTTGGAATGAATTTGATATTCTTTGTTAGATGCCTTAATTGCACCTTTGTTTTTAAAAATTCATTTTAAAGTTGTAACAGGAATTTTGAATTGTTCTGCTAAAGATTTTTTCGTCACAAAGGCATCTCTTTGGACATTATAGTAACCTCCATTTTAAAAGAAATCTGTAATTTTGTTCGCTTACTCATTTTCAATACGGAAAAAAATAAAAAAAACACTGCAACATTCAGAGCGAAGACAGGAATTTGAGAACAAAAAAGACTTAATATGAGCAGGCTAATAAAACAGATTTCAATAGCTTCATTTCTGAAAAAAGCTCGTCTTACCCTGCCCCCTGTTCTAGAAGTAACAGATGCGAAGAGGTGTGGCCAAGGAATGCAGCTTTGAATTATTTTTCAGAAAACAAAGCAAAAGACAAACAATTGACTTCACTTTTACAAACAGATGTGATTCTTAACATTGTCACGCATAAACGGAAAAAAAATAACATTGCGTCAGTATATGTTTATCCGGGACTATAGGAAATCGATATATAACTGAGGGAGACACATAAAAGAGACAATGTATAAGTGAGAGATTACTGTATACTGATATTGTCATATAGTTGATAGTACCTGGTAGACCTAGCCTTGCTTCGTAGTTTTTTCAACATTCATAGTGTAGTTGAGTAAAAACAATGCAGGATTACTGTGACATGTTCAGTACTGAAAATGAAGTGTGTAGCATTAATTAGTTCATTTAGAAAGACATAAAAAATTTTTATCACATTATATTATCTTCTACAAGGAAAAAACTCCATGCAATGTATTTTAATGATGTTAGACTATTTCAAACATATTGAAATTGATATATATCACTGAGGTGCACTACAAGATGCTTACTCTAGAATATGGCGTACATAGCATTTATCATTCAATTACAGGGACACGCAATAAATTTGGTTAATTATTGTTTATGAATGATAATTGCTCAAAGTGCATTTTCAGTTCTGGTATGCATAACTAATTTTGTTTATATTACTTGGTATGTATAAATTCTGTATGTCATATATCGGACTGAACAAATAAATTCGAGTAGATTTCCTATATTTATTTATTTTATTTAAGTATTGCGCGGCAGCAGAATACTTATTTATTTCCAGTGGCACTTCTCAATGTTAATTTAACATGGAAAAGCCTATGCAGATCATAACTTTTTCCTTTTTTCTTCCCACCGTTTTGTCCCTAATGCCACTCATTTTCTATTCTTTACTAATTCTAATGATATTATAAATTTAAAGTGTAAAAACGCTTGCCTGACGTCAGGGTCAAAACGAATGGTAAAATCCCTTTGCATATGGGTGAATTATAACCCAGAGAGAAACATGGGCCATTTTTTTTTTTTTACATTATTGAAATATTTTTCTTAATACTTCCAATTTTTGCTTTTTTTTATTGAAAATCAATGGACATTTTTCATAGAAAATGTAACATTTTTACTTCATTATTGCAAAAATTTCAAAAGCCGTAATAATAATTTATTTATTTTTAGTTGAAAGATTTTCCCGTGAAATATTAAATTGAGCTAGTTTTTTTTTCCAAAAATTAAAATGGTGAATATGGTGTCATAGTGGAAATAAAAAGGATATTTTCAGAATAAGTTTTTACTTTGGTCAAGTTTATATTTTAGTAAAAAGTTTCTAATGGATAGCTATTTTTACGCAGGTAGCAAACTTAGTGGGGAATTACATAACTTAAATTTTAAAATGTATTTTTTTTTTCCGAGATGAGAACTATTTATACCCCAAGTTAAACTTAGGTAATAATTTTCTGATGTGTTTACATCATCCCTTGGGAGAGAATAAGGTTTAAAAATTTAAGTAAAACTTTTATTTTTTATTTTTTACTGCATCACAGCTATAATATTGTTAAATATTAGCAGTAAGGATTCAACACAATTTACATTTACAGCGTTCCTGAGTGGGAAATAAGGTATCTAAATTTAAGTGAAGTTAATTTTTTACGTTTTGATTATAGATTTTTTACGTTTAGATTAGAAGTTTTTGTCCAAACTACCGCAACCTGCATTACTACAGTGGTGAAACATTTTGAATTACACATTGATAAATTGCATCCCACATTGAGATGCAATATCGCATACATCAAAGCCTGATGACGATACTCTCTATTAATTTTGAAATGTGTTCGTTTGAGTGCAGTAGTTATTAAAAAACTTGACATATTAAACAAAAACATAATTTGAAGAACAAATTAAAAAAACAAAATTTATTTCCTACATTGTTTAAGCCCAAGAAGGGACAGATATTAAGTTATTTCATTCAATTAGTTCTACATTTAATGTTAAATTTTTGTAACAAATTAGTTAAGCCAATTGAAGATTAAAAAATAAAATTCATACAATATGATACTTAAAACACCCTAAAAAATTAGATTCCGTTCAAATGAAATCGAAATAAATCTTAGACTTTTTTTTAAAGTTTTGTATTTTGCATGCATCTTATCATTTTATGCACAATTGTCATAAACATAATACAAAATCTGCAATACAAATATTTTCAATTAAAAATGGAAGAAGTCTATGATTTATATCAATTTCATTTGAACGGAATCTAATTTTTTAGGGTGTTTTAAGTATCAAATTGTATAAATTTTATTTTTATTTTTTAATCTTCAATTGGCTTAACTAATTTGTTACAAAAATTTAACATTAAATGTAGAACTAATTGAATGAAATAACTTAACATCCTATCCCTTCTCGGGCTTAAACAATGTAGGAAATAAATTTTGTTCTTATAATTTGTTCTTTAAATTATGTTTTTGTTTAATTTTATATTTTCGCATGGAAATTATTTTACATAGGAAGATTTTCCATATGGAGGAAAATCATTTACAGTGCATTGTAATGATCTTACACTGTTTGAAATATATTAAAATTAATATACATCACTAAGGAGCACTACAAGATAATTAGTATTGAATATGGTGCGCATAGTAATTATCTTTTGTTTACACGGCCACACAAAAACATTCAATTACAGCACTGTTTATGAGCAATAATTGATGGAAGTGCATGCATAATTATGATAATTTTTTAATTTAACTAATTTTTTGCATATTTCTTTGCATGTATAAATTCTATAGATCATATACAGGGCTGCACTTAAATGAGTTCAACTATATTTCCACTTATTGACAGAAACTGCTAAAGAGGAATTTTCAACTGTGTTATGCGTTTCCTAAATGAAATACACTTTTGCATACTATGTAGTATATATACAAATCTACGGATCATACACAGGGATGCAGAAATAATTTGAATACTTTCCTGATGATGGTAGATTTAAATAGATTTGGATGGAAATTGCTGAAATTAAATTTTTAAATGATGGCATTCTGTGCATCCGACTTAGTCTTTTATGCCGAGATAGTAACAGAAACAAGGAAAAAAAAATTTTTTTTTGAAGATTGAAACCAGACAAATTTAAAAGAAGAGAAATTCATTGAATGAAAGACATCGAAAAACGTGAAGGGTGCTCGAGGCGCAGAAGACATCGTACGATTCATTTTCAAATTGTTTACTTAAATATACTCTTTCATGTTATTAAATAGGAAAGTTTTGTTACAGTAGTCTGAATGTGTTATAAAAGGTTTCATAATGTATGCTTGACACATGATTTTTCTTTCTTGATATTTCTTGCCGAATGATCAATTTGTAATTTAGCTATAGGTAAAATGGTAAATAAATAAAAAGTCATTTCAGTAGCTCCCAAGAAAAAAGGCACACCTCTATCAGCTGTATCTACAGGATTTCACAAATGTTGTTGCCTTCTTAAAAAATAAAAATAAATAAACTAGAGAACAGGAATTCTGCTTTTTCAGAATTTAGTGTCGCCCCCGGCATTTTCATTACTTCATTTTCTTCTGATGACTTCTATAATTATGAAACAGCCATTAAAAATGAAGTGTTAGGTGAAGATGAAACAGCAGCCGTAAACAGTTAGAACTCTGATTTTCTGGTCAAAAATTTTTTAATTCAAAAAAATTTTTTTACGTCTGCTCCTTCATCTTCACCTAACACTTCATTTATAATGGCTGTTTCATAATAATAGAAGCCACCAGTTCATCAGAAGAAAATAACTCGGTTAAGCGGGACTCTACTGCAGTACAAAACATATTTCAATTTTAAGACTTAAAGCACACGTTTTATTTTATGTAAAATGACGTCATTCGCATCCGCATAAGAATTCCACATTTATGATCTACTCTTAAATATCTACAATAAAGCATGCATAGCACACCACTACCGCGAAGTAATGCACAAATGCAGCAAAAAAGCGTCATTCAAGAAAATCGAAAAAAAAAAGGGCTATCTAATGATTCATAGATACTTACAATTAAATATAGTATATAATAGCTCCATTGTTTTAACAGAAATAATTCGTTTATATATTTTTCAAAATAGCACATATTTTAAGCGTCGTTTACACGGAGCGAGTTTACTAGCTACAAGCCGGCGAATTCACTAGCTGCTAATAAACTCGCCCCGTGTAAACACGTTGGCTAGTGAACTATCTGGCAGCTCAGCGAGTGCCAAAAAAGTTGAAAGCTCGGCTACTTTTCTCGCTACTCGCTGGCGTGTCAGCTATCTGGCTAGTAAATTCGCTGTGTGTAAACGTTGTTGCTAGTGAAATCGCTGCGAGTATTCGGTGGTTCGGGGTTCTGTAAATGTAAACAATGTCGACTGAAGCAGTTCGTGTCGGCGTGAATGAACAAAATATATTTTTCGAATAAACTTAACAATTAGGATACCAATAATTAAAATATTTTTGAGAATTATTCACTGTTTGAAATAACTACCGTAATTATCACAAGTTGAATATTTTAATTATTTTAGATAGATAGTTGAAAATACTAATGTCGGGGAATTGCAGTTATCAAATTATTGAGACTGTACAGGGTTGAGGGCAATAATTGAAAAAAAAAATCGAAAAAAAAAAAGTTTTGGCGTATTAGTGAATAGATTCCTATATTTTCCACTATTTTTCTCAGTTAAACTACCTGAAAGTACTTTAAGTAAATTAGTATTACAAATATGATAGGAATGATACTGAGGGTTGAATGTTTTAAATACTAAATAAAATAATTTCAAAATAAAACTGCAGAACTATGATCGAGTTTGAGGCTACTGATCTGCAGATTTACTAGTTCAGTTATTACCATAGATTTTATTAATATTACAATCATTTTTTGTGAGAGATGAATAAGTAAAAATGTTTAAGACAGATAATAATAGATTTTTAACAACTTCAGTATTTTTTTTTTATTTAATATTTCTAACTGAGCGAAAAAATGCCCAGGCCAGGAATCTAACACAGATCATTGGCTTACAGGGCTAATGCTCTACCGTTTAAGCTAACTGGGCCGACAACCCTAATGCTCTACCGTTTAAGCTAACTGGGCCGACAACGGGTGAGCATATCTGCAAGCCAAGGATCTGTGTTCGATTCCTGGTCTGGGCATTTTTTCGCTCAGTTGGAAATATTCAATTCGTATGATAGCTTTAGCAATCAGTTTGATTGTGTTAAAATAATAGTTTACCATAATTTCCCGCGTATCCGCTACGGCTTCGTTGAGTCTTTTCAGACCGGAAATTTTATTGAAAAAAAGAAGTCAAATAAGTGACAAGCAGAAGCAAGTCACATTTTATTTAAAATAAACTCTGAAAGGAAATTGAGTTATCCGAGGTGCGGCAGATGGACGCGAAATTACGCGCTTTAGTTTTTATTTAAATGGGGAGGGGCTGAGCCCTATGAGCCTCTCTTTTCCATATGCCCTTAAACAATATAATTTACTTCCTGGTTTGTTTCATTGATTGGCAGATAAACTAAACAGGGCAGAGTTATAAAAAAAATTATGTGATTAAAATATTGAAAATTTTATTAACCACATGAAATTAATTAAAAGCAGCACTATTTATAAAATTTTGGTGTTCCTATTAAACATCAGTGAAATTGCAGTTTTAGCAACGATTACATGGTGTGTCCATTACTGAAAATAGACTAATTAAACGTTACAATAATGGACACGGGTCTTAAAACCTTAAAAATTAATGAAATTTTATAAATGATCATTAGAATATAAAATTCAAATTTCATCTTTTAATTTCGTATTGAAGTAATCTGTGTGTTTTATTTTTTATAACACTCTTGGTATACATTTAAAAACTCGGCAATATCACTTGCGTTCCACTTCAATTTTCCAAGGACACACACACACATAAAAAAAAAAAAAAAAAACAGACAGGGAAAACTCGGCACTTAATATAAAAACAAACACTGTTTTCAGAAAAAAACATAAAAGAAAGCTTTAGAACGCAGTAAGTGACGCAATAGCGAGTTGGCTACTGAGCGAGCAAACAAGTTCGTGTGTAAACGATCACTATCTCGCTAGCTGACTCGCTCGCTACTTTTCTCGCCGGCTTGTAGCTAGTAAACTATCTCCGTGTAAACGAACCTTTAATTACATTTTCTTTTGGTTGTTACGAGAAAATGGCAACAAAAATATATAATTACTATTTTAAAACTATTTTTCCTTTACTTTCTACATAAATGCATTCCTTCCGTTGCCAATATTAAGCAAATGCCTCCAAAAACTACAAAAAAAATTAATATTTCAAAAATAAATGGAGATACAGTTTTCAAACAAAATGCATTTAAAAGAACATTTTTTTTCCAATACAATTATTAGTATAAAAATTGAAAATGTGCGATGCTTAGAAGTTTAAAAAATTGCTAAAGAGTGTTTAATCGTAATGTTTTGTTTTATGGCTAGCCTCTGTAAGGTAACATTACTTTTTGGACACAAAATAAGCTGGGAGGAAGAAATAGCATACCGTACCAGAGGCTAAAAAAAAAAAAATGAAATATCAAGTTTTCATTTAAAATAAATTTAAAGTTAAAAGTAATACAAACTTAAAACCATAAAGCACATTGCAATTAAAATATGAAATGGCATCGATTTTAAATATATTTTGTTTTTAAACTAAACATACCAATTTTCTCAAAGTTTAACTTTAGATTTTATTTATTTATTTTTAAGTAAGGGGAAGAAATACAGAAATGTGCATTGCATTTTATTGTTTTTTTAACAAACTTAACAATGAGACAGTAATTAAAAAATACAAAAGACTGAAATTCGGAGAGAATATATCACATTCTGCTGAATCCAGTTTTTAATTTATCTATATTTCAAGGGAATTCAGATGGCAAAGCTTAAAGTAGCAACAGACATTTGTTCTGGACTAAAAAAATTAACTAAAGACTTGATTTCTATATATTGAGTTTAACAGAAATTGTCTATGAAAGGAATTTTATTATTATTATTACTGTTGTTATTATTATTGTTGTTAAAAGCATTCTCTCCTCGTCACTTTGCAAAGAATGACAAAAATATCAATTTTCTAAGTTTTTTGCTCAGAATCTTGGTTATTCCCATAAGTTATTTTTTATTGTAAATTTCGTCTAATTTAATCAGAGCATTTTTTTGATTCAATTAGACAAGAATTTCTGTTTTGAAAAACGGTGATAAAAAATTAATTCTATAAAAGACGCTTGTCACTAAGGGGTTAAACTGAATTTAGACATACACAATATATTCTCAAAAAGTGTTATAAAGATCGAATAATTAAAAATATGCAAGGTGTTTTGGCTTAAGCTGCCAACACTGTACGAACTGAGCAACCCAGGACATATTTGGTGGACACAATTTACTAAGAAAACCTTTTGATAATGACACCTGGTCTGTTATCAGAAACAGGTCAACAGAATAAATCACAGGTACTTGGAGTTCTATTACCAGTGTTTATTTTGTTTAGCTGTTTCAGATAAGAGATCAGATGTCATTATCAACAGATTGTCTGAGCAGTGATGGAACAGCATGGACCTCATTTCGGAGCAGAAAAAAGCCATTTTGGAGCAGCAAAAACGCTCATTTTGGAGCAGCAAAAAGCCACTTTGGAGCAGAAAATAACTATTTTAGAGCAACAAAAAGGCTCATTTTGGAACAGAAAATAACTATTTTGGAGCATCAAAACATCATTTTGATATTCCTTGACGAAATTCACGTTTTTTCTGCAATTCTTTGACGAAAGTCGCATTTTTTTTCTGCGATTCTTTGGCGAAAGTCGCGTTTTTCCACAACTCTTTCACAAAATTCGCATTCTTTCGCAATCCTTAGATTAAATTCGCCCTTTTTTCGGACCCTTTGTTCAAATCAGTGTGTTTTTCGAAATCTTTTGACGAAATTTGCGGTTTTTCACTATCCTTTGACGAAATTAGTGTGTTTTTCGAAATCTTTTGACAAAATTTGCAGTTTTTCGCAATCTTTTGACAAAATTTGCAGTTTTTTGTGACATTGAGGAAATTTGTGGTTTATCCTGCGATCTTTTAATGAAATTCGCGTTTTTTCACAATCTTTTGACCCAGTTTTGTTCGTTTGATGAAATTAGCGATCCTTTGACAATATTCACGTTTTTTTCGCGATCTTTTGACGAAATTCGCATGCTTTTTGCGACCTTTTGATGAAATTTGTGTTTTTTTAGCGATATTTTAATGAAAGTAGCGTTTTTTCACGATCTTTTGACAGTGTTTTGTTCGTTTTTTGACGAAGTTAGCTATCCTTTGGCAAAATTCATGTTTTTTTTCCGTGATCTTTTGACGAAATTTGCGTTTTATTCGTGCTCTTTGGATGAAATTTGCGGGATATTTTTCCCACGTTATTACGTAAAAGTGTTTTTTCACGATATTTTAACACCGTTTTGTTCGTTTTTTGACGAAATTAGCGATCGTTTGACAAAATTCACGTTTTTTGGCGATCCTTTGACAAAATTCGCGTGTTTTTTGCGACCTTTTAAGGAAAGTAGCATTTTTTCGCGATCTTTTGACCGTGTTTTGATGGTTAGCGCTCTTTTGACAGAATTCACGTTTATTTCGCGATCCTTTGACGAAATTCGCATGTTATTCGCGATCTTTTGACGAATTTTGCGTGTTTTTTGCGATCTTTTGTTGAAATTTGAGGCCTTTTGATGAAATTTGTGGGTTTTTTCCCTCTTATTTTTTAAATAAATCAGCATTTTTTCACGATCTTTCGACAGTGTTTTGTTCGTTTTTCGACGAAATTAGCGATCTTTAGACAAAATTCACGTTTTTCTCGCAATCCTTTCACGAAATTCGCGTGTTTTTGCGATCTTTTGACAAAATTCGCGTGTTTTTTCCGATCTTTCGACAAAATTTGCGTTTCATTCGCGATCTTTTAACGAAATCGCATCTTTTCGCGATCTTTTGACCACGTTTTGTTCGTTTTTTGATGAAATTAGCGGTCCTTTGTTAAAATTCACTTTTGTTTCGTGATCATTTGAGAAACATCGCGTGTTTTTCGTGATCTTTTGACCAAATTCGCATGTTTTTCGCAATCTTTTGCCGAAATTCGGGTGGAAAATGATCGATTTGGCTCAAGAAGTATTATTGAATTGGCGCAGTTGGGCGCAATTTTGTTGAAAAGTGATCGTTTTGGTGCAGAAATGCGCAGCATTATCGATTTGGCGCAGCTGTTCCATCACTGTCTGAGTGAATTGTGCCTACTGAATACGAAACCAAAAGCCCTTGGTTCAAATATCAACCTGGGTACTTTTCCACTCAGTTCGAAAATCACAATTCACAGATAAAATTTATTAAAACAAATTAGCCCAATAATAACAAGATCAAATAGAAACATTTATTCAATAATACTTATATATATACATACAAATTTTAAAACAAGCAACAAGAGTAAAAATTATACATAGTGAATATTTTAATCACATTAGAATCAACAAAATGTTTCAAAATAGGGAACTATAGGTAAGATATTATAGTCATATAAGGAATATATAAGATTTGGCAAGGGTCACATATCGAACCCATTTCTGGATCAAAATATACTTTCCTGATGGATCTAGAGCCTTAATATTCTTTATTCTAATGCCGGAGCATGTAGCATTTGAGGCTTCAAATTCTAATGCAACTGGTCCCATCTCTAAAAGATTAGCAGGAACTTGTAAAGCATCAATGAGCTATAATAGTGTGAAATAAGTTAGACAATTAAATAGAATATGTAAAAATAGTATTTCTTAAAAAATACTCTTTTATAAGCATTCAATGTTTATCTTAACAAGTCAGAAATTGTACATAAAATGTGGCAAATGAGCTGCATTCATACTATTACTAGTTTTATAAATACTAAGATCTTGGTGCAATAGCTGTTGCACTAGGGTGTCAACGATTTAAATCAGTTGATTTAAATCAGCGATTTAAATCATGATTTTAATCAAGTGATTTTTTTTTTAAAAATCATTGATTAAGATCAAAATTTTTTTTAATGTTTAAAATGACATAAAAATGTATTCAAATCTAAGATGAACATAATTTGGAAAGTTTTTACAGGTATTGTGACTTATGAATACACAAAACAAAGCTTTAAATAATTGTTTCTAAGCGTAATTCCTGAGTATTGTGAAAAATTTAAGTACAGTAAGTTTGTAAGAAGCATGGTTTTTTATCTAACAAACATAAAAAGCATTTAATTTTAAAATGATATTTAAATCTAATATAACTTACAATGTCATCATTTCCTTTTAATAATCAAGTTATTCATTCTTTTATATACAATAAACATAGCAATAGAGTGTCAATGATTTTAATCAATTGATTTAAATCAGATGATAAAATCACATATTTTCTGATTTTTTAAAATAGTGTGAAAAAGCATTATAATCAGTAATGGGAATTATCACTAAATCACTTGTAAAAAATGTAATATTTGTTATTGTTAATTATAACAATATTAAACTGTGTAAAAAGAAGTATTACACATTTAAAAAACATCTAACGAAATGTTAAATAACTTCAAAACATTATAATATTTAGTAGCTATTCAAATATTTTAATGTTGTGTGGAAAAAAAATCTGATTTAAATTTCAAAAATACAATTTTTGTTGTGGGGAAAAAAAAATCTGATTTAAATTTCAAAAATACAATTTTTGTAATATATTTATAAATTATGTGTGAGTTTGCTGTATACATTGCTACAATTTTTGATCAATTTGATATACATACGCTTTAGAACCTGTGTAAAATTACTGGCTGCTTTATGAATTTATCAAACTATTATTTATCACCTTTTTTCAGCCACTTTTTCAAAAATGTAGATTGTGTTCTTAATTAAACAGTTAATTGTTTAATAATTACAAAATTTAATCTGTATCATCAATTTGAAAATAAATGCAATTTATCAATAACTTTAAAATATAAGCAGTATTTAATATTGGTTTACATAATTATTACAAAATATTAATGCACATAATTTTGTATGTTACCAAAGAAATTTTCAATTTGCAGTTTTTTGGAATTTCTATAATTACATAATTAAAATTTTATTAGTAATTGGAGGGTTATTCATTTTTGAAATGCTTAATTCTTGATAGATGTTTAATATTTTAACACAGGGAAAAAAATAAAAAAAATCCGATTTAAATAAAAAAAATCCGATTTTTTTTATTTTTTTACACCCTATGTTGCACTCTTATGCAAAAATGCATCAATACAAAATTTATTACGATTCTATATATTCAATTCAGTAATACAGAAATAATAGGATGTTATCACCATGGCAACCTAAAATCATTACCTATCATGGGATATCATTGAATTAATAACGTATAAGATTTAATAATGAAGAAAACATTTATACAGTGAAACCTCTCTGTAAGGGCCACCTGCCGTTCCATTGAAAATTGGCCCTTATGAGGGGTGGCCCTTAAATAGGGGTGACAAAGAAATAACAACTAAAGTAAGGAAATCAAAACGTATATAGGTGAAAAAACTGTTTATTAACATTTTCAAACTCTATACATGATTGAAAAAAATTTCTGTTGAAGTTTGTTTACTTTTCATAATTTTTTTCGCAGACAATTTTGGTTTCTAATGATTCTTTTACTTTATGGAACAAATTACTTAAATTTGCATCATTTATTAGTACCTTAGAATGAGATATTAGTTTATTTATTTCTGCTAGTGTTTCCTCACAGGTGTAAAAATTGTGCTTCAATATGCATTCACAGGTTTAATAAATGTGGAATCAGTTTTTCTAGATCGAGTTTCTCCTCCAACCGAAAACCTACAGGTTGAAAGGTCAAACACAGTGTGAGGAACACCTGTTTGTCTCACTTGGGGAAAAGTTTGTGGTCCTTCATTCTGTTACTAAATCCTCCCCATCTCCCCCTGCCTTCTTTGTTGCAAGTGCAGTTGTTTTCTTATCTTTTGGTTCAGGAATTCAATACACCTGTTTAGGATTTAAGGCACATGGGAAAAATGGCCTTTATGAGGGGGTAGGTGCAGCCCCTAATGGGAGTAAATTTAACATTATGTCTATGGAGAAATTTTTCATTCCTAAAAATATTGTCCCTTAATAGAGATGGCCCTTGAATAGGGGTAGCCTTTAAAAGAAGTTTCACTGTAAATATATTTTTAAGTTTTGATTCGATTTTCATAAAATTGGAAATGACTTGACAAAATTCTGCAACGATTATATGTATTAAATTTCAAAACATTTGGTTGGGTAGTTTTCACGCTGTTCTATGCAGGCAGAAAGACAGACAGACAAGACAACAACTATAGGTGCTATGTATTTATACAATTATGAATGCACCTAAAAATCCCATCTAATTTCATGTTGTTCCAAAAAAACTTTGTTACAATAAATTAATTTGGCATAAGTCCCGTTTATTAAAAATAAACTAGTTGAATTATTAAAAAAATTGCATTTTTTGCTCTGTTTTTTTTCTCATTTTTTTTTAAGATATGAAAGAAAAAATAAATTAATTATATTATATTATCCCTCATAGCATGCATGGTCACGGTGACGTCGTTGTGACGTCACTGTAAGTCACTGTGGTCACGTCACATCTGTGACCAAAATGCCACCCCTCAGTGATGTCACATTGTGACTGAGATGTGAACTTCTTAGAAAACTTTAAAAAATTACGAAAATTCTTTAAAACATGTTATTTACTGTAAAATTATGTTTTCCTGGCAATTAAAAAAAAATTGTGAGGTCACTGTTATATCACTGCTATGTAACGTACGTCACGTCACATATGTGACAAAAAAACCACCATATTGTAAGTCACAGTGTGACAAAAATATGAACTTCAAAAATCTTTGAAAATGAAGAGAAATATTTTAAACAGTCACGAGTTACATGGCATAAGGAATAAAATATATTAGTGGATAGCAAATGGTAAATTCTCTCACTAAAGGGGAGAGGGGGGGGGGGGCATAATAAATAAAGTACACGATACAATCATGAATAAACTAAATTTTCAGGCTATATTTTATCAATTTGATATCTAAGATAGTGAATGTATACTTTTTCATGATTTAAATTTTATCTAGCATTTGGATAATATAATTAGAATTAGGAATATTAAATTTATACACTTTACATATTTAGTTTGCTGGGAGGAAATTGGAAATTTATTTATTTATTTCTTTTTTTACCGACCAGGATTATTCGAAACACTTCTGTGGTTTCAAAATAAAAATTTTCTATTACAGTTAAAACTGCACCTTTTAATGAGCACGTAGAAAGAGTCTTCAGAGTTTAGTCATCTATGCATTTATTGCTTTAGAATATTTTTATAATTTGTATTCAAGTCATAAATTCTACTTCTTTCAGACTTTTTAAATAAAATTAGCATTTTCCGAAAATAAAAGAAATATACAAAATTTGTGCAAAACAAACTTTACTTAAAAAAAAAAAAAAAAAAAAAAAAAAAAAGGGGGGGGGGGGGCTCGTTATTACCATTAAATTTATTTTTACACCTTTTGAAAATTTAAACAATGGTATATCTAATAAACTCTAATTATGAATATTATTATTATAATTATTTAGAAAAAATGAACTTTACAATACATTTTAACTTGTATTATTTGGTACGGATAAAAAGAAAAGGTTAAATACATTGGACATTTCTTCAAATACAAAATTTTAATTAACCATACTTTCAGAAAATTACTGCGCATTCAAGTTTCATATCTCTTGCATGCAAAAACAAATAATCTGTACCAGACCATCTGCTTGAAAATCGTCTGCCCACAAAAAAATAAGCATGAGAAGACGCGGGAAATAAATAGTTCACTGTTTTTAGAACATCACCTTCACCACGTCTACAACACTTTAAGATAAGGAAATGACCATTTTTGGATACACGGATATTAATAGAACGTATATGTAAGTTTTATTTAATTTAAATATTTTATTCCTGATTTGTACATATGAGTTAAATAGTTTTATGTTATATTTGTAAGAGACTGATCTTTAAACTGTTAGAAGCGATATTTTAAAATTCGATAACTGTAAAGAAAAATATCTTAATCTGCCATCGCTTGAAAAAAAAAACTGCGCAGAGACTGTGCATGCCTACATTCATACTGGAATTAATATAAACATTAATTTACTCTTACTTGAGATTGAAAATGTATGGAACGACAATGATTTGGAATTATTTTATCGGCTTCTTACTATTTTTTGATTACTAACACTTATAGTTATTATTATTTTGGGGTTAAATATGATGTTCGATTATCATAAGATTACGAAACTGTTTCAGATTAGAAATTAACATTATACTGGGAAAATGTATCTTTACATATTACAGTAGTGAAACATTTGAAAGAATTTTCTTTTAGTGCTAATAATATTTTAAATTATCTTTCAAAATCCTAAATCTTAAAACCAATGTTTTCAGATTTAACATTTGCCGAAATTATAAAATAATAGGAATTCCTTATACCATATCGAAATATTTTTGAGATATTGTTAAATCTAATAAGGCATTTAATTTATCTATTGAGTTTGCTGTTGTTTAATAGTACAATTATAAATCCTAATTATTATTTTTAGTATTTTTCAAATTGGTATATTTATTTTTGTAAATTGTATGTAAGCATTAAGTTCATATAATACAGGATACATATTATAGGACACAAGTTGAAAAGTGCTTATGACTTCGGTTTGTCTGTCCGTCTAGCAGTCTATCCGCACTCTAACTCTCGAAAATATACTCGGATTGCCCTGAAATTTTTGGATGTTATTGACGTTTACCATAGCACGGTACCTATTTGTAATGAAGTTTGTAGCATGCTTTGTTCATTTACAGGGACAGCCAAAAGTTTTCCGTTACATTACAGCCTATGGAAAAAAATCGTTTCAAATGATTTTTTATGATTTTACGCACGCTTTCAAACAGAATAAAATTTATATGCATTTATGAAGTGCACTAAAATATGCATTCTGTTGACTATGCGATGCAAAGAATAGTTATTGTTCATTTACAGGGCTAAAAAAGGAATTCAAATACATAATGATATAGGGGTGGAGGGGATTGTTTGCGGCATACTTTAATTATGTTAATCTATTTCATATATAATGAAATTGATATATGTCGCTGAGGTTTACATACTATAAATTATTTCATGTATAATACGAATAATACGTATATAGCATTTACAGGGACACACAAAATATTTCAGATACTATATTGTATCCGAAGTACTGTTCATTAGCGATGATTGCTGGAAATGTATTTTTAATTATGATATGCGCTTTTATGATTCACTATATTTATGCATAGTATATGGTGTATATAAATGCTATAATTCCTATACAAGGCGATAGGAGGGCGAATAGGATATAATTCCTATTCCTACAAAAGTATTCGTAAAGATTACTGGGTATGAGCGCAAATTGCTTAAAGGTGGTTTTTAAATGAGTTATGCTCTTTTTTGCTGAACTGCATTTAATTTACCAAGAAATGTTTGTAGAATATAGATAAAACGATATACAGGATCACGTAAAGAATTGGATACATGACCGTCTATAAATTATAATTTCTGGAAATGTGATTTCAGCAGTTTTAAGAGTGTCTTAGTTTGAATTAAATTTTAACTAAATAGTGGCGTGTAATAAAGATTCTAGGTAAACTACAGGGTTGTACAAAAGTATTCAAGTATGTTTCCATACATTAGTATAAATTGCTGAAAAAGAATTTCAACCTGTTAGGCGTTTTCTTGCTAAACTAAATTTTCCCATTATATAGTATATATGCACTTAAAAAAATGGGAAGTCAAAATTGAGTAAAAAGTACTCAAAATTAAATGCGTCACATACTCAAAATAGCTCCGATCCAAATGTACTCAAAGTTGAGAAACACATGTACTCATTTTTTATTCATTGGTTGTGATCAAATATGAATCATTATGTACTGCCCCCCTCCCCCCCCCAAAAAAAAGAAAAACCTAAAATTTAAAGTAAAAATGTACTGACATTTATTTCCCGTTCAAAGTTCTTAACAAGAAATGTTTAATTGATTATTTATTAAGAAAAATAGCAAAATTCTTAACAAGATACTCAAATCGAATATTTTTATGACAAGAGCATTATTTCCAAGCACTTTTAAATTATTTTTAAAATGCTGTGCATAATTTAATATTTACATTAATAAACATCATTTATGCCGCCATAAATGAAATGAACCATTACAGGGTACAAAACTATTCGTTTGTTTGGGTTTGATAACATGTGATGTTTCAAAATAGAGAAAGCATGGGTTCATTTTTGATCCAAAAATATTCAATTCGATAGGAGTATGAATATATCTTCTATCAAGTTCCCCCTTAAGCCCCTAATCAAGATTGATCTGTAATTTTAATTTGTCTCTGTTCTCTTGAAATTCAGGCTTGGGTTCTGGCTTCGTCAAAATGTCTGCCAGCATAGATTTGCTCGGACAATAACGTAATTCTATGGTACCATTTTCTTTCATATACTTAATCATGTGATATTTTAGATCGATGTGTTTTGTCTTGTTGGTGTATTTTTCAGATTCTATCATTTTTATGCAGGATATGTTATCTTCATATACAATTACGGGTAGGTTTTGTGGTAAATTCAAATCTTGTAAAAGTTTTATTATCCACACAAGTTCTTGTGCAGCGTTTGCTGCGGCTACGTATTCAGCTTCTGCTGACGATTGCGCAATGCAAGTTTGGCGTTTGGTTATCCATTGTATCGGATTTTTCCCAAGAAGGAATAAATTCCCTGATGTTGATCTTCGTGTTTGCGTATCACCGGCCCAATCGGCATCGGTGTACACTTCCAAAATTGGTGTACATTCAGTGCTGATTATGAGATTTAGGTCCTTTGTGTGGTAGAGGTACCTGATCAGTCGTTTAACACCTTTCCAGTCTTTTTCCGACGGATTTTCGTTCTTTCTGCTAAGAACATTTACAGCCAGTAGTATGTCTGGCCTAGTTATAGTTGCAATGTATAATAACGCGCCTATCGCTTTACAATAATTTATGTTGTTTGGCATTGGATCTTTATCCTTTTCTGATCTTAAGAAGCCCGTTTCCATGGGTGTTCCGTAAGGTTTTGATTCCTCTAAGTTAAACCTTTTAACGATTTCCATTATTTTTGTTGTTTGGTTAAGGTTAAAGCCGTTATGTGTTTTCTTAATTTTTATCCCAAGATAATTACTAATTTCCCCCAAATCTTCAAGTGTATATTGTGTTTTTAACTTATTTATTACTTCTTCAATTTGCGCATTGTTTCCCGCTATGAGAATGTCATCTACGTACACAACTACGTAGACTATATTTTCCCCCTTGTTGCGTTGTCCTTCAGACTGCAGGTTCGGTAAATTCAAATTATTTCATAGTGCTTCGAAGAATAAAAACGTCTTCATAACTTAGTTCTAATATATTGTAAATAAAATTCGTAACTTGAATAAGTAAACACACTCTACAGTTCAAATTAAACTTCTTTCTTAAAAAACAACTATGTACATTTTATTTACAAATATATAGGTATATTAATATTATTATTACTCTCATTTGAGAGTTCCATTATTACCGTCAGACCGGTTCAAAACAAACTTTACATCTACACTGAAAAGAAAATCGGAAAACAATAAAAAGGGGGTTGCCACAGTGCCGACTAACAGAAAATGGCAAGCATCGCCAAGTTGGCATTCTCAACATCCTGCCCCGGGCTGAACACTTAGTTCAGCATCTATATTAAACAATTTAATAAGCATAAGAATATACTTACATACATGACAAATTTTCAGATACATACTTACATACAGCTACAGATATAAAAGCAAAAATAATAAGAATGCTGCAATCTACGAAAGAAAATAAAACACATGAATTGTATGAAAATTAAACAATAATAAGGGTAAATATGAGTAACAAAACAAATTAAATGTTCGATAATAGTTCTTATTTTTAGTGTAAGAGTTTTAGTGTCTTTTAGTCCACTAAGTCCAATTCAAGATTATATAGCAATTGCACAGGTCGTTTAAGATCGCCTTTTGCAGTCTGTAATACACATGATCTGATTTTCGAGTCACGACCAAATATGAGTTCTTTAACACGACCACACTTCCACATATGTTTTGGGAGCTTTTCATCATGAATTATCACTATATCGTTAACTTTGAACTGAGGCGATGAATTTATGTTTTTCACTTGAAAAGCAGATCTAAGTTCTAACAAATATTCGTTTCTCCACCTTTTCCAAAAGTGGTCAGTAATTTGTTGCTTATATTTATATTTTCTTGTCAACAAAATCTTATTAGATTTCTCTTGCGTACAGACTGGTAATCCATAAGAAGGTAAGGACTTTAATCGTTTACCAACTAAAAAATGAGATGGCGTTAAAGGTGATGGTTCAGCATTTTCTTCGTAGAGATAACATAAAGGATGTGAATTAATCACCGCTTCAATTTCTGTAAGTATTGTTTCTAGCTCTTCATAACGGAGACAAGTTTTTCCTAGAACCTTTTTTAAAGGTGTTTTAACTGATCTGACCATCCTTTCCCAGAAGCCGCCCCACCAGGAAGCCCTGGGAATTATAAACTTCCATATTATTTTATTCTTTCTCAAGTAATCAAAAATTTCTTGCTTAGAAATTCTTTCCCAAGCATCTTTTAACACCAAATCAGCCTTAGAAAATGTCTTGGCATTGTCACTGTACATTATTTTGCAGAAACCTCTCCTAGAGAAAAATCTTCGTAGTGCTAAGATAAAGGTTTCAGTACTTAGATTGGTGACTAACTCTAGATGAATCGCTCTGGTTACAGCACATGTGAATACGACAATATAAGCCTTCCCAGTGCCTTCAGAAGTTTTATAATAAATCGGACCGGCAAAATCGACACCAGAGGTTTCAAAAACTGGTGTTTTGATGATTCTATCTTTCGGTAAAGGTGCTATTTCCACCTTTCCAGGAATAGCATTAAGTTTTCGACATATCATACACGATCTTAAGACGGATTTTACAAATCTTCTTCCCTTTAATATAAAATACCTTTCACGAAGGTGAGCTAAAGTGACAGCTACACCAAAATGGTACATTCTTTCATGAGCATCCTTAATTAGTAATTTTACAAAATAAGATTTATTAGGAAGTATCCACGGATGTTTTTCCTGCTCTGTAACTTCAGAAAACTGAAGTCTTCCGGATAAAACAAGTAAGTCATTTTCATCGAATTGTGGATTAAGCTTGTACAAAGAAGAATCTTTATTAAGTGGTTTTTTTTGTTTAAGTGCTTCTATTTCAACTTTAAATGAAGTTTCCTGAGTTTGTTTAATCCAGTATTTTTCTGCTGTTTCTATTTCTGAGGTAGTTAAAGGTCCTAAAATTTTAGGGTTTTTCGAATTGGCATTATGAATAAAACGCATTATCCAAGCAGTAATATTATACACGCGATTTAAACTACTGAACTTTGACATATCAAATACTGGCTTAGGGATAGAGTTTGATTCGTTACACAATAATGTTAAATTTGGTTTTGCTTTCATTTCATTAAAAGCTTCGGGAACCATTTCTATAGCCCTTTTTGAAGGCCACAAATCTTCTGATAGTGATAACCAAGGTGGGCCGCACCACCATACATTATTACCCATTAACTTCGATAAGTTTTCCCCTCGCGTAAGCAGATCTGCAGGGTTTTCTTTTCCGGGACAATAATTCCAGTCCTTTGGATCTGTCAATGACTGAATTTCGGTTACACGATTGGAAATAAAGGGTTTCCAGTTTGTAGTAGAACCCTTAATCCAACAGATAGTTATCTCTGAGTCCGACCATAACTTTATATTTAAATTCGAAATATGTAATTTTTGTTTTAAATATTTCCACATTCTAGCGGCAACTACTGCACTGATCAATTCCAGCCGTGGAATAGTTAACTTCTTGAGGGGGGCTATTCTACATTTACTCCAAACAAAACTAGTTTGAATTTCGCCAGTTAATGAAATGGAACGCAAATAAGCAACTGCTCCATACCCTTTGGGACTAGCATCACTGAATTTGTGAATTTTCAGAAATGTTTATCATATTAGGAAAATATTTTCGGGTTATTTCAAATGTGCGTAAATGTACAACTTCTGAACACCAAGTGTTCCACTCGCATTTCAAATCTTCAGGTAATTTATTGTCCCACTCTAAACCTCTTTGCCATGTTTCTTGCAACAAGGCTTTAATACGTATTACAAATGGATTCAAAAATCCTAATGGATCATAAATTTTCAGTAACATTTTAAGAACTGTTCGCTTCGTGGGATCATCGATGTAATATTCTTCAAAGGGCTGCGCATCTAACATCAAAATATCAGATTCAGTATTCCATATCAGTCCAAGCACTTTTAAGATACTACCTGTCTTTTCCTCCCTTATACCTAAGTTACCAGATTCCCACATTTCCCTAAGTTTAATAGAATTTGTTTTTAATTTCCTCAAATTCATCCCAGCTTCTTTAAGAATTTCAGAAGCTGTAACTGATAAATAATAAGCTTCGTTATCTAAATCTGATCCGGAAATTAAATCATCGACATAGAGGGAATTATCTAACATATATACAACATTTGGATGTTGATCTCGATATTTCTTTATATGATGTTTAATTGTGGCAGCCAAAATAAATGGTGAGCATGTAACGCCAAATGGTACACGTCTAAATCTTAAAATTTTGAAAAAGTTGTTTGTGTCATTATCGAACCAAAGAAATTTAAGGTAATCTCGGTCTTCTTCAGCTACAGAAATTTGAAGAAAGGCCTTTTCAATATCTGCACAAAACGCAGTATTGAATTTCCTGAAATTAATAATAATTTCTAATAAATCGGGGTTCAAATTTGGGCCACCGTACAAACAATCATTTAATGATTTGCTATTTTCTTTTGAGGAAGCATCAAATACCATTCTAACTTTAGTTGTGGGTTTATCATCTCGCAAGACAGGTCGGTGGGGCATAAAATAACCGCTATTTACAGTTTTATTAGAACATGCTTCCACTATGTTATTTAATTCCTGTTCAATCACAATTTCTTTATATTTCTGCAATAATTCCTTATCTTTAAGCAATTTTCGATTTAAGTTAATAAATCGGTTTCTAGCATTGTTATAATTACTTCCTAAATCTCTTCTATCATCTTTCCATAACAATTTAGCTTCGTATCGGTGCTCAAGAAAATGCAAATTGTTTTCGAATTTTTCGATTATCTCTTTATCTAATTCAGAAATATTTTCTTCAGTGTTCATCCCTAAAGTTTCTAACTCCCACAATGTTTTCAAATCATTTTGAATAGGTTTCATAACCTGAGTGGACAAGACCCCAGCTTGCTTACTCTCACTATTTTTATTTACGTCAATTGTCCCGCAGAGGGAATGCCCAAATAAATTTTCACAGACGAACAATGATTTATTTATGGGGTATGTTTTGTCATTAATTTGATATAAATAATCAGCTCCTATTAATATATCAACATCACTATTTTCCAAATGTTCCCACGTGTCAAGACGAAATTTGGAAAGTTTTCTCTTAATTTTGATTGGAAGAGGAGGAATTTGTATCAGAGAATTAGTTATTAGCGGTGTGACTAATGCTTCAATTATTATACTACGTTTTCTATTCGTCAAGTGAATTAGCTTTAGCTTAACGACATCATAACATCGTTCTTCAGATTTTCTCGAACCGAAAGTATAGACAATTAATTTTTCCTTTCTAATGACCTCAGGTTTTAATTTTGAAACTAAATTTTCTGTAATAAAAGTTCGATGACTAGCAGAGTCAAATAAACAAAGAGCAGTTTCTGAATTTTCACCCGCTTCCACTTTTACATGAATTGTTTGCAATATTACTTCTCTACTGATATTATTTATATTGCCTTTGCAATGATATACGGAGGAAATAATGCTACCTGAATTTTTTGATTCTTCTGTTTTTTTATTAGAATTACAAAGTATAGTATGATGATATGTTTTACCACACACTTTGCAATTTTCATTCGAAATTTTACAAAAATTCGCGATGTGAAATTTACGGAAGCATTTAAAGCACCTTCCTTCCCTTTTTAATTTTTCTCGCATTTCCGGAATGGTGAAAGACTTACACTTTTCAGTATCGTGATCAGTTTGATTACAAAATATGCAGTTATTTTTAATATTTGTGGTTAAGGCAGAAGCTGATGGAATGAATTTTTTATAATTTTTCTTATAATTTTCCTGCTTCTCAGGGATTTTTTCAAAATGGTTTAATTGGACAGTGGTCTCGCGAGATTCAATTTCATCTTTAATGAAATTTATCAGCTCATTAACATCCCAGTCAGTGTTTTTAATTCGTTTTCTATTAAATTCTAGTGCAATATCTGATGGAATAAGTTTCAGAAGAATCGGACATAACAAGTGCCCATATGAACCTGAGGCAACACCTAAAGAATTAAGATTTCTTATTTGAATTTCGCATTCATCATACAAATCTCTAAAAGCCTTAATGTTACTAGAATTTCGTATTGGTTTCAAATTTAGCAGTTTAGTCATGTGACTGTTTATTACCAGGTCATTACGACCAAAACGATTTTTCAATAATTCTATAGCATGAGCATAATTTTCCTTAGTCAGCGAAAAGCCTGCTATAGTATTTGCAGCACTTCCGCCCAAAAGTGACTTTAAGTAGGAAAATTTATCAATCGGAGTTAAATGTTCATTATTGTCAATCGCATTCGAAAACTGACTCCAAAATTCGAGCCATAAACACGAATCACCATAATATTTAGATATATTAAGTTTAGGAAGTTTAATCAAATTTTGATTCAGAATTTTCTGACTTTTTAGTAGAGAACTATTGTTGCTACTACTATCACTTTCAATGTCTGAAGAATCTTGTTTAGTTTCAGGAGTAACTGTGTTATCATTTAAAAATTTGGAAATTTTATATTTCCATTCAATAATATTCTCATTATAAGATTCCGATTTCTCGATTTCTTTTTCAAATTCAGTACTTGGAACCAGTGGTTCAATTTCAGAATTTAATGATTTTAAAGTTTTCATTTTGTCATTCAATTGCTGTTTCAAAAGATCCAGCTGTGATTTTCTATTCTCAAGCTCTAATTCTTGTGTATTATCTAATAAATCCCTTATTTTATCAAATATTTTTGTTGTTTGACTACGAATCGTAGCTCTTTTTTTTTTCAATGTTTCGAAATCCATCATAAAATAAAGAATTCAATTTATTCGATACAGTTCAGTTAATAAATGTATTCATAATTCTATTTATTCAATATAATTTAATTTGAGGTACTTACCTCAATCGATGATGAAATCCAGACATCCTGGAGCTTTGACGCCAGAAAAATGTTGCGTTGTCCTTCAGACTGCAGGTTCGGTAAATTCAAATTATTTCATAGTGCTTCGAAGAATAAAAACGTCTTCATAACTTAGTTCTAATATATTGTAAATAAAATTCGTAACTTGAATAAGTAAACACACTCTACAGTTCAAATTAAACTTCTTTCTTAAAAAACAACTATGTACATTTTATTTACAAATATATAGGTATATTAATATTATTATTACTCTCATTTGAGAGTTCCATTATTACCGTCAGACCGGTTCAAAACAAACTTTACATCTACACTGAAAAGAAAATCGGAAAACAATAAAAAGGGGGTTGCCACAATGCCGACTAACAGAAAATGGCAAGCATCGCCAAGTTGGCATTCTCAACATCCCTGTCCTTGTGTAAATAGGCAGGTGTCTGCCTTGCTTTGCATAAAATTTAGTTCTCTAAGAGATTCAGTAATTTTTGTGTACCAGGCCCGGGCTGCCTGTTTAAGCCCGTATATGGCCTTTCGGAGTTTACAGACTTTATCGGGTTCGTTTGTGTTCACGTACCCTTCCGGTTGTGACATGTATACCTCTTCTTCTAGGTCTCCGTGCAGGAACGCGGTTTTTATGTCGATGTGCCTGACACTAATGTTATGATAGGCTGCGGCAGTGAGGAAACATCTTAAGGTGGTGTGGGATACTACTGGGGCGTAAGTCTCGTCAAAGTCGACCCCGTATTTTTGTTTAAATCCCTGAGCTACTAATCTCGCCTTGTAACGCTTTACTTTCCCAGATTCATCATATTTAGCCTTGTAGGTCCATTTGGATCCAATTACTTTGGCTCCCTGTGGTGGTTTTACCAAAGACCATGTTTCATTTTTCATAAGCGAGTTTATTTCGTCGCATGTCGCTTCAATCCAATTCATTTTTTCTTGTGGGTTTTCAATGTTTAGCATGTCGTGCCAACCTTTCGGTTCATATACCGGATCATGCCGGACTGCATAGGCAAACCTGTCCGGTGGCACGCCTCTATTATGCCTTTCAGATCTTCTCAATTGTTGTGTATGTTGAGACGCGGATGGTGTATCTGAAGAAATTTGGTTTTGTGTTAGATCAAATTCGATTACGCTTGTGTCAGTCTGTCGTGTGTGTTTGTTTGTTTCTGACATTAACTCATTCGTGTTTGAACTTTCATCAGCATTTATATTACCCATGTTATTTTCCGCGAATTTTACGGTTCTAGCTAAAATGACTCTTTCGTCACTAGTAAATATTCTGTACGCTTTCGATCGGTTGTCGTAACCTACGAAAATGCCTTTCTCTGCTTTATCCTCTAATTTGCCGCGTTTTGATTTGTGGATGTATGCGTACGCAGTACAGCCGAATACTTTAAGATATCTTAAATTTGGTTTTCTGTTTAGCCAAAGCTCATATGGCGTAGTGCTAATAGATTTGGAAGGCAAGCGATTCTGCAAATGATTTGCGGTGCAGATTGCTTCTCCCCATAATTTATGTGGGAGGTTAGCTTCGCTTAACATGCTTCTAGTCATGTCTAACAGTGTCCTGTTTTTCCTCTCAGCAATGCCATTTTGACTTGGACAGTATGGTACGGTGAGCTGGTGTTCGATTCCGTTACATTTAAGATAGTTTTCTAATTCATCGTTGACATATTCCCCGCCATTGTCGGATCTGATGGCGGTTGGGAATTTTCCAAACTTATTTTTGACGGTTGAGATGTATTCCCTCAATTTTTCATATGCTTCGCTCTTTTTCGACATTAAGTAGATAACACAAAATTTGGAATAGTCGTCAATGAATGTTATGAAGTACCGCTTTCCCCCTATGGTGGGTGTATTTATCGGCCCACATACGTCACTGTGGATTAATTCTAGCCTTTTCGTGGCTCTATGTGCACCCGATTTGGGAAATGGGGCGTCGTTGGTTTTGGACTTTATGCATACCTCACATTCTTTGTCGTGTCGGCAGTTGTTTATGGTAATTCCGTTCACTAGTTGTTTCTGTACAATGGTTTTAATTGTTTCGTAGCTTCTGTGGCCTAACCGCCTGTGCCACAACTCAATACATTTTGTGTTTGAACACTTATGCGTAATGTTTACATGATTGCTTTCAAATTGATTATCATTGTTTACTTGTACTTCATATAAATTGTTCTTTAATCTACCTTGAAGAATTACTTCATCGTTATGTATAATGTCGCATGTATCTTTTTCAAATTTAACTTGACATCCGTTTTTCGTTGCCCTGCTTACTGACAGCAGGTTAGTTTCGATTTCAGGCACAAACAGTACGTCACGAAGTATAATCTGCCTGTTGTTTTTTCCTGTGTGAATTACAATTTCCCCTGAGCCATATGAAATTAGTTTATTGCCATTCGCGACTGTTACGTTAGTTTCTGTGTCGCTAGTCATATTTGAAAACATTTCTTTGGAGTTGGCAATATGGCTAGAGCTTCCGCTATCGATAATAAAAGTTTGTTTATTTGCGGGTCGTTCAATTAACAACGCAACATTTTTATTTTCATTTCCTATCTGTCTTGTATCTTGCGGTTTCGCGGTTTTGGCCGGGGCATTTTCTTCAAAACATAGAGAGGTGGTGTGATTTTTATTTTTGTAAAATTTATTATTTTGTACTGGATTATTATTATTTTTCCGTTTCAGGAACCAACAATCGTTGTACGAATGGTTCTTCATTTTGCAATAGGAACAAAATTTGTTACCTCTCTTGCGGTCTGTGTTAACTAATTTTTCTCGAGCCTTGTATGCTTTAGTACTATGTTCCGAGTTTTCGGAATTTTCAACTCTACGAGTATACTCATCAAATAATTTGCTTTTAATAAAGCTGGGCGTCAATTCATCTTCATTTCTCGACTCTAACGCCGTAATCAATGTGTCATATGACGGCGGTAATGAGCACAAAAAGAGTGCAGATATATGAGAGTCGGTAACATTTTCTCCGATCGCAGCTAATTTGTCGATAAGTTCCATTAATTTCGTGATGTGTGCGATTAAGTTCCCTCCTTCGTTTAGCTTTGTGCTATACAATTTTCGAAGGAGGTGCAATTTGCTTGAGAGATTGGACCGTTCGTGAATATTTTTCAAAGTGTCCCAAGTCTCTCGAGCCGTGTTTAAATGTTTGATGTTAATTATCTGCCCATCTTCAATACTGAGATTGATTAGTGCCCGTGCTTTCCTGTCTTTCTTATTCCAATTTTCAGTCAAAGGGTCTGGAGCTTGATCGGTAATGACATCAAATAGCTCCTCTCTAATTAAAAGCATTTCTAATTTAAACCGCCAACAAGAATAGTTATTGGCGTTAAGTTTTTCAATGGCTGCACTATCTTTTGCGTAAGCCATAATTTTTCTTTCCTTTAAGTCAATTAGATACTTTTTCCTTCACCTGACTACCGGATTTATTTATCTGGCTTAATTTGCCTAAATGGATATCTATATTTGTTTAATTTACTAAATGAGACATTAAATCAGTCTCATAATCAAAATATGTTAGAAAAATTTGTGAGTCTAACAGTTTTTGGGGTGAATCCACACGCTCCTCACTAATTCATATACTATAAACGCAAACTGCGCGATGCCTCATCACAACAATAAAAGAATAATTAAAGGCCTTACCTTCTATGTATAGATATCCGTTTTTCAGCTCGCGGTTAGTCAGGGCGTCTAAGAATTATGGAGTATCCCGTGTCATCATATATTCGTATATCTTTACTCCTTCAGGTCTCAGTGCATCAGGCTTAAAATAGGAATCATGTAACAGACGGTTTATTGTGTCTGTACTTCATTGAAACTACTCATATTGTAGGAAAGGAAAAAGGAGAAGTTTAATTAGAGATACTAAGAAAGAGATTACATTTTGTACGTCTTCACTTGTGTGAGGACGTTTTAAAAGTGAATATTACATATGTTTTTCCGCGCGTGTTACATCATTAAAATTGATAACCATATGGATGTATTTTCGGCACTTTGAGGTAATCAACCAATTATACATAATTGGATATTTATGAAAGTTACAAGGAAGTAAAGTCTGATAAAATAGTGTTCAGTGTAACAGTCAATTATAATGTTTATAAGTTTATAACGCGAACCAGAATAGAACATAAGTGCTTGCGAGTCTGGTTTAAAACATATCTCACATAAGGCGAAGAAAGATGAAGAGATGCAGTTTCTGTGCATATTACATCTGTCGACTACTAAGTGTTTCTTTTTCGCTATGAACTCTAATGATGTTTTTCTGCAGTAGAAAGAGGGAGAAAATGGGTATCCAAAACTCTTGATAAGGGGATTATATGAATATATCTTCTATCACAATTCGATAGGAGTACGTCGGTTTACTTATTTTTGAGTACTTCATTTTTCTCAGTGTATCAACCTACAGATCAAATACAGGGTTGTTCAAAAGAATTGGAAAACATATTTGGCTATGGACGGTAACTGCTGAAATCAATTTTTCAAATGTTTACTTAGTTATCTTATTTACGTCATTTCCCTAAATTACGATGTCTTGTTAAAGCATTCAGAAAGTGTTGGAAAGTATTTTATAATCTATGATTAACGCATGATTTTTTTTACTCGTTTTTTTTCTATTTCCCAGATCAGTCTTTTCCTATAAAACATACCAAATCTATTTAGCTCATATTCACAAAATACAATATACACGGGAATAAAAAATTTAAATAAATATCGCTTATCATGCCGCTCTATAAATAATAGTTGTATTAATATCCGTGAGTCTCCATGTTCGTATTTAATAAAGCAATGACAAATCACAACAAATTAAAAAATTTACACATTCTAAATATCAAGCATAGAACTTAATATCAAGCATAGAACTGAATAAAAAAATATGTCAGTTGATAAGCATTGTTTTTTAAGTGGAAAAATTTAAAATGATTTAGAAGAATAGGACTCCAAAATAGCGATATTTTGCTAAAAAGTACGGTAAAAAGATAAGATTTTATATTTACAGCAAAAGGTTATTTCAAAATTCATCGCTGTATTAATACTTAGAAATTTTTCCAGAGAGAATCCTTCGCCTTATATACAATATTTCAAATGAAAATCAAATATCAAATTAATTGCTTAAAAGGCGCAAATAGTGAAAAAGATTCCAAGCCGGAACTCGAACCCGGGCCATCAGTATAGCACACTGATATTCTACCGACTAAACCACATGGAACGACGCCCAGTCTGTAAAATTTCTCACTATTACAGGTTGGCAAGGCTACAAACGCAGCACAAGATGGAATATTTATCGTGAGCCACCGACATGCGGTAAACACGAAACTTAATGAAATCCAGCATCGAAACTATATTAATAATTGGAAATTTTTCCAGGGAGAAACATTCGCCTTCCATACAACATTTCAAATTAAAATTGCCTTTTAAGCAATTAATTTGAAATTTGATTTTCATTTGAAATATTGTATGCAAGGCGAATGGTTCTCTCTGGAAAAATTTCCAAGTATTAATATAATTTCAATCGATACTGGATTTAATTAAGTTTCGTGTTTGCATCATGTTGGTGGCTCACGCTAAATATTCCATCTTGTGCTGAGTTTGTAGCCTCGCCATCATGTAATAGTGAGAAATTTTCCAGCCTGGGTATCGTTCCATGTGATTTAGTCGGTAGAATGTCAGTGCGCTGTACTAATGGCCCGGGTTCGAGTCCCAGCATGGAATCTTTTTCACTATTTGCGTCTTTTAAGCAATTAATTTGAAATTTGATTTTCATTTGAAATCACAGTGTTTATGACAAGTTCGTCACAAATGACCCATATTTCACAAATTGGTCACAGTGTGACGTCAAAGCATTGTCGCTTTCGTCACAGGTTCGTCACAAAGTTAATGCCAAAATAGTCACAAATGACACACTTTTCACAAATTTGTCACACCGTGACTTCACAGAGTGGTCACAATGTGACGTCACAAACGACCTCTAAAACGGCCATAACGACCTCGCATTCTAGTCACTGTGACGTCACATCGACGGTCACAAAATCACAGTGTGACTTCACAACGACGTCGCCGTGACGTCACCATGCCTTACGGGATTATATATTAATTATTTATATAGGAAAGAAAAAAAAAAGCAATATTTAAGCGATCTGTTCATGATTTCTAAATTGATTTTTCAATGTATAATCATAAGTTAATTAATATTACACTATTAATTGATTAAAGTGTATTTTTAAAGTAAATTATTACTCTGTTTTTATTTTTATTTTGAACTTTTTTAAAAAAATATCCTGCCACTGCAGTTTCACAGCTAGTTGGCCAATTTTGACAAGCGTGGTTTGACACTTAATTAACTCCTTAAAATTAATGTATTAATTTATAAGTTCTAAAAATAGTAAAATGTTGTATTGTTAGGGGCTGTGCATATATAACGTTATCACTTCAGGAGGGAGGGGGAGTATGGCACATGATATCATAAAATATCTCTAGGGGAGGGGGAATATGTTTTTTAATATCGTTATCATTTTCGATCCAACCAAAATTTTCTCTTTTTATTTGTAATTTGTTCTTTACGTCAAAATAATAGTCTATTATTTTTATTTTGGTTTGCTATCTATTTTTTTTAATGAAAAAGAAAGTTATTATTAAAATCCTTAAATTATTATAAAATTATTTAATTCCAAAATATAGAATACTGCAAAATTTGGTATTCCCTTTCTTCTGTCATGTGTGTATGAATATATAAATACTTTTTTTTATAGTAAAGAAAAGAGAAGGAATGTTGCCACATGTTTTTCTGTTAAGAAGTTCTGCCTGCATGTGGGACAAGTGCAATAAGACATTATTGCTGTTGAATGCATTATGTAACAAAAAGCTATTATTAAATACCTTTAACTAATATTTCTTTCTTTTAAGTGTTATTTAATATAAAGTTATCTCGTATTCATATAATACGGATATTTTGTTGACTTATCTTAATTTGAATTAACAAAGTATACGAATAATAAATGTATAACCATATTTGTTTCTGTATGTCACCGCAAATAAAAGAAAAAAATTGTAAAAATAAATATAATTTTTTGTTGGAATGTTATTCCATATGGAAGGCATGAATACGAAATTCCTCAATAGGTAAACAATAAAAAAATGTTAAAAGTTTTACCTTTATGTTTTGATGTGTTTCAATAGAAATATATTCTTCTTAGGATGAACAAAAAACATTTATTAGAAGATTGAATACACTAGAATAATATATATGTTGGTCACAGTACAGATCACACTTCACAATAAAAACAAAACAGATGAGTAAGACTATTTACAAACACAAAGAAATACTTTGAACTATGGGTTGTTGCAGTTTTTTTTTTATCATATTATATTCCTTTGGAATATTATTAGATTTTTTAATCAAGCAGCATTTTGCTGCCAGCTGCTATAAGGGAAGAAGTAACACTCACTGAACTGAGTGTCTGTCACAGTAGATCAAATAAAAAATGATTGTCTGATGCTGCCATCTGGTGGATGTTCTTGAAAACAAAAGAGCATTTTCTAACATCTCTCCCGTTTTGTAATAGAATCTGACACCAGGTGGATAAGGTTTCTACAAAGTTCAAATTTGGCCTTTGGCAGTGGCTTCGTCATTATATCTGCTATCATTTCATTTGTTGATCATTTGACATCTATAACATTTTTCGTTTTTAAATCTCGTATGTAATGATACTTTGTATCAATATGCTTAGTGCGAGATTTAAATTTTTCACTTTCAACCAATTTAATTGTAGATTGGTTATCCTCAAAAATTCTAATGGGAAAATGTTGTTGTAAATTGAGATCCTTACATAATTTTAAGATCCATAGCACCTCTTGAGTTCCTTGTGACAGTGCCACACATTCAGCTTCTGCTGACGATAATGTCACACATGTTTGTTTTCGTGAGAACCAAGAAATGCAGCTATTGCCTAAGAAGATTACATTTCCTGAGGTGGATTTTCTGTCTGTAGCATCTTGACCCCAGTCTGCATCCAAGTATGCAACTATATTAGGATATTCTTTTGAAGAAATGTAGAGATCAAGGTCTTTCGTTGTTTTTAAGTATCTTATTACCCTCTTAACAGCATTCCAGTCCTTTTGTCTTGGATTATTGCATCTTCGACTTAGTATGTGTGTAGGAGCGGTAATATCAGGTCTTGTGCATAAAGAAATATATAAAAGACTTCCTATAGCTTGTCTATAATTATCATTTGATGATAAAAGATTTTCTTCTTTATCTAAACTGTAATAGTTAGTTTCCATTGGGGTGTAAGTTGGTTTGGCTTCTTCAAGCTGAAAATCCTTAACTAATTGATTTATTTTACTTCTTTGTGAAAGTAAATAACTTCCATCTTCTTTTCTGTAAATTTCTATACCTAAGAAGTATTTTGCTTCTCCTAGTGATGTTATGGGATAAGATTTCTTTAAGTAATTTATTACTTCATTAACTTCATTTTCATCTTCTGAGCTCATCAGCATATCATCTACATACAGTATGAGATAAATTGTCTTCTTTGATTTTTCTTTTATGAACAAACATGGATCAGCTTCACTTTGTTTAAATCCATATGCCTTTAGAGTATTCTCTATTTCTTCATTCCAGCACTTGGCGGCTTGTTTAAGACCGTATATAGCCTTTTTTAATTTATAGACTTTGTCTTTATTTTCTTCATCATGAAAGCCTTCTGGTTGATGCATGTATAATTCTTCATTATCTAGTTTACCATGTAGAAAGGCTGTTTTAACATCTACTTGAAATACTCTGGCTTTATGATAAGCTGCCCAGGTCAGAAAAGCTCTAATTGTTGTATGTTTGACGACAGGAGAGAAGGTTTCATCATAATCGGTGCCTAATTTTTGAGCGAAACCTTTGGCAACTAATCGTGCTTTGCATTTTATTTCTTCTCCATTTTCATTATGTTTTGTTTTGTAAACCCATTTACAGCCAATGGCGTGCTTGCCTTTGGGTAAAGTAACAAGCTCAAACACTTCATTTTCCTTTAAAGAGTTAAATTCTTCCTTCATAGCTTGAAACCATTTCTGTTGATCTTTTACTGGTAATCGTAAAACATCTTTAAAAGTTTCAGGATCTTGATTTTTGGAATAACTGTCTTCAGTTTTGTAAGAATATCTTTCTGGTGGAATTCCTTTAGTCTCTCTGTTAGATATTCTTCTCTGGAAATTATGTTCACTTTCTTCAGTTGTTGGGCTATCTACTGATTTTTCATCCATTTTTATTTCTTCTGCAGTATTTTCTATTCGGATAGCTTCACTATCATTTTCAAGATTTTCTTCTGAAAAATTGAAATGCATTAAATCTGAGATTCGCTCTTCAGGATTTTCTTTAAAGACATTTTCACAGTTCATATTTTCAAAAAACTTCCCGGTTCTGCTTATCACTATTTTTCTACTGCCTATATAAATTCGGTATCCTTTGCTTCTTAAATCGTAACCAACAAAGACTCCTTCAGTGGCTTTTTCGTCAAATTTTTGTCTCTTCTGTTTATGAACATACACATATGCTTTGCATCCAAATACTTTAAGGTGACTTAAATTTGGCTTATGTCCATTCCACAGTTCATATGGTGTCTTTTCAGTTGATTTTGTAGGTAATCTATTTTGTAAGTAGGCCGCTGTAGCTATGGCTTCTGCCCAGAATGTTTTTGGCAATTTAGCATTTATAAGCATGGCTTTACTCATTTCAATAAGCGAGCGATTCTTTCTTTCTGCGACTCCATTTTGGGACGGTGAATATGGCGTCGTTGTTTCATGATTTATTCCTAAGGTTTTAAGGTAGTCTTTGACAGATTCGTTGCAATATTCTGTTCCATTGTCACTACGCAAGGATTTAATCTTCAATCTAAATTTGTTTGTTGAGGCAACATACTCTTTTAATTTATCAAATACTTCATCTTTAGAAGAAATAAAATATACTTGTGTATAACGAGAGTAATCATCAATAAATGTAACGAAATATCTTTTTGATCCCATACTTTTTGTTTCTGCAGGACCGCATACGTCGCTGTATATCAAATCAAGTGTTTTTTTACTTCTGTATTGCGTTTCTTTTGGAAATGATTTTTCTGTTAACTTAGCTTTTATGCAACTTGAACATTCAGTATTATGAGAACAATTATTCACAGTAATACCTAAAGCTAAATCATCCTTTTGAATTTTCCTGATGGATTCCAAATTTCTATGGCCTAGCCTTTGGTGCCATTTTAGAATGCAGTTCACATCAGAACAAACGGGTAATATTTCTGAAGCACTATATACCTTTTCATTTGTAGGTATTATTTTTAATCTGTATAACCCCTCATCACCTTTTGCATCTGCAACTAAGATGTTGCCCTTTTTAATTAAACATATATCATCTTTAAATGTCACAACAAAACCTTTCTCAGTACAAGACTGGACAGATAATAAATTACTATCCAACTCGGGAACATAAAGCACATGATCTAATGTAACTCTATTTGTTTGACCATTAAGTGTTTCAATATTAAAAGTACATTTACCCTTTCCCTTTGCAGTTAATTTAGTTCCATTAGCAATTGTAATTGCATCTTTATTCGAATTCTTTAATTCTGAGAACAGTTCCAAAGAATTAGCTAAATGAACAGACGCACCTGAATCAATAACAAAAGACAAATTTTTGTTTTTATTTCCATTTTGTTGAGATTTCATAACAAAACTCGAAGAATTTGATTCTTCCATTAATTCATGATAGTTTTGAGAATCTAATAGATTTTCATTTTGACTAGCAGTAGAGGCAGAGAAATTGTTTGGTTTTTTTAAACTGTTGACGTAATCTATCTTGGGTGAAATTTGGTTTTGTTTTGTTAGTATCATTACCCTTTAAGTGAAAACAATCTTCACGGTTGTGATTATTCTTTTTGCAATGAGAACAAAGTTTTTGCTTATTCAAATGCTTTGGTTTATCCCTATTACCCTTTAAAGCAATAGATTCAAATTTTGTTGAAATTTGTTTAGTTTCAACTCTTCTAAGATACTCATCAATTAATTTGTTTTGAACATATTTTAATGATAAATCTGTTTCATATTTACTTTCAATAGCAGTTATAAAGGTACTATAAGAATTTGGTAAGGAACATAGCAAAATAGCTATTAAATTATCATCTTGTATTACTTCACCTATACTTCTTAATTTTTCTGCTAATTCTAAGACAGAATTAATATGATCCTGCATTTTAATACTTTCATTATATTTAATGGAATACAGCTTCCTAAGAAGATAAAGTTTATTTGTTAAATTTACTCTTTCATGAACAGATTTCAATTGATCATATGTTTCTTTAGCACTTTTAGCATGTCTGACATGAACAATTTGTGAATCTGAGATATTTAAACAAATTAATGCCCTAGCATTTCTATCATTTTTTACCCAATTATCATCATTTTCCTTTTTAGGTTCAAATACAACATCATACAGACCTTCTTTGATTAACTATTGCTCTATTTTAAACTTCCAAACTGAATAGTTGTCATCAGTTAATTTATCAACATAATGAGATTCTTTAATACTAGATATTATGATATAATAATATTTGCTTATTTCATAGAAAATAAAACTTTTTCTCTTATTAATACATCAAAACAACAATTATAAATTCAAATATAATGCTATGATGAAATAAGAACAAAATGAAATTCTTGAGAACAATTTTTGAAGTTACTTTTGATTTCAGAAAAACTGTTCTTAAATGTTCAATTCTTTGTTTAAAACATAAATTTACATTTGCAACTTGTATAATAAAATTTCAATAAGAAATTGGCAAAATAATTTCTTTTCTTATCAATACACAATACTTTTGATTTCAAAATAAGAACAATTCTTTGAATTTTCTTTTATATCATTCACTTGTGAAAAATACCAACATTCAGAAAATAATTATTTCTTTGAATTTAATTATATTATATTTTCTTCTTTCATATTATTATATTTAAAATTGAGATAACCTCAGTCTCATAATCGACTGTTGGAATGTTATTCCATATGGAAGGCATGAATACGAAATTCCTCAATAGGTAAACAATAAAAAAAAGTTAAAAGTTTTACCTTTATGTTTTGATGTGTTTCAATAGAAATATATTCTTCTTAGGATGAACAAAAAACATTTATTAGAAGATTGAATACACTAGAATAATATATATGCTGGTCACAGTACAGATCACACTTCACAATAAAAACAAAACAGATGAGTAAGACTATTTACAAACACAAAGAAATACTTTGAACTATGGTTTGTTGCAGTTTTTTTTATCATATTATATTCCTTTGGAATATTATTAGATTTTTTAATCAAGCAGCATTTCGCTGCCAGCTGCTATAAGGGAAGAAGTAACACTCACTGTCACAGTAGTGTGAGTGTCTGTCACAGTAGATCAAATAAAAAATGATTGTCTGATGCTGCCATCTGGTGGATGTTCTTGAAAACAAAAGAGCATTTTCTAACATTTTTAGACATTGATAAAGATATCATTAGGGGGGGGGGGGTGTCATGGAATGATAACGTCCGATATCGGAAAGGGGGGGGGGGAGGGGGTCCAAAATTTTCAAAAAGTTGATAACATTATATATGCACAGTCCCTTATAAGAAAGACACATGAGAACTCTTTTTTTAATTCCACCCTATTAGGATGTGAGTGAAAAATTGATTACAAAATTCTTTCTTTATACGGAAAAACAAAATGAAAAAGTTAAATAAAAAAGTGTGAAATTATACAGCGTGTGCATAAAAGAACATCAGTATTTTAAAGTAATACAGTAGACTCCTCAAATCTGCACAGCTTGGGACCAGAGGCTGTGTGGATTTTAGAATTTTGCAGATTTCTGGTCATTGCTTTCTTTACCTTTTTAAAACAGTAAACTGGATGTAATAATGCAACCAAAATTAAAATGACTGCATGCAATGCAGTAAAATATTAAAATAATTAAGTAAAATAATAAACTAAAATGATTAAAAGTAAGATAATTTTAAAAATGATTAAATTATTAAAAGTAAAGGTCAAGTAAATAATTAACAATGTATAATTAAATATGTATAAATAAAGATGAGATACATTTACATTGAATTATTCAATGAAACTTTCCTCATAAAGGTATAATTCACATCAAAATCATAAAGAAAGGAAGTTTTATTTCAGGTTTAGCCAGTCTTAGTGACCAAAAAGTCTTGATTAATATTCTAATAACACATAAATACTTTTGGTAAAAAGATTGTGATTACCAGTGATATCCGCAATATCTTGATTTTTATCATTTATACTTCTTTCATGAAAAACCACGAGTTCAGTCATACTGTCGAGAATTACATATTAAAATACATACGAAACAATATAAAACTAAAAAATTCTGTAATTTTGCTCCTACATCTGAACTGAAAATTTCATTGTTTACATCTGCGATGATGTGAAGATTTTAGGCGTTTGCGGATTTGAGGGAGTCTACTATATTTTTCAACTCCATTGCTCCTAATGTTTCTTATGAGTAATACTTTAAATCAGGTCAGTCCAATCTTTCAGTAAATCACCAAATTTCAAAAATCCTCTCACCTATTTACAAACAATGAAGGGTGCCATTATTCACATGACTTAAATCATGCAACAATGGGATCTCACGGTTGTAGTCGGTAAAGTCTGATTATTGTGGGGCTGACTTTCACTAGAATTTTTGTTTCGTAATTGTTTCCTTATTTAAATGTAGAATAAATAGGGTGAACATTTACTATTCAAAAATATTGATGGAAGTTTGCTCCAGTGGTAATCACGCCCTAAGTATCAGTAATTTCACACGCATTTTATATGTTGAACCTATATTTCATTGTGGTAGACATGAGGTCCCTACAATTCATAAATTCAATCTAAAAATAATTTGAAAAAAATTAACTTAAAGTAGTAAATTTAAAATGACTTTTTCAGGGTTCCGTACTTAAAAAGTGAAAACAGAACCATTATAAGATCAATCCTGTGTCTGTCTGTCCGTCTGTTACAGCCATTTTACTCGTAAACTATGGAATGTGGGAAGTTCAAATTGTGGGAAGTAATAAAGACTGTTAACCCACATATTTACAGATTATTAAATATTAACAAATATATTTAGGAAAAATGTAGAGAGGCTAATTAAGTTACTTGAAAAAAATAAAAGATTTTTTTGTATATCATGTGAAAGCTTTCATAATGTTGAACTCAAAAATACATTTCTTTTAATTTTAGGTATTATATTTTCAGAGATATCGTCGAAAATGTAGTGGAAAAATATGTCTGCCCTTCTATTTCTAAATCTACTGAAATTAAAATTATAAAAAAATTAGAGATAGTAGACATTAATTTAAACCTAGAAAGGAAAATTATAGCAATCACCCTAGGTCACATAGTTATTGAGAAAAGTGCATTTTTTCATTACATACAAATTTCGATTTTTGGGCATTCAGCAAAGGTGTTGAGAAGCACTGGAGGTACCTATCATAGCAGAAGTATAAAAGTATTGTTGATAATGATTTTTGAAAAAAAAATCATCAGTAATTACCCTAGATATTAACCCTTAAAGATACAGGCAATTTGGACATAAATAATGCCAGGGGTCGCATACTCTATGTACCATCACCGTTTAAAGACTAGATAACAACTTTTAATGATATATTTGTGTAATGCAATGCCCAGTAGCAGTATAAAAGCTATAAATGTCAAATTGTTAAAAACAGACTAATTTAATTAGAATTAATCAGATAAATACTATGGGATTCGTGACTAGTTTGCATTGAGTGGATCTCTCAATACGCCTCCCATGTCTTTAATAGTTAATTAAAAACCTATCTGGAAAAATGTGGCACAGACCAAGGCGGCGTTGCAACTTGGCGACCTGCTTTTGAAGCACTCTTAGCACAATGTCACGTTTAAACTTTGAACAAGGGTTTTGTTTTAGCTACACTGTAAAAAGAAAAGATCATTACTACGCTGAATTTAGTTTTGTGAAATGTCAAATGAAGTTTAAATATGTACTATTTTTATTGCCAGTACAGAATTAAGTTCATCATAAACAAATTAGGAAAAGAATAAAAAAAGAGTTATCCAGAATAGCAATATTTGATATTTATTTTGGCTTCATATCTCTTTGAACTTTTATTGTATACCCATTCATACTTCACTAGTATCTACAGCTATGCCCAAACCTACGATGTATAGTTTTTTTTACGAAGTCATATTATTCTTTTAGCAACGATTTTTTTTAATGATTCATGAATTTATCGTTTGGAACCCTCTGAGTGTGAGTAGTATTCGCACTTGACTGTTTATTTTAAAGCGAGAGGGAGATTACGGGGGTGGGAGCCATGTAAAAGATTTTATAGGGAAAGGAGCCAGAAACCTTTTAATAACAATTAAAAATATATATGCAAACATTATTTACTTTTTTTAAAAGCATTCTTTAAAAATTGATCTTTATCCTAACAAAAACTTAGTAAAATATGAAAGGGCGACAAGAAAACCTTCAAAGAGCAGCATGGTGCCTGCAGGCACTGCATTGGACAGCCTTGCTTTAGATGTCTTTCCTATAACCAGTGACACTTCTTTGTAATGAGTTGAGAGAGCTGTTATCTGACTTGAGTTTAGCTTTTTGTGACTTACCAAAAGATATCACTGAGCAGAGTGGGCCCGGTGGAACACTTTGTTTTTGGTAGTGAACAATAAACTGTGAATTGCAGCAACGATTCACAACCAAAATACAATTTTTCCCAATAAATGTTCAATGCCAGGTGTTGTAATGTAGCACATATCCTACTTATATGGCAAGTTCGATCAGCATGTTCTAATTCGATAGATCAATAAGGAGCAATTCTTTACAAAACCCCACAAATAAAACTCACATGGGGTCTTAAAGATGAAAAATTTTACTACTTTAGCTAATATTACTTCATGTGCGAAGATTGGAAAACAGTGGGAAATGTGCATAACTAAAATTGTATGTTCTACTAAAACTGTCGTCTCTTCTGTTTGATTGTGGTCTTGAATCAAATCTGATCTAGAGTTTTGCATTGTATCGGGTTACCCATTTTACACAAACCTGACCCAACAACACACTTGACGTTAAACATTTTGGATTTGGGTTAAGTTTTGATTCTTTCAGGTCGAGTTTGAGTTGATATAAGATTTAAAAAGAAAGTCTTGATTTTTTTTTTTTTATGAAAAAAATTACATTGAATATTAACCCATTAAAAACTGACATTGCATTTTTGAAACATTATGTTTGTGATTTTCTTATTTTGTTGTGAATATTTTTTTCAACAAATTTATTATCACATATTGTATATATGACTTTTACTTTTAAGGAAAAAAAATTGTTAATTGATCCGAGTTGTAAAAAAGTAGAAATATGAATGAAATAGTACGTAATGTTTTGAAAATTTGTATTAATAAATTTCGGGTTATGTTCATAGATGCACTATGAATAATGAGATAAAATTCTGCAATTCAAGATACAGATATCGTAGTAGTTAAACTGCAACTATGAGTAGTAAATGTAATGTACCGCTTCATAGTAAATGCGTCAGATTTGCATACGGCAAAAATGTAATTGATTTGTACTGACATTGCGTTTTCCAAACGTATCATATCTCACATTAAAAAAAAGGAAAATTGCTTTTTTCTCTTAATTAATCATTAATATTTATGAAACATTAATCATTAATTAATCATTAATTAATCATTAATATTTATGAAACATTAATCATTAATTAATCATTAATTAATCATTAATATTTATGAAACATTATGTTTGTGATTTTCTTATTTTGTTGTGAATATTTTTTTCAACAAATTTATTATCACATACTGTATATATGACTTTTACTTTTAAGGGAAAAAAATTGTTAATTGATCAGAGTTGTAAAAAAGTAGAAATACGAATGAAATAGTACGTAATGTTTTGAAAATTTGTATTAATAAATTTCGGGTTATGTTCATAGATGCACTATGAATAATGAGATAAAATTCTGCAATTCAAGATACAGATATCGTAGTAGTTAAACTGCAACTATGAGTAGTAAATGTAATGTACCGCTTCATAGTAAATGCGTCAGATTTGCATACGGCAAAAATGTAATTGATTTGTACTGACACTGCGTTTTCCAAACGTATCATATCTCACATTAAAAAAAGGAAAATTGCTTTTTCCTCTTAATTAATCATTAATATTTATAAAATAAAATTTTATTTCATTTGTGCCAAGTATAGGAAAGTGTGATCCTTAATGGGTTTACCCCTTGAGGGGCGGTGGGATAAAATATATCCCACCTAATTCAAACAAGATTCTCACCAGAAAATTTTAACTAAATTTTATATTTTTAACTTTGGAGGAAAATAGTTGAAAAATTGCTTTTCCTTATTTAAAAATAAAATGTTTTGATTATTCCGGTGTAAATTCAATATTTAGAGACATTTTTGCTTGCCCCTCACGGGGTTAATGATACTATATGTGTTCATTTTTATACAAATGAAATAAAATTGATATTAGAGATATAATTGTAGACTATGGATTATTTGTTTTTTCAGTTTTGGATGAAAGACCAACCATTGAGTCAACCATTACCCCCCCCCCCCTCCCCCTTGCTTAGGGATCGAATTTTTTTAATTCAATGTCCAATTCATGTACAGTACAGAACCATTTATCCGTAATGCTTGGGGTCAGGTGTATTCCGGATAACTGGTTTTTCCGGTTAACTGGTTGTGCATTAAAGGAGCATTCATTTGATAAGTTTTGTGGAATATGTGTGGTTGTGGCATTATTTCTGATTTTAAATTATTAGATTACTTGGATTAAAAATCAATGCAAGAAAGATCAAAAGTTAACCAGAGTTTAAAAGAAGGTAATTTATGGGAATCCCTTAGGAACAAAAATTCTTCTGCTCCCTCTGCATAAAAATTAAAACATCTAAAATAGAACTAAATATGCTTTCTTTTTAAATACTAGATGTTGTCATCAAATTATACAATTGTTTTAAGCAAAGTCTATGTCAAACTGGCAGTATATGACACCTTTTTCTGCAAAGATTCTGAAATCAGTCTTATCAGAAATACCATTCCGGATAACTGGTTTTCCGGTTAACTGGTTTCCGGATAAATGGTTCCATACTGTATTACCTTCAGGAGTACGCATATATTCCAAATTTTAAAGCCCTATGTCAACAGGTAGCGGGTGCGAAATGAGTTACAAGATTTGACTGCCACACACAAACAAACAGAACTGTAAGTTAAAAGAAAGCATGTAAGAATAAAAAAAGTCTTAAATAAAAGCACAAATACTGAAACATCAGTATATAAAATTGTATTGCAAGCCATTTTAAAAATTAACACAACCTTAAAATGGGATGAACGAATAATCTATTTTCCTCAAAGTTGAATAAATAAATAAATTTACTTTAAAAAAGTTTTTACAATGAATAAATATATCAAAATTTTTTATAATGATTTAAATTAAAATTCTCAAATGAACATAAAAAATACTAATAAAAAGTGGGAAATATTTTACAGGAAACATGATTCAATAGGCAATAAATTAATTGTAAGAATACGAAATAATACACTAACGCTATTAATTACCTTAAATTTGGCAATAACTTCACTTTGTCCCGGTAACTTTTTCAACTTCCAAAGAATTTTCCTATCTTTATTTATGTATTCAGCCGAATTTTCATACATGCTGAACTGCTGCATTATGCTGAAAAATTATTTGACATATAGCAATAAAGAATTTTACAAAATTTCTATATTACTTTAAGGTACCTCAAGGTTCTGTTGAAGTACCGTATTTTTCAGCCTATAATCCGCACCGGCGTATAATCCGCAGCCGCAATTTTTAGTGCTTATAAAAAAATTTCATCAGATAACCCGCATCGGCCTATAATCTGCCGGACTAAACGAGGATTACTCATTGTTTTCAACATTCCAAAGTACTACTAATAAACCACCTCTCTATTTATTTAGTTGCTCTATTTAAATGATAATTGTAATAAAATAATTGAAAAAAATAATTATAAAATAATTACAAGTTAAAAATACAAATACTTTTTTTTATTGAATCTCATATCTAAAATGTAGACTGTCTTGTGAATGCAGATAATTCTATAATGATTGCTGTTTTTAAATCATTTTCCACTTTTATAATAATGTTCAGTTTAAATTCTGTACTGTTAAATGACACGTTTTCTGTTAGACAATATTTATTATATTGCATTGCAATTTTTGAAAGAGATGAGTTGAGAAATGCTTTGATCTTCATAAAAACATGTTGCCAAAAGGCTAAAAATTAAAACATAAAAGTCAGAAGCCACTCCCACCAGCACGTACACGTCATATATGAACGAATCACGAGCGACTCCGCGAACGTCAATAGTAAACAATCCTGTGATAGCTGTTTACATTTTTATTTTGACTGCCGCTAGAAACAGGATATCTGACATGAAGTTCTGCTTAAAAAAATGTCCGCAGATAATCCACACCGGTAGATAATCCGCACTTAAAATTTTTGAGGGTTTTTAACAGATAATCTGCGGATTATAGGCCGAAAAATACGGTATATATTATAGGGTCAGGTGGGGGAAAGTGGTGGTAATCTAAAAAAATGCACTTTTTTCACAATAAATGTACATATTTTTACTTTTTTTTCAATTAATACATAATTGGAGTTTGTGACAAATATTTCTATTAAGATTTGAAAATCTGGCAACAAGTTTACTGTTGTTTATCTTCTTATTTACATATATGTGCAGTTTGTTCTTAACACATGGTATTGATAAACTTTGTTCTTGATCCTTTCTCACATGAAAAAATTAGTATATTTTGATATATTTCAGTAGAAGAACTTCTTAAAAACAGATTCATGCATTACGGTAAGAATTATTTTATTATTTCAATTTTTTATGATTTTTTTTCTGAGGTGGGGGAAAGTGGTGGTATAGTTAGGCTTAGCTCAATGTTGTATGATGATTCAATTTTAGACTGTAGATGTGATTAATTTTTAAAAATGGGCTGTAATAAAAGTATTAATCTAAAAAAATAGGCTTTATTTATAAATTTTAATCTTAATATAATACAGTCGGACCTCTATTTAACGAAGTCGCTAAATCCCGAAAAAAAGTTCGTTATATGGAAAATTTGTTAAATAGAGAGTCACCCTTTAAAATAATTTAAACTACGTAAAACACGTTTTAAGTCCATAAACACTAAATATAATTAAAAAAAGTAATTAGTCACACTTTGTTTATAAATTATATCTATTTGTTTTACTTATTTTACCAATTAAAATGAAATCTGTAAGGGAAATAATAATGAAACAAAACATTGTCTGGAAATACATTGTATTTTCAGTTAAAAAAATAACTTTACATTAAAGTCACGATTTTTTAGTATGGTTGATAAGCTGTTTGGAGGAATACCAAATTTTAAAGCAGTATTCTTTTTCTTCATGCCTTTATCCACCTCATCAATAATAATTTTTTTTTCTTTGATGCTCAAGCACTTTCGCTTTGACATTTTTGAGCTACAAGAACCGAAATTACCAACACGATTGATCATGATCAACAATCTAGAAAACGGGAAACTTATAGTTTAAGGACACGGGCAGCTCCATTGAGGGTTCAAAGGGGATGTTGAAAGTTTGCTCTTCTTGGATGGAAAGCAAGGAATCACAACGATTTTACTGCTCTCTGTGAGTTAGGTGCCTGGTAAGACCTTTTCATGGTCATTGATCATCATAAAATGTGTTAAAAGAAAGAATAAGTTTGAAATGTCCAGTAATATTTTAAGAAATAGGGAGAAAAAAAAATAGATCCCAAGGAAAAGTTCGTTAAATAGAGAATACACTTCGCTATTTGGAGGTTATTTCACGAAGAAATTTGCAAAATGTTCTTGATTCCAAGTAAAAGTTCGTAAAATAGAGAAATTAGCAAAATAGAGGTTCGTTAAATAGAGGTCCGACTGTAATGCAATTAAATTAAAAGTTATTTTTTACATAGGGTCAGGTGGGGGAAAGTGGGCCCATGGAGTAAAGTGGGGGTATATTGAAAAAAACCTATTTTCTCTTTTAAATTAAGATATTTTGTTAATTCTTTTTTAGAGACATATATTGAGATTATGGCAACTATTCTTATTTTAGTTTTAGAAACTGGAAACAAATTTAATGTTTACAAACTATCTTGTTTATGCTCATTGCATATCGTCAAAAAGTCGATCAGCTAAAATAATCGCCCAAGTGATAAAAATTAATACATTATATCACATAAAGCATTTGAATAAGTCACCATTGGGGAACTATTAGACTTTTCTTGCTATTTGGTGGTGAAGATTATATAGAGTTCAGCAATATATGCTACATACTAAGTGAACCTAATTTTGATAGCCATGGACATTATTTCTTTAATTAAATAATATCTGAAAAATATTTTTTTTTGTGCATTTGTACCTTTAACAATAATTAAGATACATTTATTTCAGTGTATTTTTATTTAAAAAACAATATTTACACATTTTTATTTAAATATACACTAATTTTGGAACTACCCCCGCTTTCTCCCACCATGGGGTAAAGTGGTGGTATCAAAACATGCTCTTTTAAATGTATCACTGTCAGAAAACAATAGAATAAAATTGAGTGGTTATGCTTCATGTTTAATCTATATGAATCCAATGTATAGAAAATGCAACAAAAGTTTCATTAAAATAAATATAATAGTTTGATTTTAGGGTCTTTTCTAAAAAAAGCTTGATTTTACCACCACTTTCCCCCACCTGACCCTAAGTTTCTCTCTAAACTTTTTTCTAATTATTGCCTTTTATTTTTTGTATTTTGTTGCATCCATATACTTTTAATCATAATAGTTATGCAGTTGCAATGAAGTTAGTATGCATAACAATAAAATAAAAAAAAAAATACTGGAACAATAGTACTCTCTGTATCTTATCTAATGTTAAGGATTATTTTTAAATGCCCAAATTGCTGTTGCATGTTACAAAAAATGTTTTTTAGAGCAACAGCTTTGAGTAAAAATTAAGTTTTGAAATAAATGTACAAAATTCATGGCAAAAGAAATGAAATTTTGTACTTCCCTGTTAAGGAGCCTTGGCACATTTTTTAAAAAGCTTGAAACAATTCTGGCTTTTTTAAATAATCAGATTTGTTACTAAATGAGGTCTGAAAACAAAACTGATGTTTGTTTATGTATATACTAATTTTTTTTTTAATTGTACTTCTGATTACATGTATTACATAAATTACTTTAAATTGTATATAATAACAAATAAATGGATTTTGTATGGTAAATAAACTGCATAAATATTGGAAAACTTGCATTTGATGAAACAATGAACAAGTTGCCAAAAAATATTTATGAAAAGTTTCTTTCTCTTTCAAAGATCATTTCCTCTATCTCGCCAAGGTTCCTATAACAGAGAAGTACCTAAAATGTTATTCTATAGCTTTATATTTACAACAAATTTAATGCAGTTGCAAAATCAATAATGCATTAAGTAAAAAGGCATGCAAACTAATCTGAAATAAAAATTACCAAATGTATGAAAAAAAAATTGAAAGTATTATTTAAAATATTCCTGTTAAATATTTTAATAAACAGAAGAAAATTTTATTTTATTTACTATGGATTCATCTTTTAATGCATAAAATGACTGTGGATTTGAAGCTTTAATTTAAATAAACTTTTCAAAAAATTACTTTCTTATTCTTGGAAATAATGTCATTATTGTATGAAAAAAAAAGTATTTAATTTGAATAAAAATAAATTTCAGTTTCAAAACATTTAATATTAAAAGCATATTTAAAAATATACCTCAGAAATAAGAATACTAACTGTACTATAAACAAGTGATTTATAATTGGTGAGGAATCGTGGGACATAAAACTTAGACAAGACCTACTTGGGAGGCACAAAATGATGTCATTATTGTATGAAAAAAAAAAGTATTTAATTTGAATAAAAATAAATTTCAGTTTCAAAACATTTAATATTAAAAGCATATTTAAAAATATACCTCAGAAATAAGAATACTAACTGTACTATAAACAAGTGATTTATAATTGGCGAGGAATCGTGGGACATAAAACTTAGACAAGACCTACTTGGGAGTCACAAAATGATGTCATTATTGTATGAAAAAAAAAGTATTTAATTTGAATAAAAATAAATTTCAGTTTCAAAACATTTAATATTAAAAGCATATTTAAAAATATACCTCAGAAATAAGAATACTAACTGTACTATAAACAAGTGATTTATAATTGGTGAGGAATCGTGGGACATAAAACTTAGACAAGACCTACTTGGGAGGCACAAAATAATGTCATTATTGTATGAAAAAAAAAGTATTTAATTTGAATAAAAATAAATTTCAGTTTCAAAACATTTAATATTAAAAGCATATTTAAAAATATATCTCAGAAATAAGAATACTAACTGTACTATATACAAGTGATTTATAATTGGCGAGGAATCGTGGGACATAAAACTTAGACAAGACCTACTTGGGAGGCACAAAATGATGACATTTCTGTCAATGAAATAAATAATAATAGGACTGACAACTTTTGAGAGTACTAATGTATAGTTCAAGCTCAGGAAATGCGTAATTTTAAGGTTTCAAGTGTAGTCACTAAAATTGTGAATACTCTCAAAGTAGGAAAATCTAAAAGGCAATAATATTAACAATCAGCCTACTAGGCGAGTCCAATGGACCTGACCGGTACATTCAAAATTATATTTCTCATAAAAAAATAATAAAAAAAAGGCCTGAAAATTCTGTAAATATGTGATTTTGTCACATCTTTACAGGAAAAGTCATATATTAACAAAATCCACATATTACAAAAAGTCTCATATTTACAGAATTTTCAGTCTTTTTTTTTTAAAGAGAAAAAACATTTTGAATGTACCTGTCAGGTCTATTGGGCCAGTCTGGTAGGCAGAGGGTTAAAAGGCACATTTATTTATTAATAGTGTTGCCAAGTGTCCTGATTTTCAGTGACTCCAAGACCTGTCCCCCATAATCACTACGTGGGATGCCAAAATTTTCATGTTGTACAAATTTAAAAAAAAATTTCTTAGTACCATGCTATTCCTTAATCTGCATTTGAGTGAATGAGCAAACAATCTGCATTGAATAAAAAAAGTAAAATATAATCAGAACTGCACAGAACAAAAATGACAGGAAATTTTTATAGTCCCTTTCGAAAAAATACCTACAAATCCATCTGCTTAGATGGAAACCTGTCTACAACGAATTTTTCGTGGTTCTTTGAGATTCTGTTATTACAAATTTTACTGTAGTTGGTTCAGTAAACAGTAAAAATGTAAAAGTTGTAAATGGAATCTGTCTATAAAGAAATTTTGTTTTAAAAGAAAAAATTTATTGTCAATATGATGGAAATACTATACAATTGTGCCAGCTAAATTGGGATTTTGTTTCAGTCTTTAGTGATTCGGCTCTTGTCGGTTTTACTGCATAAAATTTTGTGTTTATTTAGCATACTAAAGACTACTAAGATGTTATTGCAAGAGACAGGAGAAAAGTTTCATTTTAAATGGACTCTCTTCTTAACAGGTATAATTATACACCAATACTACCGTAAGAACAATCCAATTCTTAAGTTTAAAATAAGATTCTGTTATAGTCAAGGTCCGTTTTTAAAGGGTTTACTTATTTTTATGTTTCAATTTAGAAACCGTTGTATAGCTTTTTGGCATGCTGGACCTGACAGTGACAACACTATTAATGAAGCACATTAAATTATCTAACATTAAAATCTCACATAGCACAAAGAAAAATATCACTAATAAAAATATGAAAGCCTCATACAAATATCTTCCTTATTATTATTATTTATTTATTTATTTATTTTAATCATTTTGCAAGTGTCCATTCTTATTTTTAATCATAAGATGAAAATTTTAGTTAAAATATCAATTGACTATTTTTACTTAAAATATTTCATATAGTAACACAAAAGTCCTACAAAATACACATTTTAAATCATAATAAAATTTATAAAATATTTATGCATGTCGAAAATTGAAAAAAAAAAAAAAAAAAAAATCAGGAACATGACAAAACAAGAGTATATCCTTCTATATATAAAAAAAAGTTTTGATTTGGAAATGGACCAATGAAAATCTGCGTAGATATTCCGGGTAGATCCACATCCAATTTGAATGCTTAAGCATGGCCTTTCATCGTTAATATTAAAAAAACATTTGCATACAAAAATATGAAAATCGGTGGTATTATAGAGAAATGTTTGATAAACATGCTGATGCAGACAGTTTTCAAATCGAAGAATTATTTTAAGAGATATTTAATGCTAAAGTTGGACAAAATCGTTCCATTAAAAAAGTTTTATTGAAGCAAAAACTATACAGGAGAGTTTAATCATTTTTAGATCATTTAATACGTTATAAGTTCCCGGTGTGCAGATTGTATTTATTTTTCTTATTTGACTCATTTTTTGAGGTTTTATTTCAATTTTAAATTCAAATTTTCAGAATTTCGAGAGATATTTTTTACAAATTTTAGAAAATGTTATTAATTTAAACTGTAGCCAGTTATATGAACAGCGCAAACAATAATGTTTGCTTCAAATTAAAAATTTATTTTACACGTGACTATCATAAACAGAAAATATAAAAAGCAGGAACTCATCATAAAAATTATAATTACACGTAAATTTTAAAAGAGACAGAATATTGTAAAATAATAAATTCATAAACATGCGTTAGAAGTTTTAAATAGGAGAATTTACGTCACATTTATGTCACATTACACTTATTGTATAAAATGAACAAAAAATAATATTGCAAAACTTTAAAAATTGCTCGAGACATTTATTTGATATTTTAAGATGATCAAAATTACGTCAGATTATAATTCTCAGATTCAAATTATAATTCAATCTTCCGAAATCTTTTTAAAGCCGATTAAATTACCGTGCTGTTAGAGTCTGCAGTGTTTGAACGGGGGTTGACGAGCGTAGCTCGTAGGGGGGCAGAACTCCCTAGTTCCATAAAAAAATTGTTTCCAGTAAGCAATGTGTGGTGTGTAGTAGAAGCAGACCAATTTTTAGCTTCTACTATATACTAGTTGGCAACTCTGTAAGAGGAAATCTCCTTCCTTCAGGTTAGTTAATTCAGCTTTAATGAGCAAGGGTCTTATAAATACTGCAAATAATGAAAAAATACAAAGACTTTTCTTTTCAGGGAGCAAATAATGACTTGATGGGTTTTTAGAAGTGCTTCTAATTTCTTGTAACTCATCAGAAAAAAAAAAAAAAAAAAGTAACTAGAAATATCAATGAGTAAAAAGAGAACAATGACTTGAAAAGAAGAAATACATCAATGAAATTGTCTTAATTTTAGAAAGATTTGAGTATAGGATGCATGTAATTAAAAGCAAATACTGATAGTTTGCGCATTGCAAAACAAGAATATATTTCACGCTGTTGTATACAAAGTTTTTTTTTTAAATCTTTTAAAAAATCTTCAATGGGTTATAATAATAACTTAATTAAGAAGAAATACATTCATGTTTAAACAATCTATTCAGATATTATCTATAAAGATCGACCGAAAACTCGATGTAGCTTTTAGTCCAAAATCTGTGTTTCGCTGAAAATTTGTTTTCAGTGAAAATACTATCGAAAATTTTGCCAGGCTGAAACTCAACCGAAACTGTCTTTATTTAAAAAATCTTGTTTCATCTTTCAGTAATTTTCAACATTACTCATTGATTTGAGCTGTATTGGCTCAAATGAGACACTTTTTATTTATTGCTATGAATTTCACTGTTTATAATTATCTGTCATGACTGACTCCAGACTTGAATGCAAATTATAAGGCAAGAAATGCATATATGACTAAACTTTGGAGATGCTTTTCACATGCTCATTAAAAGCTGCAGAATTAAAAATAATAGAAAATGTTTAGTTTGAAACGACAGAAGTGTTTCGAATACTCTTTGAGAAAGTTCTAGTTTATGAGATGATCATTTACAAAAATCATTATAAAAGATAAATTAATACCTAAGCATTTAATTAAATGAAATTTATATGATTAGAAAATAATTTTCTGTTGTTGATCAATTAATTACATTTTATTTTATATGAAAATAAAAAGTTTTGGTCAGAGACACAGAAAGCCAACTTGGGCCACATGAATAATTAACTATGTATATTTATGTATATATTAATTATTTAAAAAGATATTTTGAACATTTTCGTTTGAAAATAGGAAGATTACCGAAATTTGTTTTTGGTCTTAAAACCTGCTTTGGTCGATTCTTACTTATCTATTTTATTTCCACAAAATGGTATAAATAAATACATTTTTATTATTAGTTAGCACAGTTGTATTTTTGCATAAAATGTTCAATCAAGCTTTATTGTTTTTATTACTTTGTTGTTGTTTTTTTTTTGTTTTTTTAAGAGTGAATAATTATTGATTGTTGAACTATAAACACCTATGTATATGCTGGGGAGCACAGACATCATTGCAAGCTATTCTTGGTTTGATAAGAACAAACTAGAAACAATTGAGAACGATTGCTATAAACAGATACAAATAATAAATATAAAAGTAAAAAGAGCTTTTTAGAAAACACTCTTTCATATGCAGGGGTGGGAAAATACATCACTTTACTCCCCACCGGCAAGTAAATTTTTACATAGCCTTCAAAAACTGCAAACTATAGAGATATGCCAAAAACTTTTTTTTTTTGTTATTAGTTAGCTACATTTTGCAACTTTCCAAATTACTGCGATGTAAATGTGGTACTAAGTTCTATTCTATATTAAACTTTCCTCTCTTGTATATATTTCTTATTTTTATAGAAAAAAATTATGAAAATGCATTGCAGTAATAACAATCAACTATTTTTGCAATTGTATAGATTTTGTCATAACAATTTTCAACTGTACATTTCATTTTGCTGGCTGGTAACATTTTCTAGAACTTCGTTACCCCTGTTCATACGCATTCAATGCTTATCTTGATAATCGTGCTTGATTTTGTGATTGCAATTCATGATTTTTTTCTAAGATTTTCACTTAAAATATGTGAATATGATATGGGCACCAAATCAAAAAATTCGACAATTTGTTTTACACTTGATAGAAAGCACGAGCTCTTGAAATATTTTTTTTAGTTATGATATTAGCTCTGTTTTTCTTTTATGACTAACAGGAAAGAAAAGCAAATTTTATTCAAACTACCATTTTAGTATTTCTAAATTAATTTTGTAACACATAATCATAATTTAATAAATATGAAAATATTAATTAATAAAAGCCTATTTTTTTTTAATTATTCCACACTAATTTCTTATTTATATTTTATTTCTCCTTTTTAGAGTTCAAAATTGAATAGTTGCAGTTTCACGGCAATTTGGCTTATTTTAAACTGAGTGCGTTATTAAATCCATGGTTGATGTAACTCATATATGATTGTAATCCTCAAGAATATTTGGCAAATTATTGCCTGTAGTGGATAAAAAGAAAAATGGCTTAAAATTAATCTATTAATTTATAACTAAGGGTCATTCCATGGTTACGGACGTAACAAACAGAGACTTTAAAGCTTCATCAATAAATTAAAAAAATACTTATTACATGGATTATTTTATATTTAAGGTCGGTCCAAGGATTGTAAATAGAATATTAAATTTTGAAATCTGAAAAATGGTCCCATAATTTTTGAAAAAATAAAATCTAGGTGTTACGGACGTAATTCACAAAACAGTCAAAATTGCATATACTTGCAGTTATTGTCATAATCCTGCGAATTTTAAGGAAGAACATTAAATTTTTTCTTCAATAAATCATTATTAGGATATTAGCTGTTGGAAACTGCAATTTTGAAAACATTAAAATAATTATTAATTAATACATGGGATAATTAAATTGTTACAGACGTAACATTTGCCTGTTACGGACGTAACAATTCAATACATCAAAATTTATTTATGAATTCTAAGTCATTCATAATATATTCCCTAATTTCTTTTATAAATTTTAAAAATAGAAATAAATTTTAAAATATTCAAATACAAAAACTAGCCTAATTACAACTTTTACAAATAATTTTTGAAATGACAATAGCTTGTTAAACTTTACCAATAATTTAACTGAAATGTTCTCAGTCTCATCACTGTCACATTTTTAGTGCTAATACTTTTATTTAATTTACTTTTTATACTTAAACTGCATGTTTTCAGAAAATTCACACTCTAAGCTATTAAAAAATGTATTACATGACTTTATAAATTAAATATTATTTGTTTTATAAATAAAAAACAAAATAGTACTTTGGTTTCACTTTTCATGGAATGACCCTTAAGTTCTAAAAATATTAAAATGTTTTATTATCATTGGAAACACACCTGCGAACATAACTTTTTAAATTCTAGCATACAAGACAGTTAGTGAAAAATCGATCACAAAATTTTATCTTTACATACAAAAATCAAGTTGAGTTAAATAAAAGAGTGTAAAAATACGAATGCACATAAAAAAACAAATATAAGTAAATATCTCATGAAATACAATCCGGCAAAACATTATACATACTTTCTAGTAGCCGATGATACAGGTATGTGCAGAGATAAGTTCAAGGCCTCAATGTCAGAAGGCAAGTTGCAAAATAACTTTAAAGTCAAATCACAATCTCTAAAAAATAAAAAAACACATAGAGCAATAAAAACAACATGCAAGAAAATCAAGAAATGAGAAAAACTGTTTTATTTTTAGCTCAGTAAGCTAATGGACAATTAAGATGATATTTGGGGCAGTACATAGATAAAACAACGTTTTTAGCACCAGAACTTTTTGACCAGTTTCGAGAGCATTCCACATGCCATCATCAGTGCAAAGAATGATGAAATTTTGCTCATATATATAGAGAGAAGAAGCAGATTCAAGGGATAAGTTTATTAACTAATAGAATTACAGGAAATTACGGCGAATAGCCAATAGTAAATTGTATAGGAAATGCAACTGGTAATGGGATAAAATGCTAATAGAAATTAAGAAAAAGGCGTTTTTGTATAATACTGCCAACAATCTGATTATAGTGGAAAAGAAGTCACAATCCCAGTAGCAGAAAGTTCAAGACAGGAGAAGGGCGACACAGACTTCCTTTTCTCTTTTGCAGATTATTTTTCCATAGAACCTTTAATTCATTTTATATTATGTTTAGCTCTTTATTACTTACTACAAAAACTTAAGATTATTATTAATTAAATGCATAAAGACGTTACAGGTAAGTGATTGTTTGAATAATTAATACTTCAATTGTAAAATATTTTACCTGCAGATTATTTTCTGCCCCTGAAGTATCTGTTGCAAATACTTGGAGAATTTTCTGCTACTGGGGTCACAATTAACAATATTTTTATGATTTTCATAGATATGGAATGCTTTAAGAAAGCTATGCCCAAGTATAGGCGTGGGTTTAGAGATAACTTCAGCCGAATTAAAGTCAACGGTGAGGTTCATCACCCAGCAATATTTTGCAATGGACAATTTGTCAATTTCTTGTTTTTGAAAATATTACTTATGTTACTTATATTCAAAATTTTAAACCACATTTGGTTTGTTCAATATAGAAAAAAAAACTATTACTATCATTATCTGTCACACTATAGCATTAATTGTCAGTGTGGTCTTTCCTATATTGGACAAACCAAACTTGGTTTAAAATTTTGAATTAAAAAGCTCAAGCAATATATTCAGAAACAAGAAACTAACAAATCAGACACTGCAAAACATTGCTAAGAGATAAAACTTGCCTTAGAATTTAACTCAGTTAAAGTTATTTCTAAACCCACATACTTGAAATTAACTTTAATGTTATATTTATTATAATTTTATTCTTATATGTGTTGTTAATAAAATGTTATAAATTGTGACTTTGCTATTCCCCCATTATCAGGTTTTTAGAAATATCATATAAAACCTCCTTTTCTGAAGTAAAATGACTTGCTTATAGAAGATCACTATTGCAGGGCATGCGGCGAGCAGCCCATCTTCGTCCGCAGCCCTTTATTCTTCTACTCTAGTCCAACTCTTTTGCGGAAGCAAGATTCTTAGGTCCCCAGCCACGTCCCGAATGAAAGACTCTCTAGCGAAAGCCAGATTGAAAAAAAAAAAAAAAATCAAAAATTGAAACCGGACAAATTTAAAAGGGAAATTACACAAATTAAAGACACCGAAAAGCGGGAAGGGCTGGGCTCAGGGTGACTATTTTTATGTTCTGTTCACACCACTATTTAAAACAAACTCCTTTTGTAGTATATTTCTCTTGAAAATGTTGTCAAAGTGTATGTAATTTTTTTTTTTTTTTTTTTTTTTAAGCGGTGAAAAATAGAATAAAAAAATAGTCACCTGTGGCAGCCCTGCTGTTGGTCTTTATAATATCATTTAATCTTTAGTAATAAGGTAATTGCTTTAAAACAGAGCAAATTAGTATGATTTTTGAGCCTGCATTATCTGGATTAGGGTTGGCGAACATAGAAAATTATTTCACTCTTCTTTTTTATTTATATTCTATTTTCTACTTTTTGGTGTTTAAAATATTTCATTATTGCAGTTTTATAGGCAGATGGTATATTTTAGTGAGCATGATTTGGAACATAATTAACTCCATTGTTGTTACCACTTGCCTACAGTTGTAGACATAAAGAATATTTGGGGATTTATCATCTGAAAATGGCTAAAAAAAAAAAATGCTCTAAAATTAACTTATAATTAAATTCTAAACATATTAAAATGTTACACTGTCATCGGAAACATACTTATCTACATATTTTTTTAAATTCTAGCTTATCAGGAGGTGAGTGGAAAATCAATTACAAAATTCAATCTTTAGATACAAAAATTAATAACTTAAATAAAAGAGTGTAAAAAATACCGGGTGTCCCAAAAAGGACTGACTGATTTTAAAATTCAATAACTTCCAAACGGTGACAGATATTAAAAAAATTCTTGCAGGAGGGTTATGCATAAAGTCAAAAGTTTTTTTTACAGTGATTTTCGATTTTAGTTTGAATTACAAACAATAGATGGCGCTGCGATCAATAGAGGCTAAATTTAGGCTCAATTTTTGGTACTTCGTGGCCCAGATAATACATTTCCATCTCCTTTTTCTGCATGGAACAACAGAAAGGACCAAAAATTGAGCCTGTATTTAGCGACTATTGCTTACAGTGCCATCTATTGTTTGTAATTCGAACTAAAATCGAAAATCACTGTAATAAAACTTTTGACTTTATGCATAACCCTCCTGCAAGAATTTTTTTAATATCTGTCACCGTTTGGAAGTTATTGAATTTTAAAATCAGTCAGTCCTTTTTGGGACACCCGGTAGATTAAGGCAGGATGCCAGTGTAATACCTGTAAAGATCATTTTTGTAGACTTTTTTGGACAAAAACTGACAGTTTATTTTCAAGCAGAAATCACTATCAGATTAGATAAACAAGTTCCACAAAAATAAAATTAATCTGATTATCAATTAAAATTAACTTTAAGCAAGTTCCAGAAAAATATAATTAATCTGATTATCAATTAAAATTAATTTTTTCATCAAGAAGTTCAAAAGAAAGAAATGGTGAGTAGTCTCCTTTCTGACTGGTGGGCACTGACTCCTGCTCAATAATCTCTCTATTCTAAAAAAAAGTAACTACCACTGTCACCGCCGCCGGTTTTGAATTTTTTGTGACAGGAGGTCTTTCTTCGTTAATATTAAGAAAAATATTGCGTACAAAAATATGAAAATCGGTGGTATTATAGAGAAATGTTTGATAAACACACTAATGCAGACAGTTTTAAAATCGAAGAATTATTTTAAGAGATATGTAACGCTAAAGTTAGACAAAATCGTTCCATTAAAAAAGTTTTATAGCAGCAAAAACTATACATGGGAATGTAATCATTTTTAGATCATTTTATGCGTTAGAATTTGCCGGTGTGCAGATTGCATTAATTTTTTTTTAATTTGACTCATTCTTGGAAGTCTTATTTCTATTTTAAATTCAAATTTGCAGCATTTCTAGAGATGTTTTTTACAGATTTTAGAAAGTGATATTAATTTAAACTGTTGCCAACTGTATGAACAGCGGAAACAATAATGTTTGCTTCAAAAAAAAAAAAAAAAAATTATACGTGTAAATAAATTAAAATTTATTTACATGTGACTATTATAAACAGAAAAAAAACATTTGGAATTAGAATTAAATAATTATGTACAAAAAGCAGTAACTTATTAAAAATTACGTCATAAAAACTATAATTACACGTGAATTTTAAGAGAGAAAGGAATTTGTAAAATAATAAATTTATTAACATGCGTTAGAAGTCTTAAATAGGAGAAATTACGTCATATTTACGTCACATTACAGTTATTACATAACATGAACACAAAATAATATTGCAAAACGGTTTAAATTTAGAAATTGCGCTAGACATTAATTCGATATTTTGAGAGGATACTTTAACTATTTTTGTTAGGAAAGCGCAAATAATATTTCATTTCTAACACAAGTATTTTCACGTGAATATTAAACAGAGAAAGAATAGTTTGGTCAAAATTACGTCAGATTAAAAACGATTAATTTAAAATCTCTTTTTTAAAAGAACTTTATTTTTGCTTTGATAAAAAATACCGGGAGACAAAGATTTTGTTTACTTCCTTCCTTTTATATTAGCTTATTTTGAAATGTTTAACTTATTTTACTTAATCAAAGACGAAAACAGCGATTGACATTTGTATTTTTGGTACTACTTAGTTATCCCGTCGACCAAAAATCTATCATTCGCCAAACTATAAGATTAAATGCCAAAAATGGTTGATCGTAAATGTCACATTAACTTCACTTTAAGCAAATTACACGTATCTACGTCATTAAGTTATTTTTATTCCGATGTTTTATTTGTATTTTTATTAATGTTGCACTAATTTATTTGTTCATTCGTTATTTAAAATAAAAATGATGTCAATTTGTATAATTTGGCAAGTGCTTTGGTGATTTATATAATTTGGCGAAACTGGTCGACGGGTTAATCAAGTAGTACCGCAGCGGATTTAGCCTTAAAATTCCCCAGTCAAAGAGAAATGAATAGAAATTATTCGTTATTGGGAGATCGCCACTGTTTTTTAAATTATAATTCAATCTTCTGAAATCTTTTTAAAGCCGATCAAATTAGCGTACTTTTAAGAGTCTGCGGTGTCTGAACGGGGGTTGACGAGCGTAGCTCATAGGGGGCAGAGCCCCCTAGTGGTAATAAACAAAAGAACAAACAAATGTTTAAAATTACAAATGCTTAATATTTTAAAACTTAATGTAGTAAATGGATAAACCATTCATTTGCACAAAAAAATTATAATATTATTATTGATTTAATTTTAAAGTAAAATTTTGTATAAAAAAATAAATAAATAAAAAGGCAAACAATTTCTTAAAAGCAATGTTTGTGAAAAAAAAAGAAAAAAGTACATGTCTCCATGCAGCCTTTTTATTGAGATCTCAGTTACTAACTTTCACACAATGCCCACCAGTTTAAAAAACATCATTTGGAGAAAAATGCTTTTGAAAGTTTTGGAATAGATATTCATGCTTTGGTAAATAACAGAAACAAAAGACTATAAAAGCACATTTTCTTTTAATTAAGCACTAAGTAGGTTGGCATTGGAAAAAGAATAAAACATAGAATAATATATAGAATTATAGCACATATACACAGGCTTTAAAAAAAAAAATCCTTTTCAAGGTTTTGCACTAGCATCCTTTGTGAAGGAGATAAAAAATATGATTCAAAATTACATTTACTTGTTTGTTTCTGATTTCTCAATGCTGGAAGTAAGCCTAAAAGGTAATAAAACTGGGTTTTCAACGGAATAAATCAAAGCCTTAATCTGTAAAAAAAAAAAACAATAAGTTACAAGACAACTACATAATATAGCCATACAAAGACAGCGTAAGAAAGAAATGTGGCCAAGCAACTGTTTAGTATAGATGTCCACCTCAAGACGTAAAAAATTAAGAGTACATGAAAGAAAAATGAGAAAACACACAATACAGAAATATACAATCAGAAGTCACAAGATTACATTGTTTTAAAGAATCTCTTTGCAATAAATTATATCAAAATAACAAAAACAACACAATCACTTTGTTTCTTTTTTACAAAATGTTGTTTACCTATAAAAGTACTGTCAAAAGTTGTCATTTTTTTTCGCAATGTCTACCAATATTTGCATAACTCTAGTAGACATGAACAAGTTTAATTTAATTTTTAATAATAGACCGGGAGTCGGCAGCACAGACAATCACCTCATCGACTTCACGGATGAAATTCTAGGATGAGTTAAATCTTGATTCGCATATTAAAATGTAATCGGTTTGCCAAGTCATATCTTGGTGGAAAACACCGGAAAACCTGATTTTAGCGGCTGACTCGTAGGTTTACCATTGTATTTTCCTGCACCCAAAGGCATGAAATAATGGAGGGTTGGGAGCAGGAAAACACAATGGTAAACCTACGAGTCAGCCGCTAAAATGGAGTTTTCAGGTGTTTTCCACCGAGATATGACTTGGCAGACCGATTACATTTTAATATGCGAATCAAGATTTAACTCATCCTAGAATTTCATCCGTGAACTCGATGAGGCGATTGTCTGTGTTGCCGGCTCCCGGTCTATAACTAATGTAATTTATATATGAAGAATCATATTTACTTTCAGAAAATTAATACTTTCATATGGTTCTACTAACTTGATAATTATGATACCGAAATTTTAACATAAACGAATCTTAAATGTAAGTTGAGGATTTATTATTATTACATTTTAATAAATAATTTTATTTATTAAAAATTAGCTTATAAGTGATATTATTGCAGTGATGCCGCTGTACTTGAAAAAACCTGGGTCCCCGGGACCCAGGATTTCCAAAAATGTGGGTCCCTTTTTTACAAAAGCGGGTCCCCATCAATAATAATTTATATTTTAAAGGAATAAATGAAACTTTTATTTGGAAAAGATAAATGAAATGCATTAATCACTGTTTTAATAATAATTAAATTATGAATTAAAACCAGTATTATTTGCAATCAAATAAGATATTTTTAAAAAATATTAAGAGAAATTTTCTTTACTTTTTTAAAAGTAAAAATGCAAAATACAATTTTAATTGTAAAATAATGTTTATTTTAAGAGTAGAAGATACCAAGTTCAACTTATAACAAGTATCACTTACGTTCGCATTTCTTTTAAAAAGGGGCAAGACGGGTTTATTGAAAAAGATATTTTTGTTGAAAAAAAGAATACTTATGTTAAGTAAAGATGTACTTTTTGTTGAATGAATGGGTGGGTGCTTTCATTATACTTCCCATTGAATTATTTGTCGGCATGGATCCGTGTTGGAATCAGACATTTTCCTTGGAAGGGAAATTTACATCTAAATCATTAATAAGCATCAAATCCTAAATGTTCTGAAGGCGGGAGACATTTCAATGCAGTAAGAAGGAGGAAGGGGGGGGGGGGATTTTCACTGGTCCACCTACTGAATACATTATCAAAGTACACTGAAATCATGCTGTATTTTTAGGAATCTCATTAAAAAAAAATTAAATCCCATTTTATGAATTTTCTACCTATAAGTTTAGTTTGCACATCTTTTTTTGGAGCTTTGACTAAATTCAAGTTTTTTCCACATTACTTTGACAAAATTCGCGTTTTTTTTGACGAAATTCGCTATTTTTCGCGATATTTCGACGAAATACACTATTTTGTCTCAGCCCTTTTACGAAAATAGCGTTTTTTCCGCGATATTTTGATGAAATTTGTGCTTTTTTCGCGATCCTTTGACGAAAATCGGCTTTTTTACGCTATTTTGAGGTGATCCTTTGACGAAATACGCTATTTTTTCGCGATCCTTTGACGAAAATCGGCTTTTTTACGCGATATTTTGATGAAATTTGCTCTTTTTTCGCGATCCTTTGACAAAATTCGGCTTTTTTTTCGCGATTTTTTGACGAAATCCGCTATTTTTTCGCGATTTTTTAACGAAATATGCTAATTTGTCGCGGCCCTTTTACGAAAATCGCGTTTTTTCGCAATATTTTGATGAAATTTGCGCTTATTTACGCGATATTTTGATGAAATTTGCGCTTATTTCCGCGATTTTTTGACGAAATTCGCTTTTTTTTCGCGATCCTTTGGCGAAATACGCTATTTTTTCACGGTCCTTTTACGAAAATCGCTGTTTTTGCGCGATATTTTGATGAGATTTGCGCTTTTTTTCACGATTCTTTGACGAAAATCGGTTTTTTCCCGCGATTTTTTGACGAAATTACGCGTCTCACGGGACGCGTAAGAGCTATTTTTTTGCGTCCCGTCTCCGATTTTTCGGGTAATTTACGCGCTATAGCGCGTCCGCGGCATCCCTGTTATTGTCATTATTTTACCTTGGTGGTTTTTCCTAAAATAAGTGTTAAATTTTGTGGTGTACTTAAGTTTTTAGAAAGTAATACAAGAAATAATTTCTTACCAAGAATATATGTTTTACTGCTTCTCAAAATACTCTCCTGCAGCATCGATACATTTTTTAATTGAATAAACCAATCATCAAAACATTTATGCCACTCTGAAAGTCGCATAGCAGAAATATGATATTTGTTAGCTTCAACGGCTTCTTCAAAGTTCTTAAAATGTTGACCATGCATTTTACTTTTTATGAACAGAAATAAAAAGTAATCATTAGGTGCTAAGTCGGGTGAATATGGGCAATGAGTCATCAATTCGATTCTTTCACACTTAATATAAGTACATACACTTACATTAAGTATATACACTTACATTAAGTTCAAATAATCTATACTTAGCGAAGCAGTGTGGGAGCAGCTGCTGTCCTGCTGCAGAATGATGTGATGTTTTCATTTTATTTTTCTTAGTTCTGGAACTACTTTCAGCAAACAAATTCTGGTATACCAAGGAGCATTGAATGTTTTACGATCATCCAATGGAATTGTTGCAATATAACTAGATTTACCGAAAAATGCAGCACAAATTTTTTTAGAAGCACTCCTTGGATGAATAACTTTTGTCAGCCTAGGTTCATCTGGAAACACCCGAACAGTTAGTTGATTGTTGTTTTGTTTTGGGTTCATAGGAATAAATCCAGATTTCGTTACATGTTACGATGTCATAAACATGTTTTGAGGCACTGCGGTTTAATTTTCTAAGATTTTCCTTGCACCATTTCACACAAATGTCCTTTTCAGCTTGAGGAAAATTGAGGGGGATCCATCGAGAACACACCTTTTTCACTTTTAAATATTCATGTAAAACTGAATGCACGCAGGTCTTTGGAATGTTCAAAGAGGCTTCTGTTTTATCCTCAGAGTAAGTATATGAAGTAGAGGCCGAATTCCATTGTTCTTTCAGGCAGAAGTTGAAGCCGGGATCTTTTCCTTTCGTCGCCAAAAGGCTGTTATTTTTTGGCAGTGATCCCTTTATTGGCTACTGCTCGATTACATTCATGCAATAAAATAAATGTAAATATAGAAGCGAAAGTGAAACTATGAGCCAGTGTTGAATTCAGACACTTTTCTCCGAGTGGGATTTCTGTGGCTCCGGGGGGTGGGGTGCTCCCCCCCATGCCACCTCCAGAAATCAACACTGCATGAGCTGTAGCACTGTTAACTACTCCAGGATTTTATTTGCGTCAAATCTGCACATGACCGAAAAATAACATTGCAGGAATACTCTTTAGAAATTTAATTTTTTTAATTTGTATGCAATATATTATTTAATTTAATGACTTGTAATTTCAAATTTCTCTAGCGATCAAGACGAATTCGTTTTCTTTAAATGGGGCCTTGGTACAAGAAACTATTTTGAGCTCTGATTTATTTTGTAACACAACCCCCCACACCCACCCCTTAAAAAAATTGTTTAATTTTTTGCATATATTTTTTTTCTGTTGTAATTCTTAATTTAATGTTATAAAATGTATTAAGAAGCATGCATTGTACGAATGGCACCCTCCCCCTGTAGTAAATGTTACTTAAAATATTTTTATTAGTAATATATTAAGTAAGGTAATCCAAAATATTTCAAGATTTCTGCTAGGAAAACTTCAGTTTGGCACAATCATTTAATAAAATAACTGTTAATATAAATAAACACTAACGTTAAAAGCACAAACAAAATAAAAGGAAATGTGTTTTGTGCTTTTAACGTTGTTTTATTGTTTATTTATATATCAGCACAAAGTACAATCCAAGCATTATTAAAATAACAGGAAATCGAACAGTATTTCTCATTTTTTAACCCTTTATGTACTGAATTATGAATTCATAAAAATTTTATCTTCTAAAGAATTTTTCGCGAATTTTTGAAACTACATTAGAAGATTTACACAATCATTTAATAAATTTTAGAAGGATTTCAAAAGGACTGAAGGATTAATTAAATTTGAATTTATAGGAATTTTGTGCAATATTTATAAACCTATTCAAATCTTATTTTAAATATTTTTCTCAGTATTTTGCAGGATTAAGAAATGTACAAATATAATGTACTTACAATAAAAATATTTCCGAAATGAAAAATCCCCCCCCCCCCCCCCCCAACGTCAAGAAAGCTGAAAAGATCCAAAGTCAAAAGAAATAATCCTTTTTAAAATATTTTTGTTTTATGTAACCAATAATGCTTTTGGAACAAGATAAAGCAATGCATCTATAACTCATTCTAAACTGTATTGCTATTAATCAATGTATTAAATGAATTTTATAACAAATTATTTTAATCAGTTGATAAAGGGTTAACGAAGGTAAAGAATTTTTGAGAAAATAGCATCATAGTTGGCAATTTTCGGGGAGTTAGCACAGAAATGCAGATATTATAATTACTTATACCCAGTTTTTTTTAAATACATATTTTCATAGCTTCTATAATCAAAACATCTCACTTTTGTGCTTTGTTGATCTTAAAATTTCTTGGAAAAATATTTAAATGTCTGTAGAATTTTACTAGGTTCTACACAATGATTACCTGGAAAGTAAACTTGAAACCCAATACTTTCTTTATTTAACAATATATTCAACTATAAGAGATATTTTTGCTAAATTTTCGTTACATGTAACAACATTAATTTCTTACAACATGTAAGAGTCATTTTAAATGCTAAAATAAATAATAAGTTCTTAAAAGAACTGTTAAAAGGAAAATTAAAAGGTGAGAAAAGTGCGATACTGTCAACTTAAAGCGAAACGCCGAAGCAATAAGTTTAAACGGGAACTGGAGGCAAATTCTGGGGAGATTTTGGCGGGAGAAAAACCGGTTTGGTGCGTTTTTTCTACCCACCATCACGTGACGGTGGGCAGAGATCACGGCTTCAAGAAAAGGTTGCCATTTCTGAGTCCAGTTATATGAGAAGTCTATGATTTTATCATATGTTATATGACGATCAGAAGTGATTAGTTTTCTCATAGCATCAATATTTTTTAGGAGTCACAGCACATCTTGGTCGATTCTCCTGAAATTATCACTGAGATTCTTACAACTGTGGGAGAATTTTTTAAGCCAGTTGTCAATCATTGCCTTAGATGGTGCTTCGTTACCAAACATCAATTTCATTCTATCCCTACGCTGTTTCTATGTCAAACCTTTTTGAAAGTCATAAAAATCATGGCTCTGAAGTCCCTTTGACATAATTCCATAATTATTTAGCACTTCTAACTTCCGAAAAATCACAGTAAATAGAATTTCACAGCTATTGATGTTCTGTAAATGCAGACATTCACATAACAGTTTGAATTTTGATAAAAATTGTCTGTGCTGAAAATGGCTGTTTATTTGTTGCCAGATTCTAAAAACTTAAGAACTGGCCCTTGTATCTTATATACCAGAAAATACAGTAATATTCAAGCATGAAAGCGATTGAAAAAAAAAATAAGATGGAATTTTTTTTCATGCAATACAGTGATAAATTCTCATAATTTAATCACATTTTAATGGAGGTTTATTATTATTTTTTAATGAAATATAATGTAAGATTATTTCATTTTTGTCAGAATTTAGAAATTACTAAAAAATAAAATAAAAGTTAAACTAACAATGAATGTAGATGATTGAACCAAAAGACAATGCAAGTCAATTTTTTAAAGGTTAAGTCAAAATATAGTTGATGAATTTATGTAAAGTAGGGTAATGAATCTTTCATGCGAAATTTTATATCTGGATTGTTTGTTTGCTGTTTTCAGATTTTCTCTTCCTGATTAGGAAAAATAAAATGTTTTTTTAATCATGCCAGATCCTTCCATGTCAATTTTGTCTTTGTCTCAGCAATATATCTTCATTAAACTGAAACCATCAAAAAGTTCTTAGATGGATGGGCCAAAATATTAAACACCAAAGAAGAACCTTATGCAAACTTTATTTTTTTAAAGTCAGATAATTTAAACAACTTCATTCATATGGCTTTCAAATATGTTCATAGCATAAGGTGATTTTTCAAGAAAGAATAGAAACAAACACTAAAGGTTTGATGTTTGAATAGATAAAAGGTTTGAACTTAAATTTATCAGACACCACCCTGTTTTTGTTTTAGCTTCTTATACTTAAAATAAAATTATATCTGCAATTTTGCAAGTACAATACATGATCAATGATCATGGCAAATATAACAAATAGCTATACCAAACTCCCTCCCACTTTACATATTCACAACTTTACAATTTTGCAATGATCCAAATAACATTCAAAATTGCCTTCAAAAATTGTAAATTTCATGTCTACTTTTTGAAGGTAATCTTGTATGCCTGAATATGGTAAACAAATAAAAGAAACATTTATGCAATCACAATCAAATAAAAAATAAATAACACATGATTGATATAAATTTAATTTAGTTTCATAACCACAATACAGTACCCTCCCGTTTATCCGGCCTAAACGGGACCCAGGGTTAGCCGGTTAAGAGAACAACCGGTTAAAGCGAAGAAGTAAAAAAAAATTAAATAAGTATCTGCGTAATTTAATTAATTAAATTCGTACAAAGTATTTAGTTTTTCAGTTTGTGTAGTTTTAAAAAAGTACATATTTTCTATATTTTGTGAAATAAATACTAGTTATAATTAATGTAATTGAAAAATAAAATTATCACTGATAACCAGGGACTGACAAAAGTTGAAAATTCTTGGGCGCCAGGAAAAATTCTTAGGAGTCAGCTTGAAGAATCATTTCTCTAACATTAAAGCATTCACTGCAAAATGGAATACTGACTACTCATAATCATATTCGGCTATTTTTGAGTGATGTATGTGTCATTTTGCAGTGAATAAGTTAACCATTCAATAAAAAAAATCAAACTGAGCAAAAATTTTAAGATAATACCACTTTTACATTGTAAAAATTAAATAGAAACGAACTATTAAATTAAACATTAAAACAGTAGATAAATTAATATCCCTACCTTTAATTTCCAAGAAGAAATTATATACATAAATTAACAGTGTGAGATTTTGATTTGAAATACCATTTGTCCATTTTTGTGAGATATATCTGACAACTGCACATTTTGGTACATTCCACTTATTGAAACATAATTAAATTTTTTTTTTCATTTTCTGCTGGAGTATTTTTAAGGTTTTCTAATCTAAGCAGTGCTCTTTCAACATGCATTTTAGTTTGGCTTAGCAAAAACTCGGGGAATTGAAAAAATAGGGAGAGCTGTTGAGCCGGTATGGTGTATTTTCTTCCACTGCAAATAATCGCGCTATTAAAAATAAATATTTTCGCATCGGGCATTTTTTTAACGGAAAAAAATTAAAATTAATAAATAGATAAAAAAGTTAGTCACCAAGAGGAATTCTTTAGTCGCCTGGGCGACCTGGCGCCTGGGGTTTGTCGGACCCTGCTGATAACAAATAATGAAAAATATTTAACACAAATGAAATTGCTGGAAATCACACACCTTTATAAGTTGAAATTGTTGTACATTATGTACATTTAAGTTAATCAACCATAAATAAATCACTGACAATTGAAGGCAAGATGCCCGACATTTTGCAGCATAACTCTCCATCTCTTTCGCATCATAAGTTTAAGCAAAGAAGCTGTTAGACGCTGCTCAACATAGCGTAGCACCAACTCTAATGCTTTTACCTCTTCCGCATGAGGAATTTTCGCAGTGTCAACTTCAACTGGATCAGGATCAACTTCGTATTGAACAACATCACTTACAGTCTTAATTATATCCTCATGAAATAAGGTTTCATGCTTGAGGTCTTTTCCAGACTCAAACAACTCTTATACATCTTCAAAGGTGATCTGTTCCCATTCCTCAAGCTTTTTAAATGTTTGTACAAAACAGTTTGCAGATAAATCAGACATTCCGGGGGAGGGGGGAATTGCACTTTTGTCCATTAAAAACGCAAAATCTCTAATCTTCCGAGGGGACATCTCATTGTTCCTGGGAGGAACGGGTCACACCCTGAATTCAATACTGGTGAAGGCCAACACGTATCCATTTAGAGGCGACGTTCTCCTTTCTGAATTTTGCCTCCTTCCCCTCGGGATTGTGCATCAACTCGAATGCGTAAGCTGAGTTCCTGATCCCTGAATTTTGCCTGATGTTGTGAAAAAAAGTTGGCCTGTTAAAGCGGAGTTCCGATTAAGAGGAGGCTGTTTAAGAGGGAGGCTACTGTATAATTATTTGCATAATAACACAAATAATAACCACAAATAAACACTAAATAGGCAAAACTATGGTTATTTTATGCTGTTATTTTCATAGATAAATTTTGAACAAGTATGTAAATAAATTTACTACAGTTTTAAATACTGAACTTACTTATTAAAATAACTTTAACACATTAAATTTTAAGAACTTGGGATGGGAGAATCAAAACCTATGTTGTTCATCTAATTGATAAAATAAAGTTAATATAAATTTTTATGCACATACCTCTCCTTGTGATGGTGTCACTACAAAACTTTGATTTTTCTCGAAATCTTTTTCATCGACACACTTATCAAACTGGCATTGGTCAAATAATAAAGCTAAAAAAGATTTAATATTTAAAAAATGAAATTAATAAATTTTAATTTAAAATAAATAAAATTAGTAAATTTTATTTTAAAATAAATGAAATTAATAAATTTTATTTTAAAATAAATTAAAATTGTATATGGTACATAGAAAGAGAGAGAATTCCTCATTAAATAATCGTTATGTAACCCCCCCCCTTCCTAAAAAAAGGGCTAAGTTAGCTTAGCATACGCCATAAAAAAAATCTTTTCCTTTTTTTTATTAGAGAAAACAGATTTTATTTGATTAAAATCAGGTTTTTTTTTGGACTTTTGGGAGTTTTTTCTGTGTTAAGATATTGAATGGGTAGCCAAGAACTGTAGGTTATTAAAACAATTAAACCTCTAATTAAATTATATTAAGGAGTATAATTTGTATGCTTTAATTAATTAATTTATCTCAACATTTAAAATGTAAAGACAAATGTTTAAGACCAATTTTGCTAATCTGAACATGTTACAATGGGTATTTTAGGGTGCTGTTCTGTTGCTAAATGGAGTGGGAAACCAGAACTATTATTAAAACACCAGACTAGAACCCAGAGCAGGTCAGGTTGTAATGTTGGGTTTCCTGAACAGGAAAATTCTGCTTAAAGTTAACTGAAAAACAATGCAAAACTCAACCCACTTCAACTAAAACCTGAACTTTTGAAACCCAAAATATTCAAACCTGAAGCCAAAGTGAAAGAAAACTAATGTATTCAACACTTTAATACAATTATCGAAAAGCAGCCTACAATTATATCTCTAATATAAATTTTAGCTTTATTGTATGAAAATTAACACATATACAGTCAACTCTGTGAAATCTGCACACTTAGGGACCAAGGGTTTTGTGGATTATACATTTCTGCTGATTATAGATCATCCCTTTGTTTACATTTTTTTTTTTTTTTTTTTTTAAAGTCTGATTATAAATTAGGAATAACTGCACAAAAATTACATGGAAATACATGGAAACATTCTTTACAATGAAAAAGAAAAACACAATGCAACATTAGTTTAATATATTTAATAACTAAGTTAATTTAAAGAAAAATTAAATTATATACAATACAAATTTTACTGATTATTCATTATTTTAAACACTGACACAACACAATAGTAGTTTCAGTTTTGGTTTGTTGTTTTTTTTTTTTTTTTGTAATCTATGAACATTCATTATTTCTTTCTCCGAGATAAATTTTATTACTCAAGGAAATTTAAATATTTATATCCAATTTATATTTAAGCATTTATTCATTGGAAAATTGATAACTGAAAAAAAAAAAACACATTTAACTTTATGAGTTTAACTGTTAATGATAATTTTCATTGTTTACATTCTAATGTGTAGTGCGGATAATGGACATTTGCGGATCATACATCGACGGATTTAACAGAGTTGACTGTACACTCATTAATATTCAATTAAATATATAGTTTCTTGCATTTGAAAAATATTTAGGACTTTCTTTTCAAAAATTCGGCCAACCTTAATCTGACCCAAGATAGTCAAAACCCAATTTGAAACCTTTATCGAAACATTTCACCCGACCCACAATGAAAAAAATTAATGTCAATCTGACCCAACATGAATCATGGATTGGGTCAAGTTCTGGTAAAATCAGGTTACCCAATTCAATGCAGGATTCTTATGTCAGGCCTGCAATGTTTGAAATCCACCATCCCCTTAAAGTAACAACTAAATAAATAGATGATACAAAAATAAAAATTATATTATGAAGGCAGTGACTTCTTACATTTGTTTATTCCGCCAGAAGATGTGGAGTCATTTAACATCACGGTGATTTTATGGTTGTAAGTGATGAAGCTCTTTAATTGAATGACTCCATCTAAGAAATACCTTTGTATAAGACCCTGAAAGTAAATCGCAAGTTATGTAATAACATTTAAATAATGCAAACTACTTCATCTATATGATAAAAAAATAATAAAATTATCAACCATAAAACTTAGTACAGTTAGAAATTTGAAAAATCAAAAGTACAAATTAAAGTAAAATTCTGAGCACATTCTGATGCAAAGTATATTTTACACAATTCAATTTATAAGAACTGAATTTTTATGATTGAGCAAAAAAATGCCCAAGTCGGGATTCAAACCCAGAACCTTTGACTTACATTGCTATTGCTCTACCAATTTAGCTACTTGAGCTGACAACTGGTGAGTATTTTCGCTCAAATAACCATACTGGCAATAGCATCTGTTCTGCCATGTAGGTCTGAACAGAACATTGCAGGTAATGGAACTCCATGAAATGATGGGCAAGTAGATACTTTTTCTTCAATGTACCATACAATTTTTTTTTAATGTATCATATTCAATTTGTATGATATCATTACCAATTAGTATGATTGGGGGAAAAAAATAGTAGCCTATTCAACTTAATTTCACATTAATTTTAGGTTCAACATAAAATGAAAATCTGCCTTTTGTTAAAAGATTTTAGCTTAGTGCCAAGCCAAAGTGGATTATGTTACGTTTAATCTTATTTCATAGCTAACCTGATATATTTTTTTTTTCTTTTTAACACTTTCCAACATAGTTGAAAAGTTTTATGCATTCGGTTTGTCTGTCTGTCTGTCCATGGTGTAACTCGCATAAATATCGTACAATTGCCATGAAATTGATATATGTTATTGGGGTTTACTATGGCATGTTCGGTATTGAAAATTCAGTGTGCAGCATTTATGGTTCATTTACAGGGACACTCAAAAGAATTTCATTATATTACGGTCTATGGGAAAAAATCATTTGAGTTGTATTTTAATGATATCACACTATTTTAAATGAAATGGACATACATCACTGAAATGCATTACAAGGTTCTCACTATAGAATGTGGTGAGCATAGAATTTATCATTCATTTACAGGGACACACAAAGGAATTTGGCTATAGAAGAAAATGAACAATAATTAAACTATTGAAGCCTATGAACAATAATTACTGGAAGTATGTTTTCAGCTGTGGTATGCATTTTTAAATTTAATTATTTTTTAAATACCTATTACTTGGTGTGTATAAATCCTATAGATTCTATACTGGGCTGCACAAATGCTTTCAACAACAACCGTTTATTGGCGGAAATTGCTGAATAGAAATTTTCAACTGTGCTGTGCATTTAAGAGGCTACTTCAGTCAAGTGAAAAGACCCATTCGCTAATGCTAATCCTATGGAAGAAATTTATAAAGATATCTCGGTTCCATATTAACATTTTTAAATGATTTTTTTTGCATTGGATAGCTGAAATCGATCTGTACAAAGGTCATTTTTTTCTTTTTCGATTTCGGTTGCAGATTTTTCTTATGAGGATGCTTTCAGTTTCGATACTGGTTCAGAAAATGAAAGTGTCCTCATTAAAAATATCTGTAAACAAAATCGAAAAAGTAAAAAACGGCCTTTGTATAGATCGATCTCAGCTATCCAATGAAAAAAAAAATCATTTAAAAATATTAAAATGCATCCGAGATATCTTTATAAATTTCTTCGATAGGATTAGCATTAGCAGACGGGTCTTTTCACTTGACTGAAGTAGCCTCTTAAGTAACTTTTAGCATAAATCATATAAAGGTTTATACAAAAAAAAAGATATTTTTTCCGACTATTGATTGTAATAGCAGAAAATGGGTTTTTCAAATTGTTTTTTTTATCATCATGTAACATCATGTTTCACCTCAATAAACTATGAAGTTTTGATACAGTATTCTGAATATGTTAGAAAGTGTTACATAATCTATGCTGGATGAATGATTTTCGTTCATTTAATTTACTATGGGCAACCAATTGCCAATTATGTGAACACTGCTAGTAGTTACTTTACATTATTGTAGCAAAAAAATGCTGATTATTAAGACAGATATTTAAAAATTCATGCTTAAAAAATTATTTAAAAAGTCACTAATTTAAACTACAGTTCCAAACAAATTTCGTTCGAAAGTACCTTTCTTTTTTTCTATTTGATGATGCCAAAATTGAAATAATGAGATATTTAGAAGTTATGTACCAGCAATAAAAATAGCAACTAGTTTTTGTCAAAGAAACGGGACTTTGTTGTTTGTAATGTAAAACTATCTGCGAAGTTTCTTGATAACACTCAATAGCTATCTAGTGTATAGATCGAAATTCCCAATTAACTTTAGCAATTTGGCTAATCAGCAAAACAATAGCCAAATAAAAATTATTGTTAGTGAATAAATTCATCATGAAACACTGATTCCAAGATTGTTTCTTAACCTCTTAACATACTCTTATTTTGCATTTTCAATATGTGTTTCAATTTTTTGATCAATTATTGGCATGGGTGCCTAAAGAGAAAAATTCAGAGGGGGGCAAGATTTTAGAACAGATGTGCTTGTAGTAGGCAGCCAACGCTGTGTTTTCTAAAATGGAGAATACGTGAAAGAAGCTAAATTAACAAATTTTTATCAGAATACTTTTTCCTTTACAAACCAATTTTGAAACATCTCAACATAAAATGCTATAAAGAAATGCAATACATAAGAAATATTATAAATCCAAACGCAAGCTTCAACTAGTTATTTTTCAAAATAAAGAACTGAATTGCATTTATCACCATGAAGGCTCAGTCTAAGAAAAATTCTCATTTAAGGTATTTTTTTAACACATGATTATTTTTAAAAAATTTAAAAATTGCCTTCCTTGGAGGGGTTCAGCCTCCCATCCACCCTCATCAAAAACACCTTACTTCTTTTTAGGTGCGTTCGTAATTATATAAATACGTAGCACCTATAGTTGTCGTTCAATCTGTCCGTCTGTCTGACCACATATGACAGAACAAAAACTATCCAACTGAATGGTCTGAAATTTTAAATATATAATTGTTTCAAAATTTTGTCAAGTCATTTCAAATGTTATGAAAATCGGATGTATAATTTAATTACAGGGACAATCAAAAGTTTTCCATTACATTACGGCCAATGGGAAAAAATTATTGCAAGTGCATTTTAATGATGTTACAGCCTTCCGGATGGTCTGAAATTTGAAATACAATTGTTGCAAAATTTTGTGCAGTCATTTCAAGTTTTATGCAAATCGGATTTATAGTTTAATTACAGGGGCAGTCAGAAGTTTTCCGTTACATTAAGGCCAATGGGAAAAAATTATTTCAAGTGCATTTTAATGATGTTACAGCCTTTTGAACAGAATGAAATTGATATGCACTTATGAAGTGCATTAAAATATACATTAATTACACTATGTGGTGCAAAAAATATTTATGAAATTAGTTATAGTATGAACGCTCATTTGCCCCGTTTGATGAACAATTTCCAACTTGTTTCTTTCAGTAATTAATTATTACTTAAGATCACTACGAAAGAATATATTTCAAAATCTTTAAAGAAAAATTTTAAGGTCCAGGAAGGGGTAATTGCCCTCTGCCTCCTTTCAGGCACACCCATGATTACTGATCTAAATTCAACTATTGACTATGAAAGCTAATAAAACAACTGTAATACAGATGATATGAAAAGCCAAGAATTTTTCTTTTAGCTTGATTTAACTCTAAATGATATTATGAAACATATCCAGAGTTAACTTGAGATTCAGGATAGAATTTAATCACTAAAATAAAAAGAAAAAATATACGAATGAGTTTGTGCAAAAATCAAAATACAAGTACAGTAGAAGACCACTAATCTGTACAGCTTGCTTCCAAGCATTTTGTGGATTAGAGACTTTTTGCAGGTGTTAATATTGGTTAAAGCTTATTTTATTCACATTTTGGGCAAATTTAGATTGTTAATGCTTAAAATAAAGAAATTACACACTTTAACTCATGAATTAAGTAAGAATTATTTAAAAAATAATTTATTGGTTTTTATATTTGTTAAATGTATTATTATCAATAGGTGTTTGCCTAAGTAACCATCTTTCATTAATTTAATACAAATACTTTTTTAATTGTAAATTTTTAAAAAAGATTTTTTCATTTATTTATCATATAAACTAGCTGCCTCTGGCGACCAGTTTGGTCTCCCTTAAATGTATGCTAAGCATTGCAACATGTTACTTTTATTCATAATTTAACTTATATGCTTAATTCTTCGCCAAATTGGGAGATTCTGATAGAGAAATCAAGCACACTTTGCGATCATCGCAACATGCTTAGTTGATATTTTTAGTTGAGTTGTACTTTTTTTTCTCGCAAAAACCGCTCACCTCACTCAGACATTTAGGTACTACTTAGTTATCCCGTCGACCAAAAATCTATCACCAAACTATGAGATTAAATGCCGATAATGGTTGATCATAAATATCACATTCACTTGATTTTAAGCAAGTTACAAGTGTTTACGTTATCGAGAGATTTTTGTTTTGACGTTTGCTGGACAGATAATTACACCTGTTTATTTTCTATTCAATTTATATCCAAAATCGTTAATTGGTCCAAATCATCCAAGCAACCTCATAGCAAATTGGTATATAATTTTATATACCTTAGATAAATTCAAATAATATAAGTGATCATATTTACCTAAATTCTAGTAGAAGAGCAACGCGAAGCATTAATAAAATTAAATTATAATTCGCGTCAAAATGTAATTATTATATTTGAATAATTACGAATAAAATTAAGAGTTTGCGTTGTGAATTATTTAGACGAACTCTTCCACTTATGAATTAAACTAAAATTTAAGCTGTAAAAAATGAATTGACACACTTTAAATATTATTAATTAAATAATTACAGAAACTTTTTAAAACTTGATTAAATATTTTATTTACATTGAACATAACTATATACAGAAAAAACATAATATTAATTCAAAAAATAGAAAGCAACACTTTTGTTTGCTTCTCATTATTTTAAGTATGTTTAATCTTTTTAAAAAAAAAAAGACAATATTTTCACGTACTCTAATTATTATAATTGTTTCTTTTTGCTAAAAGAATAACTCTCTTTCATTTTTAAAATTACCTTAATCTTATTTAATTATTGGTTTTGTCGGATCTCAGATTACTCTCTACCGTAAAATATCAGAAAAGTATTTTTTAAGATTTTTCATATGATCTTAAGTGGTAAAAGAAAATGTTTAAAATAGTACCTTCTTTTAATATACGGGATGGTGGCCTTTATTCATCAAATTCCGAGTTGTTGCGTTGCTTAGGATCATGGCAATGTGTCATCAGGAACGCATCCTCAATTTGGCTTGATTAGGATCACTCCGATATGAACATCAGGAAGACCTCCTCAATTTGGCTTGATTAGGCTCACTCCGATAGGTACCTCAGGAAGACATCCTCAATTAGGCTTGATTAGGCTCGATTAGGCTCGCTCCGATATGTCCATCTCGCCTGGGCTTTACTAGGGCTTACGGGACTCATTGCACGGGCTTTCAGGAGAGCTCCTGCGTCCTCTACATCTTTTTTCAGACTATCTTTTTTAAACCTTATTCTTCTTGCACACCAGCTCCTGCAGTGGGTGGAACTATTTTTGTCTAGTCCACTGTTATTGGATGTGAGAAGATTTTTTATTATACTTCGATAGGCCTATTAGCTAGCAGTCTGCAAATGGCCCCTTACATATACTTTAATATTATTATCTGCCTTAAAGTTTGGGTGGTCTGAAAAGTCATAAATTTATCCCAACACTTTTATTGAGGCCATAAATTGATTCCAACGTTTTTATGATTTTACGATTTCTAATTATACACCACTTTCCATTGGCTTGTCATAAAACGACACCATGGCGTCTGGCTATTGTTGTTGTCTGAGATCCGAACTCCATTCAACGTTATACATTCATTTTACAATACAACAATTTTTTTAAAAATATATATTTACTATTTAAAATCAACTTAATAATTTTTGTATGAACTTACACTCTTATTTTACTTAAATATATAAACATTATAATTTTACACTCATAATTATATTTTATAATAAAATATTTATACAAACAGAAATAACAAATTACGCAATTTTACTTTGATTTAACCAACATGGTGCGGGAACATATCATAGTTATATGTTGCCCAGCATGTCTCCCGGTGTCAGAAAAAAAAAAAAATAAAAACTGATTGCTGGTTTTATTTTTTTTGTAAAGCTTGAAGGAATGTACGTGTCCATATGACTGTGTATCTACACAGTTTTTGAGCGAAGACTGTAAAGTTCAATTATCAATGGTTCTGGTATATTTTATAAGAAGTTCTTCTATTTTTCATAACAGAAAGTTCAACACATGATAGTATAGTTGTCTGTTGACATTCACATTTATAGAAGACCTCTGTACTGAAAATCAGACGTTTTTCTCGAAGCCTTTTTTCTTTACCACACACATGTTTAAAAATTTTGTAACTTTACAGTTTAAGTGCCCAAAATACATTCAAAGCTATAATTTTGTCTGAAACTAATATGCCGAAATAAACCTCATTATAAGAAAAATAATGGCATACGCATTTGACATATTATTTCATCACATACAACCTTATGACACAGTGTTTTATCTAAAACACATTTTATACTGAATAAAAGTAAATACAATGCTTGTAATATGACATGTTATATTTTCACATAATTAATCTGATGTATTCAAATTATAATCAGAAAAAATATTGTATACAAACTTGTTACATTATTTTATTTATTTGTTACTTCTAACATGTATGATCTGTCAAAATGTACAAGCTAATTCATCTCCTTTAATATATCATTACGCAATGCTTTCCAACTTTACCCGATACGAGAAAAAAAAAAAAGTAAGAAGAAGGAGAGAGGAGAATAAAACCAGTTATTGAACGTCCCCGATTCTCCCGAAAAGTGGGGGTTGGTCAAGCTACTAATTCCTTTCTGCAAGGTGAATTGTGCTGTGACAAAATTTTACGACTTCCCAAAGGTATGTATTTAAAACCATTTCATGCTTGTAATTACCGTATTAATTAGTATAATTTCTTGATATACTTTCTTCTTAACTCACTGTGCATGCCTGTATGTAATTTTAAACATAATCTATGCATAAACAGTGTATGTATTTGTATCGTATCTAATGTAAACCTTCTGCTTTTTTTTTTTTTTATTTTGCAGGGGAAAAATGGCGATTCTAGCATCTGAATTCTCCTGCCTCATACTGGAACTGAAGCGAGGGTGGTTTTTTATGCATTCAGGTTTAAATCTAAACCAAATTGCCTTTCAGGATTAAAAAAAAATGCATATAATTTTCTTTAACAGATTACCTTGTATATTTTTAGACCTTACTAACAAACACAAATTTTGATTCATGATATTGTTTACTATAAAAATGTAAACAACACGGAAAAATGACTTCTACAGCCTCTCAAAATGCAAAATATGCATTACGCTGACCTTAAAAATGCACCTTCATTTAATACTGTTAAATAGTGTTGTCAGAAAATGCCATTGACGAAGAAGAGAACAATTTTTTTGTCTTAAATTATTATTTATTTAGCCAACAATTCTATCTTAAAAGATTGTTAAATTTTCATATTTATTTATTTACTGAATGAAATAAAAAATTTATTTATTCAAAATTTTATTTATCATTAACATTCCGTATGTGAATTCTACTGTCTAAACTTTAATGATATGTTTAAAAATAAAAGATAATAAATTATTATTATTAATCCAACATTAATAATTATTATTTAATTATAAAAAAAATGTACTTAATACACTTGTATAATTAAAATAAAAAACAAAAGTAAATGATAATTACTACGTAACATCGTATGCAGCCATCTATGAGTACCCGGCCGGACCAAAGAACTTCTGCCAGCAGAAAAAATCTTTGTATACTCACAAACAACCACATCCAATTTTTTTTATAGATCAAGTTTTTTAAAATAATTACTGTACGTACTATAAAAAAAATTAAGTAAATAAATTTATTAAGCCATACTACATATTTTAATAAAATTAAGGCCAATATATATAAATATATTTATTTATTTATTTTGTTTTCTTATGTTAAATTGGCCAAATTATATATAAAAAAAAAATTTTATGAACTCACACACTCAAATTTATCAATCCTATGTATATTTATATGTGTTAAATTTAGAATTGCATTTAATTCTAAGGGAAAGTAAAGAGAAAAAAAAAATGCTTAAATTCTAAAATAACATAAATTTATAAAATATTTCATTTAAAAAAAAAAAAAAAAATCTAATTTCTAGCTGATTTCAGCAAGATGTCATTTAATATTTATATTAAATAATTTTGCTAATACATTTTATTAATTGTTAAATTTGCATATTTTTATATATACAATAAAAATATAATAGTCTTACATAAAATTTTACACTACAACAATGTTATTAATTAATTTAACTTGAATTTAAGCTTACTTTAATTCTAATTGAATACCGTTAATAAAAGTAAATTAGCTTATCAAGTTAAATATAATATAAACTATGTTTGTCTAATGTTAATTTTGCTGAAAATTCCATAAAGTTTAACTGTAAATGCTAATTGCTATACCTTTTGTTATTTATTTTGAAAACAACACGAACTTATATTTTTATTTATTATTTTTTTATTAAATATAGGAACTATACACTGAGCTAGACACTCCATAAATGTGTAAAACCTAAAAATCAAAAGTTTTCCTAAATAAAACTCAAAATGCTGCTTTTTACAATATAATATTACTAATTTTATTGTTTCTGAGCATAGCATCTAGTAATTATACCATACTTAATTTTTTCTTCGATTCCTTTTTCAGCCAAGAATCCTGAAATTTATGTTCAAGTGATGACTATATATTGATGTATCTGTGAATTGATAAATTTTCTACAAAAATTTTGTTGGTGTTGGTGCATACCCAGCCGTAGGCCAAAATTGCACCCTATACAGAAAGCCTTTGGTGAGAAAATTTTAATTTTACTTCAATTATTTATTTGTGTATTTTTTTTTTTTTTTTTACTATAATTTTTGTGTGCAATCATGTTGAAATAACTTGCCTTGTCCATTGTTATACATATATATGTTTTTTTTAAAACCAATGTGCTACACCAAAATCCTTTTTAAATTTTTTTTTATAACACTTTTGTTCATAAAACTTATCCCTGCTGTCTAAATTCTAGACTTTAGCATATAAGTTGTACTTGAACTACCGGAATAAATCTTAGCACTTTTTGTATATTTTATTATATTTAGGCTTATAGCTGACCGCTATCCTAATATAGAGTGCACTAATAATTTATTCCTTGTCAACCATATATTTATATAAAAAAAATATATATATGAGTATGCTATAAAGCTGTTCTAACTACCCTGAACCTATAGCTTACACCTACTCATTTTAAAGAGTAATTCTGAAATTTTGTCATCTAAATTGTAAGGCTATTAGCAAAGGCTACCCTTATAGAAGACAGAAAAAATTCTCTCTTTTTTTTTTTTTTTTTTGAAAATTACTCCAAGATTATTTACTATGAAATTAATTAAGTTTTAATGTTATTTGGCTTTGTTAAGATTTTATATTTTCTAATTCATATTCGAAAAAAAAAATATATATATAACTTTTGCCTGGAGATAAATATTTCACTGCTCCAGTGAAGTTTTGTGAAGCACATTTCATAATTTTATAAGTATGTTTTCGGGTGCGCCCTGCACATTTGCTCAATATTGTAACCCTGAGACAAATTGGCGTTCCCATGTTCCTATCCTTTCTTATTATTATTTTGAATTTTAAAAAGGCAAGTTATTAATTTTGTTTCAATTTTTTTTTTTTTTTTTTTTTACATAAAAGAGAAAAATTTATTTTTAAATTTTGAACTTTCGAATTCAAAATATTATCAAATTCCTCTAAGAAAAATATAATGTTTTTGTTCTTTTTATTGTCAAATGGTGACACTAACTTAATACGTGTATCTATATCCAGCGTCTGAGTCATTTTTAACAAATATTAGTAATCAATGTATACTTTTTCAAAATATCAATTCAAAATAGATCCTATACCTCTTAAAAGAATATTTTGCATCTCATACTATTTTCTCTATATTACAACATATGTATGAAAATATTCTAAATTGCATAAATACATAAAAACAACAACACTAAAATTTAAAAAAATTTCTTAGGAGATGAAGTTGTTTTGTAGATTATTCTTTTACACACATAAATACCCCTAAAATATTTATAATACACGTATATATAAAAAACAACATAATTTCATTTAACAGAAAAATATCTGTCTTTTTCTACCGAAAAAACAATCTTATTTTTTTTTTTTTTTTTTTTTTTGTAAATATTGTACTACTACTTCGTAGTACGACTCATAAATTTTCTTTTGTATCAAGGTGATACAATTTCAAAAATCATGATCTATTGACATTTCAATCATTTTTATACCAGACATATTATCAAATTTTACTTATTATTCTTCTTATTATTATTATTTATACAGTATATAAAAAAAAAAATTATTTTTACAAATGTGTCATCTGTGATGTGCATGCCATTATTTCTCAATGGTAACTGAGATCCAACCAAAAGAGAAAAGAGAGAGAAAAAAAAAAATTGTAATTCCTAAATTTACCTATTATAAATCCCAGAATTATTTTTTTCATTTCCTTTTTGTTTTTTACTAACATATATTATTCATTTTATTTATATAAAATTATTATATGTGTGTCATTATTGTCACAATAATAAAATTAATTTTAATAAAATTTTAATCAATTAAACTTAAATACCTACAATATCTTTAAAATTGTGACATTAAAATAATACTTAAATTTATTTTCCTTTATTATTATTATTATTATTATTATTATTATTTCTAATGACCTCAGATGAACGTTCCTGAGTCATAGCACCATTATACTATCTAATTACCTCAGATGATCGTTCCTGAGTCATAGCACCATTTTACTATCTAATGACCTCAGATGATCGTTCCTGAGCCAAAGCACCATTTTACTATGAAGGGGGGATGCTGGACAGATAATTACACCTGTTTATTTTCTATTCAATTTATATCCAAAATCGTTAATTGGTCCAAATCATCCAAGCAACCTCATAGCAAATTGGTATATAATTTTATATACCTTAGATAAATTCAAATAATATAAGTGATCGTATTTACCTAAATTCTAGTAGAAGAGCAACGCGAAGCATTAATAAAATTAAATTATAATTCGCGTCAAAATGTAATTATTATATTTGAATAATCACGAATAAAATTAAGAGTTTGCGTTGTGAATTATTTAGACGAACTCTTCCACTTATGAATTAAACTAAAATTTAAGCTGTAAAAAATGAATTGACACACTTTAAATATTATTAATTAAATAATTACAGAAACTTTTTAAAACTTGATTAAATATTTTATTTACATTGAACATAACTATATACAGAAAAAACATAATATTAATTCAAAAAATAGAAAGCAACACTTTTGTTTGCTTCTCATTATTTTAAGTATGTTTAATCTTTTTAAAAAAAAAAAAGACAATATTTTCACGTACTCTAATTATTATAATTGTTTCTTTTTGCTAAAAGAATAACTCTCTTTCATTTTTAAAATTACCTTAATCTTATTTAATTATTGGTTTTGTCGGATCTCAGATTACTCTCTACCGTAAAATATCAGAAAAGTATTTTTTAAGATTTTTCATATGATCTTAAGTGGTAAAAGAAAATGTTTAAAATAGTACCTTCTTTTAATATACGGGATGGTGGCCTTTATTCATCAAATTCCGAGTTGTTGCGTTGCTTAGGATCATGGCAATGTGTCATCAGGAACGCATCCTCAATTTGGCTTGATTAGGATCACTCCGATATGAACATCAGGAAGACCTCCTCAATTTGGCTTGATTAGGCTCACTCCGATAGGTACCTCAGGAAGACATCCTCAATTAGGCTTGATTAGGCTCGATTAGGCTCGCTCCGATATGTCCATCTCGCCTGGGCTTTACTAGGGCTTACGGGACTCATTGCACGGGCTTTCAGGAGAGCTCCTGCATCCTCTACATCTTTTTTCAGACTATCTTTTTTAAACCTTATTCTTCTTGCACACCAGCTCCTGCAGTGGGTGGAACTATTTTTGTCTAGTCCACTGTTATTGGATGTGAGAAGATTTTTTATTATACTTCGATAGGCCTATTAGCTAGCAGTCTGCAAATGGCCCCTTACATATACTTTAATATTATTATCTGCCTTAAAGTTTGGGTGGTCTGAAAAGTCATAAATTTATCCCAACACTTTTATTGAGGCCATAAATTGATTCCAACGTTTTTATGATTTTACGATTTCTAATTATACACCACTTTCCATTGGCTTGTCATAAAACGACACCATGGCGTCTGGCTATTGTTGTTGTCTGAGATCCGAACTCCATTCAACGTTATACATTCATTTTACAATACAACAATTTTTTAAAAAATATATATTTACTATTTAAAATCAACTTAATAATTTTTGTATGAACTTACACTCTTATTTTACTTAAATATATAAACATTATAATTTTACACTCATAATTATATTTTATAATAAAATATTTATACAAACAGAAATAACAAATTACGCAATTTTACTTTGATTTAACCAACATGGTGCGGGAACATATCATAGTTATATGTTGCCCAGCAACGTTTTATTTGTATTTTTATTAATGTTATAGTAATTTCTTTGTTCTTTTGTTATTTAAAATAAAAATGTCAATTTGTATAATTTGATGAGTGGTTTGGCGATTTATATAATTTGACGAAATTGGTCGACAGAATGACTAAGTAGTACTGACATTTATTATTCTTCTTGTTCTTTTGCTTATCAATTGCAATACGTTCAATAATGAGGAGATTTTTAAACCTATTAAGTAATCTTCCGTAATTGGGTCCCTAGCCAATTGGCGTATTTTAGCTAATAGGATTTGGTCAAGGAATTTTTTTGTGAAAAGCTTTTAATGGTATTCACACTTACATTAAGGCAATATTGTTAATAATATTCTTTTAGAGTTTTTCTCCATTATCCTGCCGATAACTTCCTATGAAAAAAAAAATATCGCCAAACGCCCAATATAAAAAGGGCACCTTCAGTTAAAACAGTTGTTGAAACCGATCTATTGCACTAATGCATCATCACATTTTTTGAATGCTTACTCCTTTAATATCATGACATCGCCGTTTAATGACGTAATTGTTATTTTAATTAGATAAAAACTAATAAATCTGTAAAATATCATTAAAAATACAGATAAACGTCGAATTAAAAATCACTTCATGATGTAACATTCGGGTGAACAAATCTGACGTCAAGTGAATGTGATGCCACGATCATTCATTTTAGTTTTGTGTTTAATAACTGTATACTAAATTAATATTTTGTGTTATTTTAGATTGCTTCAATATTATTTACCATTTTTAATGATCTTATTTAATAAAAGCATATTAAATCAATGTTTTTAATGCGATATTGACAGTGGTAAATATGATTGGCGATTAACAATCATCTACGGTGATCTATTCTCCTGACACGGATAATACATAAATACCAAATTAACTTTCCATGCGATTTGAAATTTGATTCATTAAATATTATTACATGAGTTTAGTTTATTTTTCAAGAAAACATTGTGAAAGATGTTGAATTGTACAGCAGTTTACCTAACAGAATGAGATGCTGAACTTTGATTGGCTTACAGGCGTGAATTATCTATACAAAATAGATGCTTTCAGTGTGACGTCAGTCATGATGTTTTGGTTGGAAACTGACTCCAAATAAACAGTTGCTATGCATCATTTCTTTTTAAATATAAATCGTGGAAAATGTTACCAGTACATATCAAGTATTAAAACACTTAGATGTGAGATATAGATATAAGATATAGCTGCAACACACAAACAAAATAGAAAATACAACATAACAACCGTTTGTTTGGTGTCAGTTTCCAACCAAAACATCATGACTGACATCGTCTATTCATTGTCAGAGAGCTTGCTGTGTGAATGATTATCTCCATAAATTAATATTCTTTTTGCTCAATGAACAACAAATCTTTTGTATTTACTTTAGTGGAAACAGATATTGGGCTGTCAATGTCATTTCAACTGAAGTTATCTCAGAATCAGGGTTCGTAAATATCATGATATTTTCGAAAATATCAAAAATATCCGATATTTTGATATATATCTGATATTTTCGATATATATCCGATATTTTCAAAGCAGCCAACTTACCACTGATAATAAATGTTTTCGAGCATAATATGGATTAGAAATTAAAATATATTGCACTTAACATGAAAACTTAATCAAAAATAATATAAAATGCATTTTTCTTTTTTTCTTCTATTTTTTTTTTCACTTAGAACAAAATTGAAGATGAAATAATTAAAAATAGTAACAATTTGATTTCTACACTTATAAAAAAACTAACTATAGGATTCAGTATCAAGACCAAGTATAAAAAAATCAGATATTTTCAAAACAAAATTTTAACATAAATGTAAGTATAAAATGTTTTATTTCATATTTCCTAACATGCTGTATAGTTCAAACTCAACTGAACCAAAACTTGAAAAAATATTTTCTAATGAAGCTGTATATAATTGCTTATTTAAATTAACCAGTTTATCTTTCAATGGTTGTTCTGAATTATGTCCCACATAATTATTAGTTCAACATTAGATTTGAAGCATTTTTTTTTTTTTTTTTTTTTTTTTTTTTTAAGTTTGAAAAATATATTTTTCTTTTTTGGCTAAAAAAGTCGCATCCAGAAGAGACAAGTTCTTTATCTACAGATTCACAGTCGATAACAGTTGAAAATTTATTTCATTTACACTGAAATATTACAAATTACGACTGAAAATATCAAAAATATTTTGCACACATTCATATTTTGAAAATAAATATCAAATGCAGAAAATATGAAACATCTTGATATATTGAAAATAAATATCAAGTAATATGAAATATTAAAGATCTTGATATTTTGAAAATAAATATTGGATATATACCCTTTGATATATATCAATGAACCCTGGCTGTATATAAATGATTATCAAAATTACATGTTATCTTTCAGCGGCTGTTCTGAATTGACTGTCTAATATAATTATTAGTTCTACATTTAAAAATAAAAGTTTGAAACACAAAGCTTGGAAAAGATTTGTTTTCTTCTTTTCCTAAAAAAGTCACTGCCAGAGGCAAAAGTTCATTATCTACAGAATGACACAGTCAATAACAGGTGAAAATTTCATTTACACTTGGTTTGAATGTGAAAAATATCAAAATTACTTTGCATGGTGATATTTTGAAAATAAATATCAATATACAAACTATCAAAAATCTTGATATTTTGAAAATAAATGTAAAGAATTTGAAAATATCGAAAATATCAAAAATCTTGATATTTTAAAAATAAATATCGGATATATATCATGATATATATCCATTGATATATATCAACGAACCCTGCGTCAGAATAAATAGAATGTAGCTAATCTCTCAAACATTATAATTTTTTTAATACCATCTTTCTAAAAGTGTAATTTTTATGCAGTTTTATCCTGTTTCACTGTTAATGATAGCCAAATGTTTTGCGGTTTATAATAATAATCTATATAATATTTGGCGACTTATCACCTGCGCCTGACTAACATTAAAGTACCAAATTGTCCGCCTGGCATATAAAAAGTGAAGCGAGTAGCCCGGAACTGTTGATGACAGTCACATGATTTCTGCTTTTATTATATAGATGATCAAATAAATAGAATATTTGTATGCATAGTACCATTTTAAAATGTAAAAAATAAGTTTAATTGATGCACGATTTATATGCATCATATATAAGATTAAAGCTGGGGGGAACTCAAAAATTGTCACCATTGAGAATTTTTTTTTTTAATTATTAAAATTCTTTACATTCATTCATACAGTGCAGATTACAGGCGTTTGTGCATTACAGGTTTGCAGATTAGCAGTACTCTACCATAATAAGTTACATTTTTAAAAAGTTCAGTTTTTTTTTTTTGTTGTTTTTTTTTTTTTTTTTTTTTTTTTTTTTGTTTTGTTTTGTTTTTTTTGTTTTTAAGTGATCACTTTTATACCTCACTTTGCTTTTGTACTTTTTATAATGCTAAATTCATGCCTCCACAATCAGTCAAGAAGTATTTTCCCTCTTTGAAAAAATATACTAGCAATATCTCTGATTTCAAAAATATTTTTAAATTTTATAGAAATTTGAACACTTTTATGAAATTTAGACTGCAGGACGAGTGACAGAGAGGATGAAAAATTAATTCCAAAAATATTTTTCGAATAGCATAATAAAATTTCAAAAGTGTAAAATGTCATTCATGACTTAACAAATAACAGCCTGTAGGCACTAATGCATTTAAATTTTAAATAATGGTTTCTTATGGGCAGAAATATATTCAGATTTTTTAGCATGGTCCTGTAAAAGAATTACAGGCATTATCTGTGTCAGGAACATAGATTGCAAAAAATTATTGTTAATTGTCAATCATGTTTATCAGTGCCAAATGGCAATCAGATTCAAAACAGAAATTTAATGTACATTTATTAAATACATAGCATCGTTAAAAATGGTAAGCCAACTAAAATAATATAAAACAATAATTTTGTATGCATTTATTAAACATGTAACATCAGATTGGCAGATTTTAGCTACAAAAGATATTTACGATAGTAGTTTTATTTTTGGCGGTATAAACCTGGCGGAATGAATATGATATGATGTAAACTCTCTGTAAGGCAGACTCTGTGTAAGACGGAAATCTGTCTAACTCGGAAAGATTTTCATGTCCCTGCGAATCCATGGAAAGAGTAAAATTGGCCTAAAATGGAAATTGTCTACTGTGGAAATTTTTCTTGATCCCGATCGATTCTACATTAAACAGAGTTTACTGTATTTCTCTTATGTGGCGGGGATATCAGGCTGAATTGATAGCTTGCCATTTGGCAACAACCTCAGTCATGATTCTCAGTGGTTAGTTTAGGACCCAATCAGCAAATCAAATTTCAGAGAGAATCTCTTTTTAAGCAAAAGTGTTCTTCTACCGGCAGGTGATGTGATGCATTCAGCAAATCAGCTTTCTGATCATGATTATCTTTTAGACACAGCAGAAAACGTTTTGTTTACATTTCGTTAGCATCATGTTTTTCAAAGAGTTTTAAATGAATTTCTGTACAATATTATAGGTGAAAAAAAAAGCATTTTTGTTTGCATTTTCAACGACATTTTCCTTTACTTTTTTATACATTAAAAATATTTGTAAATTTCATATGTTAAAATGATTTATGATAATACTCATTCTGGATAGAGTTGATACAAATAGTATGCAGCAAGGGGCTGAATCCCCAAATACACATATATATCTATATCTATATTGTATTATACAGTTAAATATAAATGCTTTTGCATTTAACTTTAATATTTTTACTAGATAATATTAAGTATAGAGTTACAATGCAGAAAGATTAACAAAAAAGGGTTACTGCAATCAGTATTATAGTTCCCTTTGATGGCATGGTGTATTTACCTGTGTAACATACATAAGTACCAAATTATAAATATTTTTTTAAAAAAAGTAAACTTTTTCTATAGCTCAACAACATATGTAAATTTTGAACGAATCTCAGCATGTCAATGAAATTAAGGTTTTAGCTATTGATTTACTGAAAAAAAAAAAAAGTTAATCTGTCCAAATTGTACAAATTTAATAATGATATTCATAGAAAATTAGTGTGAAAAAGATCTGAATAAAGAATTTTTTTATCTATAAAACACAATGCAAAATACAGACACTGTTTTATCAAAATAATTTGCTTGAACTAATCAAAATAACAAAAACATTTTAGTGAGGGAAAAAAATTACCTCTTTAGAAAATTGAGCAGTTATTTTTTCTATAACATCTAGAAATACTTCTGCATGCTCCTCAAAACTCTAAATGAAAAAAAATATATAAGAAATAGTATAAATATTTATGCATGTATATGGATATATAAGACAGAAAGACTGAGAAAACTGCCTTATGGACAGATTTTATTTATACACAAGAAAGACCTTTCAATTATTATTTTAATATATTTTGAACTCTCATACACCAACAAAATCTGCAGATGAGGCATGTATTTTCAGATTTTTTATAGGCAACTTAGGAAAAAGAATTCTGATTAAAAAGCTCCATAAGTGATTGTAGGCTAAAAAATGTGACCCAATAAAGAATACAATAATTTTTTTATACCAATACTTTGATTAATATTGGAAACAAATAGCAACCATTTTATCACTCAAAAGAGAAATAAATATGAGATATTCTAAAGGCAAATGGTCTATTATAGTAAGTCGATAATTTACTCAAAAGGAATTTAGGGATTGTCCATTAATTACATCACACTTTAAGAGGAGGTGGGAAGGATGGGGGGGGGGGGGGGGGGGTCATAAAATGTGATACAGACACAGTCTCACTAAAGGAGGGATGGATTAACCCTTTATCTCTCAAATTATGAATTCATGAAAATTTCATCTTCTAAAGCATTTTTCGTGAATTTTTGAAACTACATTAGAAGATTTACACAATCATTTAATAAGTTTTTGAAGGATTTTGCCAATTAAAATTAGTTAATTAAATTTGAATTTACAGGGATCTTGTGCAATATTTAAAACTCCACTAAAATGTTTTATTTAAAATATTATTTTTAATATTTTGTAGAAATAGGAAATGTACAAACATAATGTTCATACAACAGAAATATAGAAATATTTCCGAACTGGAACTTTCCTTCCCAATCTTTCAACATCAAGAAAGCTCAAAAGATGCAAAAGCAAAAGAAATCATCCTTTTAAAAATATTTTTGTTTTGCGCAACTTATAATGCTTTTGAACAAGATAAAGTAAAGTATCTATAACCCATTCTAAACTGTATTACTATCTATGTATTATATGAATTTTATACCAAGTTATTTTAATGGTACTTTAAAGTACTGTCGGGGCATAAAAGGGTTAACACATAGTGACGTCCCAGCTAAATTATGAAAAAAATTAGGTTGGCATTATTTGTAAGCAGGATAATAAAGTTCATTAACCCTCCGAGCATTTTGAGGGCTTTCCTGCATTTCCATAAAAATGCTTATAAAAACAATCTTAATGTAAATTTTCTTTCCCTGTTTGTTTCTAAAATACACTTCCTACTCCTTTATTTGATATTACATTTTAAAATACAATTCTGTTTAAAATATTTTTTTCTACCACAGATTTAAGCTGTTTTTGGGAAACGGAAAAATACGTCCAAACCGCTCAGAGGGTTAAAAAAATATATACAGTACAGAACAACTAATCCAGGATGGCTGAGGTCAGATATATTCTGGATAACTCGCTGCCCATTACAGCAACATATATCTGATCAGATTTGTAGAATATATGTGGTTATGACAATATTCGATCTCAAATTAATTATTAGACTACTCAGAAAGAATAAGGTCCAAAGATCAGACATTAATCATAGTTTAAAAGGAAGCAATTTATATTCTTTTTTCCTCTACATAAAAATCAAAATGTCCAATATATAACTAAGTATACTTTCATTTCAAATCTTAGTTGTTCGAGTCAAGTTATATCATGAATCTCCTAATGTTTAAAGTAATATACAGATCAAACTGGCACTGTATAGCTTATTTTTCTGAAATAAGTCAATTGGAAATGTCATTCTGGTTAACTGGTGTTTTAACCGGATAAATGGTTTCTTACTGTATTTTAAATCAAGTTTTATTAGGTATATTTTCCTTTTTTCTTTGAAATGCAACAGCTTCAAGTAAAAGCATGCAAGAAATTAATGTTTTTATTGTATTTATGTTAGTAGGTAATAGATTGTACATAACACATTTTTGCCAAAAATGTGGTGTTTCAACAGGTAAGGAGAGGAAAAGAAGGTATCACTTGAGTGTGACAACTGTGAGATAGGGAAAAGGAGCGGTAAAAAAACTATCAAATTTGTGTTATGTAATTAATGGATGACCTTCTTAGGGAATGTGTTAATATATTATTTTATTTTTGTAAACAATTCGCATTTAATTTGGCTGGTCATAACTGAGATGGGTAGATAAGGGACTGTGCATATATAACGTTATCACTTTAAGGGGGGGGGGGGGGGGGTCTGGAACTTGATTTATCATAAGATATCCCTGTTGAGGACAGTTGCTTTTTGATATCATTATAATGTTTGGTCCAACCAAACTTTTCTTTTTTCAATAACTTTTCTTTATATCCAAATACTATGTTACCTGTTTGATTATTATTATTTTTTTTATGTTTTTATGAAAATACTAAACTATTATTAAAGCCATTAAATGTTTATAAAATCATTTCATTCCAAAATTTGGAATAACCCAATGTTTAGCCTTCCTGTTCCTGCACCATATGTACATATAATTCACTGTTAGAGAAATCAGGAGCATAATATGTAGGAAATGATACTTGCATTTACTAATAAAGAAAGACAAAGAATGTTGTCCACTGTTTTGCTGATGAGTTCTGCTTTAAATCTCACCGGGCAGCGGGCAAGTGCAGGAAGACAATATTACTTTTGAATGCATTAGGTGACAATAAGCTATTATTAAATACTTTTAAATAGTAACTAACTCTTTTAGATGTTATTTGATATAAATTTATTTCAAGTATTGATATTTTATTGACTTCTTGAATCCGTAAAGTATGCGACTAATAAATGTATAATCATATGTGTATATCACTAAAAGCGTATAAAAAGAAAGTTTAAAAAATCTAAAAATAAAAGAATTATTAGACATTGATAACGATATCATCAGGTGGGGGTGAGAGGGTCAAGAATGATAATGTATGATATCATAAGGGGGGGGGGGGCGGAGTCCAAAATTAGCAAAATGTTGATAACGTTATATTTGTACAGCTCCTAACATTGATTTTTGGCCCCTGCAATAAAGTAAAAAAATACTTATTTTTATAAAAGTTCAGATCAGAGATATATGATTGCTTTGGAAGAAAAAGGGCACAAGCTGAAGATGAAAAACAGAAAAGAAAAAAAGAAAAATATTAAAATTAAATTAAACATTTACAGAAATAATATTCAGAAAAATGCATTAAAAAAAGAAAGAATATGCAGTTGAAAAAGCATGAACATTTTCATTTAATGAGTTTTTTTATTTGCTTACTTTTTAAACAAAATATTAAGATTTCAAATTTGCAAATACACAAAAAAATTACCTGTTGTGATCTTGATTTCACTAAAGGACGTTCAGCAGCAGCATTTGAAATAACAACTTTTTCTAAACCAAACTAAACAAAAGAAAATACTTTATGGAAGTAATATAATTTGATAATTATGACTAGATCTAAACAGACAATGAAAATGTGAAATTCACAGATTCAAAGAAATACACAATAAATATATAAACAGTCATGAAATATGAAATTTACCTCCTATCCAATGAAAATTGAAAAGCATAAAAAATCAGAAAAACTTATCACATCATCTTAAACTCAGAATGCACAAAATCATTGGAGCACAATATTTTAAACTTTAAATAACAAAAGACATTAAAAAATGAAAAATAAATAAATAAAAACTTAAGAGCAATAAAGATTAATTTACATCAACATGGAAAATGCTCATTTAAAAATTATGTAAATATATTTAGATAAACATTAATCATAACGAACAATATGAAGTAATAATAATAGAAAAAGTCAGTAACATATATTGATTATGAAACTAATCTGTTACCTGAAAATAACAGATTGATGATTGTTATTGAAGATGAGAAATCATTATAAATCAAAGTATAAACAAGGAATTAATCAAGGAACTTCAAAGCTTCTTTTAGCATATAGATTATCAGGGATATCATAATCGGTCCCTGGCAATCAAGATGTAAATTTATTATAAAGAATGCTTTATTTACATACATTTGATAGTCCAATATTTTAACTAATTTAGCCAAACCTTTTGAAGTGCTTTCAAAAAATTAATCTGTTATTACATCCAATAACGCTTCCTGCAAATTTATAAATAAGAATGTGTTTTGCTTGTCTGCCTGTCATGCACACACTTATTACGCAGTTCTTTTGAATATGAATATGAATACTGCTTTAAACTTTCCACAAAAACCAAAACATTATAAAATGCTGAGCTAGTGGGTATTTAAAGCCACTGGGTAGTTTGACACAAGCAGAGGTGAGAATAAGAAACGGAAAAATTTTGCTTTGTTTTGCCATAGCTAAAAATCCCCCCTCCCTTCCCCTCTTACAGGTAGAGAAGAGGGGATTCATATGATTCACTAGTTATTTACTTATAGACCGGGAGCCAGCAGCACAGACAATCATCTCATTGAGTTCACAGATGAAATTCTAGGGTTAGTTAAATCTTGATTCGCATATTAAAATGCAATCAGTCTACCAAGTCATATCTTGGTGGAAAATACCTGAAAACCCGATTTTAGCGGCTGACTTGTCGATTTATCATTGTGTTTTCCTGCTCTCAGTCCTCCATGTTTTCATATCTTTTGGTGCAGGAATACACAATGGTGAACCTATGAGTCAGCCGCTAAAATCGGGTTTCCCGGTGTTTTCCACCAAGATATGACTTGCAGACCGGTTGCGTTTTAATATGCAAATCAAGATTTAACTATTCCTAGAATTTCATCTGTGAACTCGATGAGGTGATTGTCTGTGCTGCCATCTCCCGGTCTATTACTTTTAGTTAAAAAAAAAAAAAAAAAAAAAAGAAAGAAAAGAACGAAAGAAAAGTCCTGCATTGAGCATAGATCTTGATACACTTTTCAACACTTCAAGAATACTTTAATAAAACTATTGTTGTTTAATACAGTCGAACTTTCCTTTAGCAAAGTTCCTATTTCATGAAGTTTTCTACTTAACAAAATTTTATGCTGAACCTCGACTTTGAACACCATAACATGCAAATTCAGGGATGCCGCGGACGCGCTATAGCGCGTAAATTACGCGAAAAATCGGATACGGGACACAAAAAAATAGCTCTTACGCGTCCCGTGGGACGCGTAATTTCGTGAAAAGATCGCGGAAAACAGACGATTTTCGTCAAAGAATCGCGAAAAAAGCGTAAATCTCATCAAAATATCGCGCAAAAGCAGCGATTTTCGTAAAAGGGCCGCGAAAAAATAGCGTATTTCGTCAAAGCATCGCGAAATAAAAAGCGAATTTCGTCAAAAAAATCGCGGAAATAAGCGCAAATTTCATGAAAATATCGCTGAAATAAGCGCAAATTTCATCAAAATATTGCGAAAAACGCGATTTTCGTAAAAGGGCCGCGACAAATTAGCGTATTTCGTTAAAAGATCGCGAAAAAATAGCGAATTTCGTCAAAAAAGCCGAATTTTGTCAAAGGATCGCGAAAAAAGCGCAAATTTCATCAAAAAATCGCGGAAAAAAGCCTATTTTCGTCAAAGGATCGCGAAAAAATAGTTGTTTTTCATCAAAGGATCCCCCAAAAATAGCAAATGTCGTCAAAAAATAACGTAAAAAAGCCGAATTTTCGTCAAAGGATCGCGAAAAAAGCACAAATTTCGTGAAAATATAGCGGAAAAAACGCTATTTTCGTAAAAGGGCTGAGACAAAATAGTATATTTCGACAAAAGATTGCGAAAAAATAGCAAATTTCGTCAAAAAATCGCGGAATAAAGCCGAATTTTGTCAAAGTATCGTGGTTACACACGATTTTCGTGACAAACTTGCGAAAAAATAGCGAATTTCAACAAAAGGATCGCGGAAAAACGCGAATTTCGTCAAGGTAACGCGGAAAAAACGTGAATTTAGTCAAAGCACCAAAAAAGATGTGCAAACTAAACTTATAGGTAGAAAATTCATAAAATGGGATTTAATTTCTTTTTTATGAGATTCTTAAAAATACAGCATGATTTCAGTGTACTTTGATAATATTTATATTCATTAGGTGGACCAGCAAAAATCACCCCCCCCCCCCCCCCTCGTTCTTACTGCATTGAAATGTCTCCCGCCTTCAGAACATTTAAGATTTGATGCTTATTAGTGATTTAGATATAAATTTCCCTTCCAAGGAAAATGTCTGATTCCAACACAGATCTATGCTGACAAATAATTCAATGGGAAGTATAATAATGAAAGCACTCATTCATTTAACGAAAAGTACACCTTTACTTAACATAAGTGTTCTTTTTTTCAGCAAAAATATCTTTTTCAATAAACCCGCCTTGCCTCTTTTTAAAAGAATGCGAACATTAGTGATACTTGTTAGTGGAACTTGGTATCTTCTACTCTCAAGTAAACATTATTTTACAATTAAAATTGTATCTTGCATTTTTACTTTTAAAAAAGTAAAGAAAATTTCTCTTAATATTTTTTTAAAATATCCTATTTGAGTGCAAATAATGCTGGTTTTAATTCATTATTTAATTATTGTTAAAACAATAATTAATGCATTTCATTTATCTTAATAAACAACTTTCATTTATTCCTTTAAAATATAAATTATTATTGATGGGGACCCGCTTTTGTAAAAAAGGGACCCAGATTTTTGGAAATCCTGGGTCCCGGGGACCCAGGTTTTTTCAAGTACAGCGGCATCACTGAATTAATCTTCATATTACGAAAAACACATTCTATATGACGAAGTTTATCCCACTTTTGTGTGTGTATAACAGTCAAGTAGTTAGGTTTCTGTTGCGATGGATGCATGAATTAATTTCAGTGGATTGTATGAAAATGAAATTATTTATTTATTTAATCATATATATAGATTTCCATGCATTTAAAAGGAAAAATGCTAAAAGCCTTCATTAGAATAAATAAGGGATTCCAGTTTCACGAGAATGTTACAGATAAATTGTTTGGATACTTACAAAAGTGCGAAAATCTTTATGAGAAAATGAATTTTTATAAGAAATCTGTACAATGTAATATTACAGACTTTTTTAAAGTTAAAGAATTGGAATACTGAGAAAAAATAAAAAAGGTATGCTAAGTTTCAGTTTTTGTTTATTTCTCTTTATTATGTGTTTTTTTAGACATTTGTCTAATTAAATTTTTCTTATATGTCTACATTCCATAAAAAAAAGTTACTGCCCCAAATTAAAACACATTTTTTCCAATATTTCCATCTTATGTGTATTTTTCATTTGATGCATGTGTTTTTTATTTAGGGATGCACCAAATATTCGGTATCTATTCGGCCATGTTACTGAATATTCGGTTTGGCCAAATATCAAACTATTCGTTATACTAAATATTCGGCTTGGCTGAATATCAAACTATTCGGCCTGCCGAATATTCGGTTTGGCCGAATATTGAAATATTCAGCCCAACCGAATACTTAAAAAAAACTTTTAAAACCTTATACCACTTCTAATTAATTATGTACAAATCAAAGTTCTGGAACATTGTCCAATAAATAATCTGTTTCTTGCTAAGATTTTAAGAACAACGTTTACCATCTCTGAAAATGATCGCCCACTCCAGACACTGATCTACGACGCATTTAAAAACTTCCTTGCTTAATCAAAGGGAGTAAAACAGTTATTCTTGCTGAGTTGCCGCCATATAAAATTTGAATAGATTGTATTATTTATTTACTTTTACTTTAGTCTCTTCCTGACAAACGAATAATATATGATCCTGTACAATTTTTTCACAATTTCCCTTTGATTTTAAAATGTTTGTTTTAGAATTTAAGAAAATTTTATTCATTTGTTTTAATTCTCAGAATAAGCCATGAAATTTAAAATTTTATTAATTAAAGAAGTTTTATAACTATCCTCTTCTTAAATAACTCAAAGCAGATTTTTTTCAGCATTAAGTTTACTTGAAAAAAGCTCTTGATCATCAAAATGAAAGTTTCTGTTTTAAATATTATGTAAAATTGTTTTAAAATTTAGCATTTTACTGCCTTTAAACTTTTAAATATAAAATTATTCAACAAGCCGAATATTCGGTATTCGGACAAATAGTTACTATTCAGCAGGCCGAATATTCGGTATTCAGCTTAGCAGTTACTATTCAGCTAGCCGAATAATCAGTATTCAGTTCGCGTGTAGGCTGAATAGTCAGTATTCGGCCAAAATCACTATTTGGTGCATCCCTACGTTTTATTATACAAATTTCATGAATTTGAGTTGATTTCTATTTAACGAATTTTCTTCATAACAAAGTATTTAAGTATAATAAGGAGACTTTGTTAAATGGAAGTTTTAATGTATGTTAAAGAAGATACTTAAGTAAACATTTTAGAAAACCCATAACACATTTGAAAACCAGATTTCACCGATTATCGCTCACAGCCGGAAAAGTATTCCAATTCTCTTGTGCAGCCCTGTATATAATCTATATTCTACATATAATCTGTAGATTTGTATATATTATTCTACATAGTATTCTAAAATTAAGTTTAGTTAAAAAACACAAAACACAAATGATATTTCACCTTCTACAAATTGACTTAAATGTACTTAAATTCATTTGTACAGCCTTGTATATTAAATACAAATTTTTATACACTTCACATATTAAGCTGAAATTTAATTCAGGAAAAAACACACCTTAACCCTTCACTGCACAAATTTTTCTTTACTATTTTTTTTTTTTTTTTAACCTATATAATGGTCTAATAATGGGAAAAATAGTAACAAAAATTTAAATTTCAAAATTTCAGCTAAAATTTTACATTTTATGGTGTCTGCCATATGTACACATTCAGGGTTTAAAAATATTGTATTGCTATATTTTGCAACTAAATGAGCTTAAATTAATTAATTTTATCTGCTTAACACTCTGCAACTATTATTATATTAATATTTTTAAGCATTCAGTAAAAATAATGAAAGTAAATCTTACCTTAATAGCTTGATTGAATTTTTCTTTTGTTTCAGAAGAACAAATTCTAATTTTTTGTATAATGCAGCCATCTGACATGGACAAATTAAGTGTTATTACATGCTTTGGATTGTTCTTGATCAGTTACAGTGATCATATTAGTCAAATTCATGGCACATGATGAAAATTATAAGGTTTTTAGGTATGTGCCAGATATGGCACGTCATGCAGTGAAGGGTTAAATGACTGAAATCATACTTCTAGGAATTACCATCCACAGGCGACCATGTACCCAGTTTTTTGTATAGCCCTGTATATGATTTATATGCTAGAAACATTCTTTAGCATACTAAATGTAGTTGAGCTTGAAAATTAGAGTTTGCCCAACTGGGCCCAGCCCGAAAAAAAACCTGCCCCGGTTTTTTCGGGACCATTTGAAAAAACCCATTGTGGGTTTTTTCAAATTTTCTTGTCCTTTCACAACTGTATCATTATTTAATCTAAGGTATGAAAATGCAAAGATAAATGCCAATTTAAATATATTTCAAAGAACCAGATTTAAAAGAATTTCTAAGAAGAGATAAAATGACCAAAAAAGAAATTAGCCATAAAGAAGGAAGATTTTCATGTTTGTAATCTAAACTATATCCAAATGCTTTAAATCTTAATGCATGCAAAAAGATGACACTTGAACCGCATCCTATTTGTTTGCATTGTTAGCTTTTAAGATTAATCATCCCATTTATTATCCTGCTTCAATGATCAATGACTTCAATACAAAAATGGTTCAGATTATTGCAAAAAAATAATGAAAAAGATAAGTTTCCTCCTGGATTTTGTCATTTTTTTTTTTTTTTTTTTTTTTTTTTAAATCTTTACATTTAGTACCAGCTACCTCTGCTTCAATCGAACAATACTTTTCTACATTTGGTCTGGTTTGGAGCAAGTTACGTTATCATTTTGGAGTTGATAAAGTAGCAAAGCTAGTAAAAGTGTATCGCCATTTGCAATCTAAATTTACAAATATCACCGACACTAACTTCCATGACAATCTAATTTAACATTTAATAATATTGCAATACATATGTACTAAATCTTGCTAAAATTTTCAAATATATTATTACAAATCCCATTAAAAAAAAAAAAAAAAATGTGGTCTTTAACTGATTTCTGATTTGAAGTGAATGAAAGAAACTATATAAATTTAGCATGTTTAACTTAAGGTAAGAATTATATAAAGAAATCCAGTTGTGGTTCACTTAATATATCCTTAGTGCAGCAAACTAGTACCATGAGATACGAATATACCTTTTTAATTAATCTGATTTTTTTTTCTTTTTATATATTTTTTGTAAAGATTTTTTGGATGGTGGGGGGTGAGAGGGGCAGCAGAGTTTATTTAGATGATTATCATTACTATAGTGGGAAGAAGAAGATGACTGATTATTTACCTTACTACACATTTCCAAATTTGACCAATAAAAATTAAAAATACAGTTTTAAAGACTTTAAATTTTGTGTGCTTGGTAATAAGGCAGGAAAATAATTAAATATTACAGTGCTTCAATATTTTTTTAATTTTGTGTACTTTGTATAGGTAAGGGAAAAGAAGAAAGTGGAAATTTTTGGGGAGGGGATTTAGAGAAGGAGTTTAGACGAGCAGTTATATATTGTTACAATAAACAAACTAGTTATTTATCCTTACTAAAGATTTACAACTGGGATGGAAAAAATAAAAAATGAGAGTTTAAAAAAAAAGTTTTGTGTGGTAAAAAAGATGGGAGGAGGGAGGGGGGAAAAGAATGGGCAATTTCAGGTGGGGTGAGAATTTTAAATAATTATTTATTGTTATTATTACAATACAGTAACAAATAGAGAAAAGAAAGTTTTAAAAAAATAAAGAAGATGGAATTTTTTAACTTTGTGTCTCAGTGAAGGGAGGCAGTAAATGGGGAGAAGCAAAAATTTTATGGGGAGAGGGGGGGGGGGGTATAAGAAGTTTATTAGATGATTAATTATTTATCTTTAATAAAGATACACACACAGAACAGAAAGAAAATTTAACTAAACAGTTTTAAAGACTTTACATTTTGTGTGCTACAAAAAAAAAAGGGGGGAGGAAGCGGCAATTTCGAATGAGAGAAGGATTTTAGATAGTTAATTATTTATTATTACAATAAAGTAACATATGGAGCAAAGAAAAAAGAAGACTTTCAAAAATTTAAAACTTTGTGAACTGGTGGAGGAAGTGGGGGCAAAAACAAGGAGCAGATTTTTTTTTGGCTGTTATTAGATGATTTATTATTTACCTTACTAAAGATCTACAAATGGGACAAATAAAATTAAAGAATGTTAAAGACTTTAAATTTTGTATGCTCGGTAAAAAAAGGAGACGACAAAAAAGAAAAACCAATTTCGAGTGGGTGTGGGAGAAATTATATGATAAATTATTTATTGTTACGATGAAGTAACGGTTAGAGCAGAAAAAGTAAAAAAAAAACAAAACAAAGACCTTTAAATATTTTAAACTTGGTGAGCTGGAGCACAGGGGGAAAAGCAGAATATTTTTGAATGAGGGAGGGGGGGATTTATTAGATGACATTTTATTTACCTTATTAAAAATTTATAAAAAGTGCAAAAAAATATTAAGATATTAGACTTTAAATTTTGTGTGCTTGATAAGAGAGGGTATGTCAATTCTGGTGGTGGTGGGAAAAGTATATGATCGATTATTTATTGTTATAATAAAGTAACAGACAGAGCAGATAAAGTAAAAATAATACTACTTATTTTTATCTTTATGAGTTGAGGGGTAAAGCAGATTTTTGGGGGGTTGGAGTAAGAGTTTATTAGATGAATTATTATTTATTCATCTTATGAAAAATTTACAAATAGGACAAATTAAAGTAATGAGTTTTAAAGACTTAAAATTTTGTATGCTTGGTAAAATGGAGGGGGAATGGCAATTTTGTGTGGGGATGATAATTTTTTATGATAAGTTATTTATTATTACAATAAAATAACAAATAGAGCTTAAAGAGTTTTAAAGATTTTAAAATTTGCATACAGTAGCGAAAAGAGGGAAAGAAGGCTATTTAGCTGAAAATTTAACAAAATTTATTTGATCAATTATTTATTATTACTTATAAAGTAAAAAATAGAGCAAGAAAAGTTTAATTTTATCCCTGATTAAGAAATAATAGGAGAGTAAAATTAAGGACTTTTGAGGACATTTTGCAAATTTTACATAAAATAAGGACTTTTAAGGACCAAAAATTACTATTGGAAAAATTAAGGAGTTTTAAAAACTTTCAAGGAACATACAAACCCTGTCGGCGTTTTATAAAGAGGTTTTTGTGGGTCTATTATATAATGTAGAAGATTAACTTTACAGTAATAAAGAAAAAGAAAAAAAACACTTGATCAAGCCTTCAAGTTTTGATTGGTACGAACTAGTTTAGAAGAAATTACAAAAAACAATTTCATATGGGAAAATATTTAAATGACAAAAATAATAATAATAATAGATTAGAAATTTCTGTTTTTAAATTGTAGTTATATTATCGTCATTATTGTTATTAACTTTATTTGTAAACTATAAAATAAAATTATACTTTACCGTTTTAGGAATATTATTTAATTTTCTTAAACTAAGTGATGTTTTAGATAAATGTTGCATACAGAAAATATCTAAAAAAGTGACATCCAAGATTTAAGAATAATAGAAATGGAATACTTTATACAATAATTATTTGTGAAAATCATAAAACTACAAAAATGCCATATTTAAAAACTTACAGGACCAGGCTTCATTTCTGTCTTTACTGGGAGCTTAGAAATAGCTGGATCACTATAGATATATGGCCGAAGCTGGTCAATATTTGTTGTTTTGATAAAGCCATTATCCTACAGATAGTATAAAAATCTATAATAACAAGTAATATAAAAATTTTGTTTTTAAAGTCAATTCCTACTTAGATCATCAAAGGAAAATTTAATATAATCCCTTAAGCTAATATTATCTTTTGTTACATTAAAATATCGCAATTTGTTGATTTTCTATAAGCAAGTAGGTTTACAATGGAACTCTAAGGGAATTTGGCGAAATATTAGAGATATCGCCAAGTTGGCGTCACTTTTGGCGACTCATTTTGGCCGTCAAATTTGGCGATATATCGCCAAGTTGGTGACAAACTTGGCGGTATTTGGCGACAGAACAGGGTTCCTCCTATGGTAACACCTTATTAAAAATACTTTCATTGATCTTCAATAACCAATGGCTGCCATTTTGTTTCCCATGCAAAACTAAAATTAATTAATTAAAATTTAATTAATTAATTAATTAACATTTGAAAAAACTGTATTAACATCAATTGTCATCCAGTATAAGTTAAAAAAAATTTATTTCAACTTGATAGGATGAATAATGAGTATTTTATTAACGATTGAAAATTTGAACAAGATAAATAAATATATAAATAAATATAACGAGAGTGTGAACTAATAGTAGGAATTGAAAAATAATATTCTCACTAAAATAAGAAAATTAATTAGTAGCCAGTATAGTTTTGCACCAGGTCATATAACAAATTTTATACTTAAAGTTTTACCTTTAACTCAACTTGGTTGTGGGTTAGTTTAGGCAGGTTCCTAGCATCCCCCCCCCCCCCAAGGTTAGGTTAATTATTTTTTTCAATTCAGGTTGAATGTCAGGTTTGGGTTGAGAAAATCATTTTGTCAAATTTAGGTCAAGTTCACTTTGAAAGGAATTTTCAGGTTTTGGATCAGGTAAACCAGTCATTCTCAAATTTTAAGCAACTCTTCTCATTGAGAAAAATATTTAGCAAAAATATTGTTTTTTTGTTATTACAATTAGTTAAAACAAATATAAAATTCAAAATAGTTTAAAAAAATTATAAATGTTCAATGCTTATCTTAAAAATCATATTTAATTTCATGATTGCAATTCTTGTTATTCCAAAACATTTCTGTTACAATATGTGAATTTGGTCTGGACCTTGATTATGGAAAATTTACCTTTTTCATCTGCATGGGTCTGATAATTTAAAAGCATAGCCCAAAAAATTTTATGTGGTCTGAGCTTGATATCGAAAGTATGCAGTAGAAAATTGTTAATAACATTTTGAAATTGTTTCAAGATTAATTTCCTCATTTAAAAACCTCTTATAGAAAAATAAGCATTAATCCTCAGTGCCTGATTTATGCCAGGGCATTCAGGGCATGGGCCTAGGGTCCCTGATTTTCAAGGGCTCCCAAATGCTGCTGAATGTTTTCAATTATTGTCCAAAATCTGAAGTAGTTTTATATTTCATTCTATATTCTATTGTGTTTGTATTGTATTTTTAAAACTATTGTATATTTCGTCTGAATCATTCATATTTAATTACTTTATTATAGTAAATATTTTCTTTTATCTTTACCACTTTAAAAATATATTGTACCTTTAATTCTTATTTAATCCTGTTCCTGTTCTCATCAGATTATTTGTGTGTTAGTGAGCATAGCTCAAAGCGGCAGAGCCGCATAATATTTTAAATAATTGCAATTTGGCATTGCATAAAATTTATTATTAGTTGTTGCATAATTTATCATTCCAGATTTATGGACTTGCAGAGGAAAAGATAATCAGAACCACACAATTTATCATAAAACGTCTACTCATTTAAAATTCATAATTATGAAATAATTACTTAAAAGTAAATTAATGCTTATTATATTGAAATTTTTAATGGATATTTTAAAGTAATTATTAAAGTCAATAGTGGTTATTTTAGAAAGTACCATTTTCAATATCTTTACTTATGCCTCCTGTAAGCGTCGGTGCAAGAGGCATGTAAGGCATCGTAAGGGCAAGGGGCAAGGTAAACATCTGTGCCCAGGGCCCCCAAATCTGTTAATCATATACACTCAATCATGATGACGTTTCATATTTCCACATTCCTATAAATCTGTTTAAAAAAGCAAATTTTTATTCTCAAACACTGGCAGAAACCTGCAAAAATCACAATTCTTACTCTTTTAAACTATCATTCTACAATTATGATCACAGGTTGATCCTGGCAAATTTTGGGATTTATTTAGGGTCCCTTCACAAAATACATTTAATAAAACAGGCCCCTTCACAAAATTCCTCTTAATAAAACAGACCGCTTCACAAAATTCCTCTTAATAAAATAGACCGCTTCACAAAATTCCTCTTAATAAAACAGGCCCCTTCATAAAATTCCTTTTAATAAAACAGGCCCCTTCATAAAATTTTAATCCATGAAAACATAGTCTACATTAATTCTTTTTATATTGTTACATTTTAAAATGTGTTATTTACAAAGAAAACATGTTCACAAGAAATGAAAACTTTAGTAGAAGCACTTAAAGAAGTTATTATTAACAAATGCTTGGTTTGGATTTCAGTAACTAGATTTCATATTTCGTGACAAAATTTTACTTTTTACAAAAATATAATAAATTTCACAAAAATAACTTTTGCTTTTCCCAAAAATATAATAAATTTTACAAAAATAACTTTTACTTTTCACAGAAATATAATAAATTTCACAAAACTATAACAAATTTCATAAAAATAACTTTTATTTTTCACAAAATAGGCCCCCAAGAAAAAATCCCTGCATCAATCCCCGATGACAGAAAGACATGAGTTCCATTTTACAGCAATTTTTACAAAATACTTCAAACAGAAAGCAAGGATAGACAAGGAATACCCCACAACTTCTCTATGTTGTTAACACTGACTCGGTAAGCTTTCAGGATCAGACAGAATATTTTTTCTTATTCATCATCATTAACAATTCAATTCTTTTTCAAACTGATTTTTAAAGGACATGTTTTACAATAACACATTATAAAACTTAGACCTTTAAGAAACTTTTTTCTCAAATAGAAATTGTTTTTCTTGCTTCAATTTGTAAATAAATAAAATTTCACTTTGAATCCGACAGGGGTGATTGTGAGTTCATGAAAAAATACCTGAAATTTTAGTGAGGAAAAGATTTCATATGGAAAGAGAACATGTAATTTATTGCAGAGAGGTGCTAATCATTTCATTATGAAAAATATTAATTTTAATTATGTTTAGAAATCATATGAAATTGATATTTTAGTCTTATTTTATGAATTTAACTATCAGAAAAACTGAATTCCAGTATTGAAAATAAAATAAATACCTGAATTCAGGTATATTACCTGAACACAATCACCCCTGTCCGAAACAGAGGACCGGTATAAAAAACGAGCCCAAACTCGTGTCATGACTAGTGTTGCAAGATGGCCTGATTTTCAAGATCCGTCCCATGTACCCACTGCATGGTACGCCAAAAGTCCCAATTTTTCATGATGTACACATTCTTTTAAATTTCTTTTTGTATCACGTTATGTTATTCATTAGCCTGAATCCGGTGGAACTTAACACAATAAAACCTGTGAAGACATAACCTGTCTATAACGGAAAATTTTTATAGTCAGGGTTAGAAATTAGGAACTCTAAGTAAAATGTCACATGACACCTACAGTTTTTTCCCTACATTTCATGGTTGCAATTTTATGTTATATCATATTTTGTTATGTTAAATAATTTATTTTCACAGCCATGTTAACAATAATATTGTTTCTATTTTTATGAGTTAAGGGCGAGCTGAGAGGGGCTGTTCATATTAAACACTTATGTCTGTGTTAATAACTAAACAAAAAAAAAAAAAACTGGCTTTCTATACAATTGTTAAACCTGATTAAACTACAATATTTGGAGTCTAGGAAGGTGTTTAAGAACACATAAGGAAGAAGAAATATTACATAATACAAAAAATCCTGCATGTTAAAAAAAACAATAAAATAGAATTTTATCATCCAATATTTATTTTCGATAATCTTACAACAATTTCTTTGAAAAATTGAAACCAAGATATATAGTTTTTAAAATTGGGCTCTCTGGTTAAAATGACGTGTACTTGAAAAAAACAAGAGAAAAGTTTAACAAGTGCAAGGGAGCCTAAGACACGTGCTGCTGCTCAATCTCTTGTTGAAAACATTTGCTCTTGAAATGCATGCAGTGGGGAACTTACGCTAAAGTATGAATGAAAGCGTTTGTTAAACAAAAATTAAAATGAAAGAAAGCTAATTGACAAATTTGATGACAAGGCCTAATTTTGTGATTGTGAAAAGCAATAATTTAGTTGCATTTGATAATTAACAACTGCCAATTTCTAACCCTGTTTATAGTTGATTGCAAGATGATCGATCTCTTGTTGAAAACATTTGCTCTTGAAATGCATGCAGTGGGGAACTTGCGCTAAAGTATGAATGAAAGCGTTTGTTAAACAAAAATTAAAGCAAAAGAAAGCTAATTGACAAATTTGATAACTAAGCATAATTTTGTGATGGTGAAATGCAATAATTTAGTTTCGCTTGATAATTAACGACTGCTAATTTCTAACCCTGTTTATAGCAGGGCTGCGGAGTCGGTGAGAAAAATGGATGACTCCGACTCTGAGAATTTTAACAGATCTGATTCCGACTCCAACTCTTTCGCTCAAAAATGGGGCGACTCCGACAACGCAGACCTCTTGTAAAATGGACGACTCCAACTCCGGGAATTTTAACAGATCCGATTCCGACTCCGACTCTTTCGCTCAAAAATCGGCCCGACTCAGACTCTGCAGCCCTGGTTTATAGTTGATTGTAAGATGATCGATCTCATGCTGAAAACATTTGCTCTTGAAGTGCATGCAGTGGGGAACTTACGCTAAAGTATGAATAAAAGCGTTTGTTAAACAAAAATTAAAATGAAAGAAAGCTAATTGACAAATTCGATGACTAGGCATAATTTTGTGATTGCGAAATGCAATAATTTAGTTGCATTTGATAATTAACAACTGCTAATTTCTAACCCTGCTTATAGTTGATTGCAAGATGATCGATCTCTTGTTGAAAACATTGGCTCTTAAAGTGTATGCAGTGGGGAACTTATGCTAAAGTATGAATGAAAGCGTTTGTTAAACAAAAATTTAAATGAAAGAAAGCTAGGTGTCAAATTTGACGACTAGGCATAATTTGTGGTTGTGAAATGCAATAATTAAGTTGCATTTGATAATTAACAACAGCTAATTTCTAACCCTGTTTATAGTTGATTGAAAGGAATACTTTACAAGTCTAAGTGCCGAGACAGAAACCATTATACAACGAAATTTGTTGCGGTTCATAGAAATTCTGTTTTCACTGATTTTACAGTAGGGGAGAGTGGGGATACTTGAGCCGCCCCTATTTTCTCTTCAGTAGGTTAATTTTTGTTTCTAAAATTAGCAACATGATGATATATTTATGGCTCTGCACATGTAAAAAAAAAAAAAAAATCACATATCTTGGTACCATTTTGAAAGTATAGTGATTAATAGTTGCTTTTTCCCTATCTGAAGTAAATATTAAAGTGAGTGTTTTTTATATTTTTAAGTAATCAAAGTTTTGTTTTAAGCATTACTTAGTAAAAGTCTGATAAACAAAAATAGTAGTAGTGGGCATACTTGAGCCACTGAGATTGGGGATACATGAGCCATGCTTAACCATCACTACTAGGAAATTAGACATATGGGTGAAACAAAAAATACGTCTTTTTCATGTTCAGATAATTTTCTTTTTCCTGCATAAAATGGGGAAGAACTCTTTTTATTATTTTTTTTCATTAAAAAATAATCAATAAGGACTTAATTTGAAAACATAAACATATGTTTAAAATAAAAATGTATATTTTGTTAATGAAAATATCCCCCTTTTTTTTCTTTTTTCATTTTGACTAACAAAATAGTCTGCCTAGATAAATGTAGGCATAGTTTTCAATTTAACTTTTTGGCTAATATTCAAATCACTTTTTTAAACAGATTTTACTGGTCATAATCTCTAATATTTTAACTATTTAGGCCTAAAATATTAAAATATTTTTTTTTTTTTTGGTTGTTACTGTAATATTTTAAGATTAAATATTGTATACTGAAATTGTAACCTCTGTTACTGTAACTTTTTTTAAAAACTTAACCACCATCTGAGGATGTTGCTATCATCGATGAAACCCAAGTTAAAATGATCCTTCGACCACCAATTACCACTACAAAAATTGATTGTGGTATAGTTTTGTTTTCACAACTGGTTTTGAAGGACTAAGTGTATCTTAATTTATCACTGTGTAAAACATTTATAAAATATTAAAAAGAAAAATATTATTTTTGTAGGTATTTTTAGTATTGGCTCAAGTATCCCTTCACCATGGCTCATGTATCCTCCTCATGGCGATACTTGAGCCACAATGTAAAAGAAAAAGTAAAAATTTATTAAACAAAGAAAAATAGTTCAAAATTATTTGGAAATGATTTTTAATTGAAGAAAAAATATCAAATTTTCAACTACAATATTTTATTTTGTTCTAAGAAAGTATAAATTTTTTAAAAAAATTGAAATTTAAAAAGTGGCTCAAGTATCCCTATCTTCCCCTATCCTGTGAAAACAGATCTGTTTAGAAAGGAACTCTTTTTTTTAAAGTAAAAATTTCATTGTCTGAGTGATTTCGGTTTTGCTTTTTACTTTTATGCATAAGATTGTTGTATTTATTTAGGATAGTAAAACCTTGTAAACAGAATCACAAGGTACCAAAAATTTCATTTTAAACAGGTTTTAGTCTCATCAGGTATAATTCAACTGTATTGTTATTTTAGAAACAATGACATTTTATTTCATAACAGGATATCATTATAGACAGGTTCCGTTTCAATAGGATTTAGGATATTTTTTTGTCCTGATTTTTGTGACAATGGACCTAGCAACATTAGTCATGACTAGGTTCAGGTTCAGGCTGAATCCCACTTAATTTTAAGGACAGCTAGTAAGAAATAAAATATGTATAAAATTTGCAATTTCAGTGTAAAAAAAAATATATATATATACTTACCACACATTCAGTCATTAATTCATGAATAAGAAGAAGATTCTTTTTAATATAATCTTCTGAAGCACCACCACAAAAATTCTTTATTAGAGAGTAAAAACTAGAGGAAAATAATTTTCTTATGTCAATTAAAATTTACAATGAAGTTAATACAAATATAAATATGAATTAAAAAAACATGCATTCATTAAAATCCACAAAAATGTAGGAAAAAATATAAATATTTTTTTAATGCATTTAAAAGTAGGAAGCTTGAAAGTCTTGAAAAAAATCTTAAATGTGAGGAGTAATTAAACTGCAGTGAGCTTTACTATGGAAGATTAATGAATTTATATGGGAATTTCGTCAAATTAGCCAGCAATTGACAAGTTGGCTTCATATATGGCAACTTATTTCTGTTGTCAAATTTGGCAATATTTCACCATGTTGGCCAAAATTTTTCGCTACTGTGGTAACCTTGTCATTAATACTTATCAACAAACACTCATTGTTGAAGGTGATACTGATTTCTCCATGGGAAATCAAACTATAATTAAGTAACCATTAACTAAATTTGCCCACCCCCTCCCTCCTTGGGCATTGAATTTTAAAAAATCAATGCCCAATTCATGTATTGTCCCAGGAATAAGTATATATTCCACATTTCAACGCTCTATGTCAACTGGAAGTAGGTGAAAAATGAGTAGAGCAAGATTTGTCTGCCACATACAAACAGAATTGTAATATAAAGAAAGTTTGTAAGGACAGGCACATGAAGGAAAACAAATTTAAATGGAACAAAATGCAAAACAACATTGAATTGTATTTATTGTGGGAAAAAGGGATGTTGAAAATGAGCAATATTGACAGAAACAATTAATGTTAAAATTCTTTTAAAAATTCTTGCTTTTTTTTCTTCTATCTGAAAGCAAATGTTACCAATAGAAAATTATTTTACTTTCGGGGATAGCCCACCATGTCGCCTTTTGACACTATTAGTTCAAAACTGTAAATATATATTCTTTGCGTAGTGCTCATTTTTCAAAGGGTGTTGCACCCTGCCCTTTTCGTTTAAGATATATGCCTACCTTCGGGGCACATTTTTTGAAAAATATGAAATTTTTATCAAACACATGTGTTTTTAGTTGAAACAGGGAATAAAACTATGAATTCATATAAATTTTTAAAAGAAATTTTTAACTTTTCAAATTTAGGCAATATTTAGTCAAATTTTAGTAAAAAATGCATTTATGCCAAACCTTCAATAACGAAATCTGTTCAATATATTTCACTTTTTTTTTTCAACAATATATTAGCAAACCACTTAACCTCTAACTTATGCAAATTTTTGTATATAAAACATGATTTTTTTTCTAAAATAATGAGTATTTTTCAATAAAATTAGCTCTTAAATTAATACATACAAACTTACAAGCTATATTTTGCTTCATAACATACTTATAGATGAGCACACATGAGCCTTGTCACAAAATTTTATTTCAATATCTTAAAAACTTTTTAAGAAATGATGTTTCCTGTAAACGTACACAATAAAAAACGCAGTTTTCCAGAAAACGCATATTAAGATTTTGATAGAGCACAAAAAATTATGCATAAAGTTTACAATTTTGAAATCCGCCACATTTGTAGGGGTTTATATATTTGTGTATTAAAATGTATTCTTTACCTTTCTGTGGCTCTTTAAATGGTCACTTCCAGTTTCAGAAAGCTCATTTCCAGTTTATATTGTGGGCTATAACTTTCCTTTTTATTATCGCTGAACTTAAAGTACAGCATTTTTGGAATCCTAAATGTTTCAACTTTAATTTAAAATAATTAAAAAAAAAAAAAAAAAAATCGAAAGATTTCGCAAAAACAGCAATTTGAGGGTAGACACATGCCTTAAACTGTTAATGACTTGAAACTGCCCAACCTTGTTTCCCAGTAGCTTCTTTGTGTCTTTTTTTTTTTTTTTTTTTTCTCCTCCAAAATATTTGGCTTTTTCCTCTCCTCTGCCTCCTTCCCTTGCTTCCCTGACTTTTGAAAACAAAAGTTCTGTTGCTCTGATTAACTTACGTCTTGTAAGTTCTAAATCAATGTAAAAAAGCATGCAGTAGCTACATATTGTAATGTTTTTTCAAATCATAATGCATTTTCCATTTCAAAATCGTCCCAGAATGGCACATGTTTCCATAAGTGGAATATTCGAAAAATAGAGTTATTTTAATCAGATTATTTTATGGTATTCTATAAAATACAACATGATTTCAGTTTACCTTGATCAGTGTTCGAAATCCTTGGTGGTCTGCTGGTTCGGGACCACTAAAAATTCAATCGGACCACTAATTAAAAAAATTTAGTGGTCCCCAGGACTAGTAACTTTTTTCCTCTCTCTGACAGGTAAATGTTAATTTTCCCGTCCCTGAGATAACCGCAACCAAACACAAACCACAAAATTTTATTTTATTTAAAAAAATAAATAAAAAATTGCATTAAAACTTAGTTGAAATAAATAATCAGAAATAAAATACATAATTAATAATTTTATAGTTTTTGTTCATGTCTGTTTATTTAATTTTTAGCAAATTATAATTTTACATTTTATTATGCCGAAAATTTTGGGTAACAGAAAGGAAGTTTGGTTTATATTCTAGGAGGAGGAGGGGGGGGGGGGAGATTCAAAGGGTCATTAAAGGTACTTAATAGAATTTTATGTAGCGGGCCAGTGACGATGTCTGCGGACCAGTGACTTTTTTTTTTATCAATTCTACCGCTGTTGATAATATGTGCTAGTGAATCCAGAATATACCTTCTCCCCTCCCCCCTCCTCGAAATACCTTCAGGAATTTTAGGACTTAATCCTACTAATTAAAAGTTTAAGAGTTGAAATTCCCACTCCTCAGAACTGACAAATGATAATCCAGTGAGAGTGTCCTTTCACTCAATAAAATGTGCCCCTTTACTCGATATAAGTGCCCGTTTACCAGATAAAAAAGCCCATTTCTGCAAATCCGCCCTGCCCTTTTTAAAAGAAATGTGAACACTATCTTTGTGACAGTATTGCACTCAATAACTCAGTATAAAAATAAGTTGCATTGAAGAATTGTATTATTGCAAAGAATAATCATAAAAATCATAAATGTGAAGCATAAAAAGTAGAGTGTAATAGTGTTTATATTACAGTACGTAAAACAAAATGTCTTTTAAAAGAAAAATAAGTGTAATATAAAATTTTTAATACATAGAAACATTCAAAATAATCAATATTTGATTGTGACATTTTATTATTTTGTTACATTAAAGCGATACATCGACAAACAAATACAAAAATACATGAAAATATTTTGTTTGATAGATAAACATAAGTTATTTTGCAATAATTTAGTATCTCTTATAAGCATAGATGTTACAATAAATGACTTTAATTTCACATTAAAACTGGATCTATTATTAAGTTCGGGTTAAAAGGCAACACATTTTTATTACAATTAACCTGTTCGTGACGAGCATCCTTTACATTTGTTTAATTGCTTATTTCAGGTTTTTAAAAGAAGAATTTTTTGCCAAATTTAATCGCATAAATACTTCAGTTAAATAAGGCACGAATTTCAATTAAAAATTATTGGTAGGAGCAATCAAAGACTTCGAGCACTTGATGTATCATATATATGTGATGCCCATCACTAAGGGGTTGAGCATATAGGAATCTTAATAAAATAATGGTACTTTTTGGTTAGCCAGGCGGCAGTGTTATATATACATATATATGTATAACACTGGCGCCTGGCTAACCCATTTTTGCCAACATGTATGTATACATGTATATGTATATATACATATATATATATGTGTATATATACAATATATGTATATATATGCATATTTAAATATATGTATGTATATAAACATGTATATATAAAACACTGGCACCCGGCTAACCAAAAAGTACCAAAATAATCAAGCATTGGTTGATTAGTAATTAATTACTAACCAACCAGGTGGAAAAACAAATGAATATGCTAGTATTATTATTATTTTTATTAAATAGGAGCCTACATTAAGTTTATTTTAAAATTACAAATGCAATTTTATTTACTTAATGAGCACATGACACAGAACTTAAAACTCCCTATCTGTTCACGGATCTTAAAAACCCCTTTAATCTATAGGGAAATTTCATGATTTTCATTATTTATTACATTTTTCAAATTTTGGTTCCAAAATCAAACAGTTTATTCCTTATTCCTTTAAGACCAGAAATATTTTCATCTTAAAATTTAATTTATATTTCAGGTAGTCAGTCACTAATCCTACAGGCATTGAGGAATTTTTTTTTATTACCCCCCCCCCCCCTCCTTCCAATAGGGGATTGACTTTATTCAAACATTCATACACACTTTCACATTCATAATATTATAAAGATTCTTTTAGCCAAGGTCATGAATTTTCTATTTAAGACTGATTTCCATTATAGTTAGGCTTTATTTTCACAGGTTGAATTCCTGAAACCATATGTTACCTTTCTGATAGCAAAAATTTTATTTTCAAAAATATGGTGATTTGATTCAAAAATAACTTTGTAATTCTGTTTTAATAAATCCATAAGTTATTTTATAAAATAAAATCTCACAAAATAAAAATAAAATAAATACCTGTCTAAGAACTGGATAACCACAATGCTTGCCATCTCAATTTTACTTATAGCAATATAAGTCACCTTTTCTCGTTTTATAGAGAAAACAAAAAGGTCATCAGATTTCTATAACAAAAGAATAAAGGAACATTTAAATGAGTGGAAAAGAAAATAACAAATAAATTAGCATTTTAAGATAACAAATGTTATCTATTAATCAAATACCTAAAATCAGATATGATGTGATAAAATAGATGAATGTGGAATAGTAAAGAATAAATTAAATGTAGTTTCCACATTTCTATTTTTAAAGGGTAACAAATTAATAAATTAAAACAGAAAGGAAATGGTGTCAAATGTTTTTATAAAATTGAGATCAATTTTATTTTTCAGAGAATACAGGTATGCAAACCCCTCTCCCGCAGATATCTTTAAAAAATGACAAAAAATAATTCGACAAAGTTGAGTAGGTAGTGACTAAAAAATCAACTATCAGTGATAAGTACTGATACTGCTCTCCTTCAGATACTTTTTTTGTTGTTGTTATTTTCTAGTGTTTTTTGTGCATTTGAATACTCGTGGTAGCTTTTGTAAGCAAATTGAAGAAATAAAAGAAATGGTATTATTAATAAGACACAAGTTTTGTTGGTTGGTTTCAGGCACTATGGTAATCTTTTGTACACTAAACAAATTAAAACATCTATTTAATTTGGAATTTGAGAAGTGTTGCCAGATATCCCACATAAATCAGGACTCCAAATGCTCTGGACACCGCTAATTTCTTACAGTTTATTTCAACATCTTTAATAGCAGATAATTCTGCCATTAGATAAGATGAAGAAAATGAGTTTAAATTACTGGTGTCCAGAATGTTTGGAATCCCAATTTACATGGGAAAACTGGCAACACTAAATTTAATCAACTATAAATATTCAAGCCACAGAAAAGATTTGAACTTGATATCTGTTAATTAGTAGCTTTTCGAAGTTTTAACAAATAGACAGCTATAATAATTAAGTAACAATTACATTAATATTTGGACATTTTTCCACAGAGAAACATTTGCCTTGCATACAATATTTCATATGAAAATCAAATTTCAAACTAATTGCTAAAAATTAATATAGATTCAATTGATGCTGGATTTAATTAAGAGTCTATGTTGCCCCATGTCGGTGGTTCACGGAAAAATGTTCCATCTTGTGCTGTGTTTGTAGCCTTGCCAAACTGTAATAGTGAGAAGTTACAGGCTGGGTATCATTACATGTGGTTTAGTCGGTAGAACGTCAGTGCGCTATACTGATGTCGCGGGTTCGAGTCCCGGCATAGAATCTTTTTCACTACGTTGGCCTTTGTGCCTTTTAAGCAATTAGTTTGGAATTTGATTTTCATTTGAAACAATTACATTGCTTTGAGTTTGCACATTACTTGAAGAAAATTGCACCTCAGCATAATTATTGCCATTAGGAAAAGACTATGAACACTGAATACCGTTGCTTACTAAGGAATACTTAATAACTTAATTACTAAGGAAAACTTAATAGCTGCATTCTGCATTGTAATAAGTGACTTCACTATTGATCAATTTAAATAACTGCTTTAGACACGTCATACTTATTCGTTTTCTTTTCTACTTAATCTAAACATTCATTTCAAAATAAATCTAGCATCAAGGTGGTTCAGTGTATCTTATTTCTACGAATAATCAACATTATTTACAGCACAAAACAAACATTTAATTACAGAACGGAACATAAAAAATCTATGAACTGACATTCGACATGTTACATCTAAAGAATTCTAACATCAACAAAAAGATTAATTCGTTTCAGTTCAAAAGTAGACAGTTCTAATAGAGCAGAGAAAATTAGCCGGAACATCCCGCCCGGCGTTGGACGGTTGTCCAACATCATCATAAAATGGCAAAGGTACTACTTTGGTGATATTTCGACGTAATATACCTGTAGAGGTCTTTATATCAATTACACGGATATGTCCATCATCACCTTTATAAGTTTTCAGAATCCTAGCTAGTTTCCAGTTGATAAACTTATCATTTCCTTCCTTCAATAACACAAGCTGTCCAACTTTAAGATTTGGCGAGGATTTTTTCCATTTACTGCGGACTTGCAGCTCATTTAAGTATTCTCGGCTCCAGCGGTGCCAAAATTGCATTTTTAATCTTTGAACTAGTGTCCACCTAGAAGAAAAAGGTAAAGAGTCTAAAATGGCATTATTTTCAGGAACATTCAAAAGAGGACCTCCAATGAGGAAATGACCAGGGTTTAGTGGTTGTAGATCATTAACATCTGCAGACAAGGGGGTCAACGGACGTGAATTCATAACTGCTTCAATTTGCGTCACAAGTGTTGACAGCTCTTTAAAATTTAAGATAGATGATTTAGTTATCTTCAAGAGAATTCGCTTCATGGTTTTTATGTTTGATTCCCATAATCCGCCGAAATGTGGGGACGCAGGGGGTATGAAATTCCATTGAATTCGTTTTTCAGCACTAAATCGCTGAATTTCTTCAGAAGAACAGATTTGATAGAAGGATTTCAAAAGAGCACAAGTACCCTTAAAATTTGTGGCATTATCACTCCATATGACACAGGGTTTAGATCTTCGAGCAATGAATCTTCTCAAACAGGCTAAAAATGCTCCTGTGGTCAAGTCCGAAACAACTTCTAGATGAACGGCTTTGGTAGAAAAACAAATGATAATAGCAATATATGATTTTAGGGTTATCTTTGAACGTTTTAAATTAGGTTTTGTTATAGTAGGACCTGCTAGATCAACGCCTGTTTTCTTAAACGGTCTAGATGATACAATTCTATCACGGGGCAAGTCACCCATCAATTGTTGAAGAGTTTGGTGTTTTGTTTGAAGACAAGTCACACACCTATTTATAATTTTCTTTACTTGACTTTGACCAGATGGTATCCAATAAAATTGTCTTAATAAAGATAGAGTTGTCTGAGTACCTGAATGTAGGAATTTTTTATAGTAATAATCAATTAAAAGTTCAGTAAAATAGTGAGACTTTAGTAAAAGTATTTGATGTTTCTGCGATTCTGATAAATTAGAAAATTTCAGTCTTCCGCCGACTCTTAACAGTCCATCTGCATCTAGAAATACATTTAAGTTCAAAATCTTACTGTTATTTGGGAGTGGACGTTTTTCCTTTAAACATCGAATTTCAGTTTGGAATGCGGAATTTTGAACAATCTTTATCAGCTTCTTGGTCGCATTCTGTAACTCAGAAGTATCTAAATAATCATATTTTCTAATTCCTGAGTTCAATTTACAGTTTTTCAGAAATCTTAAACACCATGCAGCAACTCTTATTAACTTCATAAAAGAAGAATATCGATTAATCAAATCAATGTTTAACTGATTTTCATTTACAATAGTTGATTTTAAAACAGTGTTTTTCTTTAGTTCTAACTGATCTTTAACTTCAGAAATATCTAATTTATTGAATGTATTATCCAATTTTGGCCAAAGAGATCTGTCTTGCTTTAACCACTGGGGACCTTCCCACCAAAGATGGTTATTTTTCAACTCTGAAACTTTTAAACCTCTAGTAACTAGGTCGGCAGGATTATCTTTTCCAGGACAGTGGAACCAATTTAATGGATCACTAAGATTTCTGATTTTCTTTATCCGGTTTCTGACAAACATTTTAAATCTTTCTAGCTCACCTCTAATCCAAAAGAAAGTAATAGTAGAGTCGGTCCAAAAGTAGCAAGTGGCAGGAAAAGCTAATTCTTTAATTTTAAATCTAATTCTTTAATTTTAAATCTTTCTAGCTCACCTCTAATCCAAAAGAAAGTAATAGTAGAGTCGGTCCAAAAGTAGCAAGTGGCAGGAAAAGCTAATTCTTTAGCAATTTTATTACAAAGTCTAGCAGACAAAAGGGCTCCTAAAAGTTCCAGACGAGGTATAGAGACAGTTTTTAAAGGGGCGACTCGACTTTTTGCTGACACAAAACTAGTAACAATGTTCTTATTCTTTAACACTACTCTAAGGTACACTACCGTACCATATGCCTTCTTTGAAGCATCTGAAAAACTATGTAATTCAAAATAATCAACTTCATCAAGGGCAATATCAGCCAAATAATGTCTGGGAATGCTAATACAATTTAGTTCTTTTATTTCTTCAAACCAGTCATTCCATAAATTGTCTAGATGTTTGGGTAGGTTTTCATCCCAATCAAGTCCTAAACACCAAATTTCTTGAATTAAACATTTAATTCTAATAGTATAAGGACTTATAAATCCAATTGGGTTAAAAATTCGGCCAACAGTTTGCAATAAATAACGTTTAGTACTAAGTTTATTCGAAAGGAAATTTTCTAGATTTTGAGTCGTAAATGAAAACATGTCACTATTTGGGTCCCAAGCAACCCCTAAAACCTTGGAAGGTATCAAATTCTGATTAGTGAGATTTAAGTTATCAGAAATTTCATCAATATGTAAACCATATTCTTTCCATTTCTCACTCAGTTCATGCGAGTTGGTTTTCCATTTTCTAAAAGTCATACTGGCCTCTTGAAATATTTCATAGGCTTCCTTGCTAGTTTTAAATGCGTAATCAAGATTTGGTAGGCTTGTAATGAAATCGTCAACGTACAACGATGAATTTAAAATTTCAAAAGATTCAGGAAATGTTTCTACATACCTTTGTAGATGATGCTTGATGGTAGAAGCCAGAAGAAAGGGACTCGATTTCACACCGAAAAGCACTCTCTTTAGTCTGAATATTTTAAATTCCTTACCTGGATCATCAATCCATGGTTCATCGTCCCAAAAAAATCTGGTGAAGTCCCTATCTGGTTCATCAATCTCAATCTGCAAAAAAGCTTGTTGAATGTCTGCAGTAATTGCTATGGGAAAGTTTCTGAATTTGATTAAAAGGCTGAACAATTCAGGATTGAGATTAGATCCCGTATGTAAACAATCATTAAGTGACAGTTCACCCTTAGCATGGGCACTTCCGTCAAAGACAATGCGAACTTTAGTGGTAGACTTATCTTCACGAATTATTGCTCTGTGTGGTAAGTAAAATGAGTTTACATCAGATGTATCGTCAACAGGTTCTATAATATTGTCTGCTAAATAACTATCTAAAATAGCCTTATATTCTGAGAATAACAAAGGGTCATTTCTAAAGGTTGTTCTCAATTTCAAAAATCTTCTATATGCGACTTTGCGATTGTTATTAAGAGACATTTTCAAATTTGTCTTCCATGGAAATTTTACTTTATACCGGTTATCCTTAAAAACAATATTAGACTGAAAATCAGCCATAATGTCATTGTCCACATTACTAACATTTTGAGTTTCGGATTCAATTCCTAGACTTTCCAATTGCCAAAAATTTCTGATTTGATCAGATATATCCTTTTCTTCAACGATAATTTTCATACTGAACAATTCATTGGCTGACCCCGTATAACACTGTAAGCACCAGCCAAAAAGGGTTTCGGTAGCTACGAGATTATTCTTTAGTCTTTTGATTCTGCCAGTTACAATATTATAATAATTATCAGTGCCGATTAAAACTGCAATTTGTTTACTAGTACATTCATAACTATCAGCAAGTTGTAAACCTTTTAATTTATTATAAGTTTTCCTAATGTATTTATCAGGAGTGGGTAAGCAAGTAGCGGAAATTTTATCTGTTTCCAGAGCTTCAACTTCAATGTGTAAAGAGGGATGTTCTCTATTTCTACAAGTTTTACCTTTACTACATTATAAGTTTTCTCAGTTGCCCTTTCGGCTCCAAAAGCATAAACAGATAAGGTTTCTTTTCTAATAACCGGCAATTGTAATTTTTGTGAAATGTCACGAATTATAAATGTTCTCATGCTACCATCATCTAATAAGGCACGAACTGGTTCATTATTATCATTTTTAGGATCTTTTATTATAACAGAACAAGTCTGCAAAAATATGCTGCAATGTGTGTTTTCATTCTGTACATTACTAGTAGAATTGTTACCACAATGGAAATAGATACGGCACTTTTATCAATGTTTATTTTGGAATCATTTCCAAATTGAAAACAAATAGACCTATTATGTTTCTTACTGCAAATATCGCACATTTTGGTATTTTCACAGTCTTTAATTCTGTGTTTGCACTGTAAACATAAAAGTATCTTCCCTGCTTTTTTAGTACTTCTTTCTTCTGATCAATGGTTAAATAATTACACACTTCACTATTATGATCAACACTATTACAAAATAAACACGAATTCTTATTTACTGAAGTCATTAATTCAGTAGCTGGAACACTATTTTGTTTATATCCTTTCATATTATATTGATATTGCGGCTTACATTTCAATTGTTTATCTGTAAATTTAGGTCTATATTCAAATTTATTATCATTGGAAAATGATTTCTTACCATCTAAGTCATGGATAGTTGATACCCATTCTCTACTTTCAACTTCATTTTTAAGAAAACTGATAAGTTTATCTATATCCCACATTTCTCCGTCTTTTAGATTTCTATTAAATTCCAAGGTTAAATCTGGGGGGTATTACCTTCAGTAAAATTGGGCAAAGTAACCCACTGTATGTATCAGCTTTTACACCTAACGACTCTAAGTTTCGAATTTGCACTAGACATTTATCGTATAAATTTCTTAATCCACCAGTGTCAGAAGAACTTTTCAAACCTTTCATATTTAATAAATTGTTTAAGTGAGCGTGTACGAGCATGTCATGTCTACCATACCTTTGCTTCAAAAGCGATACGGCCGCTGCATAATTATTTTCAGTTAATCCAAAACCATTAATTGTGTTTACAGCTGCTCCTGCAACCAAACTTTTCAAATACGTAAATTTTTCAATTTCTGTTAGACTTGTGTTTTTATCTATCGCTAACTCAAACTGGTTCCAAAATTCTAAAAATTTGTCTTGTTCCCCAAAAAATCAGTTTATTTGTAGCTTTGGTAATTTTACTCTTTTTAGTTCAGTAGCAGCATGACATGTTTGCACTGAATCAATGTTATTACTATGTGTAATATCTGCATTAGAAGATAAACTTTTAATTTTAAAATTTAATTTATTTCTGTAAGTTATTATTTTCTGATTACATTCATCAATATTCAATATTTCGTTTTCGACATTTTTAGCATTTATTAGGCTTAAAATGTTATTATCATGATCCTTAATAGTCTTACATTTAACATTTAACTTATCAACTAATTCTTGTAAATTTTCTAAAGAATATTCATTACTAGCTAAATACTGTTCAATTTCTTCAAATAACTTATTTAATAAATTTCGATGCGTATCATGCATCTTTCGCTTTTTATTTTCGTTCATTTTCAAAAAATAAAATATAATAACAAAAATCAGAACTCACCAGTTCCAAATCGAAACAAAACAAAAATATTACGCAGTAATTCTTTTCACATCTAGACTTGGCAGCGCGATGCACTACAAATATTCGTTTTCTTTTCTACTTAATCTAAACATTCATTTCAAAATAAATCTAGCATCAAGGTGGTTCAGTGTGTCTTATTTCTACGAATAATCAACATTATTTACGGCACAAAACAAACATTTAATTACAGAACGGAACATAAAAAATCTATGAACTGACATTCGACATGTTACATCTAAAGAATTCTAACATCAACAAAAAGATTAATTCATTTCAGTTCAAAAGTAGACAGTTCTAATAGAGCATGTGCTGGCTAATTAGCTGTTAGAAAATTAGCCGGAACAATACTTAAGCTGTAGTTACTTATTTACATCTATAAAATTATTACCTAAAATGCCTAGCATAAATGCTTTGGTGACAACTACAATATTAGTTACATTGTTGATAATTTTGGCAGAAATATCTGCAATAAACAACGTCACTAATACTGTGCTTTTCCCAAAGCATTTCCACAAAGTTTAAGATACTAGATTTCCTTCTAATCAGGATTAGAAATTAAGAACTCTAAGCAGGGTAAGTTAAAAAAACATTTGCATACAAAAATATGAAAATCGGTGGTTTTATGCAGAAATGTTTGATAAACATTCTGATGCAGACAGTTTTCAAATCGAAGAATTATTTTAAGAGATATTTAATGCTAAAGTTGGAGAAAATCGTTCCACTAAAAAAGTTTTATAGGAGCAAAAACTATACATGGCAGTGTAATCATTTTTAGATCATTTTATGCGTTAGAATTTGCCGGAGTGCAGATTGCATTAATTTTTTTAATTTGACTCATTTTTCGAGGTTTTATTTCTATTTTAAATTCAAATTTTCAGCATTTCTAGAGATATTTTTTACATTATTTTAGAAAATGGTATTAATTTATACTGTTGCCAAATGTATAAACAGCGCAAACAATAATGTTTGCTTCAAATAAAAAATTTATTTACACGTGACTATTATAAACAGAAAAAATCATTTGGAATTAGAATTAAATAATTATGTACAAAAAGCAGGAACTTATTAAAAATTACGTCATAAAAAGTATACACGTGAATTTTAAAAGAGAAAGGATATTGTAAAATAATAAATTCATTAACATGCGTTAGAAGTCTTAAATAGGAGAAATTACGTCATATTTATGTTACATTATAGTTATTACATAAAATAAACACAAAATAATATTGCAAAACAGTTTAAATTTAGAAATTGCGCTAGACATTTATTTGATATTTTGAGAGGATCTTTTCAACTATTTTTGTTAGGAAAGTGCAAATAATATTTCATTTCTAACAAAAGTATTTTCACGTGAATATATTTAAAAGAGAAAGAATAGCTTGGTAAAAATTACGTCAGATTAAAAACGATTAATTTAAAATGTCTCATTTAAAAGAACTTTCTTTTCGCTTTGTTAAAAAATACCGGGAGACAAAGACTCTGTTTACTTAATTCCTTTTATATTAGCTTATTTTGAAATGTTGTTACACGTGTCTACGTAATCAAGTTAATTTTTTTTCGACGTTTTATTTGTATTTTTACTAATGTTGTACTAATTTATTTGTTCTTTTGTTATTTAAAATAAAAATTATGTCAATTTGTATAATTTGGCGAGTGGTTTGGCAATTTATATAATTTGGCGAAATTGGTCGACGGGATAATCAAGTAGTACTGCAGCGGATTTGGCGTTAAAATTCCCCAATCAAAGAGAAATGAATAGAAATTCGTTTATAGGGAGATTGCCACTGTTTTTTAAATTATAATTCAATCTTTCGAATCTTTTTAAAACCGATCAAATTAGCATGCATTTAGAGTCTGCAGTGTCTGGACGGGGGTTGGCGAGCGTAGCTCGAAGGGGGCCAAGCCCCCTAGTGATTCTAAAAAATGTTTAGGAACTATAAGGAAGGAGAAACATTACATAATAAAATAAAAAGAAAAGTGTTCAATTAAACCGATGGCATTGAGCTCACAGGCTATTCACACTAATTGTATATGATACTCTTTTTTCAAAGAATAATGCCCTCAAAAAATAAATTAAAGGGGGGGGGTTACCCCCCCCCCTATTTTTCACTCTTTATACTAAACCAATGAGCCTCGAAATTTCATCAGGGAAATGCCTTATTAGAATAAATCGGTATATCATATTTGAAGCAAATCAGAAAAACTCATTTATCTAAATTAAGGGAGTGGGGGTAGCCCCCCCCCCCCCCCCGTTTTCTCTCCTTTATACTTAAACAATGAATCTCCAAATCTAATCAGGGAAGTGCCTTATCAGAATTAACTAGTATACCAAATTTGAAGTAAATCTGATAATTCTGCATGAAAAACCCATTTATCTAAGTTAACAGGGGGTTTAACAACCCGTTCCCTCTTTATACTTAACCAATGAGCCCCTGAAAGTAATCAGGGAAGCACCTTATCAGAATGAACCTAGGAAAAAAAATTAAGCAAATCGGATATTTCTACCAAGAGTTATCGCGTTACGGACATACATACAGAACCTGCGGGCACATTAGCTCTCAGGCTTTGATGACCTGTGAGCTAAAAATATTTAAAAAAAAAAAAAACCACGAAAATATAATCTTATCATCCAATATTTATTTTAGACAATCTTACAACAATTACTTTGAAAAATTGAAATCAAGATATTTTGTTTTTAAAATCTGGCTCTCTGGTAGTGATGTCAACTTAGAGGTGATTGAAAGGTACAAGGAAGTCTAAGACGTGTGCTGATGTTCGATCTTTTATTGAAAACAGGTGCTCTTGAAGTGCATGCAGTGGGGGAAGAAACACGCTGAAGTATGAATGAGAGCGTTTGTTAACCCATTACCCACTGGTGTTGCGTTGATGCAACGGTAAAAATAATTACTCATGCTTAAATTAATTACATTGCTACCATTATTTTAGAATTTAAAAAGTTGTTTTTCTTATTGGCAGAAACTTTGCGACTTTAATAAAGTAAGAATTACCTTTCTGAATATGGGGGGCAAATGACTTACAACAATAAATTGGAAAATTCCTACTTTATGGTTTTGGCAGTTAATGGGTTAAACAAAAATTAAAGTGAAAGAAAGTTAGGCGTCAAGTTTAACGACTAGGCATAATTTTGTGGTCATGAAATGCAAATAATTCAGCTGCATTTGATGACTAATGGCAGCTAGTTTCATACCCTGCATCTAATCTAGATTTAAGCCCTTTGCAATAAGTATTATGCATGCATACATGGCATACTATAGGGTACATACAAACAGTGGTGTAGTCGTAAAAAAAACAGAGGGTATACTCTCTAAGCAGAGGGTATACGCTCAAGGCCGAGCGTATACCCTAGAGTGTGTTTACTATAGATTTTTTGAGAAACAGAGGGTATACGGTGTTCCTTTAAAAAATCCAGAGGGTATACGGCGTATACCCCCGTATACCCTCCACTACATCCCTGCATACAAACCTTAATTTTTCTTATTAGAAGTATTTTCAAATACAAATTTATCTAATTTAATCACAGAACTTTAGCAAAATGAGTACGAGATGCTCATAGTAAAAGTTAAGTCATGATAAGTTTTCATGACATTTCTAGCGAAGTTACCGAGAAATCTTACAAGTTAAGTAATCTACACATACAAATCAAAATCATAAAAGCAAAGTACAATTTTTATAAAAAAAATTAAAAAAAGACTAAAAGTGAGATTTTAGTAAAAAAAAGTTACTATGAGGGATTAACTGTAGAAAAGATGACCAAGTTGCATGCCTGAAAACAAATAAATATTGAAAATCAAATAACAAAATATATTGTAAACATACAAAACAAGGAGGATTCATATTTTGCTTGTTCGACAAAACTGCTGAAACAGCTGTCTTTAACTGTTCTGCAGGAATATCATTTCTATCTGTAATAACTAGTTAAGGATTTAAAAATAACTGAAATTAAACAATAAGATATATAGAAATGTAAAGATTTTATTTCGTAAAGATAAAGCATAAGGACAAATTTTCTTTATATTGCGCACTAAGGTATACCTTCAAATATATCACACATTAAATACATAAATGTCATATTTGAAAAAGCATTTAGCTTGTAAAGCAATTGAAATGTTTTAAGACTGTTAGTTCAATGCTCAACAAGTGCAAGACTTTCTGATACAATGACAAACTCATTTTTAATAAACATAAAGGTATAATATTGACAGGCCTGACTCTGGAAGCAATTTGGAATCGAAATGATTTTTCCATTTTTTGATAAATACAGTGAAATACAGTTAACATGAAACTGAAGGACCGAAAAAAATTTTTCGTGTTAAAAGAATTTCGCGTTAAAAGAATCTTTAAAAAAGAACAAAACTCACAAACATTTTCCACGTCGTCAAATTTTATTTCGATTTCCTGTTAAACTACTAGTAAGCTGAATCCATTAGGATAAAAAGCAAGTAAACAAAATATTGTTTTGGGGAAAAAAATCAGATATCTTTTTTTGAAGTGTCTTTTTCAACATTCTGAAATCCAGCTTGTTTGAACCAAATAAGCAAAGCTGTCTCTAAATCTTCGTTCTAAGCAGTTTTCATACATTTTTTCTCAGGCTTAAAAATACGGCACTCAAACATTAACGTAATGGGATCCCTGTTTTTTATTATTGTTGATAATGTAGAACTGGCAATGCAAAACTCTTTGCAGATTTCTGTTTTGGTCCTTCTTTTTCATCAACTGCATTAAGCAATATCATTTTCATTTGAAGCAAAATAGCAGTTCGTTTCCGTACTGATTTCTCAGCCATTGTACTCATAAAACATAAGCTAATTTACAAAAAACATGAAATTCACTGATTTTCACCCAAAATTCAGTGGTTTTAACACAAAATTCACCAATTTCAACTGAAACTAAGTAGCTCGAAAGCGAATTTTTTTCGTGTTAAATGATTTTTGTGTTAAAAGAACAAAAATGTATTAAATTGCAATTGCTGTCCGGACCGCTATATCATTTCGTGTTAACCGATTTTTCGTGTTAAACATATTTCACTGTAAATCACCTATTGCATTATAAGCGATTTTGATCATGTGACAAGACTTTTTCTCCCTTCTCTGACTGGTTTTTCAACTTTCATGGGGAAATTTGGTTAAAAATGCCCACTTTGATATTATTTTCTGAAAGATCTACTGTGTTAACAAAAAAATGGAAAACATCTTTTGATTACATAGTTCCTGAATAACAACACCTGTCAATTTCATGCATTTCTGAAGAAAAATGAATTAAAACTTATGTCATAAAGTTGCCCTTTTGGATTTGAGAACAGAATTATCTTTATATTTAAAAAACAAATATTTAAAAGTTACATTATTATAAATTTCGATAAGGTAATCAATATTACTGAGTTTTCCTGCTAGGGATGCACCAAAATTTGGCATGTATTCGATATTCAACCATACTAGTGAATATTTGGTTAAGTCAAACATTAAAATATAAAAATTATATAAAATGTAAAAATATTTTATAATAATATTCTAAAAATAAGATAAATCTTACATAACAACTATTGATATTTTTCTATTATCATGGTTCATACACTCAAGAACAAATAAAATTCAAGCACTTTTCAAGTACTATTCCAGTACTATTTAAGGACTGTTTAGATACATGCCTAAAAATGGCGTAGAATAACACATAAGGAAACTAGTCACCCCATTAATTATCTATTTCAAAGAAATCTTACTGGATCTTTTAATTTTTATAAAAGGCATTTTCAAGACATTATATTATTAGAGAATTTTTAAAGAATAATGTGTTTTAACTTAGTAAGGTACAATGGAAAGAAATTTCACATATAATAAAAAGTTAAGAAAACAGAGCTTGATTTTTTTTTTTTTTTTTTTTATCTTTAAGTGCAAAATAAATAAAAGGTATGGTATCGCTACAAGAGAAGAAGACAGGAGTAAACTAGTTAAATTTTAGGAATTCTGAAAACTCATCAGGGGGTCAAATCTAACATTTCTCAAGTTGTGCATAATTTTTTACAAGTTATACTTTATATTTTTAATAAATATTATTCTCTGAATTCTCAAACCTTACAACATTTGCGCTTATCCATACAAAAATAATTGGAATAAAGGTTAGATAACTTACTTTTACTTTTTAAAAATAAAAGATTTAAAAAAAAGAGTTTAAGGAATAAAAATTTTATTATCAGTTACACAGCGAAAAATTTATAATTGATATAAATATGTGAAGGTTTTCCTGATTGACACCATTTGCAATTTTTATGAATGACCCATTGACAAATTTTACAATATTTTTCTGGAACTGATTAACAAATTTAACAATATTTTTTTCAATGACCGATTGACTATATTAGGAGGAGGAGGAGGGGGGGCGGGGCATTAGGTGAAATTGGCACCAAACTGACGAAATTTGCATTTTTAGGGTTCCGTACTTAAAAAGTAAAAACGGAACCATTATAAGATCACTCCTGTGTCTGTCCGTCTGTCTGTCACAGCCATTTTACTCGTAAACTATGGAACGTGGAAAGTTCAAATTCGGGGAAGTAATAAAGACCATTGACCCACATATTTTCAGATTAATAAACATTCATAAATATATTTAGTAAAAAAGTGGAGGGGCTAATTATGCTACTTGAAAAAGAAAATCTTTTCTTTCTATATCATGTGGGGTATCCTGTGAAAGCTTTTGTAACGCTGAACTCAAAAATACATTCCTTTTAATTTTAGGTATTATATTTTCAAAGATATTGTTGAAAATGTAATGCAAAAATATGTTCCCCCCTAATTCCGAATCTACTGAAACTAAAATTATGAAAAAATTAGAGGTAGTAGACGTTAATATAAACCTTGCCGGAAAATCATAGCGATTACCCTAGGTTACATAGTTTTTGAGTAATTAGCATTTTTCTGTTATACACAAATTTTGATTTACGGGTATTCAGAAAAATTGTTGAGCATCGCTGAATATACCTATTGCTGCAGAAGAATAAAAGCATTGTTGATAATGATTTTCGAAAAAAAATCATCGGAAATTAGCCGAGATATTAACCCTTAAAGGTACGGTCAGTTTGGACATACACAAGGGCAGGGGCGGCGTACTCTATGCCTAGTTAACAACTTTTAATGATATATAATGTGTAATGTAATGTCCAGTAACAGTATAAAACCAATAAACGTCAAATTGTTAAAAAACATACTAATTTAAGGGGTCTCGGCACTCTAAAAAGTGGAAAAAATGAAAAAAAGACCATTTTCAACATTTAATGTCTTAAAATGTATATGATTTTAAAACACAATTTTAATTGGGATGAAAGATATAAGTATGTTCTTTCGTTTCATGTACTTAAAAAATTGCAAGATACAGAATTAATATTTATAGGGGGCTCGAAATTGTTAGACATTTGTCGAACAAAAAATTGGCATAACAGTTTACGCGCAGGATTACAAAATAAATATTGCAACTAGAATGAAAATTTTGGTGCTTAGTTATACTTCAGATTGTAATAATTTCCCTGAACTTAAATAAATTTGTATTTAAAGCATTTTTATATTTTTAATGCAATGTTGCATTTAGCTAATACAAAATTTTGAAAATTTCAACAGTACAATCATCTAAAAAAATATTCTCTTGAACAATAAAAAGGAAATTTTAGGTTCAGTTTATACAGACTAACATGAAATATATGTTTTGAAAATTTCATGAAAAAATATTCAGAAGTTTTTGAGGTATCCTGCGCGTTATGCCCAAAAAACGCCATTTGGAAAATAATGACCTTATTTGACTTTGATGTTTCGGAAACGCCGCTTCAGCTATTGGGCGGGTATAATTCTAACAGCCAAAACTTCTGTTCTAATGGGAATTTCAAGGAAACAATTATATCAAAATATTCAGAAAAGATAGGAGTTTAACATCTTAAAAAAAAATAAATTCCTTAAATTTTGAAGCTTTAAGAGTCCTGCGACCACTTAATCCTTTCCGGCACGGAGTAATTCTATTTATAAGCTTATGAAATAATGAACTGACACCAGAATTTATAAACGAATTTATTAGAAAATGTGAACTTGCTTATTTTCACGTACATGATAAAAGGAAAATTTTAATTAAATATTCTTGGTGCCGTTTGTCTGTTTTGGAATTAAAATTAGGTGTCCGCTTTTTAAGGGCATCGCCCTCGAAAGATTTAATTAGAATGAATCGCATAAATACTGTGGGATTTGCGATAGTTTGCATTGATTGTATCTCTCAATACGCCTCGAGTGACTTTGAAAGTTAATTAAACACCTATCTGGAAAAACGCGGCACTGACCAAGGCGGCGTTGCAGCTTTGAGACCTCAATTCGAAGCACACTTAGCACAATGCCAAATTTAAGCTTTGAACAAAGGTTTTGTTTTAGCTACACTGTAGAAATAAAGGTTATTACTACGCTGAATTTAGTTTCATGAAATGCCAAATGAAGTTTAACTATGCACTACTTTTATTGTCAGTACTGAATTAAGTTCATCATAAACAGATTAGGAAAATATTAAGAAAAGAGTTAGACGAATAGCTATATTTGATATTATTTAGGTTCCATATCTCTTTCAACTTTCATGGTATACCCATTTACACTTTTCTAATATATACAGTTATACCCAACGCTACGTTGTATAGTTTTTTACAAAGTCTTAGTATAATTTTAGCAACTTTTTTTTTTATAATACAATTACAAGTTCATATATTTATTCTACGGAACCCTCTGTACGCGAGTAATGCTCGCACTTGATCGTTTATTTATAGTGACCATTGGGCGAATTTTGTGGTATTTTTTTCCCGACGATTTTTCAGGGGCTGAGTAAAAAAAAATTCTGAAATTCACATAAAATTTTTTGAAAAGTTACAACAGAGGGGGGGGGGGGGGGGGGGATCCACTCCTGGCACTAACTATGTGGGCTTTTTCGCAACCCTTTGACGAAATTCACTTTTTTGAGATCTTTTGACGAAATTTGCTGTTTTTCGCGATCTTTCGACGCAATTTGCCACTTTCTCGCGATCTTTAGCCGAAATTTGCCGTTTTTTCGCGATCTTTAGCCGAAATTTGCCGTTTTTTCGCGATCTTTTGATGAAATTTGAGGTTGTTCGCGATCTTTTGACGAAATTTTCGGTTTTCTCGTGAATTTATGGCGAAATTTGTGGATTTTTCGCGTTTCTTGGACGAAATTGGCGTTTTTTTTTAACGCGATTCTTTGACGTGCGTTTTTTCCGCGATCCTTTGACGAAATTCTCGTGTTCATTTGATGAAACACACGTATTTACGCGATCTTTTAATGCAATTCGCGTTTTGCCAGTGATCTTCTGACGAAATTTGCTCTTTATTCGGAATCTTTTACCGAAATTTTGCGTTATTTCTCTATTCATTGACGGAATAAGCGTTTTTTTCCGCGATCTTTTGACAAAATTTGCATTTTTCAGCGATTCTTTGGCGAAATTACCGATTTTTTTCATGCGAACGATCGTTTAAACTGATATTTTTCGGCGACCATTTGTAGAAGTTCGCAATATATTCCAGCACTTTTCATTCCTTGAAAATGAATACTTTTTTTTCCAGCACTTTTCATTCCTTGAAAATGAACACTTTTTTTTCCAGCACTTTTTCTATTTTTTCCTAAGCGTACGAACCATGATTATACCGACACTATGCCAAATTGCATTACTAATGTGCCATTTATTTCAACCCTAACTTTTATTGCAAACCGTACCAAACATTGTGACTCGCTATTTATTGAATGTGATGTGAAACTTTTTTTTTTTTTAATCTTAATCATGTAAAATATTTTAATTTGATACTTTTTGAATAAAAAATATTTTTATTAAGTTATAACTTACAATTTTTGCTGCTCATTGATAGATTTTTTCATTTAGAAGTAACCTGATGATGAAGAACCTGCAATAAAATTATTTCAGGCCAGTGGAATTATGCAAAAAGAAAGATTTTTGCATGATGACAGCTACATACAGACACTTCATAGTAAATCACAAATGTAATTTTGTGGACCTTAGGGTCAACTGGTTGTCATACCCAATCTGTTGAAAGGTTATGGGGCATCGCAAAATGGCATAAAAAAAAAAAAAAAACACAGCACGGCACGCAATTATTTACAAACCTATCTCATACAGCTCATATTGTGATGTCTTTATTCAAAAAATGAAATGCTAAGACATTTTCAATTTCATGCCTGTAGTTTAAAGTAAATTTTATTTTATTGTATAATATTTATTTGTTGTTTTACGTACTAGGGAGCTCAGCGCCCTGTGAGCTATGTCCGCCAAACCCCGTTCAAGCTTTGCAGCCTCTAAAAACATACTAATGTGTCCTGTTTTAAAAAATATTACCAGATTACGGAAGATTGAATGATATTATCAGTATAAGAGCGCGGCTATCTTCTGTAATCGCATTGCCATGCTTTTCAGTTTGAATGGGCATTTTTCGGTTACCTTGGCCTCATCCATCACTGTCATAATAAATGACATCAGTTTTCGAAACTGATAAGTAAGATCAATTACACATTTAAAAATCAGCTTGTATAAAATGGTTAGGTTAAAAATTCTTCCTGAATTTTATAACGAAGCTATGGACAATACTATTCCTTTAGGTTTGAGGTTAAAAAACCGAAATAGCTTTCAGATCTACATATTGAAAAGCATTCTGTTTTGAGATTTTTATGCTTACATTTTATGTCTTGATCGAGTTTTAAGTATTTTAAGAACAGGTATAGCATATTCATGAATTCTTTTCTCTATTTCAATATGCCATCATGCATATTTTCAGGTTATTTTTACATTGTATATTGTTTGTACTAAATAATAAGAATATCCGAATTTTCTAATATGTATTTATTTAATAATAATTCGTACAAAATAAATTGAAAGTATTTTGAAGCTTTTTTATGTAGCCTATATTTATGCTGCATCAAATGATGTAATATATAAACAAATTTGCTTGCTGTACTACTTTTATATCATGTAACGTCCATTTAAATACTCCAAAATGAAAATCATTTAAAATGTATCATTTTAATATATGACAATTTTCACTATTAAATGCATTTCTCATGTAATATTTTATTTATTTTAAGCTTTTTTTTGTGTGTGTCTCTTTTAAGATTCACGGGTAAGTATATTATTTAATTTAAACGTGTTTGGGAATAATTATTTGAGTTTCTTAAATATGACCTAATATTCACCATTAAATGTTTTTCACACATAATAATTTAATTATTTCATGCACTGTAAATATGACGAAATTTAATATTTGGGCATTTTATATATTATCCCCTTTAAATGGGTTTCACGTGTGATAATTTGATTATTTTTAAGTTTTCATACTTTTTTAATACTTATGCTTTATACTTTATACTTATTTCATTACCAATATTGTATTATTAAAAGTAATGTATTGTGTTTATATATACATATACAGAAGTATATATGTATATACAATATATATTTATGTATATATATATATTGTATATATACAATACATGTAGTATATACACTGTATATATTGTATATATATATATTATATATATATGTAATTTGCACTGTAATAATATATGTAATTACAAGTACGTAATAATATATATATGTACTATAATTATAACAAAATAATATTATAAATAGTGCTTTGCGATTTAACGGACTTTCGATTTAACGGACACATCTTAGTCCCAATTAGTCCGTTAAATCGAGGGTTTACTGTATAAAGCAAAATAAAGGTACGAAGAAAAAGAATCTGCAAAAGAGAAAAGAAAATCTGCGACGCCTGTCTCTCGTCTCGAACTTTCTGCTACCGGGCCTAATATTCACCATTAAATGTTTTTCATGTGTAATAATTTAATTATTTCATGCACTGTAAATATGACGAAATTTAATATTTGGGCATTTTATATATTATCCCCTTTAAATGGGTTTCGCGTGTGATAATTTGATTATTTTTAAGTTTTCATACTTTTTTAATACTTATGTGCAAAGATTTTGATGTAACTTTCCTTATTTTCTGTTTTTAACGCATGATAATAAAATTCTTATTTTAAAATTTCTTTCTTTATAAAGATTATTGATGCCATTTTCTCTTTAAAATTAAAAAGAAAACCTTTTTTCACATCTATGGAATTTGAAAGTGGCAGACAAATTTTGGTTTCTAACTGATTATGGATGATTGAAATGTGAAAAAAGGTTTGTTTTTTTCCCCTGAAAACCATAATTTAATCACAATATTGTCTTAATTATCAATTGAAATGAAAGATAATTTCAATTTCAAAATGAAAATTTTTTTTAATAATCCCTGTGTTCCCCTTTTTTGCACAAAAATGGAATAATCTAGTTGCCATCATTACACAAATGTCATTAAAATTAGAAAAAAATTACATAGCATACATTACATAATTTAAATCTCGAAAACAAATTCAAATTTTAAAATTCTAATACCATTTTTGAAACCTGTGGATCTATAAGGATAATTGGAGTTTTAATTTCATCGCCAAACGTTCCACATTTTAGGAGAAATAGCTGTAAAACATAATCAGTCATTTGATCAGTTGTTTCATAAATTCGTTTCATTAGGATTTGATATATAACAGGTAGATATATTTGTGTTGATATAATAAAACCAGTACAAGAATTAAACACAAACTGTAAATTTCCTTTATTGTTTTTAATGCATAACAATTGATGTGAATGAACAAAAATGAACAAAATGAACAAAAATGTTCACATTTCTTTTAAAAAGGGGAGGACGGATTTGCTAAAAAGGGCTTTTCTGTCTGGTATAAGGACACTTATATCGAGTAAAGATGTACATTTTGTTGAGTGAAAGGACACTCTCGTTGGATTATCATTTGTCAGTTCTGAGGTGTGGGAATTTCAAACACTAAACCTTTAATTAATATTAAGTCCTAAATTTCCTGAAGGTATTTCGAGGAGGGGGGAGGCACACTCTGGATTCAATGGCATATATTATCAAGGTAAACTGAAAATGTGCTGTATTTTTAAGAATATCATAAAATAATCTGATTAAAATAACTCCATTTTTCGAATATTCCACTTATGGAAAAAAATTTGAAATGGAAACATGGAGACAAATTTGAAATGGAAAATGCATATGATTTGAAAACACAATACAATATACAGCTGCTGCATGTTTTTTTACATTGATTTAGAACTTACAACAAATGAGTCAATCAGAGCAACAGAACTTTGTTTTCAAAAGTCAGAGAGGGGAGGGGAGGTGACGGAGGAGAGAACAAAGCCAAATATTTTGGGAGAAAAAAAAAAAGGAGAACACAAAGAAGCTACCGGGAAAAAAGCAGGGCACATCAGCAGTTTAAACAAAAAGGGCAGGGCGCAATGCCCTTTGAAAAGCATTAAATGGGAACACTAACAATGGATGATTTGCTATTTTCTTCCATCTTCAAATCCATTATTGAAATAGACATTTTTTTCAATTTGTTTGTCATTAAAAATACACCAGTAGACCTGTGTAAGGTTTTTACACTGCAATCTTTGAGTTTATTTTCTGATACGTTTTTTATGAAATTATAATTAACTGCAATTTTTTTAATCAAACAACTTGTTTTAGAGTGTGTCAAAAGCCTGTTCAAAAATATTTTGTATACTAATAGCCCATTCATCATTGTGCATTTTGCAGGTCATTACAAAAAGTGATGCTGACATCAGAAATAAGATGTATGATGATACTTAACCTAAAAGTATAATGAAAATTTAGCACAGTCAACTCCATGAAATCTGCACACTTAGTGACCGAGGGTTTTGTGGATTATACATTTTTGCAGATTATAGATCATCCTTTTGTTTACACTTTATTTTTTAAAGTCTGACTATAAATTAGGAACAACTTACAAAAACTAGAAAATTACAATGGAAAAGAAAAACATAATGCAACATTGGTTTAATTTACAGTTGAACCTCGTTATCCTGACACTCTAATGACCAGAAAAAAGTGTCGTCATAAGCGGAGTGTCGCGGTAACCGGAGTTGGAGGAAAATATGTTTATACAAAGCTATATTTTTAATTCATTTAAAACAATTTAAAATTCATAAGTGTTTTTGCAGTTTTGAGCAATAAAACATTATTATTATTGAAAATAAACACAAAAACAAAATTGAAAAGAATAAAAATCCGATTTATGACGACTTTTTTTTTTTTATTGTTACATGAAATATTGATGAATTAAGGTTTGCTTATCCCTAGATGTGCTTCCTACAATTCTTTTTTCAATGAATTGTAATCAATATTCGTTGTTTAAAAAATGGATGTTAGATAATTTCTGACCGTTTCAATCCAATGCAATGCTTCGGTTTTAGTCAGATTAAAAAAACACTGTGTAACCACAAGAAAGAACTAACTGACCAGAACAAAAAGACTGCGAGTAGACTGATACATCTATCTGGAGCTTAAGTGGGTCATTCGTAATGTGTGGGCTTATTTATTCAGATAAAGGATTGATGTAAAATTTCTCATTTATCTCAATGGGTATTTTAGACACTTTTGGGGAAAATTTGGCTATTTCTTATCACCTAATTTGCATGCTTATAAAATGGATTATGAAAAATAGACAGTTTTTCTAAACCGTCAGGATATCCGTGGTTGAAAATTATTCAACAACGTAAAATCCAGAGTTTATTTACACATTAAAATCATATACAGAAAATCGGGACTTTGAAAAACTGATGCGATAAGTGGAGTGACGTGAAAACCAGGTGTCAGGATAATGAGGTCCGACTGTATTTAATAACTAAGATTAAAGAAAATTTGGTACTTTTCGGTTAGCCGGGCGCCAGTGTTATATATATATGTATATCCATGTATATACATATATATTGTATATAAACACACACATATCCATGTATACATATAGCTTCTATATATGTATAAATATACATATATATGTATATATATATATACATACACAGCGATGCCGTGGACGCGCTATAGCGCGTAAATTACGTGAAAAATCGGAGAAGGGACGCAAAAAAATAGCTCTTACGCGTCTCGTGGAATGCGTAATTTCGTCAAGAAATCGCGGAAAAAAGCTGATTTTCGTCAAAAGATCGCAAAAAATAGCGCAAATTTCATCAAAATATTGCAGAAAAAACGCGATTTTCGTAAAAGGGCCACCAAAAAATAGCTAATTTCGTGAAAAAATCGCGGAAAAAAGCCGCCTTTCGTCAAAGGATCGCAAAAATAGCGCAAATTTCATCAAAATATCGCAGAAAAAAAGCGACTTTCGTAAATGGGGCGCGAAAAAATAGAGTATTTCATCAAAAGATCGCGAAAAAATAGCGAATTTCTTTAAAAAATCGCGAAAAAAGCCGATTTTTGTCATAGAATCGCGAAAAAAGCGCAAATTTCATCTAAATATCGCGAGTTTCGTAAAAGGGCAGCGAAAAAATAGCGTATTTCGTCAAAGGATCGCGGAAAAATAGCGAATTTCGTCAAAAAATCACGGAAAAAAAAAAGATTTTTGTCAAAGGATCGCGACAAAAAGCGTAAATTTCATCAAAATATCGCTAAAAAAACGCGATTTTCGTAAAAGGACCGCGAAAAAATATCGTATTTCGTCAAAAGATCGTGAAAAAATAGCGAATTTCGTCAAAAAAAATCGCGGAAAAAACACTATTTTCGTAACAGGTTCGCGAAAAAATAGCGAATTTCATCAAAGGATCGCGGAAAAAAACGCGAATTTAGTCAAAGCATCCAAAGCACCAAAAAAGATGTGCAAACCAAACTTATTGGTAGAACATTCATAAAAGGGGATTTAATTTCTTTTTTTATAAGATTCTTAAAAATACAGCATGATTTCAGTGTACTTTGATTAATGTTTTCCATTGGATCGACCAGTGAACCCCCCCCCCCTTCTTACTGCATTAAAATATCTCCCATCTTTTGAAGATTTATGATTTGATGCTTGATTTAGATGTGTGAATTTCCCTTCCAAGGAAAATGTCTGATTCCAACACAGATCTATGCTGACAAAAAATTCAGTGGGAAGTGCAATGAAAGCACCTATTATTCAAGAAAAAGTACCCCTTTACTTAACATAAGTATTCTTCTTTTCAGCAGAAATATCTTTTTCAATAAACCCGTCTTGCTACTTTTTAAAAGAAATGCGAACATTAGTGATACTTGTTAGTGGAACTTGATATCTTCTACTCTCAAATAAGCATTATTTTACAATTAAAATTGTATCTTGCATTTTTACTTTTAAAAAAGTAAAGAAAATTTCTCTTAACATTTTTTAAAAATATCTTATTTGAGTGCAAATAATACTGGTTTTAATTCATTATTTAATTATTATTAAAACAATAATTAATGCATTTATTTTATCTTTTCCAAATAAACAAGTTTCATTTATTCCTTTAAAATTTGATGGGGACTCGCCTTTGTGAAAAAGGGACCCAGATTTTTGGAAATCCTGGGGACCCAGGATTTTTCAAGTACAGCAACATCACTGATACATATGTATATATAACACTGGCGCCCGGCTAACCGAAAAGTACCGAAAATTTAAATTAAAGAAAAAATAACATATATACAATACAAATTTTACTGATTATATTCATCATTTTAAACATTGACACAACACAATGGTATTTCAGTTTTGGTTTATTGTCAATACTTTTTTTTTTGTAGTCTATGAACACTCATTACTTCTTGCTCCAAGATAAAATTTTATTACTCAAGGAAATTTAAATATTTATATTCAATTTATATTTAAATATTTATTCATTGTAAAATTGATAGCTGAAAAAAATATACAGTATAACTTCAAAAATCCGGCATCATCGGGAGTGAGCCTATGCTGGACTTTTGAAAATCCCGTATTGTTGAAGGAATATCCAAAGTAGTAACTATGAATATCAAAAGTAATATTATATTCTTAATGGTGCCTTTAGCCATAATTTAATTCATTATTAAGTGATAATTATGTAAGAAAAAGAGAAAATTAAATAAAACTTACTTTATATGATATTTTCTATGTTATAGGGGAAAAAAAATCTAATAAAGAGTGAAATTATTTCTTTTCTTGTAATTTCACAAACACAGATGTCAACGTTTGCTTCAATTTTTTTGGCCTTCTTTAAGTTTTTTTTATCTTTTTTTAATACAAATATGAAGAATGTCTATTTCTGAAATACAGTCTTGTTTCTCTAAGAGCATATATTAATACTCCAAATTTATGCATTTTTCTAGTGACACCCTTTCTTCTGCCGGTTGTTCATCCTCGTCTTCTGAGCTGCTACTAGCATTATCAGCAGTTCTCCTTAGCACAGCATCAGTTATCTCGGTGTCCATTAAATTGTTTGTTTTTGATGCATTTTCGTAAATGCTTAGCCAATCTTCTGTATCTCAATTTTCAACTTTTAATACATTTTCATATTTTGCATATTTAATCAGCTCATAAATAGCAGACTTTTCACAGCAAATTTTAAAGCCTGAAAATTCATCATTTATGTCGCCGTTGCCGAAAATTCATTCCAGCCATATATTGTGCCATGCATTCACCAAAGTTGTTCCCATTGCTAAGCAACAGTGCAATTCTCAGAAAAAAATTTCAGAAAATAATAGTCTCTGAGAAAAGTAAAAAAAAAGTCAAATATTCTTTTTTGCATTTTTACTTTCGATCTTAAAGTTTTTAATTCATAAAGAATTTCTATTTTTCTTCTCCCATAACTTGAAAGTGTAAAAGAAAAGGGAAGGGAAAAGATGGTTTTGATGCCGGACTTTTGAAGCCACACAGTACCAAATTTAGCTTTATGAGTTTAGCTGTTAATAACAATTTTCATTGTTTACATTCCAATGTGTAGTGCGGATAATAGACATTTACGGATTTTACAGAGTTGACTGTATAATGCAATGTCAGACGTAGGAGAAAAATCCTATCTAATGATACTTTATTCATCGTTGTATGCTACATATTAGTTAAATTATATGTCTATGCTTTTCCTATTATGAGTTCATTTATGTTTGGACATTTAGTAATTTATTTTATACATATATTTCACTCTTTAAATTTAAAATATAGGTTAGTTTTCTGAACGAATCATGTGGTAAAACACCAAAAACATTATAAAGTTGTAATATCTGTTAAACCCTCTTGTAATACGAGATTTTCCAAACGTCTCCAAAAACTCTTAATCTATTATCATATCAGTAAATCTATTTGGATATCTACGATTAAGATTATTAAAATAAAAGTAATTTTGTTCTCAAAATTGAAAAAAAAATTGGACCCTAAAGGGTAAGGACATTACAATATCTTCAATGTGTTTGATCAGTTAGATTATTTTTCTGCAAGAGATACTGCTTAATCCTGCGAAATACACTCACCAGCTTAGATTTCAACTGTATGTAATGTATATTGTATGTTAATAACACATTTAATTATTAAATAAAATCGAAATAGCATTTTATTGTGTGTTTTTTTTTTTTTTTTTTTTTTTTTTTTTGTATACACCTAGTTGTTGGAATTTTGATTTAGTTATTAACTTTTTATGTAAAGAAAGTAACAGTAATCTGATTGATAATTGTGTTTATGAACATTTACAAATAATTCAAAAATATATTCTAAAAAAATTAATATGATAACAATTTTGTAGTTTTAAAGTAATTTTCTTGAATTTCAACTGTGTCCCTATTCTTATCATGAATAGTTGGCTGGTATAAAACTCTGATTTATAGAAAATATGTATATATACAACGATTATAGTTTATCTAGATGCCAAGAAAGTTTGAAACATTACAGTGGCCACTAATGAAACTGAGTCTACCCTAGCGGTCACTGGCTACTAACTCAATTTCCCAGTTTTCACCTATACTTTGAAGTTATATTTTTCAAATGATCACTTTCACACTAGCAACGTTTAATTTTTTTCTAATGCTTCATTAGTTATCAACTAATACGCTTGGCGACAATGGTAATGGTATAACAGTAAAGTATCCATCTATTTTTAACAGTTATTAAATATCTAAAGATATTGAGAATAATTAAGAAATAGAATGATTTTTAAATAAAAGAGATTGTTTTTACATTATTTATTTTCAGATTGAAAAGTGGCATTTAAGAAAATTAACAAAGTTTATCACACTCCAGGCCAAACTTAGATTCTTATTTGTTATTTTAACAATAATTAAAATATTTAACAGTATTTTTACATACTTATTTTGCATCTTTGAGAAATATGACATGACGAGAAATTCTAAAAATTTACATTCCAACAGATATATATTCTATTACAGCTGGCAACACATATACTGCGTCACTGACCAAAATTTTGTCACTTCCAATGATGCCATCACATTTTATACAAAGTAAAGTTGCTATGATTAAAATTTTACTAAAATACAGTAAACTCTGTCTAAGGCAGAATCGATCGAGACCAAGAAAACTTTCTGCAGTAGACAATATTCCACCTTAGACAAATTTTACTCTAGGTCTATGGATTCACAAGGACTTGAAAATCTTTCTGAATTAGACAGATTTCCGTCTTACACAGAGTCTGCCTTACAGAGAGTTTACTGTATCTTCATTATTGTTAAAACTGTGAATGAAAAACGGAGTTTAGCTTGTAATGAGGCAGCCTATATTTCTGCTTAAATATATACTGTATTTTTGATGGAATAAGTAAATTGTAATAATGGTTTCCTATCTACAAAAAAAGTCAGTCTGGCCTGTACTCAATATTTTTACTTGATTCAGCTATTTTTACTGAAATACATGATGTTAAAATATTTGGAACCAGTTTATAGAAGATTCAATCCCAGTTTGTGTCAATATTGAATTTGAATGAAAATTTAACCAAATTAGTCAGCTATATCAAGCCGGCCTTTATTTATGGTGATTTGTTTTTGGTTGCTAAATTTGGCGATATTTTGCCAAGTATGGGAAGAATCTGACACTGGCAGATATAAAAATATAGTTTTAAATGTATGAGAGTAACAATAAGGGTTTACCACAATTAAGGTAAATTTACAAGTAATGACATTTTCAAAAGCCCATAAATGAAACCTGATTATGGAAAAATTAGCCACCATAGAATTAAGAGATTTTGGTAAGTCATGTACACATGTTCAGTGATACCCAAATTGATTAATAAATACAAGTAGTATCGCATGACAAAAATCAGATGAGATCGTTTCAAAAATGTCAGCCACCCTAGAAATTTCAGACTCCTATACATCAGCCATTTTTTAGGCTAGAGGAGAAACAAAAAATTCTCCTTGATCCGTGTCGAACACTTAAAGAAAAAATCTTTTCAATTTCTAATTTTTGGTATATCTTTATAAGTTATAAAATGAGTCCTTCTTAAAGTTAAATATCTTTGTCAACATAAACAATATTACTTTCGGCACAGATGTCATATTCGCCCCATATTGGAGCGATTTTTTTCTGTCGCCAATATCATATAGGCAACGGGTACTTAACTTGCTCCAAAGTATCGTTATTTTGCTTGATGTGGTAACCCGGATTATGTTGTTTATGCTGTTGATGTTTTTGCCAAATTGGCAACCGAAAAAAATCGCGCCAATATGGGGCGAATATGACATCTGTACCCTACTTTCTTACGCAGGCATGATAACTTAACATTCATTGATATACCATTCTTTCATAAATTTAAACTATGAATGTCAACTTTATATGCATTGAACATTAAACTTTAACTGTCCATACCATGTGTAATATAATGTGAATAACACATATTGGTAATGAATAGTTTTATTATATTATCATTACGATTATTAGAAGGGATTTTTAATTTTTTTATAAATATTGATCCAATATTCAAAGGATACAAATTTCTTCAAGAAGCTTATCGCCTCGAGAGGAAAATAAACATAAAATTGACAGCATTATGTTACAGTGATAATTTTCTTCTTACATCGTTTTAATTTTAATTTCTTTATTCTCATACTCGATTTCGCGCTGCGCTACTTTCATTCATGTTTTCATAGTTATATTTACAGTTTTATTCACAGTTATCGAATTTTAACCACGGTTGTTATCAGAATTTCAGTAATCCATGAGTGTTTGTTTAGTTTCACAAAAACCTGTCTCACTTGGGTGCCTCTATATGAGAGTGGTGACATCTGTGGTACGCAATTTGATTGGTTGAGACGATTTTGAGCTCATTTGATGTCCATGTTTTTGACACAAATGTAAGTAAGTACGAGGTTTTTTATTTACTTTTAAGGCTGTTCTGCTTTGAGCAACAAGCGCAAAACGTTTTGACACATTTACAAATTCATTTTTTAACGGAAAGCTATAAAATTGGAAAGCTTGGCTATTAGAGTTGCAAAAAATCCGCAGTTTTTGAGGGGCGGGAATAAACCCGGGAATTTTGGGGAATAAACCCGGAATTTTAGGGAATATTGGAAATTTTGAAGATAAACAAAACCAGTTATTTTCCAATTTAAAATTTCTATTTTAAAGAAATTTCAGGGAAGAATGTTCCAAAAAGATAAAATTTACTTTATGAAGTCACAAAACTTATGATTTTACAGTCTAAGTCTTTATAATTTATTAGCTTTACAACAATGGCGGCTGTAATAGGTGAGGATTTGAATATTTCTTTAAAAAATGAATTTTTTCAGTTTCTGTTGGCTCGCACATCTTGTTTTCAGGCATATTTTATATTAATTTTCTAACGAGTTGCTTTGTATTTTTGCATTGATTTCTTTTAATTTTGTTCATTTTCTTTTTTGTTTACATTCGTTGATTCGAAGAACAGAGGTGAAGTTTATATTCATGTCAGACCTCTCATTTGCCTCTTTCACTTTTTACTTATCGACGATTAAAATAACAATTTTTTTAATTTCTCTTACTTAATATTTCTGCAGCTTAAGCCTGTATTTTGTTAGTTTTCATGTAAACCGTGCTATTTTTTTTTTTTTTTAATATTTAATGTTATTAGTTTGGTTTACATTGAGAAAAATTGAAATCATTAAAAATAATTGAAAATAATAAATTAAAAATTTTTCATGCTTAAAACTTTCTGAAAACTCCCGGAAATTTTGAAAATTTCCTTTCCAAAAAACACGGTTTATTCCCGGGTTTATACCCGGGACCGGTTTATACCGGTTTTATTTCAAATCTGGGTTCGAGGCTGTAGGGAAAATACTAGTGCTTTGCCTCATGAACTGTTTCATTGGCTAGCGATGATTTATATTACACATCTACGGAGCCTTCCCTTCTTTACGCTAGAAGTTTTTACCTTGACCACGTGATCAAAACGTAAATGGAATATCCTCCATTGAACTGTTTTTTCTAAGGCTCCTATAATACGGGCTGACTCACGCCGCCGCGATACTCCACACCCGTATTCTCGCTTCGTCCGAATGCGAAAATTTGGCGGAACGCCCCCCTTCGCGACATCACTTTGACGTCATCGTGGCATACAAAAGGGAAAACTGTATTCTGGAGCACTTCTTTTCGTATTTGGCGAAAAGTTAGATGCGAAAATTTATTTCGAATGTTTACATTTTTTCGGCTGCTCTTTTCGCCATCTCAAAGTAGGTGATTAGCCCATTTCGGACGCAACTTTTATGATTGTTTACAAACGATAGGACATTTAAATAAGTAAGTTTCTAGTATTTTTCTGTGTTAGAGCTTTTTTATTGCATTTGTGAAGAATATTATAGTGTATTTGGTAAAATTTTGCTAAAAAAATGAGTATTTATTCTGTTATTTTGATGTGTGGAGGATTTGTTAATGTTTTGCTTGCATTTATCGACGTTTGGTAAATATATATTATTATTATTATTATTATTATTTAATTATTTTGAAATAAATTATTAACATTATAAAAAATACTTTTATTTAAAAAAAAAAAACAGATGTTTGGAGACGATTTTAAAGTTGTAGAATTCTTTTTAAATGGAGATAAATCATGGATTGAAATGCATATATATTTATAAAATAAAAAATGTGTGTGTGTGTTTATAGGCAATTGCTTGAAAATAATAAAGTTTTTTTATACATTTAAGGGCGATAAATATGAATTGAAAGAGTTATATAGAAATATTCATTAAAATATAGAATATATCTTCATAGATTATTTTTAGCCAGGAAAAGATTACATGGATGTTATAAATCGGTCATGACCATTTGAAAATCTCATGTTACTTACAGTTTTATGATACATCAGATTAATTACTATCGAACGGTCGTTTTTTTCGCCACCTTCAATTTAATCTTGTGAGATAATAGTATATAGTACAGTTGAAATATATGGTTATTAATCTATTTGAAAATGCCTATTGGCAAAATAGTTTTTACTACTTGTTAAATAATATGAAGAATCTGAGAAATTCTGATGGCATTGGTACCATCTGATCAAAATCCAAGAGAGGGGAGAATTTTCAGCAAATTGATGATAATTATTATAATAAATAAAAGCACTTTGCTTTCAATTATAACTGCTTTATCTATATTTAATTATTTTAAGTCAAATAGGTAAACTATTTTTTTTCCTTTTGTTTTAATCATTGAAAAAAATAACTTCAAAATTCAAGGGTTTGGAGTTGACGCTTTCCTACAAATGCAGTTATACAAAGAGTATAATAATTTAATTGTTATGTGCTACATAGTTTTAACCATAATACTATCTCAAGAAATACATGCTATTAATATTTGATTTTATTTATTTATTTTTCATATAATCTTAGGTTTTGATGAATGCTTAGCTGAAAATGTTTTCTATAGTGCACCTCTTCCCATTGAAGTTGCCAAGAATATGAAATAATCTGTACTGAGGTGTACATTAAACTGGTTGAAATAATTTTTAATATTAATATAATTTTTCAAAATTGTTATATCTATGTTCTATGTGTAAGAAAAATGCATATCATTACCTTCTTGTAGTTTTGAAAAATGGTGAAGAATAAAATGTTTTTTTTAACTTCATTTTAATTATTTATTATTGTACGTTACAATTCTTTTTTCATTAATTAATATGAAAATAAATAACGTTCATGAAATTATCTTTTCAAATATAGTAGTAATTTTATTTAGCACTATTATTATTAAATTTTAATGGCTTTGTTACTAAATATTTATGCATTTCCAATATTATTAATATAACAAGGCAAAAACTGAATAATAAACACGTGGTAGAATTTAATTATTGAAGTTCTTTTCTTTAATATTGCATATTATATAGTAATGATAATCTAAAAGTTAAAATACCAGTGAAAAGATATTCAAAAACATAATTTAGATAATCTTTTTTAGTACAGTTACAACATCAACTTTATACATGCAAGAATAAAATTTTCAGACAGAAAAAAAAAAAAAAACTATAAATGTTATATAAGCATCTTTGATTACTTCTTTTTTGTGGTTTATATTCTTTGAAAACTGCTTTTATGATTTTTTTTTTCTTCCCTTTTTGGGAGAAATTTTTAAAGATGTTTATATATTAGGAATGTGAAACTTTTATTCGTGTGTTTTATACATTAATCACACATATAAATATACAAGAAAATATTTTGATTGCTGTAAAAGTAGTAAGTTTGAACTTTAAAAAAATAATAGCAGTAATTTTTCTTGATTTTATAAAAATTGTTCAAGTAATATCTAAAGCAGACAAATGACTTACTTGCATGTACTTATCAACTGCATAGTAAATGTAATACAGACGAGTAAAGTTCAATAAGAGTTTTGTTTGCAGTTGAAAATGTATTTCTTACATTATATAATTTTTTATAAAAAAGAAGGTATTAAGCTTTTGAAAAAAAATATGTTTCACTTTTTAAAATTTGCAATCACTATTTTAATAACATGCATGATAAATAAATATTAATTGATGTTCCTGTAAAAATAACAGAAAAAAGAAATGCAGGTTATGGTGTGTTGCTATACTGAAATAGTGATTGAAAGTTTTAAAAATTAAATTTGCAGGCATTTTATTTCATGCAGATATATTTTGGGAGATTTAGATTTTTCTTTACCCTTGATTTTTGAAAAATAGAAATTATAATTTTTATTTTCATCAGTGTTGAGAAAAAAAAAACTTTATTATTATTTTCTTTTGCAAATAAATATTAAAAAATAAAATACATTTCTTTATTAGATGCTTTTATTAATATACTTTTTAAAAAAAACAGAGAAAAACATGAACTGCTGCAAAATATTGTATTATGCATATGAAAGATAATATAAAAATTACATTACCAGTGAAAACAAATAATAACTTTGAAAGCTTCTGCTAATTATGTCTGCATAAAGGATAAAGGTAAACAGCTCTGACACTTAATATAAAGTTAAATTTCTTGGAGGTTTTTAAAACCATTCTTTTATTTTTTTTTTAAATTGGAAATATGCCCTTTTATTGGAGTTATATGTATATAAAGCTAAAAATAAGTTGCAGTAATGAGTCTTTTGACTTTCAGAACTATCAATCACTATTTTAATAAGATGAAAAGGAATGAAATTTTTTTTTTTTTTACATGTAAGTATAATGTTAGGCTGGTAGGGAGGGTGTGTGTGCTGTAATATTGAAATAGTGATTGAAAGCTTTCTAGAAATCTAACTTGCAGTGTTAATGAAATATTTAAGGCTCAGAATTGTATTCTGTGGTAAGGCATTCTACTCACCATGTAAATGTTTTGATTCTTTAAATATATTAATCATCCTGATAAATTTATTAAAAGAAAAAAAAATGTTTCTTTTACTCTCTAAGCAGGATTTGTGATTTTTTTAAAGAAAAATTGGTACTTTTCGGTTAGCCGGGCACCAGTGTTATATATACATACCAGTGGCGTGGCGTGAAAATTTTCGGTGGTCATCGCAATTATTTAAGTTTGTGGTGAAAAATTATTAACTCTAAAGTTCAATGGTTGAATGTTCAAAAAAGAAACTTTAAATCTTACCTTCACTTATACATGAACTCCAAATGTTCTGCTAAAACTGGATCGTAGAGTTTTAAAAGCTTATTAAGAGTTTTAAAATATTTGTTGGTCATCGCCGCATCCAGCGATGACCGGACGCCACGCCACTGATACATACATATTATATACATACATATATGCGTATATCTATATACATATGTATGTATACGTATGTATATATAACACTGGCGCCCGGCTAACCGAAAAGTACCTAAAAATTTAATTTAAAAAGTATAATTTTAAAGTAAAATACCCTTCACTAAATCATTAAAATTAATTTGAAAAGCTTATGAAAATTTATATGAAAAAAAAAAAACTCATCAACTGGTTAATTGGAAATATTAAATATTTTTTTATGAAAGCCTTAATTGGTTAATCTTTTGTGTATTAAGTCTGCTAACACATTGGTAAGAAAACAATAAAAATTTGATCTGGGAGACCTCTCTAAAATTTATACTATTTTCTTAATAAAATTCTGAATTGATACTTAATAAGTAAAAATGTATTAAATAAAATAAAATTTCTTTTTAGTTATCATTTTATAAACTAATCGAATAGAATAACAGCTCTTCTTCGTTCATCTTCTTTTTATTTTATTTTTGTAGAATTTAACATGTCATGGTTTGCTGACCATTTTTCAGCAGCAAAAATATCACCATGGGTTATGTTATTACTTTTATAACTATTTAACTTATTTTACAAAAAGCGTAAATTAATAATTTATTATTGATTATAAATTAGAATCCAAGAAATTTAAATGCAAAATTAAATTCTACAAATTAATTTTATACAACTAGTTAAAACAATTCTCGTATGTAATTAATATTTGATAGTAAATTACAAGAAATATTTTCCCATCAAATACGTTACAAGGATATAATTGTATTTTATTATTCTATCCATAGAGGGCAGCAGTAAAAGTGTGAAACTTCGATACTATAATGATTATTTCGATTAATGATTGATTCCCATTGGTTATATCGTAATATCTGGGCGTAGCTATTTCCGCCTTTTCGAATGGCATCCTGCATCCATAATCACTTTCGAACGTACGGAAACCTGATCCCGGAATAGCACTTTTCGCCAGATGCGAAATGGCATAGGATACGAAAGAGTGTTTTCACCTGACGTCACAATTCGCCGCAAATTCGTTTCGCATGTTGCAAGAATACGGGTGCCAAAGTGTATGCACTTTCAGCAAGTCCTTGGCGAAAAATATTTCGCCAAAGCATTTGGCGTATTTCTCCCTAGCGATGCTACAAAACGTATTGCTTTTCAGCGCGACCGCGATATGCTTTTTGATACACAGTATAGATATTTTAAAAATATGTTTATATTAATTTTTTGAATGATTTACTTGTATTAAGTGAAATATTTTTTTTTCTATTATGCATTGAACAAAAGATGTCATAATTTAGTTGGCAGATATTTTTAGTTTTGTAATTTTAATTTATGTAGCTGCCATGTGCTTCGCGAAACAGGTCGATTGTTTATGAAACAGGTAGATTGTTTATGTAAGACTTATTCTATATAAAAGAAAATACGGACATTTTATTTTAATTTATGAATTAATTGGCCAGCTGGTGTCACCTTTGAAGCAGTAAGTGAAATAATTTCTTCTGCTTTGAAAGTGTGCACTTGCTAGCCAAACACTGAAGAACCCGCTGTAAAAATTCATTAAATGGATCCACGATGAAAAGAAAGCAATTTCAAGTTTGATAAGCATAGCTTTTTCTGTCAATTTATGTTTATTTTTCTTGAACAATTCTAAGCACCTGTAAATTATTTCCTTTTGTGTATGTGCATATTTAATAACAATAAACAGTGATTTATGTATTTAAAATTTAAATGCTAGCATCCATCGAAAGAATAAAAGTAATTTAAATCTGTATTATTAATGAACGATTTTCAAATTGATCAATATCTATTTAATGTTTTAAACTTCGAACACATATTCAATGTTTAAAAAAAATCTTATTGATATGTAACATATGCATCAACATCAGTACTATAATGAAATGTATTTAAGGTGTTTATGTATATATATTTAAGTGTTAGGTTATTTTAAATTACAGAAATTTAAAATAAAAATATCTGATTTGAATAAGTTCTTCCCAAAGCTTTTTACCTAGACTAGATTTTGTAATGTAGGTGTCAACTCAAAGTATTCCAATAATGTAAAAGTTATTTTTATTTAATACTTAATAAAGGTAATCGCTTACCCTTTCTGTTATGTTGAACTGAATCTAGGTTCGCCGGGATGGCCGAGCATTATTCTACTTATAAAACTGCACTAATTTAATACATTTACATCACTTTATTCAAACAATCACAATGACAAACACAACACATCAAAAATATACACAAATTCATAACAGCCGATGGAAAAAATATTATTCCTTTTCCTGACTCGCGCAAGTCCTTTAATCTCAGTTCACGGGAGATGTGACATCCTCCCACCTTGCATTCTTAGAAAAGGATGCAACCAAGGTCACATATATCAGCAAAGTCACCACTTATAGGTCTAGTCTTTTAACAGGTCTCATTACTCGACCGCATCTGGTTCTATACATTGGCTTGTCTGAACAATCTTTCTCAGTTTTTGAATAGACTGATGGTTGTGCAGAATCAGCACATCCCATGTCATGATCACTCGGGAGAGGAGGTGAAATGTCAGATTCATCAGGAATAGGAATGGATCTCTCATGTAGTAAAAATTGTTGTTCATGTTGAAATTCAAGGGGGTAAAGTCTTTGGTATGGTCTTAGGATGTCACCATTCTTAGTTTTTAATTTCTTAATGGTATTTCTTAATCTTCTTTTTGCTGTTTGTTTTCCTTCAGGAAGTACAGAATGTGACTTGATCCAAGGTAATGATATTTCATACCTTCCTGCACTGTTAATTTTCAGATTACGTTGAAAATGCTCAAGCGCAGCTTCATGCATTTCCATCATATTTTGTCTTTCAACGGGATCTAGAATCCCTATACAGTCTAAACTCCACGTATCGGGAAGATTAATGTCACCAGTGAGTAAGGATATGATCGAAAGATAAGATTCAGCTACTTGTGGAACTTGGGGAATTTTACCCATTAACGTCCATCCCAAATGTGTACCAACTGCAACAGGTCCACTTGGTAAATATTGAATCTTTCCATTTAATAATTTTCCTGCCACATCTGCTCCTATTAATAGGTGAATTTCTGACTCGTATGTTTGTGACATGTGATTATCACAATCAGTCAATTTAATTCCTCTTTTACTGAGATCTTTCATCCACGGTCCTTGGGGCGTCTTGGATATTTCACCGCATATTTTATTTTGTTCTAGGACTTCGAAATTACACTTATATATTTCATCTAAGCTAGTTAAATAAACCTTAAAACGACGACGTTTCTGTTGGGGGGATTCAAGACCGCCAAATAAACTATGAACTACTCGAATTTCTCCTAAACATTCATACTTTAATAATCTAACAACTTTGGAAGTTATATACGATCGCTGACTACCTGTATCTATCAAAGCTCTCATGATATGTCTTCCATTATGATTCCTTACATAGACCTGGAGTGTCTGTAACAATATCCCAGATGAACTAGATTGACTAGTCAGTGTTTGATCTTTCGATTGTACACAATTAGAAATTTCGGCAGGCTTAGGAGTTTCTACTTTAGATTCAAGTGACGAATTCGGACACATGATTGTGCAGTGAAATTTATCACACATAAAACATTTTATTTTACTACGACAATTTTTACTAACGTGGCCCCTTTTAATGCATAAAAAACAACAACCAGCCCTTTTTGCACATTCACGCTTTTCCTGAATACTCATTTTCTTAGCTTTATAGCAATCTTGAGAAACATGTTTTTTCTCACAAAAAATACATTTATTTTCATGAATTACATTTGTGTTTAAAAGCCCTGCAGCCGTTGAAAATTCGCTTTTATTTTCCGTAGAATACTGCTTATTCGCTTTCTTATGTGAATCTCTCCCACCATCAAAAGTATTTCTGGCGATTGCCAATCTTTGTTCCCCTTCAACCTCCGACTTCAAAAAGTCCATCAAACAACTTAATTTATTAATTTCTCGCTTTTCTTTATCTTTTACCAAAAGAGAACTAATATGCCGTTCCCATATTTTTAAAATTTCTTCTGGCAAACAACTCTCAACAAGAGGGTATAACATTGCGGCGTATTTATCTGAAGTGACACCTAATGTGCCCAAAGATCTTAAATACGATTCAATCTTATCATATAATTTTACTATATTACACTTATTATGATTTAATACCAAATTTAACAACTCTCGTACGTATACTTCAATTAAAAGTTCGTCTTTACCAAAACGAGATTTAAGACAATCAATCACTAAAGGGTAATTTTCTGCTGTTGGCGGAAAACTCTCTACAAGATCACGCGCTCTAGATTTTTCTGTAGTACTTTGAATAAGATAAACAAATTTATCCTCATCCGATAATTCTGGGTCTTCATGTATCTTTTTAAAAATAGACCAGAACTGCAGCCAATTTTTTATCGATCCATCAAATTTTTCTAATTCCAATTTTGGTAACCTCACAGTTTTTTTATTTACCGCTTCAGTATGTGAATTACTCAATGACTTCTGCATTCGTTCAGTCTTTATTTTTAAAGTGATGTACTTATCCGTATACGAAGTTATATTATCATATTCTTTATCATAAACACTTTGATTTATTTTATCATCTTTCGAAAGTAAATCTAATATCTCATTATCTGCAGCTTGCAGATTCTGATATTTATCGCTTAAAAACGCAAAAGAAATTTCCATTTCTTCGAAATCAACAGGATTAGCTTTTAAAGCTTCGTCAAGCCTATTTGCAGCTTTCGTAAAACTGGTACGCAACGGAGTTCTGATTTTCGTTAAATTTTCCATCGTAATATACTACCAATAATAGTTCGATAGATCAAAAATATATAATCACGGCCTTTTATAAACCGACGTCCCTGTTAACGGGCGCCATAATGTCAACTCAAAGTATTCCAATAATGTAAAAGTTATTTTTATTTAATACTTAATAAAGGTAATCGCTTACCCTTTCTGTTATGTTGAACTGAATCTAGGTTCGCCGGGATGGCCGAGCATTATTCTACTTATAAAACTGCACTAATTTAATACATTTACATCACTTTATTCAAACAATCACAATGACAAACACAACACATCAAAAATATACACAAATTCATAACAGCCGATGGAAAAAAACATTATTCCTTTTCCTGACTCGCGCAAGTCCTTTAATTTCAGTTCACGAGAGATGTGACAGTATGATATTATGACAATACAGTATAATATATGAGAATACAAGTATTTCTTCTATCATTATATTTATAAAACAGTTGAATTTTAATGTCTGTGTTTTATGCATCTCGTGGGAGTTATTATAAACACTATAAAAGTTTTGGTATTTGTAGTTGATAATAAAGCTAAATGATGCATTATTTTTTCCTATTTAGTGTAAACAAAGCATCACAATTTTTGAAGTGTTAGTAAGAAAGTGGTAGTATTATTAATGTAAACAAAACTATTATATACTTTATTTTTTAATTATTGAGTCCACAGAAAAATGGTAAGTATTTTTAATAATCTTTCATCAATGTTAACTATATATTTGGTTACTTATTTATTAAATTATAACTTTTTTATTTGAAAATTGTTTTTTTTTTTTTTTTTTTTTTCCCCAAGTATCACTAGGCCTGACTTTTTTTTAAATCCAAATTCTTTTGAAAAAATGCAATATAGTATTAAATTTAATAATATTAGTTTTTAAAAGGAACGTCAATCAAAATTGTCAGTTATTAAACTTTATTTTGTACCTGAAACATTTAAAAACTCATAAATTATCACTTTCTTTCCAAGTGTTAATCTATATGAAATAACTATTTTGCATTCAAACAAATTTTTCTGTGATATTAATAATTTCAAAGTGGCTGCTTATTTGAAAATGACTAATAAATACTTCTATTTAGATATATAATAAACTAAATTCTATTAATTTATTTTAAAATATAGGTATTTTGAATGCTACCTAACTTTTTATAAGAAACCTATGTATTTTTATGTTAGCAAAGTACAAATTATAAATGGCTGAATACCATTTTCCATCAGCAAAATTCATATTACAATCTAGATAAACTTTTCGTTCATTTTATTTCTACACAAGTCTTATTTATAATTTATGTACACAAAAAATAAAAGCTGCTGTTGAGGAAAGTTTCCTGCCAGCTAATTCTATCAGGGCCAAAACTAGCCTTTATTGTGCCTGGGGCAAACAAGGATTTTGGCCCTTCCCCTTTCTTTACAAAGGGAATTTTATTAAGTTACTAATAGCTGATTTATTTTAAAATCTAAAATATGTAATCATAACATGCGTAATACTGAACTACATAATCAGCTTTGTCAAATATTGATTTGTTAAAATCTGAAAACGTAATCAAATGGAACCGAAAAATATTTCACTTTATACAGGTTTCCATCTTAGCAGACATAATTGTTGATATTCTTTTTGTTGAAAATTTTTTCATTTAAGGCAGAATTCTGTTAAGACTGATTTTATTTTTACAGATTTCAGTTTAGTTTCAATAAAGTAGACTCCCTTAAATCCGCGTCTTTTTTCAGATGTAAACAATGAAATTTACAGTTAAGTTGCAGGAACAAAATTCAAGATGGCGTCAAAATCAGCGACTACTGCAATGTGTTTTTTACTAAATTTTTTGTTTATCATTCTCTTTTGGTTATTACAGCTGATTTATTACTAAATAAATTTACATTACTTTTGATTTGATATAAATTAGCATATCTATATGATGACGTTTCGATCTTACGATCACTTTACCAATAGATGGCAGCATAGGACTTTTGAAATCGATTTTGTCGGTAATAATTTAATATTTTTCTAAATTTTTATTTTACATAATTATTTTAATATTTTACTTATTTTAATGTTTCACTTTATTGTAAGCATTCATTATAATTTCCCTTGCTTAACTACTAATCAAATTAATGTTTCAAAAATGTAAACAAATCAATGACCAGAAATCCGCACAACCTCTGGTCCTAAACTGTGCAGATTTGAGGGAGTCTACTGTATTACAATATTAAGAGACTACATTAGTCACGCGAAGATATTCACACAGTGGTGTAGTCGTAAAAAAAAACAGAGGGTATACGTTCTAAGCAGAGGGTATATGCTCAAGGCTATATATACTATAGCTTTCTTGAGAAACAGAGGGTATACGGTGTTCCTTAAAAAAATCCAGAGGGCATACGGCGTATACCCTGGTATACCCTCCACTACATCCCTGCATTCACAAGCTAATATTGAACCTATGGTAGCATTATTGACAAATATCTCACGGTTATTAGTACTTAAAATAATTTTTTTTTCATGGGATACCTGAGGTTGTTATCTAATGTTGTACTTTTTCGGGTTTGGTTACATAATTTTTTTTTTTTTTTTTTAATTTAAACGCTCATTTTTAAAAAACTGTTTGGAACCAGTTCTATAATTGCTTTTGCATGCTATGTGTGCTTAACAGGCTTAGCTTGTTGGGTGTTTTTTTAGTGTTGCTATCTGTTGTTCTTGAGTAGAGATGGTGAAGTTGAAGTATATGTTCATTTGTCTAAGGTCACTAATGCAGGTAATGAATGGCAGCAAGGATCGAACCAGAGAACCCATGGTCAGAAGGTGAGATCTTTAGTACAGAGCAAAAGGCTAGCTCTACAATCGCTTCCTGCGAGAAACACATTTTATTGACCATGCAAGGTGGTGTAAATTAAAGTAAATTGGATAATTCTGCAGGAAGATCCATTTATCTAAATTAAGGGGAGGGGTCTTTCCCTCCCTTTCCCCCTTTAATACTTAACCAATGAACCTCCAAACCTAAAGAAGGAAGTGCCATATCGAAATAAAACGGTATATCAAATTTGAAGCAAATCGAATAATTCTGCATGAAAAACCCATTTATCTAAATTAAGGGTGGGGGAATAGCCCCCACCCCCCTTTACATTTAACCAATAAACCTCCAAATTTAATCAAGGCACCTCCTTAACATCATAAACCGGTATACCAAATTTGGAGTAAATTGAATAACTCTGCATGAAAAACCTATTTATCTAAATTAAGGCGGGGTTCTAGCCCCCTTTCCTCCCTTTATACTGAACCTCCAAATCTAATCAAGGCACCTCCTTAACATAATAAACCAATATACCAAATTTGGAGCAAATCGAATAATTCTGCATAAAAACACATTTGTCTAAATTAAGGGGGGAGGTTAGCGCCCCCTTTCCTCCCTTTATTTTTAACTAATGAAACTCCAAATTTAATCAGGGAAGCTCCTTAACATAATAAACTGGTATACCAACGTTGAAGCAAACCAGGTAATTCAGCATGAAAAAAACATTTCGCTAAATTAAGGGGGTATTAGCTCCCCCATTTTGCCTAACGAACGAACCTTCAAATCTAATCAGAAAAGCTTCTTATCAGAATAAACCTAAAAAAAAAAGTAAATTGGATAATTCTGCATGAAAACACATTTATCTAAATTAAGGGGAGGGGACTTTCCACCCTTTACACTTAACTAATGAAGGAAGCGCCATATCGGAAGAAACCAGTAAATCAAATTTGAAGCAAATCGAATACTTCTGCATGAAAAACCCATTTATCTAAAAAGGGGAGAAACTAGCCCCCGTCCCCCCCTTTGCACTTAACCAATAAACCTCCAAATTTAATCAGGGCAGCTTCTTAACATAATAAACCAGTATACCAAATTTGAGCAAATCGGATAACTCTGCATGAAAAACCCATTTATCTAAATTAAGAGTGGGGGTCTAGCCCCCTTTATACTTAACTAAGGAACTTTCAAATCTAATCAAGGCAGTTCTTTAACATAATAAACTGGTATACCAAATTTGGAGCAAATCGAATAATTCTGCATAAAAAGCCCATTTATCTAAGCCCAATGTCAGATGGGCGTCTTTTTTGCTTAGTTATAATCCATTCACAATGCTATAGCATTGTGAATGGATATTACCTAAGCAAAAAAGACGCCTGTCTGACATTTGTCTTAATTAAGGGGGGGGGACTAGCCCCCCTTTATTCTTAACCAAGGAATTCCCAAAACTAATCAGGGAAGCGCCTTGTCAGAGTGAACCTAGGAGAAAAAAAATTGTAGCAAATCGGATGTTTCTATCAAGAGTTATCGTGTTACGTACATATAGAACATGCACATTAGCTCTCAGGCTTTCATAGCCTGTGAGCTAAAAAGAAAAGTGCCCAATTAAACTGATGGCATTGAACTCGCAGGCTATTCACGCTAACTGTATATTATACTCTTCTTTCCTAATAATGCTCCTCAAAAAATAAATTAAGGGGGAAATTGACCCCCTCCCCCCCGTTTCCGTTCTTTATACTTAAACAATGACCCTCCAATTGTCATTAGGGAAGCACCTTATCGAAATAAACCAGTATATCAAATTTGAAGCAAATCGGATAGAAAAACCCATATATCTAAATTTAAGAGGGGTATTATTAGTCCCGTCCCCCCCTCTTTATATTTAACCAATGAAATTCCAAACTTAATAAGGGAAGCACTTTATCAGAATAAACCGGTATATCAAATTTGAAGCAAATCGGATAGAAAACCCATCTCTCTAAATTAGAGGGTATTAGTCCCCGGTCCCCCCTTTAGACTATAACAATGAACCTTCAAATGTAATCAGAGAAGCTCATTATCAAAATGAACTGGTATACCAAAATCTGATAATTCTGCATGAAAAACCCATTTATCTAAGTTAAAGGGGGGGGGTTAGCCCCTCCCCCTTTATACTTAACCAATGAGCCGCCAAAACTAATCAGGGAAGCACCTTATCAGAATGAACCTAGAAAAAAAATTTGAATTAAATCAGATATTTTTATCAAGAGTTATCGCGTTACGTACATGCATGCATACATATAGAACCGGCGGGCACATTAGCTCTCAGGCTTTGATAGCCTGTGAGCTAAAAAATGCCAAGAGCATGTAACTAGGGGGGGGGGGGGAGGGACAGAAAATAAAAGAGGACATTGAAAGCTTTCCAACGATATGTTATGCGATATGATTTGGAAGAAACAGTAAGTATGCCCCTTGGGGTGGCAGGTAAGTCCTAAGCGGTCGGAGGGGCGACCTCAAATATATCTTTGGTCAAAATGTGGATTTATGATAAAATAGAACGAGAATTTGGCATTTTAAAAATTGCATGCATATTTTGAACGGCCCTGTAAATTAAGATTGGTGAGGAAGGGGGGGGGGAGGAGAGACGGATTACAAGGGGCAAACTTGAAAAATACAACATAATAAACTAGTAACCCGAATAACTAGGCTTCTAAACAAAAGTTTAATGATTTAACATAGTGTTGAATTCAGGGGATGGTCCGGTGGGGACATTCCCCCTGGAACATTGAACACCCCCCCCCCCCCCCGCCAGAAGTTTTAAGATTTTATGCTTTTTAATTGCAAGTGTGCAATTCCCCCCTCCCCTTACGGATCTCTAAAATACGCTCTCCCCCGGAGTCGCAGAAATCCCTATTGTAGAAAATTACCTGCATCCAACACTGATGTGACCAAGAAAGAAAAAAAATCTGTCCTTATATGAAATTTTACATCAATTCTGCCACTAAAACAGTAAAACTGGAAGAATAAATATAATGATTCAACCCGATCCCGACTCTTGGATCGACCGTGATTCGATTTGAAGTAAATTAAAGGATAACGATTTTGCCCGCATCTAAAGAATCGTCTTGAAAACGATTCAACCTGCATGTAAAGATCGACATCGAATCTGTGTACTGAATCGATTTGCTATTTCTGATCCTACGTTACGGGTGGAATCAATTTGTTCATTTTTTCATGCTTTCTTTTGTATTTAGAAAAAGGAAAGTGTTGGATTCGTGAAAAATTTTGACTACCAGTTTTTGAAGAATTTATAGTTTTAGAAGGTCTTGTCTGGAATACGATTTGACTATTTTTATAAATTGTCTGTCTGTTAGCCTGTCTATTTGTTTGTCTCTGACAAAAAAATTGTGGGTGGTCTATTTAAAGAACTAATGCATGGAATCTGTTGAAACTTTAGATTTAGTTAGACCTTTATATAAATTGGAGCTGATTACTTTTTGGTGAAAATCGCCCAGCAGGTGGCGCTGCTATGTTGCATTTTTTATGATTTCTGCATGATCGCTATCTCAAAAACTAATGCACGAATTTTTACTGAACTTCAGATTCGGTTAGACGTTGACGCAAGTTGTTGATGATTAGCTTTTGATGTAAATTTGCTGGTAGGTGGTGCTGCTATGTTGCATTTTCCCCGATTTTCGCAACAGCTCTATCTCAAGAACTATTGCACGGATTTTCATCAAACTCAGTTAGACCTTGGCATAAGTTGTTGCTTATTAGGTTTCGGTGTAAATCACCCAATAGGGGGCGTTGCTATGCTGAATTGAATTCAGCATTTTTCTCTGGGAGGGATTTCTGCAGCTCCAGCGAGGGGCATTCTAGACTTCAGAGGAGGGGAGGGGGGGGGGTTGGACTTTTGTACATTAAGCATAAAATCTCAAACCTTTTGGGGGGACATTTCAATGTTTCCCCCCCACCGGGAAACCCCTGAATTTAACACGTTTTTCAGGAATTACACGATTTTAGTGATCATATCTCTAGAACTAATGAATGAAATTTCATCAAATTTAATATTCCGTTAGACATTGTCATATGTTGTTTCTGATTAAGTTTTCGTGTAAATCATATAACAGGCTGTGCTGATATATTGCATTTCACACGATATTCGTGATAGCTATATCTAAAAACTAATGCATGGAATTAATTCAAACTTCATATACTGTTACACTATCACATAAATAGATCCTTATTAGGCTTGGATGTATACTGCCCAACAGGTTTCGCTTTAACGCTCTTCAAATTGGGAAGGGAATTTCTGTTGCAGACATCTAAGAGGGTGTGGGCCAAAATTCAATTATTTATTTGGAAAATACATTCTTTTTAAATGCACATATTTCAACAAACCTATACTTTTTTAATCCTCATGATGACCATAGGTTATCATTTAAATTTGACACTGTGATAGCGAATTTTAGAGTTTGAACATGTTTGAGATAGAAGAAAGTTTTGGTATTGGCACATTCAAGTGCTTTACCTTCAACTTTTTAAGGAAAATGAAAATGACATTACATTTAGAGGCATCGATTAAAAAATTTATAGAATCGATTAAATAGAGTTTGCCATAGCATCGATTAAAAAAATCGAAATCGCCCATCACTATTCCAGTTTGTCCCAGGGCCGAAACTAGCCTTTTTTGAAGCCGGAGCAAACATGATTTTGGCCCCCTTCCCTCGCAAAGAATATTTACAAAGTGAATTTTATTAATTTTCTAATAGCCAACTTATTTTAAAATTAAAAATATGTAACACTGAACTACGTAATCTTCTTTGTCAAATATTGATTTATTAAAATCTTGAAAGCAGAATCGAGAAAGAATCCTCTTTATACAGGATCCTTATGCCATATCATCCTTACATTTTTCTATGCTTTGGCATACCATGCAGGCATATTATGTCCTGCCATACCCGAGGCAAGACAATTTTAATAATACTGTGCTAAACATAGATGTGAGAAAAATCGACAAACAAAATTTTCATTTGGCACCCCTTTGTTCTGACACGCCCCGTCTGCCCCCCCGCCTCCCCCTTAGTTTTGGCCCTGGTTTGTCCTAATGCGTTATAGTTTAAATATATTGTTATGCTATAATTTTTAATGTAACATTTTATTAAGTATCAAAAATCTTATATTAATAAAAATGATAGAATCAAATAATAATAATAAACACATACTTTTGGCAAATCCCTTCTAGATGGGTTGCTAAACACAGCGCAGTAGTGTATGTTTCCTCATTAGTCGAAAAAATATTGCTTGCGTATACGATTCAAATGGACCAATATACAGCAGGCAATATTTATTCAACCGTACCAAAATGAATACACAGCAGAAGTTCCCTTTAGAACATTGCAGTTAAGCAGCACAAGCTGTGATCAACTCTTTAGCCAATGGCTCCTGGCAATGAAATAGAAGCAAATTCGGTGGTGCAGAGAGTACTCTCACTTGGAGGTCAATGGATGAAAAACAAGTGTCAAGCTACGTCAGACTTCTGCCTTGGTAAAATTAAAGCTGTACATTTGGGTGAAACCAATGCCTTCAGGAGCTGGTCTAATGTCGACAGTCCACCAGAGGCCATAAATCAACAGCAAAATTTGATCTACAAAAAGAAAAAGAAAATTAAAGTTTAAAACATAAATATTTAATAAAACTTTCCGTTTAATAATAACAATACACAATATATATGTACATACGAAACAGATAATTTTAGGATATCTCTAAAATATTAATCGTTAAATTAAAATTTCGTACAAAATATTGTACGCTTGTATGTTTATTTCAAAATTACTCAGATCATTTTTTTTAAAAATACTAACGAGTAATATATAAAATTGTTTTTTTATCTATTACTAAAACTATGTTTAATTATCACTAAAAATAGATGAATTATAGTAGATTTTTTTTTTTCATATTAGGAGGTTCACGCCACTAAATATATTAATTTTGATTTACATATGTGGAGAAAAGCTATACAGATTAAGTTGATGTTGAATATTTAAAATTCATACCATGAAAGAGTAATTATCTTCTTCAATCAAAATATGCCTAACTACTTACTGCACACACTAAAAGAAAATAATAATAATGCACAAGATCTACATTTAATATTCTAAAGACCATTAAACTCAGACAGAGTAAAATAATGGGATAATTGATGAAAATTTGATAAATGTGCTTTAACCATTAACTATAAAAGCAAGCTATACTCATACGCAAGAAAGAAGAATTTAGTTATTAATTTATATTTGGTTTACATTAGGTTGAATAACTGAAAAAATGAATTAATACAAATGGTAATTTTATTTACTTTTAGAAGTTATATGTGTCAGTCATTTTTTCTCTTTTTTTCAAGAGTAAAATATTTACTGCTGTACTGTTATGCTTAGTAGCCATTTTGAATTTTCTTGTTGATAAAGTTTGGCTATGCTTAGTAAGAAAAACTCTGGATAATCATAATAATGAAGGTGAGTTTTAGTTCTTCATATTGCATACAATATTTATTTTTAATAAATGTTCTACATTTTTCTTCAAAATAATGCAAAATTTATATACTTTTTTTGAAAAACAAGACAAAATAAGGTATAAGAACTGAGCAGTTAGGCTTAAGTGAAAAAATATTCTATTTCTTACCACTTGAATCATTTAAATATATTCTTTAATGCAACCAATTCAGCTTTTTTTTCTTTTAAGTTAAAAAAAAGTTTATCTCCAGAGGTGTGGTAGAGGATACAGAGTTATATACCATATATCTTTTTGATTTTACTAACAAGCTTTGTAGTATACCTTCTGTTTCTCTAACAAAGCTATAGCTTATACTCTCACTTTTTATTTTTTTACTATTACAACACTGTTTATCTGTTACAAACTAAGTGTGAACAAAAAATTTATTCTCAACATCCCTATAACCATTTTGTGTGATCAGACATGCACCTAGTAAGGAGTAAACATTTTAAATGGCTTCTTAAACACATTATAACATTTTTTATATCTGAATTCTGTGCATTAAAAATGGTTGTTTCTTTCTGCAAAGATTTCCATACTGAGATTTTAAAAATAATGGAATAAAGGAAAATATTTTGTTCTATAATATCATTCACCCGCAAGAAAAGTGGCATATGCTGCAAAAATTCATTTTGCATTTTATTCCACTAATAAGTCTGTCATAGGTGCATCTTGCTCAGTATTTATCAGTGTAGTTATACGGAAAATCACTTTATTACGCTGTATGTACATTAGTGACCACAGACGAAGGGTGGATTGTGTAGGGTGGTAAAATTATCCAACCCTCATCATACGTCTTCATTCTTAAGGGTTTTATGCTTTTATACACATTTTTACTCATGCATGCAGAGGTAAGGGCTATAATTTCATGTTACAGTAAAGTCATGCAAATTTTCTTTTGCCTTTCCCGTGAAATTTACTTTGTTGAGATGTGTCACTTTTTGTGCGGGTGAGCGATATGTATATTTGTTTGAAGTTAAGTAACAATTTAAAAATGTTTTGCTTTTCATTTCATAAGTAGGTTGAAGTATATATTTAAGAGATTAGATTGGGTGAAATACACTTAAAAAAATTGAATACTGCATCATTAATCACTAACAAATTTTATGTGTTACATTAGAATATATAAAAAATGAAATAACTGCAAAAAAAAAAAAAAAAAAAAAAAAAAAAATACATTACTTTAGTATTTGGGGGGGGGGGGTATTCTTTTTTTATGGATTTCATAAAAACTTCTAATTTAAAATAATAGTATTAAATGATAAGTTACCACGTTTATAAAATTATTAGGTTATAAAAAAATTTGCATGTAATTAAACCAGTATCATCCAGTTGAGGCCAAACAAACATGTTTTACTTTATAAGAATAATCTATTTTGTTTTAATAAATTCTACAAAATATATTCTATTGACTGCGTACACAATACACCACTATTTATCGTAACAGATCTGTGATATTAACAAAACTATGGGATCCAGAAAATATAAAGATCGATATCGTTTCATAGATGTTGGTATAATCAACATTACCTCATCATTCCTGAAAAACAGCATAAAAATTCTACATCTTTGAATTTATTTTACAAATAATATTTCAACAAAATTACGAGACATATATTGCAAATCTACTATCCTTTCTCTTCATAGAAATATGTTTCAAAATAAATACACGAGAACGACTCGTTTTGCGATCACGTTCAAATCACTTCAGGAGCTTCTATGGTTGTAATATTCAGTGTAACGTGCGCAGTTTGCCATTGACGATATTTCTCATTTGCCGAGCTTTTCCACTTGCCGACGAGATTGCTGAAAGTGTATACACTTTGGAGTATCGCCACGCCGCCATTTAATTGCCGGTAGGAGAAGAACGATTGGCCATGCCGCGTGGGCAACAATCGCTCATTGGTCAAAGTGGGAAACAAAATGCTTGATGATTCAGCCTGTATTTTAGGAGCCCTAGTTTTTTCCATTTTTTTGATCAATCAATGGAGGATATTCCAAATATGGGTTCGAGGCTGAAAAAAGTCACGTGATACCTGTAATTTACCCAAGGAACTTCTAACTGATAAGAAGGGAAGATGCTACTGCTTTGCCTGATGAACTGTTTCTTTGGCTAGCGGAGATTTACAATACACGTCTACGGAGCCTTCCCTTCTTTACGCTAGACGTTTTTACCTTGATCACGTGATCAAAACGCAGATGGAATATCCTCCATTACCTATTGAGCTATAAACGTTTTCGATCACGTGACAAACCCGTTTTTCGCACGCTCTTGAGTGCATTCTCCCTTCGCGCGGAAATTCGATTCAAAATGCCCACTTTGACGCTATTTTCTGAAAGATCTATTGCGTTTGAAAAAAAAAAAATTGAAAAAACAGCTCAATGACATAGCTTCTGAACGACAACACCAGCTAGTTTCATTCATTTTTCGAACAAAAATAAATTAAAACTTATGTCAGAAAGTTGCCCTTTTGGATTTGATAACACCCTTAATTTTTTTTAGCAACGTCTATAAGTAAATAAATATTTTAACATATGTTTTATGTTTTTGACGATTTTCAGACAGCCTGGTATATTTTTGATGACATACAAAATTGTTAATAAAAAATTAATTACAAAAGAAATTTTTTTGTAAGAAAAAAAAGCGCCACTTTCTCCTTAATTCTAGGCGCTGTAGTTGTGGCACACAGTGAGATGTGTCTCGTTGTGTACCTAACTATGTGGTGCTGATGTTAAAAAAAGTTATTTATTAATAAAAAAAGGTTTTTCTCTCTCTCTCTCACTTTCTGTGTGGGTGTGTGGGTGGGGGGGGGGAGGCATGCGATGGCTAATGAAAACGTAAGAGGGAGAAAGAAAAATTGCATGAAGGTAGCCCAAGGTCTGCGTTGTCCACCCGAGGGTCATCTATATATAATAATAAAGAAAGAAGTTTGTGTGTGAGTGAGTGAGTGTGTCGACGGTGTTCTGAAGAGACCACTGCACGTAGAGCTACAAAATTTGGGGAAAAGGTACGTCTATATATGAAGTTTTGCACCTCGAAGCCCGATTTTCGATTTTTAGATTAGATTTTTTTTATTTAATTTTTTATGTGATTTTTAGCGCTTTTCCAAGTTTTGAGGCGATTTTTCCATATAAGTGAGAAGAATACGGTTTCTTTCTTTTAACCCAATATAGTAAATTTTGTTCTCTTTTCAAAAAAGTTTATTCGGAATTCGGGCAGCGATTTTTGAATTTTTAGCGAATTTTTTATGCAATTATTGAACAGCATTTAATGCATTTCCATACCTATAAGTAGAGTTGCAAAGGGTGGAAAAAACCTGGCTTATTCCCGGGAATAAACCGGGTTTTTTGGGAAGGAAATTTTTTAAATTCCCGGGAGTTTTCAGAAAGTCTTAGGCATGGACAATTTTAAAGTATTATTTGTAATTTTTTTAACGATTTTCATTTTTGTCAAAGTGAACAAAATATTTTTTTAAAAGTGTTAAAAATACCAATAGCATAAATATAGAAAAATAGCACAATTTGCCTGAAAACTAACGAAATGCATGCTTAAGTTTCAGAAATATTAAATAAGAGAAATTAAGATATCCTAATTTTATATTTTAATCGTCGTAGTAAAATGTGATAAAGACAGATGATAGATTCTTCTTGCCTGTTCTCTGAATCAGCCAGTCTAGACAACAAAAAAAAAAAAAAAAAAAAAAAAAAAAAAAAAAAAAAAAAGAATAAAATTTAAAGAAATCAATCAAAAAATATCAACTCGCTAGAAAATTAATGTAGAGTATATCTGAATAGAAGATATGGCAGCTAACATAAATTAAGCAAATTTAATCTCTAAATAAACATTCAAATCCTCACCAATTCACAGCCAACTAATGAGTTTTAATAAATTATAAAAACTTGAGCGCCAAATCATAAGATTTGTGAATTCATAAAGAAAAAACCAACTTCAACTTTTCAGAACAGTGTTTGACATTTCTTAAAAATAAAATTTAAAAATACCAGATTTTGTTTAGCTTCAAAACTCCTTCAAAATTTCCAATATTCCCCAAAATTTTTGGTTTATTCCCCAAAATTCCCGGGTTTATTCCCGCCTTCCAAAAACTATGGGTTTTTCGCAACTCAACCTATAAGGAGGTTGCTGTAGAGGGACACAGTTCTGTCGCCAAATACTGCCAAGTTTGTCGCCAAAAGTGACGCCAACTTGGCGATATCCCTAATATTTCGCCAGATTCCCATAGACTTCCATTGTAAACCAAAATGGATTACTTGCTTACAGAAAATCAACAAATTGAGATATTTTAATGCAACAAAAACTAATATTAATTTAAGGGATTATATTAATTCGATTTTTTTCACATTAGGAAAAAGAATACGGTTTCTTTCTTTTAACCCAATATAGTAAATGTTGTTCTATTTTCAAAAAAGTTTATCCGGAATTCGTGCAGGGATTTTTGAATTTTTAGCAAATTTTTTATGCGGATATTGAACAGCGTGTAATGCATCTCCATACCTATAAGGGGGGGTTACCGTGGGGGGAATCCAGTTCTATCGCCAAATAACGCCAATTTTGTCGCCAACTTGGTGATATATCGTCAAATTTGGCGACAAAAATTAGTCGCCAAAAGTGACGCCAACTTGGCGATATCTCTAATATTTCGCCAAATTCCCATAAACTTCCACTGTAAAACAATAGGGTTTACTTGCTTACAGAAAATCAACAAAGTGAGATATTTTAATGTAACGAAAACTAATATTAACTTAAGGGATTATATTAATTATATCTAAGGGAGTCCAAATAAATTAATTAAGAAAAAAGTAACATGATCTAATGTACCACTTGTGGTACACAGTGAGATAATTTCCGATACTCCGTTATGCTGCTTCTGTGCTTTTATAAATAACTTTTTTAAAACTATTTATACAATAATGCGTAGCGTAGAGTATTTGTGTAGCTTAAAGATGTAGATTTTTTTTTTCAAAAGAATAAAAATCGTCGCCGCTCGTTAAGTAATAATAATTTTCGTCTCGAAGGTAGTATACCCCCCCTACTCGGATTGCCTTGAAATTTTTGGATGTAATTGACGTTTACCATAGCAGGATCCCTATTTCAAATGAAGTTTGTAGCATGTTTAGTTCATCTACAGGGACAGTCAAACAATGGGAAAAGATCGTTTCAAATGATTTTTAATGAAGTTACATGCATCCAAACATAACAAAATTTATATGCATTTATGAAGTGCACTAAAATATACATTCTGTAGAAAATGCGGTGCAAAGAATAGTTATTATTCCTTTACAGGGCCAAACAAAAGAATTATGTTACATAATGATATAGTGAAGGCGCATTGTTTGCGGCGTATTTTAATTAGGTTAAACTATTTCATATATAATGAAATTGATATACGTCGCTGAGGTTTACTATAAGTTATTTCATGTATAATATGAAGCGCATAGAATTTACAGGGACACACAAAAGATTTCAGATACTATATTGTATCAGAAGTACTGTACATTAGCGGTGATTGCTGGGAATGCATTTTCAATTATGACATACGCTTTTATGTTTCGCTTCACTATATTTATGCCTACTATATGGTGTGTATAAATGCCATGCACACACAATGCTATTCATATACAGGACTGCACAAAAGAATTCGTAAGGGTTAGTGGATATAAGCGCAAATTGCTTAAAGGTGGTTTTTAAATGAGATATGCATTTTTACGCTGAACTGCATTTAATTTATTAAGAAAAGTTTGTAAAATATAGATAAAATTATATGCAGAGTCACGCAAAGAATTGGATACTCTATGGAAGATCTATGGATGATAATTTTTGGAAATGTGATTTCAGTAGTTTTAAGAGTGTTCTAGTTTGAATTAAATTTTAGCTAAATAGTGGAATATAATAAAGGTACTAGGTAAACTACGGGGCTGTATAAAAGTATTCAAGTATATTTCATGTATTAGTATAAACTGATGAAAGAGAAATTTCAATCTGTTATGCGTTTTCTCACTAAACTAATTTTCCCCATTGTATAGTATATATGTCAACATACAGATCAATACAGGGCTGTTCAAAACCATTGTAATGCATATTTGGCTATGGACGGTAACTGCTGAAATCATTTTTTTAAATGTTCATTAAGTTACCTTATTTACCTCATTTCTCTAAATAACGAAGTTTTGCTAAAGCTTTCAGGGTGTGCTGGAAAGTATTTCAAAATCTATGCCATATACGTGATATTTCTTTCTTGTTTTATATTTCTAATTGCACCCAAAGCACAAAATTTTTACTTCTCTTTTTGAGGAATTTTGTAGTGAATAAGTTATTATCAATTTTTTGTTCTTTTTATTAATGGCAGTAATTATAATTATAAAAAACTACACATCCGCATATGTGGCCAAGAGTGTGAAGAGGTTAAATATTTTTTTGCATTAGGAAAGCTGACGTCGGTATCTAAACGGATCCCTTTTTACTTTTTTTTAAAATTATGGTTACAAATTTTTCCCCTTGAGGATACCTTTAATTTTGGATTTAGCTCTGAAATAAAAAGATACTCTCATAAACGCATTTTTGTAAAACTGCTTGTTGTAATATTTCACTTAGTCAAACAAATGATGAGAATCTGAATTTCTTAATTTCTGAAACATTTGTAATACTTATGCAAAAGATATTACTAGTCATCAGCCATTTTGTATCATTGGCCATCATCAGGGAATATTTTTATTAATTGCTGTTCCATTCATTCCAATACACCACTTCTTTTGAAACGGGAGAGTATAATTATTGGGGTATCTGAAATCAGAAGCAGTGCCTTGGATTGAACTTATCTAGAGAAAAATATTTAACTGCCGTTCTATTTATTTTCATATGTCACTTTGTTCACACACATCTCTTTCATTTTAAAATATAATTAATCAATGCAATTAATAAAAATATCACCTGACGATGGCCGCGGGATTGTAGATCGAAAGTACTAGGAAATATAAATAAAATGGATATTTTTAACTTGTAACATCTACATAGTCATGAGCAGGGAGAAAAACATATTTGTGTAAAACCGTTTGTTGTAATACTCCACTCAGTCAAGCAGATGATGAGAATCTGAATTTCCTACTATCTGAAATATTTGCAAAAACATTTGTAATACTTATTCATAGGATATTCAGATATTCTCATTCAAAATCCTTAAAATGGAACATATTTATACTTTCTCCATACACACAACCTATATTAGAAAATACTGAAAAAGTTTGTGTTTTAAACTGGTTCCAAGTAATTGACAACCGCATAAATGATCACTAGTTTTAAACCATTTAAAATAAATACATGTAAAAAACTAGTATGTTGTGGCCATCACAAAACTTTCTTCTACATAAAACACGACAACTAAATCATTTAAATAGTACAAGAAATAACATCGATTTAGCCCCAATTCATGTCAAAATATATCTGAATTTGAAGTTAGAGGAAAATTCGTGCATTAGTTCTTGAGATAGAGGAGCTATAGCGGAAATTCTGAAAAATGTAGCATAGCAGCGCCACTTGTTGAGCGATTTACACCAAAACATAAACAGCACTAATTGATATCAAGGTATACCTGATTCCCTGATTCTGAAGTTTGTTGAAAATCCAAGCATTAGTTCTTGAGATAAAGCTATTGCGGAAATCGCAAAAAATGGAGCATAACAGCACCACCTGTTGAGAGATTTACACCAAAATGTATAAAACGTCAATTCATGTCAAGGACTAACTAAATGTGAAGTTTGATGAAAATCCGTGCATTTGTTTTTGAGATACAGCTCTTGCGGAAATCGTGAAAAATGCCGCACAGCAGCGCCACCTGTTGGGTGATTTACACCAAAAAATAAACAGCACTAATTCATGCCAGAGACTAACTGAATCTGAAGTTTAATGAAAATTCGTGCTTTTTTCTTGAGTTAAAGCTATTGCGATAACATGAATAATGCAGCACCACCTGTTGGACGATTTTCACAAAAAAGTTATCAGCACCAAACTATATCCTGGACTAACGGAATCTGAAGTTTTATGAAAATCCGTGCAGTAGTTCTTGAGCTATAGCTATTGCAGAAATCGTGAAAAATGGCGCATAGCAGCGCCACCGGTTGGGCGATTTTCACCAAAAACTAATCAGGTCCAGTTTATATTAAGGTCTAACTGAATATGATGTTTTGTGAAATTCCGTGCATTAGTTCTTGAGATAGAGCGCCCACAAAATTTTTGTCACATACAGACTCACAGAGTGACAGAATGACAGACAGACATTTTCTAAAAACCATCAAATCGTGTTCAGGGCATTCTAAAACGTATAAATCCGTCGAAAACCGGAAGTCGAAAATTTTGACGAATCCAATACTTTCTTCTTGTAAAGATAGAAGAAAGTAAAAATATGCTAATTCTTCGAAACATAAACAGAGATGTCTTAGAATTTGGTGCATGCATGAGATAAAAAAAATTCCGAAAATACACAATAAGAACTTTAAAAAACTCACCGTTTTACTTAAAAAAGACAAAGAAGAGAATAATATAGACGTGGCAAGTTAAAAATATACGCTTTATTTACAGTACTTTCGTACTATAGTACTTTCGGCCTGCAATCCCGCAGCCATCGTCAGGGAATATTTTGTATTGATTGCTGTTCTATTCATTCAAATATTTCACTTCGTTTGAAATGGGAGAGCCTATAATTATTAGGGTAGCCGGAAGTAGAAGTGCCTTGGATTGAACTTATGTGCAGCATATTTAATTACTAATAGTTTGTTCACATATGTCCCTTTAATTAAAAAATATAATTAATAATTGCAATTAATAAAAAATATTCCGTGACGATGGCCGCGGGATTGAAGGTCGAAAGTACTAGAAAATTTAAATAAAATGGATATTTTTAATTTGTACCATCTATATTATTATATTTGTCTCCTTTTAAGTAAAAAAAGTGAACTTTTAAAAGTTCATATTGTGTATTTTGTGATTGAATCAAGATGTAATATTGTATATCGTCTTATGATTTTATTTTTAAAAATGTCTATAATTACCTTCAAGATTCAAACAAATTACATCGTAGAAAGGAAAAATAATTAGAAACGTAATTGATATATAGGATCATTTTCCGTCAATAAGCATAACTTAAAAATATTTCAGACCCTACAATTTTTAACAAATAAAACACATCAATGTACATTAATTAAGAAATTTATTAAAAAGTGCAACTTTCAAATTAACTCTACTTCTTCGCCCTTCTTCTTCTACATCAAATTGCTTTTACAATTCCAGATTTGCATCTACTGGCAGCAACAAAAGGATGTGCTTCGAAAAAATCCGCCAATTCTTCGCCAACATCCTGCAATGACTGGCATGAGTGGAGGAGGGAAACAGCACCTTCACATCACACACGACCATAATCTCTGAAGCAGATTATCTTTAATTCGGGGAAATACTGAATTATTAAAATTCCATTATTTAAAAATTTATTAAAAAGTGCAACTTTTAGAATAACTCTGCTTCTTCGCCATGTCCACATTCAGTTGCTTTTACAATTCCAGACTTGCATCTACTGGCAGCAACAAAAGGATGTTCTTCGAAAGATTCCGCCAAATCTTCGCCAACATAGACATCCTGCAATGACTGGCATGACTGGAGGAGAGAAATAACACCTTCACACGTGATATCATAACAATGTCTGAGGCAGATTGTCTTTAGTTGAGGAAATACTGAATTATTAATATTCAAATCACGGTCCTGTAGATTAACCAAACACAAGCATAATTCTTTTAAATTATGCCCATGATTCTGTATTGCTGTAAAGGTCGCGGGAGTAATTTCTGTGTATCCCAGGCTTAACACATGCAAATGATTCAAAAAAGAAGTATTATCATCAAACCAAGAATCCTCTATAGTTGAGCCAAATAATTGTAATCGTTTTAAGCTTGGCATCTTTGAGAATGGGGGCTTATTCAAGGGGCCATTATAATCGGATCCACAATCAAAGACATTCAAAACCTCAATTTTCGAAATACCACCACATTCACCTGTTGAACGGCAATCAGGAAATACACAACTTCAAAATACCAGTTTCTTTAAATCCTGTAAATACATAATGCATAAATCTATAGCAGAGGAAAAACTGCATGAGAATTTAGAGTAAGTAAAAAATAATTCTTCGAGATGAGGGCAATTTTCTTGCAGTCTCATACAAAGTTTCATAAAATCCAATCTTCCAATCCAATGATAAATGAAATCCAATTTGATGGAAGTTACACAAGATGGTAATCTATCAATGAAAGTTTTAGCTATAGCAGTCGGAGATCTATCAGATGACGAAAATTTCACATTTACTTTTCTCCACAGAACTGGGCTCCATGTCAGCGCATTCCATCTTCTGCACACTCTGTAATGAGAAAAGAAAATGTAAAACATGGAAATGTCTATGTGTAAGTATGTTTGGTACTGTAATTTGAACTATTAGATCACACAATGGAGTTACGAATAAAGAAGAGTACAGTAAAACCTCCCTAAAGCGACCACGTTCCGTTTAAAAAAAATGGTTGTTCCGAGAGGGGGTCTCTTAATGGAGGTCATGTTTAAATCTAGATTTTAATTGTTGAAAAAAGGTAATTAATGTTACTAAAATTTACTTTTTTGCATTAGGAAAAAGTATGAAAATTTAAGTATCAAAACAAAAGTTAGTTGCATAAGTTAATTAGTGCAGAGTTTAAAAAATGAATACATTGACGTTTTCTTTGATTTTACGGTTTTATCTTCTATAACTTTTATTTCCAAGTCTTTTCGAAGTTCAGTAAATAAATGCAAATTTTTTTTTGGACAGGAACAAATTATGACGATTTCATTAATTTACCTATTTCTTTCAGAGTTTCCCGACAGAATAGGACAGGGGAGTTTATTGACCGTCATCCTTACTTTGTCATCAGAGTTAAATTCATTACCTAAAAAGGCATAAAGGAGTTTAAACACTTAAAAGCTACCGGAATAAATAAAAATTCTGAACTTCTTCTATACGCTCTCCGTAATTATTATTCTAATAAAACCTTCTTCAAGCGACCAGGAAAAAACGTAATTTGTTTCATTTTCTTCAAAGAAATAGGTCGCTCATGGAGGGAGTTCAACTGGGGTGGTCTCTGAATAGAGGTAAAATTAGTATTGAGCCTATGGGAATAAATTTCGTTCCGTGAAAAAATAGTCGTTCATGGGGGGGGGGGGGGGGAGGTTGTCGCTTAATGGAGATGGTCGCATAGGGAGGTTCCACTGTGCTATAATTTGAACTGTTAGATCATACAACGGAGTTACGAATAAAAAGGAGTAGCATTCATTGTATAGACCCCTTGCATTGACGTCACGTTGCTATTAGCAACAAATGATACTATAACTTCTGGAGCACACACGTGGAGCACAGACTTGCTCGTTTGCCGTTAAAAGCGCGTGTTATCTTTCTGTTTAATTTAGATCTTTCTTATTTTTATTATTATAGTGCAAATAAGCCTAAAAAATCAAATGGAGAACACCACATTCACCTTATGTTTGGGCGCCAAATAAAGCGATGCCAGACATGTGACGTCATATGCAACCCGTCTAGTGTATCTGTTGCGAAAGAAGTAATTGAGGATGTTGTCACAAGATGGCGGCTGTTTTTAAAAAATTCGTTCAACAGTCTATGATTATCGCCAGAAAAGACTTCCTACCAGTAAATTTGAAAAAAAAAAAAAGGAAGTGGCTATTCGTCCGACCAATCGGACTTTTAGTAATTTTGGCAAAACGTCCGACCATCGTATGCGCATGCGCGCCAGCAAATGTTCGGATGAAATGGCTTTTTCATAACTCCGACTTTTAAAATATGATTGTTTATTTATTTTCAATACACATTAAGTGCATTTATGCAAATTAGGTCATTTTCTTTTTAGAAGAAAGTTATTTATATTTATAAATATTAATTTAGTAATATTTGTCTTCAGTTATTTATTTTTTTTAAACGTTATATTTCGTTAAGCAATTAAGTGTACTAAATATTTGTTTCTATATTTATATTATTAATGTTATTTATTAATTATATTGTAATATATTATTATTAATTTAATAATTTGCGCGCATGTAACTGCGCAAAGTAGAGGTGGCTTTTTTGCCAACAATTATTTTATTATTAACGTTATTTATTAATTATTTAATATATTATTATTAATTTAATAATTTATTATATTATAATTAATTTATTATTATTAATTTTTTATTGTTAATTTAATAATTATTATTTATTATCTAATATTAAAATATTAACAATTATAAATAGTTTGTAATTTTTTTATATTACACAATTAGTTTATTTTATATAAACGCTTGAATATTTAATATTTCTTAATTGTTAAATTTATATATATATATATATATTTAATAAATTTAAAAACTGTCTAGCATGAGGAAGTCTGACAAAATAAATTGTAGTTTAGATTATTTCATGTTGATATTTTGCATTTTTAATAAATAGCAGGTTAGGTTGGGTCATAGGCAAACATGTTCCAAAATCGTGCCCCTCCTTTGATTGCTTTCTGTCGATGTCTATATCTCTCAATATTTCAATTTATATCTTATTATTTTCCAAGATTTAGAAAATTGGGTAGAGGGGGGTGGGGGGAGATGGCTTCATTTCATATTCCATGAAAATGAGCAAACTTAATTTACATAGTCTTTTTTTCTTTTTTTTTTTCCTTTTCTTTTTTTTTTTTTTTTTTTTTTTTTTTTTCAAATTGTACAAATTAATTTTACCCAATGAGTAATTATTTTTTGTTTTACTTTTAAAAAATGTACTTTTTGGTTAGCCAGGCACCAGTGTTATGTATACATATATATGTGTGTATATAATATGTATATATATAGCGCCCGGCTAACCGAAAAGTACCTTAAAATAATAAAACTGATGATTAAACACAAATTTACAGAATTTTGGGCTTTTATAATCACTCACTGAAATTTAAATTCATATAGTTTCTCATTGCTTCTAACATACTATTTTGACAACTGAAATTGTTGAATTCATGATTTGTCTAAAGTTTTATTATACACTCAAACATATAGACTGAAATCAAAGAACCTTCCACAGAACGCATTTTATTTTTTGATAATGAATTCTATTTCCAAAAATAATAAGAATAATAAGTAAATGCTTTTGTAAAAAAAAAAAAAAAGTAAAATTTTTAATTTAATACGTTTAAACTGATGACCTATGCAGTAAGATAAATCTATAGCTATACTTGTAAAAGAAATGCACCTAAATAATAATTTAAATAAAATTTTATAAATATATATTTCAAATGGAGAATCTCCTGTTATTTTGGCATCAATAATTTTTCAATAAATGAAAATAATCACTCCGTCGCTCACAAGACATGCAGATTTAACTTAAAATACATTGAATAGATAAAATTAAATAAATGAAAATAAACTTTTGAGATTAAGAAATTTTTTTGTGAAATAAATTTTTAATAAAGTAATTTAACAAAATAATAAAGTGATAAGTTTTTTTCAATGTTCAAAACTTATTTATTATTATATTAAAGTTATTTTAAAAAAAAAAACTTAGTTTAAAATTTAAAATAACTGTTTTGTATTAAATTATTCAATAATTTATTCAAATGAAAAGGAATAGTAGTTTTTTCATAAACGAAACATTCTAAAAGCCAAATGTTGTAACAAAAGACAACTGGGAATGGAAACTTTAAAAGTACAGTAGACTCCATTAAATCGGCATATCATGAATCCAGAAATTATACAGATTTTAGAATTTTGAAAATTTCAAGTCACTGTTTTGTTTACTTTTTTAAACACTAATTTGAATGTAATACTGCACTCGAAATTATAATGAATGTAAAGCAAATTAAAGTAATGTAAAGTAAATTATTAAAATATTAAGTAAAAGAATAAAAATTAAGAAATTTTTTAAAATGGATAGAGAAAACGAAGGTCAAATAAACTAGTATGTTGTGGCCATCACAAAACTTTCTTCTATATAAATCACGTCAATTAAATCATTTAAATAGTAAAATAAATTACATCAATTTATTCATATAAAAGTATACCTGAATTTGAAATTTGATGAAAATTCGTGCATTAGTTATTGAAATAGAGCTGTAGGAGAAATTTTGAAAAATGTAGCATAGCAGTGCCACCTGCTGAGCGATTTGCATCAAAACACAAACAGTACTAATTCATATACCGGAATCGTAAACCGGAATCGCCAAAACACAAACAGTACTAATTCGTATACCGGAATCTGAAGTTGGATGAAAATCCGTGTATTAGTTCTGGAGCTAAAGCTACTGTGGAAATCACAAAAAATGCAGCACAGCAGCGCCACCTGTTGAGCGATTTACACCAAAAGGTACAAAACATCAATTCATGTCAAGAACTAACTGAATCTGAAATTTGATGAAAATCCGTGCATTAGTTCTGGACATTGAGCTATTGTGGAAGTCGAGAAAAACGCTGCATAGCAGCGACACCTGTTGAGCGATTTACAGCAAAACATAAACAGCACTAATTCATATCCAGGTATACCTGAATCTGAAGTTTGTTGAAAACCCGAGCATAAGTTCTTGAGATAGAGCTATCGCGGAAATCACAAAAAATGCAGCATAGCAGCGCCACCTGTTGAGCGATTTACACCACAAGGTGCAAAACGTCAACGCATGTCAAGCACCAACAGAATCTGAAGTTTGATGAAAATCCGTGCATTATTTCTTGAGATAGAGCTATTACGAAAATCGTGTAAATGCTGCAAAATGCAGCATAGCAGTGCCATCTGTTGGGCGATTTGCACCAAAACGTTACCAGCACCAACTCATATCAAGGATTAACTAAATCTGAAGTTTGATGAAAATCCGTGCATTAGTTCTTGAGATAGAGCTAGTGCAGAAATCGCGGAAAATGCAGCATAGCAGCGCCACTTGTTGAGCGATTTATACCAAAAACTAATCAGCATCAATTTGTATTAGGGACTAACTTAATATAAATTTTTATTAAATTCCGTGCATTAGTTCTTGAGACAGAGCGCCCACAAAATTTGTGTCACATACACACAGACAGACAGACAGACAGACTCACAGAGTCACAGACAGACATTTTGTAAAAACATGTTTTTTGGAATCTCTGACCCCTAAAACGTGTAAATCCGTCGAAAACCGAAAGTCGAAAATTTTCATGAATCCAATACTTTCTTCTTGTAAAGATAGAAGAAAGTAATAATGATGCATAACCTATACGCATAAAAATAAAGAGTAATTTTTCTTGAATTATTCAGTGAAATTTGCCTCATAAAAATACAGTAATAATTTATTTAAAAACCTATTATGAAAAAGGTTTCTTTCATGTTTACTCAGACAAACCAAAAGAGCTTTATTAATACATAAATACAATTGTTAATTAAGCATGCAATCGCTACTATCAGCGCTCCGCTAACTTGAAATATTTCAGCTGGAAAAGCTGTAAACAAACCTGCACGCATGCGCAAACGATGGTCGGACTTTTTGCCTAAATAGCTAAAAGTCCGATTGGTCGGACGAATAGCCACTTCCAAAAAAAAATCGTCTTTTTTAAGCGCTTTATTCATGGAAATATTTTCTCACAAGTAAGGTTGAAATTTTTATTTGTTTTTACTTGTGTTAGTTTGACCAGGTATTATTATCTTTGGGACTGAGACTGACAGGAGGTTGTCTAGGTTTTCACAATATGGTGGAAACGTACGGCCTGATTACCGTCAAAGTAAACTTCCACCAGTAAAAATGAATATCAGTTTCTGCATTATTTATGACTGAAATTTTGTCTTAATAAGGGATTTAAATAAGAAGAATGTTTCTATTTAAATTTATTGGTGGAAGTTTCCCCGTCCGTAATCAACCCCTCCGAATGCAGTTACAGTTGAAGCATAACCATTATATGATATGTCTGATCTTCTTTATCAATATTTCCATTGATCACACTATATTGAAAACCAGAGACATATGCAATATTAATAATTCATATATTAAATTCATTAGGATATCTCACAATGAATATTTAGAAGAAGTGTACGATTATTTTCAAATTCGTGTATAAAGTATTTTAAAAGAATGATGACATTTATAATAAAGACAGAGAATTTACTTGTGAAGAAAATTTATTTTTAGATTCTTTCCTTTTTTTATCCTTGAGAATGTAAAGCTATTACAATTAGGAATTTCACTCAGCACTCCCAATGAATTAGTTCGATGTGTCTTTGGTCTTCCAATGTATATTAAATGCCCAGCCCTACCGAAATCGCTACTTGGTTTCTTTAATTTATGGAAAAATCACTTTTAATTATTTCTGTGCGATCTTTCGTGCTCAAAGGCCACCTCCTTCCCAAGAGTTTCAGTGTAGAAGGGGGAGTTGAACGGTTAACGGCAATCAACCCGCCCGCCAACAATGAATAGATTCGAAGTCATCACTGTCGTCTGGTGAGATAAAAGCCTCATCTCTCCCGTACCCGCAGATCAGATCGATGTTTTGAACTTATTAATAAAAATAGCTTTGAAAATTTTCGAGTGGTATTTTCCGTAATTAGGTCTGCTACCTTCCCAACATTGTTGAAGAGAGCAGTCTGCGTTTCTGCCTTCGTCGCGGGTAGCGGGAGTCGGCCTACCCGCTATTACCTCGACTGATAACAATGAACTCGAAACCACTGCAATCGTTCATTCAGTACATACAATTTATTAAATGCTCGGACACTGATGAACCTGCAGTAATGTCTTTAATTTATTGAATTCAGTTTTTAAATTTTTCCAGTCAAAAATTCCTTACTCGGGTCTGCAATTTTTATTTCAGTACAATTTTTCTAAAGCATCTGTATTAGAATTTTTCACATTATTAAATTTTAATAGGAGTGAATAACATAATTTTTTATTTCTTACCTAATTTAAAGGTAAACTTTCCTCTTAATATCATAAGATTTATTTAGAAATGATATAAACCAGGGTTGGCAGGTTTTTGACACATGTCAGTTTTTGACAGTTTAAACTGCGGTTTAAACCGTCATGTCAAAAACCCCTTGTCAAAAACCTCGTCAAAAACCTCAAATACTTACAGTGATCTGTAAAATTTCACATTAAATGTCACACATTAGATGTAATATTTAAAATTCACTATTACTGTAATTGTATAATTAGTATATAGTATTAGTAATAATTACAGGGTTGGCAGGTTTTTGACATGTGTCAGTTTATGTCGTGTTTAAACCATAGTTTAAACTGTCATATCAGAAATCTCAAATACTAAATTGATCTGTAAAAATTCAAATTAAATGTCACACATGACAACATTACATGTAATATTTTAAATTCACTCTTACTGTATATCAGTAATTAGTACATAGTAAAGTATTATTGTTAAGTACAACTTTTTAACAGGGTAAATTTTTATTTAGTTTTTTTTTTTTTTTTTTTTTTTTTTTTGGAAAATTGTGTTTTTCTAAAAAGTAGACATTAAGCTCACCTGAGCTGTACATTTTTTCTCTTACTTAAAATCGTTTTAATTTCGCTTACTTTTGAGAGCTTTTAGCTAGCTTTTTTTATGGGGAAAAAAAGCTTAGAAAAGTGTAGATTTTTTTTTGTATATATAACAAGATAATGTGCATCAATGTTATTCTAGTCTAGGCAATAACCATTCCATTCAAAATTGAAATTGGATTATTAATTTTAAACATTTGCAAAATAAGAGAAGTAATTAAAGAAAAAAAAGCTTAAAAGTCAAAATCTTTTTAAAACATGCTTTCTTTCAATATATAAAAATGTTTTCGATTTTAAAACTGAACAAAATTGGCTCGGTCATCTAAAAGAAAATTCCTGTAAGCCCATATTGAAAAAGTGCATAATGGAAGAGATCAAATCATGAACCATACCATTGTTTGGCTTATACTTTGCATCCCAACCATCAGGGGCAAGGGTTGACTGCTGTATCAGTTGATTCAGCTCGCGCTTGAGCTACGGAGAGAGTTTATGGATGCTTACCCAATACCCATACTGATTGTGTATGAAGCTAAAGAATACCCTTTCCAGTCTTCTTATTTCAGTGCTATAGGGAGGACTCCATTGTTTGGTGGAAAGGTATCACTAAATGCAACAGCTTTTTGAGCCTGCTTCAAAACTTGCTCATCTAGCAATGCTTTTGCTATCAAGTTCTACTAGCTCAGCATCAATTAAGAGACAGACTATTTTCTAACGCTTCATACACTCTAAACTCAAAAATCTTTTGGGTGTAAATAAATGTGCTAAACAAGTGGTGTGCTGCAGTATGCTGCGGGGTAAAATTGATCCGGATTATTTAATTGTACAAAATTATTTTCTTCTGGTTGAAAAATCCAAAAAAAAAAAAAAAAAAATATTTTATTGCAAATAATATATTTTTTAAATTATTAAATTTCAATAAAAGATCACATAAATCATTGACTTATTTAATGTCTGTCTATTGTTAAAATGTTTTAGCGTGTTACATATGTTTGGCAGTTTTCGACGGTTTAAACCAGTTTATGACAGTTTTCGACGGTTTAAACCAGTTTACGACAGTTTAAACCAGTTTTTGACGCTTGTCATGTCAAAAACCCAACCCTGATATAAACTACTAACAAAATGGATGAACTATTGTGCTTCTTAATGTAGGCAATAAAAAATTATTTCTGCTTAATTTCTGTGTGCAGATGTACTAATTAACCCTTTATCTACTGAATTATGAATTCATGAAAATTTTATCTTCTAAAGTACTTTTCGTGAATTTTTGAAACTACATTAGAAGAATTACATAATCATTTAATAAATTTGAGAAGGATTTTAGAAGGATTGAAGGATTTAGAAGAATTAATTAAATTTGAATTTATAGGGATTTTGTGCAACGTTTATAATCCCACTCAAATCTTTTATTTAAATATATTTCTTAGTATTTTGTAGAATTAGGAAATGTACAAATATAATGTTCTTACAATAGAAATATAGAAATATTTCCGAATTTAAAAATTCTCTCTCCCCTCCCCCCCCCACCCCCAATGCCGCCAAGAAAGCTGAAAAGATGCAAAGGCAAATGAAATCATCCTTTTAAAAATATTTTTGTTTTTTTGTTTTGTGCTTTTGGAACAAGATAAAGTAATGCATCTATAACTCATTCTAAATAGTATTACTACTACTCGAAGTATTCAATGAATTTCATAGCAAGTTATTTTAATGGTACTTATAAGGGCCGTCAGTAGATAAAGGGTTAATTTCCATAAATATTGGACAAATTGCTTGTGTAATGAAGCAGCGAGTATGTTGCAATAGTGTAGATATGGAAGTTTTCATCTACTATCAAGGCGATTTTCTCAATCTCGGAAAGGAGAAAAAATATATAAAAACTGTAAAATAAAATTTTTTTTCCATAATTAATTTTAATCTTAGTTATTCGATTTGTTATTCTTAGATAATATCCGCTAGAAAGACCGTTTTTAAAAATTTTATTATTCTTTTAGGTATTACTATTAAAATACCTCGAAGAACAATAGTGAAAGTTCCTTAAGGATGTGGTGTTATAATATATTTTGAGCTAAAATTCAAACATGTTTTTGTTAAAATCCTATCTTTAAAAATACAAGGGGATTTTATGCTTGCATTAGCGAGATTTGTGAGTTCACATGGAAATATGTTAAGCATTTGCTACAAAAAACGGAAAATTTGGAAAGTTTACCGGCAGCGGAGAAACATTTCGCCTTTTGAACGAAAATGACTTTATACTCTCTGATAATGGCCAATGAATATGGCATTATATTACGTGGAACATCCAAATTCCGTTAACTAATGAAAACTGTTGAAACACTTATTATATCAACATACAATATTTTCTATCTGCATGTGGGAGAATAATGAAAGCAGACAGGCATTTGATGAGATCTAAGACTTTTTGTAACAGCATCGTCGTGGAATTTGTTTTGAATAAGGAGAACTTTCAGGTGCAAAAAAGGGAAGAGGCGGGCCAGATATGGATTATAGGGTGCATGAGAAAGCGCTTCACGAAATGGTAGTTCACATCAGTCATTACACTGTAAAAAAAAAAAAAAAAAAAAAAAAAAAAAAAAAAAAAAGTGATTTTTTTTCTGCACTTTATGATGTAATTTTTCAAGCACCAATGCTGTGAAATCGAATTCAAGCACTGATGCTGTGAAATCGAATTCAAGCACTGATGCTGTGAAATCAAATTTAAACAACAAGTGAAGAAAAAATCGATTTTTTCCTGTCATGTGCATTACGGAGTCAATAGCGACGCAACCTTCCTTAGATTTGAGAAAGTTTTCAGCACTCTTAAAGATAGCAGCTTGTAAATTTTACAGCAAGTGTGCTGGCAGCCGGGATGCCAGCACCTTTTGTTGCAAAATACAGTGATTTTTCCTACACTTTAATTTGTCATTTTTCAAGCAATCGAATTCAAGCACCGAAGTTGTGAAGCGAATTCAAGCAACAATTGAAGTAAAAATTGAATTCTTTCTGATACGACATGAGAAGTTTTACAGCACTCTTAAAGACAACAGCTTTTGTTATAAAATACAGAATTTTTTGTACAGTGTACGCTTATCTGTCTATTAAAGCCTATTAAATCCACAGCTTTCTTCTTCCCATTCATGATCTGTTCACCATACATTTCAATGGTGATTTGACACATTTTAATGTCGATTTTCTATTGCTGACACATTCTTTTGTATTGAAAAGTTGTATGACTGAGAGCACACACTTCATATGATTCACATTTTCTGAACAATATCTCAACTAAAACTGTAAAAGTAACAAGTAATAAATTATATAAAATGTTTAAATAGAATTTAGATGAAAGTGCGGACTTTTTTAGGTAAGAATGCGGGCAAGTGTGAGTAATAAATTGCATCAACTTATACACTAAATATTTTCATAAGTATTATTATCTATTTATTTTCTGGATTTATAAATTTTTAAGAAAACAAAAATAATAAGTTGAAAATTGTGCGTCAAAAGTGGCAAATGAGGTACTTCCGTACTATAACTAGTTTTATAAATATTCAGATCTTAGTGCAATAGCTGTTGCATTCTTATGCAAAAATGCATGAAAACAAAATTTATTACGATTTTATGTATTAAATTCAGTAATATGGAAATAATAGGACTCCATCTTAAATAGGACGTTATTACCATAGCAATCTAGAATCATTACCTAGCACGGGATATCATTGAGTTAATGATGTATGATAGGACTTTATAGAATGAACAAAACTTTTATTAATATCTTTATAAATTTTAATTAGATTTTCATAAAATTTGAAATGTCTCGACAAAAATTCTGCAGCGATTCAATATATTTAATTTCAAACAATTCAGTAAGGTAGTTTTTGCGCTGCTATATGCGGACAGACGGACGGACCAGATGACGACTATAAGTGTTATGTATTTATATAATTACGAACGCACCTAACAAAAAGATGCAGATGAATTACCTACGTTTAGACTTTTAAAACAATGAAGTCCTAGTAAAAGAAAAATAATTGTTTTGAAACCTATTACAGATTTAAAATGCAATTCTTTAAGGGAGTGAGTACAAGGTTGGATCTCAGATTTGAAGATTTAGTATCAAATGAATACAATGAATGAATGCAAGAGCAATAAATAACATATAAGAATTTGGAATATCCATTATATGTCAAGCTACAAATAAACTTTACATACCGTGCAATTTGACCCAGTTCGTTCTGTTTTAAATAACCAAATATTTCCAAAAATACATCATCAGGCAGGGAATTGATGTTCAAAGCATCATCATTTGATTCATTAACCTACAAACAAAAGCATAAGATTATGAGTGAAATATATAGATGCATGCATGCATGCATTCTCAGTAACTGCAACATAAAAATGCAAGATTTGAGAACAGATAAATCGATATGAAATAAACATTTAAAATTATTAAATTTGTGAAAATATCATAAAATTAAGCATATCATGTAAAAGTCTTTAATTCTGTGAACGGAACCTTCAATCTATGATACAGTTAAAATGTATTTTCTATCCAGATGCTGGAATCAGTTGATTTGAGAATATGGAATCATTCGCTGAAGTAAATTAAAGTTTGTAACATATAAAATATGACATTAGACAAATGTGTGTTCATATCAATTACAATCATACAATTGATGGAGAATAATATGTTTATCAATTTTCCAGATAAAAATGAGTTAGTGACATAGCGATAATGATATATAGTGTTTCTTTCAGGCTTTTACCTCGTGGAGTTGAAGGGGAAAAGCAGCACTTTCCCACAGCAAGTCAAGTGTATCACAAAATAAATTTTCAAGGAAGATAATTGTTAACTAACTAGAAAGATAGCCCGTCAAAAATGACGGAAAATATGGTATAAAGATATACATAATGATTCATAAACATAGAAACGATAGCTTATTTTCTTAAATATTGTCTCTAGACACATACTTTCAATTACAAAGTTTCATAAAAAAGGTCCAATATTTGATGACATAAGTTGCAACTCCATGGGGGTCTATTTGAAAACATAAAAAAAATTAATTTGTATATGGCCCCGGTAGGGTACAATTTCCAATTAGAGACATTTTCACTATCCATTCCTGAGTTAAACACAAAAAATTTCATCTTGATATCTCCAAAACTCCCAGAAACATCAAAATCCAAAATTCATGACTTAGACCACTTAAGCATATTTCTGCGAAATGCGATATTGATGCATTTGGAATGCAAGATCGGATCTACAAATTATACGTTATTAAAATTCGATTTAAGACAGTGCCCCTCCTTTTGTACATAAAACAGCAGCGTATACATATTATATTAAACGTGCTTCCGAAATATACTGTGCAGTCGTACATTTTCGTATATTACACTTTAAATTCTGGCTTATAGATTTTGAAAAAACCTTAAATGCGCGGAGTTTAAATTAAATTGCGGTGAGCTCGAAAGATTAATGGGTTTCAACAGGAATTTTGTCAAATTAGCCAGCTATCGCCAAGTTGGTTTCATATATGGCAACTTATTTTTGTCACCAAATTTGGCGAAATATCGCTAAATTTGGCAATATTTTGCCAAGTTGGTCAAGATTTGGTGCTCTTGTGGTAAACCTGCCAATAGCACTTTTCAATAATTACTCATTGTTGAATATGTACCGATTTCTCCATAGGAGGCCTAAGAAGACAATGAGGCGGTCCAACCGGAATTGTGAGGGACACACAGGGATTGGATTTTATATAAATAGATTGCATTCTTTAAATTTATGTATCGTCCTCCGAAATTTTTAGAAAGCTCCCCTGACGCAAATTGCCTGACAGAAATGTGATTTAAGAAATAAAATAAAATAGAGATATAAATGGGAAATTTAAACAAGAACGAAAAATCATGCATCCGGTTTGGATTACGAAGCAATTTCCAACACTAAGTGAATATTATTAGAAAATTTCATTTTTTCTTAGAATAAAAGACGATATCTAAATAATCATCTTCTTTAACCGAATTAATTTGTGTGTGTCTTTCATGGAGTTATGAAAAGAGACGAATGGGCATATTAATCTTCAGCAGTGGAAAGTTGTGAAGCACAAAAATGAGCTCTTTCTCCTTGTTGTGCGTCCGCCATATTCGACTTCGACTATGATAGCAATCCAATCAGCAGTCTCGAGTACAAGACGCAGTCAAATATGGCGAACGTAGGAGGGTGGTAGGAATAGCTTCAAGTGACTTCATTTATGACTGATCCACCGTGTCCCCTGAACACCGCCATTTAATTGCCCATATGAGAAGAAAAATTGGCCACGACGCGTGGGCAACAGCCGCGACTGGTCTAAATAGGAAACAAAATGCTTGACGAGTCAACCTGTATTACAGTAGCCCTACCCAGAATTCAAGGCTTGAGCGCTTACACAAAAATTGCGGCTGTCATAGCCGGATATTTTTTTTTTGTTCAGTGCTTGTATGGTCCCTTGACTTTGAATTAAATTGACTTTGATTAAATATGTGGTTTGCGACTCCATGTTCTATGGTGATTTATCATCCTCTTGATGCCTTCTATCATCCTTCTTAATTTGTTGGTCGAATTTTGGAACATCTGTATAGCGCAAACGATTCTTCCTCATAGATTATAATTTAATGAAATACTTTTATGCATCCATGTAATTGTCCTATAAATGCTACTTATACCATACTCCGGGGGAAGCATGTTGTAATTTATTTAAGTAATGCCTATTAATCTCATTAAGTTTGAAATATCGTAACAACAATAAAATGCACTGCAGGCGACTTTTACCGTTAGGCTATAGTATGATGGAATTCTTTTTGTGTTCCTGTAAATGAAATATATAAATTACACACCTCATTTTCGATACCGAACATTCAATATTAAATCACAAGAAAATGTAAAATTTTTTGATGCAATACAAGTATTTTACGAATTAGAGTACTGACAGATAGCCAGACAAAACACATTCATAAACACTTTCCAACATAATTGTTAATCAATTCGAGATGTAAAAAATTAGAAATATGAATAAAATAGTACGGAACGTTTCGAAAATTTTTATTGATAAATTGCGGATTATGTTCCTGTATGCAGTATAAGGAATGAAAAAAAAAAAGCAGTAATAAAAAGTATTTCAGTGATAAAATATAAAAATAATCCTTTCAACTTGCTTTGCAACATACAAATATCTAGCAGAAAATATTAACATAGTTTTTGCAAAAGAAAAACAAAGTGAACAGAAAAGACAAGAAGTTTTTACTTACCAAATCAGTTGCATCTCTGATTACTTTGTCAGTTTTAGGTTTTTTATACAGCTTTTCAATATCTTGCAAAGATACGTTTTCTTTTCTGCAATAAATATAAAAATAATAGTAAGATGAAATTCGCTTTCAAAAATTTGAAACTCGACTAGATTATTTGTTGTTCATATGACTGTATCAAAAATGAGAAATATTTATATAACAAAAGAAAAAAATGCATACTTATAGTTCATTTCCACATCTAGTTTACGTTTTTCCCCTTTAGAAAATTTAACTTCTCTAGCTAAAGTATTTGTTTTCAATATCTTGAATTCTTTCCTAGATAAAATTCCAGATTGTGGTGTAAGAATTTCCTTCTGTTCATCATCAACATCATCTGTTTGTTTTTTATGTTCTTTATCATCTTTAATACTTTTAGAAGAGTCATTTTTTAAAGTTTCATCCCTTTTGTCAACGTCTGCAAGAAAATTATTTTCGTTTTCATCTGTCTCTTCGCTCATCACACCATTTTCTTCAAAACTATCTTCTTCCTCATCTGTTTCTTTTTGAACTCCACTATCATCTTTTTTATCTTCGATATCCTCATCATCACCACTTTCCTTATTTATTCTATTTTCTGAATGAGAAACATCAATCCAACCATCTTTACCATCATCTTCACTATTTTTAGCAACAGATTTTTCTAAATGAAAGAAAGGATATTTATTTTTTTCATTCTGAAACAGAAGCAGCAATAAATAAAATTAATTTTTACTGTAAAAAACAAAACATTGTTAGGAATAAAAGTTTTATATATAATGCTTTTTTGTATGCAGCCACGTGTTAAAATAGAGTCTTTATATAAAGAAATTTTTTTTATGGTACCGTTAAAATGAATTGCAGTACAATTACAATGTGGAGTGTACATGTTGAAGGCAGAAACCTCTTTGAAACAGAATTTTTCTCTAGCCCTCTGTGATTACATCTTAGCTGGATTTACTGTATTAAAAATTAGTTATGAAACATCTCAAATTTACCAAATTACAATAAAACAAGTTGGAAATTGCTCGTCAAACGTGGCAAATGAGTTGCGTTCGTACTATAACTAGTTTTATAAGTATTTTTTGCACCGCATACTGTAATGAATGCATATTTTAATGCACATCATAAGTGCATATCCATTTCATTCTGTTCGAAAAGCTGTAACATCATTAAAATGCACTTGAAATCATTTTTTCCCATTGGCCGCAATGTAACGGAAAACTTTTGACTGTCCCTGTCATTAAACTATACATCCGATTTTCATAAAATTTGAAATCACTCGACAAAATTTTGTAGCAATTATATATTTAAAATTTCAGACCATTCGGTTGGGTAGTTTTTGCTCTGTTATATGCGGACGGACAGACAGACGAACTGAACGACGACTATAGGTACTATGTATTTATGTAATTACGAACGCACCTAAAAAGATAATAATGTCGGTTCTTATAAATACTCATATAAATAAACTGCAAATTCAGCACAAAATAAGTTGTGCATAAATATGTATAAATGTAACACACACAACCCAAAGCATGTGTGGTAAAATATCTGATACATACAACAACAGAATGCACCAAAATGCAGCCCCTCAGTATTACGTGGTACATTTGAAGATACAAGTTTATTATTTTTTTCACCATAGGCATATGCTTCTGTTACCTGACATGCCACGAAATAAAGTACAGAGTGTCAATAAAAGTGCGTCCCAGTCATAAATTTAAGGGTCCTGTCCCTGCCGGCGAAGACACTCACGAGCTAATGCTAATCCTACGGAGATGGATTTTTCCTATATCTCGTTTGCATTTCGACATTTTTAAATAATTTTTTTTTGCATTGGATAGCCGAGGTCCGTCTCTACAGCGCACCTTGGTTACTTTTTTGATTTTGGTCGCAGATATTTTTAATAAAGTTACTTTATTTTCAAAACCGGTTCTGAAAATGAAAGTGTCATTCTAAAAAATATCTGCAACCAAAATCGAAAAAGTAACCAAGGTGCGCTGTAGAGACGGACCTCGGCTATCCAATGCAAAAAAAAAAAAAAAAAAAAAAAAAAAAAAAAAAAAATATTTAAAAAATGTCGAAATGCAAACGAGATATTAGAAAAATCCCTCCCCATAGGATTAGCATTAGCTCGTGAGTGTCTTCGCCGGCAGGGACAGGACCCTTAATAGATCAACTGTAAGCGTTGTAGAGTGCTGCTTCAGAATCTAGGAATAAAAGTGACCGGGAAAAAAGTGACAGAAAAAACAAGAGCAGAAAAAGGTGACAAGGAAAAAACGTGATACAGAATTGATAAATATTGAACTTATAGATAAATAATTACTAAAATCTAACAAGGTAGCAAATGTTTGATTTATATCATTCTCGTAGGCGAAAATTCGCTGTAAATGTTTGTGAATGCTATGTAAAATACTGACAGTTTGGATTTTGACATTCGTGAACGCGAATACGAATATCCTTCGTCGATGTCTACAAATGAGAATATTGAAAAGGGGTGTGAATATTTGCAACGGAGAATGTTCATTTTAATCACTACTTGATTTTTGATATTCGCGAACACAATTTGCGGGGTACATGACGTTTCGGTCCCATCGTTTCGGCCCCAATGCCATTTTGTCCCTAGTCATTTCGGTCCCCACTGAACGCAAGGGGGACCGAAAAAAAATTATAAACCCCATTTCGACCCAATGATGTTGAACCAAATATTTATTTTTTCTAATTATTTTTTAATACAATTTTGCATCTTATAAATTTGTTTTCATAAGTTACTTTACCATTATAAACATTTGGAAATCAGCAGTGATTTTCTTACTAGGGCGTGCTGAGATGAATATTTTGTTTTCAAAATAAATTTTAGACCCCCCCCCCCCCCCTATGCTCTTTCTTTTTATAATTGTTGCTTGCAATTTTTTTTTAAAGTCTTCCCACCGCTTGAAGCAGATTTATGTGAGCAAATTTTATTGAAATTAGACCTATTTCGTTTTAATAAAACGATTTTTATTTTTATGTAATGATTTTATTTTTATGTAATAATGTTACTAAGATTTTAATTAATTGTAATTTTTTAACTAACAAAACTAAGCTTTTTTGTTTTTGTAGTTTTTTATTTTAGTTTTATTATTAATTAATAGTTTTAAAACTCAGTAACTTTAAATATAAAATAAATAAACAGATTAAATAAACACATAGCTGCCAACTTGTACGGATTTTTCCCACCACTAAAATTTAATAGAAAATTTTATCAAAAACTATCGCCGAAATCTGCGTTTTTCTAAAGATTAAACAAAATAAAAATTTCTGTTAAATTTTAGTGGTAGGAAAAATCCGTACAAGTTGGCAGCTATGTAAACAGATAAAATAAATAAACCATTTTTCAATATTCGCATTTGTAGACATTCACTTAAAGTATTTGTATTCGCCTGGCTGTGTTACAACGGCTTCATGCCGGACAAAGTACAAGCAGCATCAAATTGTCCCGTTTTTTCCGGTCACGTATTTTCCCTGCCATGTTTTTTCCGCTCTTGTTTTTTTTTTTTTTTTTTTTTTTTTTTTTTTTTTTTGTCCCCTTTTTTCATCTCACGTTTTTTCCGGTCACTTTTTTTTTCTGGTTACCGTTGGTTCAAGACCACAAGTAAAGAGCAACTCCAACAATTTTAGATAAACTCAGGCGCGAGTACGGCTTTGTAATTAACTCGTTTTCAGTGCCACATACAAAATGGCAACTCCCGAGCATAAAGCGCTATTGTTTGCTGAAGATTCAAAAGCCTTTAAAACCATGCGATTTTTTCCTTTGGGGCTATATAAAAGATCGAGTCTACGTTCTGCCGTTACCTAATGATTTTCCAGAGCTGAGATACAGAATGAAAGAGGCTACTGCTTCCATGACTCCGGACTTGTTAACCGAAGTGTGGGAAGAAGGTTTCTGGAATGAAGACTTAAAAGCCGTTAGAGCCATGCGATTTTTATTGAAACAAAACTCCTTGATCAATTAATCAAGGGGGTAGAGGTTTCCAAGTGTATTTTTTTTTGTGTGTTATGTTTTATGTTTTAATAATGAAGTGCTTTAGTATGAAAAATTGTTTTTAAATGGAAGTTGCATGAAGATGTTCTTTTATATCAGTATTACCTCTATGAGAAATTTTAACTTCAGAATTGCACAAAGTCCAAAGTGTTATCTTCCACGAGATTCCGATATCCACAAAAATTAGTTCGCATTTGATTAACTTGATTATAATTGTTCTGTTTAGCTTTTTCCAATTTTCATACAGTTCTTTTTATAAGAAATAGTTGTCAAATTAAATAAAACTGTGAATATAAAATTAACGAGAAAACGGAGGGTTCAGAGGGGTGGGAGTGGGGATTTGAATAATATAAATTTTATTATTTTTATTTTGTAATTGCTTTTTGTTAATAAATGTTCTTAACCCTTTCAGGAGAAAGTAATTGTGCTTTTGTAATGTTGAACTGACACCAGAATTTTTGAAAATAAAATTATTTGAAAATAGGGAAATGCAATTTTATAACATTTTTTCATCTAAGTTATAAAAGCAAAATTTAATTAAAAGTTTCTGGTGGAAATCTTGATTGAAATTAAGTGGGATATAATATACCCACCGCACCTCAAAGGGTTAAACGGTATAATCATACTGTTCATCCGTACAACCTTACACTTAGAACCAAAACCGTACAAGCTGGAAAATATATGCCAACAGTTTAAATTTATTCTACGATTTCAATTTAAAATATTCTTTATTAGTACATACCATTGTTATCTTCTTTAGATGGCTCTACAGGTAATACTTCGAAACCAGGAATATAATATATACCTCCTAATGCACCATATTCCAGAATTTCCAGTTCTCTGGCGGCTTCGAGTGGCCTAGACTATATAGTAAAAAGAAAAAAAAATACATAAACTGTTACAGAAAACAGGAACAAGTCTGAAATTGTACGTCAAACGTGGTAAATATGATGCGTTCGTACTACTAGTTTTATAAATATTCAGATATTGGTGATATGGGGCATTCTCACAATTTTTTGACTTTCAGGAATAAAAATCCGGTGAAATTAAACTTGTTAAAATAACATTTTAATCTGATAGACGAATGCCTTAATGATTCAAAAAAGAAAAAAAAAAAATGTATAGAAGCGAACATTTTTTTTATTCAACTGAGGTTTAAGTTAAACTTGCGAGTTTAATTTTACTTACCATTTTACCACTATAATTTTTTATTTTCTTCTTAAGGGGACTAGGGACCTTAAAAACCTTAAAAATCAATTTTTTATTTTTTGTAAATTTCACTTTAAATATTATTCAAGGGTACATTATATGCATTATGCCATGCATTTATCACAAAAAAAAAAATAAATAAATAAAAATAAATAAATAAAATATTTTTGAGAAAAAAATGGAATTTTACGCGTTGTCTTAGAAATCTTCGAAATGCCCCCTGCGCGTTCCATATCAATGAAAATCCGCAATATTTTTTTTTTTTTTTTTTTTTTTTTTTTTTTATAAAAGTTTGGTTTATATATATACATAAAACTGTGCATCGAAATTTACGTATTTGAATATAAAGGAAAAAAAAATTGAAAAATTTTGAAATTTTTTCAAACATTTTGAAATTTTTTTTTATTTTTCTTCCTTATTCTTCTGAAGAAATTATTGTCCATGAGATGAGTTATTTGCAAATAAATAATTCTAAGTAATTTACAAATAATACCGATTCATTTAGGATTTTCCATTGCATTGCTCATTAAAATTACAAATGCAATAACGTGCACTGGAGTTCTGAGAAACGCAGGCTAGAAAAACAATATGACTTTTAATTCCTTGAATATTTTAAAATGAAACAATACTAAAGAACAAATTTCTCTTGCTATTTAAGGTGTCTCAGGACTCTTACAATTGGAAAAAATGAAAAAAAAAGACCATTTTCAACATTTAATATCGTAAAATGTATTTAATTTTAAAACACAACTTTAATTGGGATGTAAGATATAAGTATGTTCTTTCATTTCGTGTTTAAAAAATTGCAAGATGCAGAATTAGCATTTACAGGGGCTCCAAACTATCAGACATTTGACGAGCAGAAAATCGGCATAACAGATTACGCGCAGGATTACAAAATAAATTTCACAACTAGAATGGAAAATTTTGATGCCTACTTATACTTCAGATTATAATAATCACCCTGAACCTAAATAAATTTGTATTTAAAGCATTTTTATATTTTTAATACAAATTTCTATTTAGCTAATGCAAAATTTAGAAAATTTCAACAGTGTAATCACCTTAAAAAAAATTTTTTTTTGAACAATAAAAAGGAAATTTTAGGTTCAGTTTATACAGACTTACATGAAACATATGCTTTGAAAATTTCATGAAATAATATTCAGAAGTTTTTGAGATATCGTGCGCGTTATGCCCAAAAACGTCATTTGGAGAAAAATAGACTTCAGAGTTTCGGAAACGACACTTCAAATAGTGAGCGGGTATAATTCTAAAAACCATAACTTCTGTTCTAATAGGAATTTCAAGGAAACAATTATATCAAAATGTTCAGAAAAGATAGGAGTTTAACATCTAAAAAAATTAAAATTTTAAAGACTTAAAATCGGAACCCCTTAAAATCGGAGGCACTTTGTTATTTCATTAACATGGTAGAATTTTAAACAGACATGCAAAGGACAAGATCAACTTTATGTCTGTGAGAAAAATTAAGAGGCATTGAAAATTTTAAAAATAAATTAAAACTGTACAAAAATATGCAATATTAAATACGTGAATTATCACATTGCTAACTAAGCGTAAAAGCAACCGAGTGAAAAATGTCCACATTGAGAAACAAATATGGTTCTGGCATCTAGAATCTAAATTGTGGCTCTAGAGAAAAAACAATGAAATTTCCATTTAACGAAGTCTTGTCGTTACACTTAAACACTTCGTTACGAAGAAAATTCGTTAAATAGAAATCAATTTAAATTCATGAAATTTGTATAATAAGGCAGATGTCAGACGAGCGATTTTGAAAAACAGCCATATCGACGCTCTCTCTTGAGAGCATACGAATCTTCTGGTCTGTTCAGACGAGCGCCCACAAATCGTTGCGGTAAAAATTCCGAAAAGCTTCACGTCGAGGCTCGGCGTTTCCCCCAACTCGCTAGGAGCTGGTGGCGTGCTCAAGTCTTTTGTTTCTTCTATGTTGTCCAGACGAACCGCAGTTTTGACGCTGACTTTAACTTTCTTTATCAGTGATTCGTAAGTTGTTGGTTCTGGTTGCGTATCGAATTTTTTCGCTAGAATTTAAAATGGATTTAATACACGTGGATTAACTAATTTTTGAAATACAAAAGCGTCCAATATTCTTAGACACCTCATGCTTACATTATATAAAGATAAAAATTAAAATATAATAACTTGGTTAAAGGCATCCTCGATTTAAAAAAAATAAATCTAAAGAAGATTAGGAAGTTATCGATAAATTTTATGAATTAATTTTATTTCATCTAAACAAACAAGTTGGAAATTGCTCGTCAAACGTGGCAAATGAGGTACATTCGTAATATAAATAGTTTTATAAATATTTTTTGCACCGAATTGTACTGATTGCATATTTGAGTGCACTTCATAAGTGCATATAAATTTCATTCTGTTCGAAAGGCTGTAACATCATTAAAATACACTTGCAATAATTTTTTCCCCTTGACCGTAATCTAACGAAAAATCTTTGACTATCCCTTTAATTAAACTATACATCCGATTTTCATAAAATTTGAAATGACTCGACAAACTTTTGCAAAAATTATATATTCAAAATTTCAAGCTATTCGGTTGGGTAGTTTTTGCTCTGTTATATGAGGACAGACGGATTGAACGACGACTATTGGTGCTACGTATTTATATAATTACGAACGCACCTAAAAAATCATTTAAAATTATGTTAATGTTACAAGTTAACGATTTATAAGAAAAGTATTTAAGTAGTAAAATATTATTATAAGGAAAAATTGAAGGTAATCTTTATCAAATACTAATAATAATAATACTATTTTGTCCTAGTATGCACTAAATTAAATTCAGGGGTAATTGCAGGGGTTTTTCTTTGCGGGGTGGGGGGTGAAGGAGGCATTTTGCGAAAAGTAAATGCTAAAGTTTTCGTTTCGGGGGAGCTTGTTTTCTTTACAAATTACAGATTTTTAAACCTAACAATATTAAAATAATTAATAGTATGTTTTTATGGAATATAACTTTGTGAAAGGGCCTGTTTTATAATTACGATTTTTGAGAAGAGGCCTGTTTTATTAAATGGATTTTTGTGACGGGGCCCTAAATAGACAGCAAATGTTGCATTTCTTAATAATAATGAATTCTTAATAATAATTCTTTGAAATTAAAATCATTACAAGTTAGATCTGGTTTTGAAAATCCGGTATGGGAAAGGAGACAGCAAAACAGAGCCTCTGTGGTCATATCCGGTACCGGTTCTATTTACTGCGAGCATGTAGTTTAAAAAATACTGTAATTTATTATTATTTTTTTAGCTCACAGGCTATCAAAGCTTGAGAACTAATGTGCCCGCCGGTTCTGTATGTACGTAGGTATGTTCGTAACGCGATAACTCTTGATGGAATCATCCGATTTGCTTCAATTTCTTTTGTCTAGTTTTATTCTGATAAGGCGCTTCCGTGATTAGTTTTGGGGATTCATTGGTTAAGTATAAAGGCGGACAACGGAGGACTAATCCCAACTTTAATTTAGATAAATGTTTTTTATGCAGAATTATCCGATTTGCTTCAAAAAATTTGTCTACGTTCATTCCGATAAAGCTCTTCTCTGATTAGTTTTGGGAGTTCATTGGTTAATTATAAAGTTGGAAAAGAGGGGGGGGGGGGGTCTAGACTCCCCTTTAATTTAGATAAATGGGTTTTTCATGCAGAATTATTCGATTTGCTCAAAATTTGGTATACCGGTTTATTATGTTAAGGAGCTTCCCTGATTAGAGTTGGAGGTTCATTAGTTAAGTATAAATCGTGAAAAGAGGGCTAGTCCCCCGCCCCCTTTAAATTTGATAAATATGTTTTTCATGCAGAATTATTCGATTTGCTCCAAATTTAGTACACCGGTTTATTATGTGAAGGAACTACATTGATTAGGTTGGGAGGTTTATTGGTTAAGTATAAAGGGGGGTAACGGGGGATAGTTCCCCTTTAATTTAGATAAATGGGTTTTTCATGCAGAATTATTCGATTTTATTCAAATCTGATGTACCGGTTTCTGATACAGGTTCAAATCTGATAAACCTCGTTAAAAGAAAAGCTATCTTTGCTATTTTTGAAGCAAATATAGTTCAGTTTGGTAAAGCTTCCGTTCCGTTTACTTACCTTTCTTTTTTTTTCTTTTGTAAAATTTTGTGTACAGCAAAGTTAATTTTCTATCGATTACTTAAAATAGGATGGACCTAGTACCGTCTGTGTATATTTCTTTTTTCTAATTTCTTGAATAACTAATATAAAATTACAAAATCATTTATTTCCTGCAGAAGATCCATTTTGCTTATTGAAAACATCGAATGGAAATCATTATGTTGCGGCGATAAATAATGTCGTTTGCTCTGTGTGGCGGGAACGGTTCATAGATAGCTCGTGTGACCGGGATAGCGCAGGTGTTTACTTTTCTTGTTGAAACCACAAGCGTTCGAAAAGTCGTTCGTCTGACATTTGTCTAAAATACGCATTCATCAAAAGCAAAATATACATAAAATGCAAATATTGGAAAAATATATTTTAATTACAGCAGTAACTTTTTTTATGCAATGTAGACATAGGAAAAAAAAAGAAATCAGAATAATCTCTAAAAAAACGCACAATAAAGAGAGATAAACAAAAACTGAAGCGTAGCGTACGTTTTCTCTGTATATCAAATCCTTAACTTTAAAAAAGTCTGTACGTTTCTTATGAAAAAAAAAAAAAATACACTGCTTATAAAAATTTTAGCACTTTTGTAAGTATCTGAGCAATTCATCTGTAACATTTTCGTGAAACTGGAATCCCCTTCTCATTGTATCGAAGACTTTTAGCATTTCCTCTTTTGAAGGTCTTTCAATTTCTCCTTCATTATCATATTCATCGCTCCCTGTAGTTTCTTCACTAAATTTTATTGCACTTTGCAATATGTCATCGTTAGTAAGATATGAAGTTGTCTTAAGTGGTTCAGTGGTGATAAGTGGAATAAACTTCGTTATATAAAATATATTTTTCGTAATATGGATATTAATTTACATATTAATGGTGCTCAAAATCAAGGTTCAACAGAAAATTTCGTTAAGTAGAAAACTTCGTTAAAGGGAAGTTCCACTGTAGTTCCATGTCATCCCTATAAATTCTAGTTCCCTTTGCTAGAGAATTCTAGAATCTCCTACTAGAATTCAGGAGCGTTTTCCTATATTCTCTTAAAATTCTCTGCCAATAGATGCGAACACAAGAGATTAGTTTTAGTAACTATAATTCTAGTTTATGAAATCATTCGAGAAATCAAGCGATAATTTCTCGCTACTGAAACAATTCATTATCGTTTCGTCACCCAGAAAACAAGATACTAGAAATTCTAGATCATTTCGTCTATTCAGCTTTGTTGTTTACCCTATTCGCATTCCTCGGAAATCTATATTTCTAGTTTAGGGATTCAGAAAATGACCACCTATTCATTCTAGATGAAGGCGGTATTTTTTTTTCTCAGTGCAATCCGGGAATCGAACCCGGATCTTTAAAATAACGCTCCAATGCTCTACCATGTGAGCTGCCAGAACGAAACCCAGTCTGACGTCTCTCACTCACATATATTGGTATGGCTGCAACTGCAGCACCATATGGAAAAATCTTCATGAGCATTCGCCGCAGTGTTGTGTGCTCATGAAGACCATATATCTGGTGCTACGGTAGCAGTTTTACAGACCTATGTGTGTGAGAGGTGCCAGGCTGGGTATCGTCCTCGTAGTTCAAATAGTAGAGCATTGGAGCGTTATTCCAAGGATCCGGGTTCGATTCCCGGATTGGATATTTTTCACTCTGTTCGTTTTCCGTTTAGTTAGCAATGTGATAATTCACGTATTTAATATTCAATAATTTCAGGCGTAATTTCAATATTGAAAATTAATTGAAAAATTAATAAAAATTAAAAAAATATATGCATTCAGAAATAATAAAAACCGAGCAAAATTCATTAAAAATATACAAACAGATTAATGTAAATTCAAAAACTGCATACTTCTAATCGATCTTGTAGAAACATTATCTCCTGTTCTGACACGTTCAGCTGAAATTTTGCTTCATTTAAACTTTGTCTTAGAGAAGAGATGTCAGCTTTTAGGCTTCTACAAATTGATTGTGTATATTGTAGTTCTTGAAATAGAGATGACCTGTATTTTTCAATTTCTTGGATTTTATTGTTCAGTTCATTAATTGTTTGAGAATAACTTAACCTTTCTTCCAGATGTGAAGACATGAGCTGCTCGATGTGTTTCTGGAGCTGCTGAATTTGATGGTGCAGATCTTCCTGACTTAACTCCGCAGCTGCTTGAGGAGTTTCAAATTTCTCACGAGAAGATATACGTTGTTCTATTTCATGTTGAAGAAGTGCTATTTCTATAGACCACCGTTGATGTTGCCTAAAGTACAATTAAAATGTAAAATTAATAAAATATATACAAAGAAAATACAAGGTCTGTCAAGGAAATAATGAGACTTAATTTTTAGCGCCAAGCAGAAGGCCAAAGGGGCTGAGTTTACGGGCGTTACGTGCGGATGGAACAGTTAGCTACAGAATCTGGTGGAAGTCAGTTGGCCTTGAGCCTTTAGAGCGCACGGATCGCTCGTGAAGCAGACATGTATTTGAAAGTGGTGTTAAGTTTTCAGAATGCAGCGGTGTGTCGAGCAGCAATAGACCAAAAAGATTTGTGTAAAACTAAACAAATCGGCTACTGAGACGCTTGCCATGTTACATAAAACCTACGGAAAGGATTCGTTGTCCAAGTCTAAAGTGTTTAGGTGGCACAAAGTCTTCAAAGACGGAAGAGAGGACTTCAATGACGAACGACGCGCTGGGCGTCCATCAAGTACTCGAACGTCAGACAGTGTGGCTAAAATTAAAGCGCTTTTGGACTCTGATCGTCGGATGAGTATCCGGATGATTACGAAGAGGTTGGGACTTACAAAATCGATTGTGCATGAAATTGTCACGGAAGAACTTGAAATGCGGAAAATTTGAGCCAAGCTGGTTTCAACATATCTTTCAAAGTGACTGAATTTCTGCCAAAACACAGTGTCGCAACCCTATCCCAACCATCGTACAGCCCCGATCTGTTCCCGCAGGATGTTTTTATATTTCCTCAGTTAAAATCCAGCTTAGAAGATCATCGTTTTGACAATCTGGAGAATTTGCAGAGGAATGTAAAGCGCGTTCTGAACAGCATTCCAGTTGAAGACTTCCAGGTGGGTATAAATGGGTGGCAGAGTTGATGGCAATGGTATATTAATGCAGGAGGAGGCTATTTTGAACAGTATTAAGTGTCTATAAAATGATCTTCAAATAAACAAATTTTATGGAATCAGTCTCATTACTTACTGGACAGATCCTGTACATAAGAAAAAATAAATAAGTAAATAAAATTAATGTAGTGGAGAATAGCTTACTCTGATTCTATTCTAATTAGAGAATGAAGCAGGTTGTTTTCTTCTTTTAACCTTTGAAGAGTCAATGAGTATTCTTCTTTCATTTTGTATTTCAACTACGAGGAGGAAAAAAAGAGGAAAACTATATATACTAAACAAAATAGAGGTTTCTATCCAACGTATACTTTATTCATAAATTTAAAGATGATGTAAAACTAAAAACACATGAATAAAATAATACTCAACGTTTCGAAATCTTCAAAACCATTGTTTGTCATTAATTTTTGACGATGTAGAATGTAAACTGTTTCCTGCCGATTTGTGGTTTTAGAAAATTTTACCCTGAAGATTGTTTTGAAGATAAAACTGAAATGTTTATTTTTATTTTTACATTACCTTTAAAATTATGGATAAAGTATACGTTGGATAGCAACCTCTAACGATTTTACAACATAAAGTCCTTAATTATTATGAAAACTATGTATTTCAAATAATATTGCTTGTCAGATATGGCTTTATCCACACTAGTTTTCAGTTATTGGTCAGCCTTTTTCCTTAATGAATGAAAAATAATAAAATATCGTTTTCAATATCAATTAAAAGTAGGTGCGAAAATAAATGACAACAACTTCAATTTTTGCACTTGATTTTGAACTCGTTTTACGGTTATTGTTTTCTTTTTTTGTTTTTTCAAAACTATGCCAATTATCTAAATCAAGGATTCCTAAACTATGGCAAACGATTTTTCCGATAGTGGTGTGCGAACATTCTTCTCTGAATGCAGTGGAGTTAATTACAATCGAATCTCGTTAACACGAAATTCAAGGAACATGGAATTTTTTTTAGTGTTATCCGGGATTTCCAGTTAACCGTCAAGAATTGCGCCATCTATGTTAGATGTAAATAATAAATAAATTGGTCATCATTTTATGCAATAATAAATTTATTTACCTGCTAATCATTTCTTAAGCCCTTTATTGACTTTTGCTTGAATTTTTGTACATTACTTCTTTTTAGAAACGAAAATCGTAGAGATCGTGCTATTGGGTATTTCAAACTTTGTTGCAATTCCCTATTTTTTCAGCACTTTATCACTAACATCGTTTAAAATTTTTTGCTTCGATTCTAAAGATACAGCTTGTTGTTCTCGACTCATTTTTTATAGAATTCAATGCAGAAACTGCGAACAGAGTTCCAAATATGTTAGGCAAGTAGTGAAGTAGGGATTGTCGCTTCTTTCACTCGAAGATGGAGCATTTCGGAAAACTTGGTTTACGGTTTATGTCACTGTCAATACGGTCACCTTTATGGAATAAAGGTAAATGGAACAATCAGTTTCAAAAAAGAATTCTCTTCACCCAAACTTACATTGTTATCGATCTTTCGGGTCATTATGGGATAACTTTTGCATATCAGAGGACAAAGAAAAGCAGGGACTAGTCAGAAATTCACTATTTTGCCATTTTCTAAAACCCTTTATACTTTAGTTCATTTTCAAATCATGAGAAAAGTTCTATTTTAGGTAGATTTCGTATGAAATACTACCTATTGCAATCTCTCCTATGTTGGAATTTCGGAAAACTTTTTGCAGATCTACACTGATCATGACCCATAGAACACAAAACCACCACCAGTAAAAAAAATTATATATCTATTTATATCCCTTTTTTATGGACACGATAACTTCCATAATTCTACACAGATCTTTTCCAAACTAATACATAAAATGAAGGGGCGTAAAATCTCGGTCAAGTTCGTTAATGGGCAAAATCGAACCAACTGGGTAGAATTAGGGAGAGATTTTGTAAAAAACGAAAAACCCCATAACTTCTTTATTATAATACATATCGACTCATGTTTAAAGTTATTATTACTTCTAAAAAAAGGCCAAAAATTTATATATGACAGATTTTTGATAAAATTAAAAATGGGCCCAAGGGGAGAAAAAAATAGGGTTTTGGGAAGAAACAAAATTCATAACTTCGTCAATTCTCAAGCTATCAAATCCAATTAAAATAATTATAAATCTTCTTAATTATTATCTACAACTTTTATATTGACAAGTTTGTGATAAGGCCAATTCTTACCGCGAAAAAAAAAAATTAAAAACGAAAACAATAGGGGAGATTGAAGAAGAAAGAAATCCATAACTTCGTCAATTCACCAGATGTCATGAATTTATTATATATATTCTTAATATTATCTACACGAAAAAAACTCTTTTGTTGAAACAACTAAATTTTGGTTAATATAGCTCCAACCAAATATTTTGGTTGGGATGGTCAAATTTTGGTTAGATTAACCAAATGATTTTGTTAATTCAACAAATTATTTGGTTAGTGCAACTAAAATTTTGTTGAGAAATTGTGATAGACAAAATAACAAAAAATAATCACCAAGGCCCTCTCCAAGATTAAAAAAAGAAGAAAAAAACTGGCAATTATTTTTTTCCAAGAAAGCAAATTACCCCTTTCCTAGATACTATATTATCAACACTGGTGAAAATCTCATTTTATAATAAAAATTGAATTTAAAAATTCAAAAAACCCGACTGCGTAAAAAGCGAACTAATTAATTATTTCTCATCAATGTGAAACTATTTTTTTTAATATTACATACCTACTTTTTTTTTATTCATTTGTATTCATGACTTTTAAGTTGCGTTTAATTGTTAGTTCCTATCTATAAACACTGTTTTGATGAGGCCTATACATGTCTATGATGGTTAGAGTTGCAGTAAAGCTAGAGATCCTGCCTACACAACTTCCAGGTTGTATAATATTTAAACGGAGCATTTGACTGAAAAGTAGTCAATGAAACATCGTCTTCATTTTGAAAGACCTGTCCAGTGTTATGCCACTCAATAGGGTGCGTAGAAAATTTTTTTCGTCTCTACCGCCATCTTGTATTTTGCGGCCGCCGTTTTGAATTTATAAAAACAAAACCTATCCTATAACCATTGGACGATTAAGACGAATTGATAAAGACCTCATTCACTCAAATCCATCCAGCTGTTCGGATGTTTCGAGGTTATAAAGAAATCCACATACACAGATACGCGTGAAACACATAACCCTTCTGTTCAGGCGGGTAAAAACTGCGCCACTTTTTCATATTACTACATATACGCTAAATAAGCAGATAAAGCCTACATAGTTAAAGGTTTTATAGCTACTTTTTTAATTATTTTGTCTTCCACTATTATAAATAATAATCTTCATCATAGATTCTACTAAATTTTATGAAACATTAATTTTGTAAAGAAATAGTGGAAGACGAAATAATAAAAAAATTATCGCTAATTAATGTTATTTCTGATATTTTGAAAAAAAGGTCATATTTGTTTTTCTAAGTTCTTAAATTTCTTCGCACACCGAATAACGTTTTTCAGGCACCAAAGAACTTCCCATTTCATATAAACAGTACTCCACTATTTCATATTACATGCAGTGAATAAACAGATAGGGTAAAGTGCCCATATTTCGTCCCCCTTAACTCCACTTATGACGCAAGGCACAGGGGACGGGAGGTAAAAAGGGTCAGTGTTGAAAGTTTCGTTCGCCAAGACGCCTACATAAATTAAAGACGCCGAATTTCGTATTTTCAGAAGACCCGAGTTCTTATTACGTCGTTTGTAGAACGTTATTTATTGTACTGTAAGTATTTATTTCTTATTCATTGCATTAAATTTACGTTGATAAGATGCTGACAGTCATATACAGTGAGTTTTAGGACGCTCAGTTCATCTTATGGGAACTGAAGCTCCGTCATTTTGGGAAGTAGCGTGGTCCCAATTTCGTTCCCCTTGCAGTTCTTATTTTCTCCCCGGGGACAAAATTAGGAATGCTTATTCATGATATTTTTTTCAATTTTTTCCTCATGTTTGGATGGCTAATGTTTCGTTATGTTATTCTTCTACTGATAAATTAGTACATTTCCTTGTGCCATACTTTAATGTAAATTAAATTACTTACTCATTTAGAAATAAATTTTGATTTAGTTATAAGTTAAGACTCGGCGTATCGGAATTTTTAGGGGGGCGAAATTTGGACCATTTTGGTTTTTTTAGATACTTTTGAAAAAACAATTTTTCGCATTGTTAAAATTTTTTTGTATGATATTTGCCTATGTTTCTATGTGAGTGGGTAGTTCGTCTATGTAAAATCCAAATCTGGTAGGTTTTCACTGAAAATTACAACTTCTAAGGGCCTAAAAGTGACTGGGGAACTATAACAGGATAGCTTACCATACATGATATTTAGTAATAGTTGGTTAGAAAACCGTTTATCGCATATGTTGGAAAGTAAAAATTATTTAATCTCATACAAAACATCTTGCCCTTTGTACAAGAATTAAGGGGTCTCAGGACTTAAAATGGGAAAAAATGGAAAAAAGAAAAGACCATTTTCAACATTCAATATTTTAAAATCTATATGATTTTAAATCACAATTTTATTGGGATGAAAGATATAATTGTGTTCTTTCCTTTCATGTATTTAAAAAATCGAAATATGCAGAATTAGCATTTATAGAGGGCTCCAAACTGTCAGACATTTGACAAGCAGAAAATTGGTTTAACAGCTTACGCGCAGGATTACAAAGTAAATATTGCAACTGGAATGAAAATTTTGTTGCCCACTTATACTTCAGATTGTGATAATTACCCTGAACCTAAATAAATTTGCATTTAAGGCATTTTTACATTTTTAATACAAAGTTGTATTTAGATAATACAAAATTTTGAAAATTTCAACGGTATAATCACCTAAAAAATATTTTTTCGAAGAATAAAAAGGAAATTTTAGGTTCAGTTTATACAGAATACTTTGAAAATTTCATGAAAAAATATTCAGAAGTTTTTGCTATATGCCATAAAAAGTCATTTGGAGAAAAATGACTTCAAAGTTTCGGAAACGCCGCTTGAAATATTGAACGGGCATAATTCAAAAAGTCATAACTTCTGTTTTAATGGGAATTTAAAGGAAAAAATTATATCAAAATGCTCAGAAAAGATACGAGTTTAACATCTAAACAAATTTTAAATTTCGAAAATTTTGAAACTTTAAGAGTTCTGAGACCCCTTAATTGTATGAAACAGTGTTTTTTCAGTTTTCGAGAGTTTAGACATGGTTTTAATAATCATCTTAACTGACGTTAGAAGTGTATTAATCTTATTTTTCTAAACAAAATGAATAAATAAATTTTCTCAAACAACGTGTTAGTATAAAAAATATATAACTCTGTAAAAGAATAAATTAATTTTGAATATTGTCATAAGATTCATTTAATAGATTAATAAGGAAAAAAAGAGGAGAAAAGACATAAATATTACTTGAGAAAGAAATAGTTAATATTAAGAAAAAAAAAAATGCCATATAAACATGCAAAATCATACGTAATTTTAAACATTTAATGTTATGTGTTTTTAAACTGAATGCAAATTATATATATACATATACAATAGAAAGACAATGTAAAAGATAAAATCTCACTATTTCGACATTGATTCTCTTTTTAAGGCCTAAGAAAAAAAATAATTGGAAAACAAGAATTTAGCTTTGCCAGAATTCTGTTTTTTCAGAATCATTCAGTGTCGTCCACCGATGAAAAAAATATATATATGCATATAAATATAGATAGTTCAGTTTTAAGACTTCAAACACGCGCTTTTATTTTATATAACATGACGTCATCCGCATCCGCTAAAGAATTCCTCATTCACGATCCAGTCTTAAACAACATCTACAGTAAAACATGCATAGGACGTGACTATCGCTGAATAATACACAAATACAAAAAAAGAGATTTCGTCATTCAAGAAACAGGACAAAAAAATCAGCTATCTCATGATTTATGAGATCTCACTTTTTATGAGAAAATGACAACAAAAAGAAATAATTGCTATTTTTCAATTATTTTCCCTTTACTTTCTATAAAAATGAAGTACTTGATTAGCCAAAATTAAACAAATGGTGCTAAAAACTACAAAAAAATTAATATCTCAAAAATAAATGGAGGTGCAGTTTTCAAACAAATTGCATTTAAAAGTACTTTTTATTTTTCAATACGACGGTATAAAAATTGAAAATGTGCGATGCTTAGAAGTTAAAAAAATTGCAGTAGAGAATTTAACAGTACAATGATACATCTGCTTTGTTTTTACGACTGACTTATACAACGGAACGTTATTTTTTGGAGACGACACATTAATAGGTGGGAGAAAGAAATAGCATACCGGGGACTAAAAAGAGACAAAGGCAAAAAAGAAATAGAGGGAGAGGAGAGGCTCATGCCTGATGAGGATGCATATTATTAAATCTTATACTATAATGCGAGCAAAAATTATGTGTGTATGTATTTGTGTGTGTATAAATTTTATGTTAAAAACGGCTCTAACGATTTTGACGAAATTTTGTATTTTACCATTTTCGGGCATCGTAAGACCATTGGACTAGGTCACGTGTTCGAGAAAATTCGATTAGTGGGTCATTTTGGGTCGTAATGGGTCAAGATCAAGCTAATTATATCTAAAAAACGGCTCAATCGATTTTGACCAAATTTCACATCCAACCGTTTTTCGACACGAAGAAACTATTGGGCTAGGTGACATGTTCGAGAAACTTCTGTTAGTGGGTCATGTTCGAGTCACTATGGGTCTAGTCAATTTTATCTAAAAAACGGCTCTAACGATTTTCACTAAACTCTATATTCTACAGTTTTGAATTACGAGAAAACTATTGGGCTAAGTCACATGTTCGAGAAAATTCGATTAGTGTGTCATTTTTGGGTCACCGTGGGTCAAGCTAAGTTTATCTAGATAACTTCTTTAACGATTTTGACGAAATTTTGCACCCTACTGTTTTCGGGCACGAAAAAACCATTGGGATGGGTCTCGTGTTCGAGAAAATTCTATTAATGGGTCATAATGCGTCAGGGTCAAGTTAACTATATCTAGAGAACGGCTCAATCGATTTTAACTAAATTTTGTATCTAACCATTTTCGGGCACGAAAAGACCATTGGGATGGGTCACGTGTTCGAGAAAATTCGATTGGTGAGTCATTATGGATCAGGGTCAAGCTAATTATATCTAAAAAACGGCTCAAGACATTTTGACAAAATGTTTTAATATACGACCGTTTCTGGTGATGAGAGGACCATTCGGCTAAGTCACATGTTCGAGAAAATTCAATTAGTGTGTCATTTTGGGTCACAATGAGCCAGGGTCAAACTAATTGAATCTAAAAACATGCTCAAAACGTTTTGATCAAATTTTATATTACGTATACCGTTTCTGGGCATGAGGAGATAATTGGGCTAAGTCACATGTTCGAGAAAATTCGATTAGTGGGTCACAATGGGTCAGGATCCAGCTAATTGTATCTAAAAAACGGCTTAAACGATTTTGACTAAATTTTGTATTCTATTGTTTTCGGGCCCGAGAAGACCATTGGGCTAGGTCGCATGTTCAAGAAAATTCGATTAGGGGGTCATTTTGGATCACAATGGATCAGGGTCAAGCTAATTGTATTTAAAAAGCGCTTCAAAACATTTTGACATAATTTTGCATAATACCGTTTCCGGGCATGATAAGAGCATTGGACAGGGTCGAACGTTCAAAAAAATTCAATCAATGGGTCATTTTTGGTCCTAATGGATCAGGATTAAGCTAACTGTTTCTAAAAAACCGCTCAAAATATTTTGACAAAACTTTGTACTACGCCGTTTCTGGACAAGATAAAACCATTGGGCTGGGTCGCATGCTCAAGAAAATTCTATTAGTGGGTCATTTTGGTGATAATGGGTCGGGGTCAAGCTAACGGCATCTCAAAAAGGTTCAAACAATTGTGGCAATTTCTTTTGTTATACCGTTTCACAGTACAAAAAGACCATTGAAATAGCTCACATCTGTCGATGAATTTCGGTTAGTGGTTTTTTGAATCAACGTGGATCAAGCTTATTTTACCTTGAAAACGACTAACGATTTTCACTAAATTTTGTATTCCATCGTTTTCAGGCTCGAGAAGAGCATTGTGATAGGTCGCATGTTCGAAAAAATTCGATTAGTGGGTCATTTTGGGTCACTATGTTTCACGGTCTAGCTAATTGCATCTAAAACAGCAAGAATGATTCAGTGGGAAAAATATATCGAGACAAACAGACACTGATTTTGACCGAGCTTAGCTCGGTCATTCCTGCTAGTATGATATTAACACGTGATCTAGCTAAAAAGTGTAATCATTACTTAAAAACCATGATCTGAAATTATCCTCTGTAATTGCTGCAACGAAAACGTTATAGTACACTTTACATTCCCGGTACAAAATGCGAGATAATAACACATGTACGCTAACACTATATTCAAACCAAAGCGGATAAAGGATCATGGAAGACGATAGTACTAAAATCGTATATTATATATACAGCTTTGATTCAAACAACAGCTTGCATTTATTTGAACTTCTAAGAAGAGGTGAAATGTATTGCAAAACAGGTTAAAAATATTAGAAAGGGGAATTCGGCTATTGTCTATTTCCCCTTTTCTTCCCACACTGGAGAAGAATGTGTGAAGAACGTTAAAAGTTGGCTTTTGAAATGGAAAGGGAAGGGGTGTAGCTTTGTCTCATATTGTTATATTCATATTATTCACTAAACAGGTGTCTAATCCAGAAACCATGTTTAGTAAACTCAAACTGGAAATGTTCTGAATGCATTCTGTAAAGAAATATTTTATTTATTATTTAGCGTTTAATTAAGCATGCTGTATGGGCATGTATGCAATATTATATTTTGAATGCAACTTTTAAAACTATTTATGTAATTGATATAATAATTGGAATTTTTGAATTGTTTATTTCCGTAAATAGACTAATTTTCAAACAAAACTCATTAAAATAAATGGTTGGTTTACAAAAAAAAAAAAAGAGCAAATAATTCCCTTTTTCAGGTGTGAAAAACTTTCACTTATTAAAATTATTTATCTACACTACGACCCCTTCCAAACAAACTAGCCCAACAATTTAAAAATTGTTTTTACATTTTAACTCTTTTCTCATTTTAACTTTTTCTCTTTACATTTTAACTTTATGAAGTTCAACTTTCCCTGTTTGTTAACAAAAGCGGCCGAATAAAAAAATTTTGGAACAGAGCTTACTGTAGTTCGATGCCAGGATCGCACAATTTTTTTTTTGAATGGCGAATATAAACATGAAATGAACTTTTATTTTTCGAAACTCAGGTACAATTTTCAAATATATCAGACATTTTTAGATATATCAACATTAAATACAATATGAAATGTATAATCAGACACATTAAAAATACAAAAGAAAAATAAAATCCGTCGGCATTTTTCGAAATGAAAAATTTTTGAATCAGGCGGAGGGTGGTGGAGTCTGTGCGTCCATGAAGCCTCAGTTTCAGCTAATTTTTTTTACAAGTGAAAGTAAGAAGAAAACAGAGTCAAATAAACCATGGAACCAGAGCATCTCTTACGAAAATTCTTTAACTTATTTTCACTTGGTGTTTAATTATTTTAAACCATATGAGAATAATATATTTTTGATAAAATTTATTTTTTAGAAATCATCTGAGAAAAGGAAGTTTGATTTATTAAATTTGAAAATCTAACCAGGACAACTGCCTTTCTTTACCATTGCGAGCAGCCATGTTTTTATTTTCTTATAAAAATAAAAAAACAACTAATTGTCTAAATTTATGCAAATTATTGAATGTATTGGAATTTATGAAAGATTTATCTGAAATTTTGAACACATACCTTATATCATTCTCAGAAATTTATATGATTATTTTCCCAATATCATTGTATGTTTTAAAAAAGAAGAAAAGAGACAGAGAGAGAAAAAAAACGGAATCTAAAAAACAGGAATTCTGCTTTTTCAGAATTTAGTGTCGCCCCCGATGAAAAAAAAAAAAGTATATAAATATAGATAATACAAAACATATTTCAGTTTTAAGACTTGAAACACACGCCTTTATTTTATATAAAATGACGTCATTTGCATCCTCTGAAGAATTCCTCATTTACGATCCAGTCTTAAACAACATCTACAGTAAAGTATTCACAGGACGTCACTATCGCTGAATAATACACAAATAAAAAAAAAAACACTCAAGAAACTCGACGAAAAAAATCGGTTATCTAATGATTCATATGCCTTCATTTGTTTGCAATATAGGTAATTAAATTAAATACAGTTTATAATAGCTCCATGTATTATCAGAAACCATTCATTTATATTTTTTCAAAATAGCACGTATTTTAATTACTTTTTTTTTCGGTAGTTATGGGAAAATGGCAACAAAAAGATATAATTACTATTTTCCAACTATTTTTTGTTTACTTTCTATAGAAATGGAATACTTGAGTTTCCAAAATTAAACAAATGGCGCTAAAAAGTACAAAAAAATTAATATCTCAAAAATGAATTGAGATGCAGTTTTCAAACAGATTGCATTTAAAAGTTTTTTTTTCCCCCGCAATACGACGGTAAAAAAATTGACAATATGCGATGCTTAGAAGTTTAAAAAATTGCAGTAGAGTATTTAAGAGTACAATGATACATCTGCTTTGTTTTACGGCTGGCTTAGCCAACGGAACGTTATTTTTTGGAGACGACACTTTATTTGCTGAGAGAAATGATTTTTAAATTCCCGAAACTATTTTAAAAATGAAAAAAAAAAAGTGTCGGCTAAGATTAAATATTTCAAATTAGGACCGATGTTGGTAATTCAAATTGGACCACTTTCAGACAGCCGATATCGATCCAGCGTCAAATGACGATATATAGCCGTAAGTAGACCGATAACACTAACCCGCATTCAAAAAAGCCTGCTTCTTCAGAATCAGTTGACGACTTGCTACCGCTTAACCGATACCACTGTGCGGATGCCGACACTACCGACTGCGGGCCGAAAGATATGTGTTTTCTGGGAGTGCAATTGTCCTATTTATAATTCATATTTATTCTCTTTTCCTTTTCTTGCTTATTTTCAAAATTTATTACAAACAACTTTTTTTTTTAAATAATTGATATATTATTATTAAGAGTTTATACTTACGAGAAAGTATATAATTTATATCGTTTTCTTGTTTTAAACAGGCTGAGGAGAAGCAAATGCTTTCTAGTTTTTTTATCTCTCTAGTATAGAAATAAGGAACTAACGCTGCCGCCGTAAATGAAATGTGTGACCGGATGTTTTTCTCGACTAATATTAAGAAACCTTTTGCCTATAAAAATGTGAAAATTGGTATTTTTTTAAAAATAGATTTCGTAAGAAATACTGCCTGTTGCAGTCGTTAACATTGTGCAACTTTTGAAAAACTCCTTCATAACTTTTCATTATATGACCCCAGGAATCCAAAACCACCCCCGCCTAAAAAGTTTATATATACATATAACCATCTCTTGGGAAGGAAAATGTCAGGAAAATTTAAAAAAAAACAAAAAAAAAACCCAAAAAAACAATAAAATTCTTACCACAACAATTACCTTTCTATTGCAAGATCTCCACGTGAAAAAAAAAAAAAATATATATATATATATTCCGCTATCGTATCTCCATACATATGAGGGGAGTTACCGTGGGGGGGGGGGGGGGGGCACTCTGACGCCAAATTGGCGATATCACTAATATTTCGCCAAATTCCCATAGACTTCCATTGTAAACCAATAGGGTTTACTTGCTTACAGAAAACCATTAAATTGAGATATTTTAATGCAACAAAACTAATATTGGTACTATTTGATTATCCCGTCGACCAAAAATCTATCGCCAAACTATAAGATTAAATGCCAATAATGTTTGATTGTAAATGTCACATTCACTTGACAACACGTGTTTACATCATCAAGTGATTTTTATTTCGACATTTTATTTGTATTTTTATTAATGTTTTACTAATTTATTTGTTCTTTCGTTATTTAAAATAAAAATTTAACCTTTAACTTCGAAATCTACCTGCGCCTGTAGGCCGAGCTGGCAGGGATTTTTTTTTTTTTTTTTAACGAAATGGACTATAAGCTCCCTGACAGCTTTTTTTAAAAAAAGAATTATTACACTGTAAAAAAATAATGCCAGTTTTCCGGTAGGAATCAGAAAAATAGTTGCCCTTATCGTACCGGAATAATTTCCAACCCAGCTTGGAATAAAATCCGTAAAATACCGTTTTACTGACTATTTCCTTATTTTTACGGATTTTATTCTGAGCTGGGTAGGAAATTATTCCAGTACGATAAGGGCAACTACTTTTCCGATTCCTACCGGAAAACTGGCAGTATTTTTGTTACAGTGTACAACAGTTATTTAATATTGAAGTGAGTTAAAATAGTTCCATTAAGAAAGTTTTATGGGAATAAAAACTATGCATAGAAATTTAACTATGTTTTCCCGGAACATTCTTCACAAGCTTGAGGTGTGCAGTGTGCAATTATATTTTTAATCTGACTCATTTCTTTAGTTTTTTTTTCTAATTTTTTATTCAAAATTTCATTATTTCAAAACAGATTTATTTCATATTTAGAAAATGTCATTTTTTATACTGATGCAAAATTGTAAAACAGCGCAAATAATATTATTTCCTTTCCATCAAAAATGTATTTAAATCGTCGCTATTAAAAACAGAAATAAAACTAAAACTAATAAATAAATGATCACGTGTTGTGTTAAAATCAGTAAAATGATAAAATTACGTCATAAAAATAATATTTACACGTGAATATTAAAAAAGGAAAAAAAACCTTTAAAATAATAAATAAATTATTACGCGTTAAAACCAGAATATGGGGGGATATGAGGATTAAGAATGGGAAACGCTGAAAGTACCAAAAAATCGAAAATCTTTTTTTCTTTTAAGGAAAAAAATTAACAAACACGAGAACGCTTGAAGTGCTAACCCTTGTAGTAATAGTTCAAACAAGTCGGAAATTGTTCATCAAACGTGGCAAATGCCTTCGCCTTCTTTTTCCCGCTCTCTTGAAAAATTTCCTCTTTTGGATTTTCAGCGTTTTCCTTTCTTAGGCCTCAAATATAATTAAAATGCTCAAATAATAATTTTGCGAAATACTTTTAGTTTAAAAATATATTTACCTTTCAATTAAAAACTGTTTTTTTCACGTGAGTGTTAGAGATAAAAAGAGAACTTTGGTGAAAATTACGTCATATTGAAAACGATGAATTTAAAACAATTTGCTTATAGCATCGCTATAAAATTCCTGGAGGCAGAGATATTGTTTATTTAGTCATTTTACACAAACTGGTTTTCAAATGTATAATGCTCTTAATTAATAAATTACAAAAATATAGCTGTCGCGACAGCAGTTGATTCGACCTTAAAATCCCAGTGTCAAAGATAAATTATTGGAAACCTGATTACAGAAAATCGATACTGGTTGTTTAATTATAAGGAACAACTTGCGTATTCGCCCGGAGACCGCCATCTTGTTTTTTTTTTGTTGTTGTTTGGTCATTTATAGCCAATTTAGACTTAATTTTTGAAATTTAGAGATTAAACATAAAAACAACATAAAAAACAATCCAAATTAAGAAATTTTAAACAGAAATCAGCAACTCCAAATATTATTTGCAAAAAAAAAAAAAAAAAAAGACTAGGGGAGGGGGAATTGGGAATTCGTAATTAGCAAAGGTAAGTACATAAGTTTTAAAACAGTAGAGTAAAGCAAATACAGGTATCCCCCGACTTATGTAAGTAATGCGTTCCGCAAACTTTAAGTATCTTGAATTTTAAATAAGTTGTATTTCTAAATTGATTAGGTAAAATTTCGTAAGAAACTGCAATATTTATCATACGATAAAAACGGCGATGATTTTTAAGGATAATTTTTAACGACTTGGAATTTAGTACAGTATCTCATTTATGAATATAATGTATACATATATATATTATTTACACAGTATTATAGACAGAAAGGTACAGTCGTGAAAGAAAAAAAAAATGTTTATTAGAAATGTAGATTAGAAAAAAAATTTAGTAACTTTTTGTAAACACACACTAAAATCATTAGTAAGAAATAAAGGATAATTTGGATAAAATTTGCATTTAAAATCTGTGTGATATTAAGGGAGCAGTTTATATTAAGATTGGTCAAAAAATCGATTTTTCGTTTTTAATATTAAATGAAAGCCTGTTTAATTGTGAACATTTCGGCCCCTCATTTTTACCCATATGGTAGTTATATCGCGAGATATTGTAAATTTTGTTAATACACTCAGCGTAATTACCCACACTAATTAAAACTTTAAATGGCACTTTCCCCATGTTTATATTTTCTTCACTTTCATGTTTTAAAAATGCTAAGGCTTTTTTTGTATTTGAGATAAAGATTTGAACTTTTTTGTGCATGTTCTTTATTATATATGTGATAAATCTGCTCATAGAATTAATCTTCATGTTTTTTGTTATTAAAAAAAAAAAAAAAAAAGTATATGAAGACGTAGTAGATTTCATGGTTTTATACAATATACGAGTATATCAGTAGAAAAATTAAATTTAATGTAATATTAGATGTGTCTAAAAATCCATGCGCAGTCTTGTGTAATACATATTTCAAAATCTTAAAAATAAAGGGTAAAAATATGAATTTTAAAAAAGCAGTAGGGATTTAAAAAAAAAATCAAATTTTTATAAACTTTTTAAAAATTTGAATTAAATATGCAGTTAAAAAATATATTTTTCTTTCAAAATGTACTTTTAGTTGAACACTGAAATGCAGTGAGTTCACCATTTGAACCATAAAAATAACCATTTGAAAAATAAACAAAATTATTGAAACGGTAAACAGTCCCCTTAAAATAAATTAATAAATAAATAAATAAATAAATATATATATATATATATATATATATATATATACATATATATACACACACACACATATATATATAGCCATAATATAATTACAAATCATCATCTATTCCAATTACAATAATTAATTCAATAATTTAATAAATATATATATATATAAGTTAAATAGTAAATGAAATCAAAATGTATATTAAGAAATTTAGCAAAGAAAAGCACGTGCTTATTGTATATAATAATTAACAAAATATATATTAAAAAAATAGGAATAACATAAAATAATATTGTTAATAAGCATTGTTACCTAAAACTGAAGATAATTAGATCCGATTGATGAAAAGATTGTAAATTAAAAACAATTAGAAATAACAGTGAATAAACACGTGCTACAGCAATCAGCAATAGTACGATCTTGTAGGAAAAGTGATTCCTCCTTTAAACAGCGCATGCGTACAAGCGTCAAGCGAAAGAGTGAAATATTTTAGCTAAGCCTTGTTATCAACAATAATGTAGGTTGTTACTTCTGCCATCTTTAGGTATAAAATGAAAGCATATATTTAGTTGAAGAATTAAATTCCTTGAACAATACTCGTTGAATTAAATTAATGAATTCTATACAGTACTTTAAAAAAAAAAAAATGTAAATGCAAAATTTAGATTACATTTTTTAGTCTTTAAAAAATACCTTATTATTATTATTATTATTATTATTATTATCCAAATGCAAGGTCTATTGCATTTTTTATGTAAGACTCTCTTAGTTGATTATTTATAAGATTTAATTTAAATAAATGGTGACCATCTTATTTTACATAACACATCATTTATTTTATTTTTAAATTATTAAAAGCATATGATAATGCTTTGAATAAATTGTTTTTTATATATATATAAATAGTTTACATGTTTGAGTAATACTTGGCTAATAATATTGGAAGATGATTGATAACTAAAATTATTATTATTTTATTTTTCTCTCCATTTCTCTGTTACTGAGTATAAATTCAGAATAATAAGATTCCCGATGAGTCGTTAAACTAAATTTTTCTTGTTTCGTAAAAAGATTAAAAAAAAAAAAAAAAAAGGACCCTTCATATTACAGTCTTTAAAAAATAATAATAGCTATAGTATGTTCTTAATTTTCAAAAGCGTATGATAATGGCAAAGGTAATTGCTTTGAATAAACTGTATTTTCTCAAGAAAAATAATTTGCATTTTCGAGTAATACTTGGCTAATAATATTGGAAGATGGATAATAATTAAAATTATTATTATTTTATTTTCCACCCCATTTCTCTTTTACTGAGTTTAAATTCAGAATAATAAGATTCTCTTTGAGTCGTTAAATAAAACTTTTCGTATTTCGTAAAAAGATAAAAAAACAAACAAACAAAAAAAAAACCTTTCATATTACAATCTTTAAAAAATAATAATGGCTATAGCATGTTCTAAATTTTCAAATTCATTCCTTTATTTGGATTTAAAAGAATAATAATAAGAGACATTTTTTTAAAGAAATTCAAAAAATAATGTAAATTTTGTATTCACAATTTTTTTAAAATATCTTATGCATTAATTGATTAATTTAATTAAATCAATATAATACAAGAAATTAAATTCTCCAACTAAGTATATGTTTATTTTATGCCGATAGATGGCAGAACCAACAAACTGCCTTCCTCTCCTTGCAAACGTGATATTTCACTTTTTTGCAGAGCTTGTACGCATGCGCTTTTGAAATAGCTATGCCTAGAGCCTAGCTATGCCTAGTAAATGGTACTATTGCTGATCGTCATTGCGCGGGCATAATCACGTGTCTAATAGCCGTTTTGATTGCTATTTCAAGTTAATTTACAGTGATTTAGTCAATCGGATCCTATCTTCTTTGATTTCAGGTAACAATGCTTGTTAACAAAATTATTTCACGTTTTCCTTTATTTATAAATGTATGTTTTGTTGATTATTTTATACAGTCAACACGTGGTATTATTTATTGATTTTCATGATACCTTTTGATTTTATATACTATGTAACATCATTTTTTTATTTTCTCACGTGACTTCTAAATGTTATTTTTATATAGCTTTTCTGTTGTCTGTTACTAATGATTTTAATCTGTGTTTATAAAGAGTTATTAAATTTTTTTCTACCCTGTATACGTATAGGATAAAATTCGTATAGGATATTTGCTAATTTTTACTAATAATATGCATTATTTTCATATATATTTTTGTTTTTATTGAAAATTCTATTCTTTTCCGTGGATGAATGAGGACTTACTTTTATTAATCATTACTACTTTCTTATTTAATTATTATTTTTAATTGCGTCTCACTAATAATGAGAGTTGGCAAATTTACTCCAAAGTGGAAAAAACCGGCCGGAAGAAATAGGTTTCTTCCAACTGGAAGTAACTATTATTCTTTAAGGATTTACCATATAAGTTTCAACTTTGTAAGATACAATGTATGTCTTCTTATAAGCTTAAGTAAATTTCATTAAACCTATGCAAATTTGGTTAATTATATATGCTAAATTTATAATTAAATCACTTTTTTAGCCACGATCACACACTTGTATAAAGTTCTTCAACCACTGGTCGGCCCCGATCATGACTAATGGACCTTATGCACGCGACCTGAGGTTGAGGCTAAAATTCGTCTGCTGGCGGTATTTACTGGCGGTGTTTAGCATAGCAGTCTATGGAGTGTGAATTATTAATGCTTTGTTTGTTAAAAATACCCCCAAAGAATTCTTTGATGCAGCAGCATATACTTAATATATTGTAATCTAAATTCAAAATGTAGTTCTTTATGCGAGAAAATTCCCTAAGTTTGCAAGTTTTCAGTTAAAACGTATGCATTCAATCTGGGTCAAGGCTAAAGTCGTCTGCTAGCGGTGTTTGCGCCTGCGCATACTGGTATTCTACCGGTGCAGTAACTAGAATAACAGATCATCATACCGCCAGCTCTGGCGTCTGACGTCACCTGAATAGAGTCCATTGGGACCCGGGGCAAAGATAAATTAGGGGTTTCCCATTCGAATCGTTGCAACAATTATTGAAATAGAATTGATGGTCAGTCATATGTGTAATGCATAAACAATATTTTCGCACCTTGGATTTTAAATAGAAGAGACTTCTTAGCTTCGTCAATTCTAAATTAAGTACCTTAATAAAAATACACTTTTTTTTCTTAGTACAGAAGAAAACTCTTTTATATAACTTTAGCAACTTGTTATATTACTTTAAGAAGAATTTAATAACTTCAACTTACGGAAGAGTGTTAAATACTCTAACATGTAAATATGAGTTAAGCTCCTTTCTTTTACATCTTTTTTTAAGTTATACTACACATAACATAATATCAAATCAAATACATTATACTTCACAAGTAGAAAAGTGTTTTATCAATAAATCTAAAAAGATAGCAATTTTGGGTTTGTTTTTCATATTTAACTTAAAGTTAAAAGAAAAATCTTTGAATACGGAAGAAAATTTATCTCATGACAATTAGAACTGATTATTTTCAACCACTAAAGTTTATATATACTTTAAGTTCATTGCTAATACAATCTGTTAAAATTAAAATATTATTTCTTATTTAATAGTGGTTGAGTTTAGCTTTGCGAAAATATTGAGCTCTGTGAGTTCAAAATGAATTTTGTTTTCAGAAAGTTTAGTAGAACCTTCTAAAGAAGAAATTTGTATTTAAAAAAATTTACAGAGTTGGAATTGGGTGGGGGGTGGGGGGGGGAGGGAGTAAATATTTTATAAATTAATATATGGATTTGGGGGGGGGGGGTCTCTGGGTAAAGTCCCCATTTGCCCGTGCGATTAATAAGGGCCTGCCATTGGCTACATGAAGAAAAGAAATTTTATCCAAAATACACAAAATCAATTAAAAGTTATCCATTTTCTATTTACCAGCATATTTTTAAATTAATTAAACTAGTGGTAAATCATACGGATCATATACATCGGTAGGATGAAACTAATTTAATAAAAGTCAGTGCTTTTAATATACATCAATTTTATTTAATTAAGTAATAAACAACATTTACTGTATTATAAATTTTCATTAAAATCCTCATTTTCCTTACTACAATACAGCATGGTATAACAAAACAAAAAATTTTTAGGCAGTAGGATGGTGCAATCAGTTTCTCAACTTAGAATGAATGAATGCAAAATATGAAAAAAAATTCTTCCAAGTCCTAGAACTTTAGGAGAGTTTTAAAAGCATTTCGATATACCCATAGACATTTTCATAACAGTAGTATTTTAAAATCAACATTGAGATATACATACTAGATGGAAGCATAAATAATTACAAATTTGTTTATTTACTGTGTTGCGCAGTTTAAAATAATGCATTTTTATAATAATGTTTTTTATATGAAAAGTAAACAATTTGTGGATAGATTTTTTTCTTTTTACTTAAATGGCATAATTAATGGAAAAACCAAAAAACCATCCCTCTACGTCTAAAGTTGTATAATCCACACCCTGTAAATGTCCGCTGAACCTGAAGTTTGTTATTAAAAATATATAATTTTTCCAAAATAATATTTTTAATATTAATTAAATTTTCCATTTTAGCTTTCATATCATTATACCTTGAGTTTAATTGTTTTACATAGTTAATAAACTTTAATTTTGAGCACCTATTTTGTTTTCGTTTGGTTCTTCCACTGTCTTGGAAGAAACTGGTTTCTTTCAGAAGAAAACCAATCCTGCTAATAATCTTAAGCTCAACTACATCTCCTGTTTTCAGGCAGTAAAATTTGTGTTTTCGTTGATATCAACTTTTTTAAATGTCATTCTTATTTTTTTTTAAATATTTATGAAGATATTCGGAGAAATCAAAACCAGAGAAAGGGGGGGGGGTAAACCCTTGAGGGGTGAGGGTATGTTTATGAAATCACTTAATTTTAATTCCCAAATGACACATTGGCACCAGAATTTTGGTAAAAAATTTTCAGTTTATTATGTGTGGAAATATCGCTTTTTCTTATTTACAAATAAATTTGTTTTCAAATTCCGGTGTCAACCATTAATTTCATCAGTTTAGCAATGGAATTGCTTTGCCCCTGGAAGGGGTTAAACAGGTAAAACATTATGGCGTGCAGTCATATGAAACTAATAATATGAGTTTAGAAATTGAGATTATTATGAAGCAGTGTTATGACTGTTTTTATAAATTAATTCTTTATAAATACTTGCTTTTCAGCAGTAGTCCTTTAAAAAATTCTTATTTTCCCCTGAAATGTAGCTTTTGTGTGACCCAGTTTTCTTCAGATATTTTATTTTGCAGCGTTAGAATTTTTCTTAAAACAGCTGCCTTGAAAATACTCTTTTCATTAAAGTATAATAATCTATGGTGTTGAAAAGTAAAGTTTATTCTTAAGCGAAATTATAATTATTGTTAATGAACTTAATATTTTATTTTATTTTTAAATGCGGGCATAGTTTGATTGACTCAGCATCTTAAGGGAACCCAGTACCTGTCATCTCGATAAAAAATGACAAAAATGTCGAATTTTCGATTTTTATTTAAAATGTGCCTTAGTATTCTGAAAACATTCTGTCCAAATTTCGAACGATTCGGTAAATAATAAAGGAGATATATTTAATTTCCCTTAGCCAGTGTCGGCGAACCTATGGCACGCGTGCCACTTTCGGCACGCCAAAAAATAATTTTGGCACGGCGCGGCGTTGATTATGTTTCTAAATGAAGATTACACAAAATACACGAACTTAGATGGTCTGATTAGATTCTAAATTCGATTAATTGCAAATTGAAGAATTTTAATCTTATTCAATATGGTTTCGAAAATTTATCAAACAAAGTAAATGTTTGAAAACTATAAAGAAGGAAATATTATTACCGATGATAAATTATGGAAACTTAGAAATTAATTCTACAACCACTAAAATCGGGTTTTCAGGTGTTTTCCACCAAGATATGACTTAGCAGACCAATTGCGTTTAATTATGCGAATCAAGTTTTAACTAATTCTGGAATTTAAACGATTAAGTATTCGATGAGGTGATTGTCTGTGCTGCCGCCTACCGGCCTATCCTTTTAAATTCTAATGTTTAAACTCATTTTTCTTAGTTTGCAATTTTTTATATTTTCATTTTAATCGAAATTGCTTCTACAATAAAACAGTATTAACAGTAGAGCCGTACCGAGTACTCGGTAAATACCGAGTAGTTGTAAGAATTTCATTTTTTAAGCATATGAATTTAAAACTGATCTGTAAAAAGTTATTCGAATATCAATGTATAAAATGTGCAATAATTCATAACACTATTTACTCGGTATTTAACAATATGTCTACAAAATATAGAAAAAGTTAAGCACAAAAACCCTCATAAAATAATTCCAGATTAATGTTTAGTTTCACATTCATACAAATAAAAATAAGTTCATTTTAAATATATAGGAAAACAGAAAAGACTATTATTTTGGATAAAGAAACTAAAAATACAATAAATGTAATAAAAAAAATTAATAATAAAATTTATTATATTTCAAATTATGGTGCAAAAACACCAAACGTTCTACATTATCAGTAGACAGAGCATTTCTTTTACTACTATAAATTTGGCCTGCCTCTGAAAATATACGTTCAGAATAAACAGTGGTTGAAGGTGCACATAAGAATTTTTTTGCAAGGTTGCACATAATCGGAAAAGTCCCCCCCCCCCCACCATGCAAATGGAGTGTAAGTTTTACATAAGTCTTCTGTTAAGAAAGCCTGTAACGCTTTTTCTACCTCTTTTTATTTTCTCTTTATTTTTAATCAAAAGAAAATAAGGTACAGTTACAAAATAAATATGAAATGTTTTGCATTATTCAATGAATTGTTACAGTAACCAATAAACATTTTTATTTTTGATAGACAGATTTCAGGTATCGGAATAAATTGGAGGTTGAAGAATGTTTTAATTTTATATTGGTTAATAATTGTGCTTGTTATGTGTCAATTCTCCTTTTTTTGCTACTGTTTTGAATTGTCAAAAATTGTCTTTAAAAGGTGCACAAATAAATCTCAAATTTAATTAGTTATATATACTATATATGTATTATATATATAATGGCACAAAGTGTATAACGCTTCCGGGATTGAACTCATCCGTTTCCTGATAATCTTTCGTTAAAATCAGCCAAACGCGGCCATGTTAGGCTTAAGCATTCCAATACCGTATTTGCCGACTGCCTTATTTAATCTGCCTATTTATTCGTTCTGTAACATATTCTTCTTCAATTTTTCTAAAACCTTCAAAAAGTATACAATTATAAAGCTTTAAGATCTAATTTTAAAATAACCAGATACCAACAACAGGCTTCTGATGTATACAAGCGATTACCGTTGCCATTCGTAAGCACAAATTACAAATCCAAAAACAAATGAATGACTCTTTCAGCTATTCATTAAATGCTCTTAAAATATTTTGCAAAAGCATATTAATATTTTCAAATACGCTTTTCACTTTTGTTTACATTTATTTGCAGTTTGAATTCAGTATACACTGTTAAAAATATCGCGAAAAATTACCTCTGTTTTTCAAGGCTATCTATTTTCTGATTAATGAGAACGCTTCATAGTGTTTAGTGAATATAGCTGTATTCTGCGATTCATTCCTGTGAATTATTTTGTACCGCATTAACGTTTCCTTTCTAAAATTAAACGTATTTCAAATTATTTAAAGTGTTTATTATGCTTTTACAAATATTTAAAGAGCAAAATCTGAGATTGGCAGCTCTATCTATCCCTATATGAAAGTAAACAAACAATTGATTCATTCGTCTTGAACTGTTAAAACAAACGTTTATATGCTCTGTTGCGCCATCTGTCGGTAGTTAAAATAATAAAAAAAGAAATTTTCTTTTTAAAATGTTCTTTGAATTCTGAAGACATTTGGAAAAAAATGAATATTTCTTATAAAATGAAATTAGAATATCAGTAATATATGATGTCGTGTACTATATATATCAATGCATTATTATAACAAATAAAATTTTGTATTTTGTAGGGAAAATAAATTTTTAATTTAATAACAGAATTTGAGGAAAAAAATTGTTAATGGAATTAATAGTTGCAATTTACTTCTGTTATAAAAGATTATTTTTAATTATCAAAATTTATTACAGGTTTCTTTTATGCATGTTTTAAAAAAATCGGGATTTTCTCTGTTCAACTTTTTAGAATTTAAGTTATATAATTATTATTTTTAAAAACAAATAAACTTTCTGTTGGAATTATCTTTTATTTTACCCCATACCATGAGGTAAAATAGTTGACAATATGTTTTAAAATAGCATTATTAGTACTAATTTGCATGTTTTTGTGAAATATTTCTTCAAATTTTGTGAGTGAAGTACATTTGCATACTTTATGTCAGTATTTTACCAATTCAATTAATAATTTTCTTGCAAATTAAGTTTCAATGAAAAATGGGCTGTTTTTACTTTACCCCACTCGACCCTATTAGTCAGATAAGACAAAATTTATTACTTCACAATTCTTTTTATAATGCAATGCTATATATAATTTTTTTGAAAATGCAAACACGTCATTCTGACGGGCTACATTCTAGTATTATATATATGTACACCTAATCTCACATTATGTGCACATCAGCGTTTTTTTTCCCTTATTACACAACTATTCGGCACTCGGCTACTCGGCTAAAGTACTACTCGGTACACCACTAATTAACAGTAACTGAAATTTATATAAAAAAGTATCTTTAGACCCTGTGTGTGATAACTAAGCATCGGATTTTTTATATGTTTGTAATAAAAAAAAATATATATGAACTTAAAAACATCGTTTTTTCCATATACATTCACTAATATATATATATATATTTTAACTGATCAAATGGACTAATCAAAAATCCGGTACTTAGATTTATAGAAAAAAGTACTCTGAATAGAGGATTTAAAAAAAAAATCTATTTGCAAATATGAAAAAGAAGAAAGAATTTTAAATTTGATAATTTTTTTAATTCATTTTTTTAAAGTTATTGTTGTATTCAGAATTTAAAACTTTTTATAATCTATTATAACAATGCTTTATTCAAACAGAAGCCTAAAAATGTAATATAGGTTGTAATATAGTTACAAAATAATTTTTTTTGGTACCGAGTCGCCTAAATTAATTGTGCTTAGTGATTTTTTTTTTTTTTTTTTTTTTTTTTTTTTAAGAAGGTAAATGTAGAAGCGTAATTTTGATATTAAGACGTTTTATTTCCGAAAGTAAACTACATTTCAGCACGGTGATCTCTACTTAATTTAGTTAAATAATTTCTAACTAATCTACTTAAATATCCTGAATATTTTTAATTTAGTTTCCATCAGTATAAATTGATGTTTAAGTGTAACACCATGAGTTACCCTACTTTACATGGAATGTAGGTTTTGTTAATGGCATTTCTAATTCTCTGGCATTGAAAAATGTAAGACTTAAAAAAAAACCTTTTTAAAAATTCAAACCTAAGTATGAGAACCATATATTTAACCTGATTCACTTCATTAAAAAAACTGCCAATTGAGTTTTTTTTCTGTGCGTGGGGGGGGGGGGGGTGATGAATTATAAAATGATGTATAATTGTTTAATAGTGTTCTAGTGATCTCGTTTTTACCAATTATTTCAGATGAAGAGGTGCGAATAAGACTAAGAAAAAAGGAATAGTTCTTTAAAAAAAATCATAAAAAAAGGCAAATGTATTTTTAAAATTGTACTTTATGATGTTAATCGTTCACCTTTACTATTAGTATGTGTGCGCTGCGCATGCTGCATTTTCGTTTACTTCAGTTTGATTAGCTATGCTAATATAATATAGTACAAATTAAGAAAAATTGTTAAGAATAAAAATAATAATCTATATTTTTTTTACTTTGCTGGTATTTATTTTATGTGGCGTATGCATATATCAGTTTTTTTTTTCTTTATTTTGTAATTTTAATTCATTTTAGTCTGTGTGTCTATTATAATACGATAAATTTATTATGAGTTCGGTTTTTTTAGTTCTATACAGCTTTGATAGCGTTGTTTCCTTGAATATTAAATACAGGGCCGGATTAATTCATCTAGGACACACAGATGATCTCTTCTCTCTAATCGAAATTTCTTTTCGCAATGAAAATTACTATTGCTTTAAGACTTTTCAATAATCTTTTCAGTACGTTTTCAGTTCACGGGCTATCGAAGCCTTAGATCTAATGTGCCCACAGGTTCTGTATGTACTTAACACAATAACTTTTGATAGAATTATCCGATTTGCTTCAAATTTTGAAAATAAGTTGATACACCCTGATTAGTTGTGGGTAGTCATTGGCTAAGTATAAAGGGGTGAACGGAGGGCTAATCCCCTCCCTTTATTTATATAGATAGATTTTTCATGCAGAATTTTACTATTTGCTTCAAATTTGGTATACCGGTTCATTCTAATAAGGCGCTTCCCTGATTAGTTTTGGGGGTTCATTGGTTAAGTATAAAGGGGGGGGGGGGGCAGGGGGCTCTTAATTTTAGATAAATGGATTTTTCATGCAGAATTATCCGATTTGCTTCAAATGTGGTACGCTGGTAAATTCTGATAAGGCGCTTCCCTGATTATTTACCGTTTTGCTCAAAAAGAGTGAGTTCTATTTTATTAATAATAGACATAACTAAGAGTATAATATACAATTAGCGTGAATAGCCTGAGAGCTCAATGCCATCAGTTTAACTGGGCACTTTTATTTTTCTCTTGCCATATCTTAAAATAAAGTAGTAAAACCATAGCTTTTCTTTTTATTAGGATTAGAATTCTGAGAAGAATCGTTGGAAATCATAGTTATTTTGTATAATGAACTGTGGTTGAAGTTTAGCACATTTAGATTTGCATATACCTGAAAAAAAAAATCTACCTTACACATTACATTTTCTTATTTTTTATCTATATCTCATTTTTGAAATGCATATTTTGTTTATCTAATGGGCTATTATTATTCAATAGAATAATCAGTATTTTTTTTTTTTTTCAATCGAGGATGGGTAACCTTAGGAAACCAAAACTTCTCTATTAAAACATAAATATTATAATTAAAATACAGATTTAACCGATATGTAATCTTACTACAAATTTAAACGCTGAAATAATCAAATAAAAAGGCTGCTGTAAATAAAGAAGTCTTTGACAATTTCTGCGTCTATTAACTTCTATTATGCTGCTTGGAATAAATTAAAATTTCATTAAAGTATAAAAGTATATGAATAAAATATTAAAGTACTAAGCACTATTAATTAAGATACCGAGTCAATCAAACTATGCCCACAATTAAATTAAAATAAAATATTAAATTCATTAACCATATACATTTATACTTTAATGAAATTTAAATTTATTATAAGCAGCATGCTAGAAGTTAATAACCGCAGAAATTGTCAAAGACTTCTCTATTTACAGCAGCCTTTTTGTTTGATTATTTCAACGTTTAAACTTGTAGTAAGATAACATAACTGTTAAATCTGTATTTTAAGTGTAATTTTTAATTTGATTTTGAATAAAATAAAATATTAAGTTTATTAACAATAATTATACATTTTATTAAGAATAAATTTTATTTCTAAACATTATTTGAATTTATAATTGAAAATTTTCATATGAAAATGCTTTTCGTTGCTGTTAGTGGGCAATCCATCAAAGTACATCAGAGGTAAAATATCTATTAACCCCTTGGGGACGAGCGACCGGTATTCGTGCCGCGTAAGGTGCTCAGAATCGGGGATTATTCTCACCAATAAATTTTTATTGTAAATCTTGCCTTATTTAATCCGAGCATTTTCCCGATTCAATTAGGCAAAAAATTCTGTTTTAAAAAACCGGTGATTAAAGATTAAAAATTCTGTAAAAGACGCTCGTCCCGAAGGGATTAAAGTTTGAGGAAAAAAAAAAGCTTTAACCCAATTCTGTAACCCGAGATAAACGAGTTTATTTCCGTGATTATAATAAATGCCAAAGCTAAGTTTTAACATGGCTAAGCCATACTTTTACCCCTGTTCCACCCTTCTTTAAAAATAACATTTCAGTATTATTTTTGTCAAGTAGTAGACACAAATACTTTTTCTTTTACCAAAAGTAATATTTTTTAAATCATTTACTTCGTAAGAATCACTTTTTAAATATTTAAGTACTTTTGCATTTAAACATTGTCACTTGGCATTTCTTTTTGTTTTGTTATATCTCCTCAATGCCAGAAACTGTCAGTTTTATTTGACTTTTTTACTGAAAATATTTGCCTTTGCAATCTTTACTTGTGCAACCACATTTAACTTACCATAAGTCAAATGTGGTCATAAATGTATCAAAGTGTGGTCAAAAATTATAAGTCAAACTTATTATAAATAATATCAAGAATGTGTGCAGAAATTCTGAAACTCAGTTCAAATTATAATTTTTGGCCTCATGACATGCGACGCTCCAAAGATAAAATAACTTTTACATGGATTTTTAAAAAATGACAAAGTGAAATTATCATTATTAAATTTTCTTTTTGTTTCAATGCTGAGATAATATATGAAACTGTAATATTATCACTTTTATTTAATCACTTTTTATTTAAAATAAGTTTTTAAGAGAAAGGCTATACCGTGAATCATGTCTTTCCAATTATTGCGCAAGATATGTAATAAAACTACAAAACAATACCTGCATTGTACGGAAATAAGTTATATAGCTTTTAAACTTCACACAATACTTTCAATTTTTTAATAATTTTAACAATATGTTTAATTTTTTAAAAAAATATATTAATGTACTTGAGCGTGTCTCAATGTCATCAGAGTCCTCTTGATTTTTCAGTAAGTATTACTGAAAATGGACTGACAGATATTCACATGGACTGGACATGTGACAATATTAACTCACTATAGTAATGGAGTAATGCACATACATTTATAAGTTAAACAATATGCATGTTATATTATTAATTCTTCCTTCGCGATATTTCCTTTTTACCTGCTAAATTACCGGCGTATTCACTAATTTCTTATTCTTTAATAATATCTATCATTAATCCAATTAAATTCTCCTTAAATTAATTATTACCTTATTCAATATACTTAAATATAAAGCTTTTAGTTTATTCCTAAATTATATCATGATTTCTGACCATTTCTATTATTTAGTGTGAATTCGAATGTTTTACAAAGAGCCATTTCATTTTCTTTCTTTTTTTATTTATTTCATTCCGAGATTATTTCGCGCGCTGTGGTATTTTTTACTACAAAATACATCAACTCCAAATTGTCAGGACTCTTTACGAAATTCATTCCCATTGGACATGACGTAGTATTTATGCGTACACTTTATTCCCTCATTGGCCAGAGCACACGCGACGTCATGATTTTGTATTTCTACGCCTTATGACAAAAATCAGATGCATGGGACTTTTCCTCAAAAATTCTTCGATCTTTCAACTGTTAACAGCTTCTTGACTGGTAGTTTTCTTGGGCATAGTTTTTATTCTAATTTTACTTCACGATCATACGATGAAGTTATTTACCTCATAGATCAGAACGTTTTATGTAAATGTGGTGAATCGTTTTTGATGTTGTTTTGTTAATAAAAACATGAAGGTCTAATCTGACATGTTATTTCTTAATGGAGAAACTTCCATCTATTTCATCCCATTGCCTTTAACAATCCATGCCACGGCTCGCACCAATGTCTACAATTCTACAAAAAATATTCATAATGGAGATTCTTCCATAATACTCATCCCACGACTCGCATTAATATCTACAATGCAACATACATTGCATCTGATAGTGGTAGGCACAACCCCTCTTCGATGTAGGAATCTTATGCAGGGCTGTCGCGCGGAGCCCTGACAAAGTAGTTAGTGAGACGCAACACATACTGCACTAGTGGACTAATACATTTTAGCCTTTGCACTCCGCGTAATTTTGAGTATGGGCTACCAGCAACTCCGCGTCATTTTGACTGTGGACTACCAGCAACTCCGCGTCATTACACAAATATTTTTTTTGATCGGCACCACCTATTTAAAAGAAGTTTTATTTTAAAAAAGAAAAAAGTACACAATTAAAAAAAATGCTCCGATTAAATAGGGCAAATTTTATTTTCATTTATTTCTGATTAGTCGAGGCAATAGAAACCGTATAGAGGCTCTACCTAGCAAAATTCATGGTAGTTCTGGAAAAAGGATTACTATATGTTTTTTGGGTCGCTGAATCCGAATTTTTAACTTCCCACCAAAATTTAGTCCGGCAACCCCCCCCCCCCCAAAAAAAAAAAGGTTTTTATTAAAAAATCATTTTTGTATTGTTTTAGGGAAAAAGTATCTAGGAATTCAGAAAGTAGACAAAATTTGCAACATATTAGATATATGACATTATGACTTAGGATGGGGGGGATCTACCTCGGAACATGCGCCGCGGTGCTGCGTGGACTAAGTTGCGCAATTCCACTTAACCATTCACACGTTTACATTCGCCCTCCCATCTCCCCTTCGAACTTTCTCTATAAGGTTTACTTTAAGTTTTTTGGGTCGCTGAATCTGAATTTTTAACTTCCCCCGAAACCCCCCAAATAATTGTTTTTAACTTAAATTTTTTATTGTTTTAGGGGAAAAGCATTACGAAATTCAGAAACTAGACAAAATTTTCAACAAATAGGATACATGACATTATGACGTAGGATGAACGGAGACAGGAGGGCTGCCTCTGAACATGCACTGCGGCGCTAGGTGCACTAAGTTATGAAGTTCAGGCAATCGGAGATTTTATCTGGCAAAATTAATACTAGTTCTGGATTTCGACTCACTTTACGTTTTTTGGGTCGCTGAATCCGAATTCGTAACTTCCCACCAAAATTTCACCCTACAACTTCCCAAAAAATTGATTTTTTGAAAAAATTTGGTTTTTGAGAAAAGCGCGCGGGGAATGTTCCGAGGCAGTCCCCTCTCTCCACGTTTGTCCTACGTCATAATGTCATATATCCTATGTGTTGCAAATTTGTCTAGTTTCTGAATTTCGTAATGCTTTTCCCCTAAAACAATAAGAAATTTAAGTTAAAACAACTATTTTGGGGGGTTTCGTGGGGGGGGGGGGTGTGGAATTTTGGGGGTAAGTTAAAAATTCGGATTCACGACCCAAAAAAATTAACGTAAACCTTATAGAGAAAGTTCGAAGGGGAGATGGGAGGGTGAATGTAAACGTGTGAGTGGTTAAGTGGAATTGCGTAATTTCGTCCACGCAGCATCGCGGCGCATGTTCCGAGGCAGATCCCCCCTTTCCCTTCATCCTAAGTCATATATCTAATATGTTGCAAATTTTGTCTACTTTCTGAATTTCTAGATACTTTTTCCCTAAAAAAAATAAATAAATTGATTTTTTTTAATAAAAACCTTTTTTGGGGGGCTTTTTACCAAAATTTGGGGGGGGGGGGTTGCCGGGGGGAATTTTGGTGGGAAGTTACAAGTTTGGATTCAGCGACCCAAAAAACATAAAGTAAGCCAATTTCCAGAACTACCATTAATTTTGCTAGGTAAAATTCCCTATTGCCTGGACTAGATGCCAAGAACAAAATTTCCAAGACAAGATGATGTCGCCGCAGCGGCGACAACGGAGTTTTTCATTTACCTTACCGTGATGCCGCAGCGGCGACAACGGAGTTTTTCACTTACATTACCGTGATGCCACAGCGGCGACAACGGCGTTTTTCACTTACCTTACAATGCCGCCGCAGCGGCGACAACGGAGTGCAAAGGGTTAAACTAACTTGTTGCAGACAGCATCGTTTCCGAGTGTCCTTCATACGTCGTTTATGCCGGGACACTAGCGAAAGCCAGTAAGAAAAGATAAGAATAAAAAATTGAAACCGGTCAAATTTAAAATCGAAAATCATTAAATAAAAGACATCGAAAAGTGATAACAGTGTCCTAAAGCCACTGAACGACCGTTTGGGCTTCGAGCTTCCATTGAAAATGCAACAAAATGGAACACTACCGCCGCCGGTCTGTAAACCTTTGCTGAGAACGGCGTTTCCGAGCATCCTTCCTACGTCGTTTATGCCCAAACACTAGCGGAAACCAGGAAGAAAAGGAATAAACGGTCAAGTGCGAGCATTACTCGCGTACAGAGGGTTCCGTAGAATAAATATATGAATTTGTAATTGTATTATAAAAAAAAAAAAAAGTTGCTAAAAGAATACTAAGACTTCGTAAAAAACTATACAACGTACGGTTGGGTATAACTGTATATATTGGAAAAGTGTAATTGGGTATACCATGAAAGTTCAAAGCGATACGGAATCTAAATAATATCAAATATAGCTATTCGTATAACTCTTTTTTAATATTATCCTAATCTGTTTATGATGAACTTAATTCGGTACTGACAATAAAAGCAGTGCATAGTTAAACTTCATTTGGTATTTCATGAAACTAAATTTAGCGTAGTAATAAACTTTTTTTCTACAGTGTAGCTAAAACAAAACCTTTGTTCAAAGTTTAAATTTGGCATTGTGCTAAGCGCACTTCGAATTGGGGTCTCAAAGTTGCAATGCCGCCTTGGTCAGTGCCGCGTTTTTCCAGATAGGTGTTTAATTAACTTTTAAAGTCACTCGAGGCATATTGAGAGATACAATCAATGCAAACTATCGCGAACCCCACAGTATTTATGCGATTCATTCTAATTAAATATTTCGAGGGCGATGCCCTTAAAAAACGGACACATAATTTTAATTCCAAAACAGACAAACGGCACCAAGAATATTTAATTAAAAATTTCTTTTTATCACGTATGTGAAAATAAGCAAGTTCGCATTTTCTAATAAATTCGTTTATAAATTCTGGTGTCAGTTCATTAGGATTTCATAAGTTTATAAATAGAATTACTCCGTGCGGGAAAGGATTAAGTGGTCGCAGGATTCTTAAAGCTTCAAAATTTAAGAAATTTTAATTTTTTAGATGTTAAACTCCTATCTTTTCTCAATATTTTGATATAATTGTTTCCTTGAAATTCCCATTAGAACAGAAGCTTTGGCTTTTAGAATTATACCCGCTCAATAGCTGAAGCGGCGTTTCCGAAACTTTAACACTAGAACAGCCGGAAATTTTACGCAAGTGCTATGAAAATATTTTACACCAAAATTCTTATTTAAAACAATTTAACTTATTTATTTAAATTATTTCTTCGCGGCACATATTTAACTTATTTCAGAAAGAAATTTCTGGCTCGAATTGACATATTTTTATTCGGTACCGGTCAAAATGACCCTTATTTCGTTCTAGTGTTAAAGTCATTATTTTCCAAATGGCGTTTTTTGGGCATAACGCGCAGGATACCTCAAAAACTTCTGAATATTTTTTCATGAAATTTTCAAAACATATATTTCATGTTAGTCTGTATAAACTGAACCTAAAATTACCTTTTTATTGTTCAAAAAAATATTTTTTTAGGTGATTTTACTGTTGAAATTTTCAAAATTTTGTATTAGCTAAATGCAACATTGCATTAAAAATATAAAAATGCTTTAAATACAAATTTATTTAAGTTCAGAGTCATTCCATGTCAATTCAACCAGACCTTGTAACCCGACCCCCAGGGATTTGGATGAAACTCGGTGTATATGCTAATTCTATCATGATATGAATACGTCAGAAATTTTTCCTTCCTAGACGTCATAGTTTGTGAAATATGGGGGGGGGGGGGTCCAATTTTTGGATTTTTCTCAAATCGCACATTTCTGAGTCTGCATTTTTAGACTGCAGTTCCATTTTCAAAAAATTGTTTCTCTGGATCTAAAATGCGAATCATCTTAAAAATATCACCGTATGTACATCAAAAGACGCAGATTTTAATAAAAAAAAATATTAAAAAAATTAATTTTAAATATTTAGGGCCAAAAAATTAAACCAAAGTTGAAAGTTATGGTTATTTTTCCACATTTTTGTGACTTTACAAAAAAGGCTCTACACAAAAAGGCAAATGAAATTTCCAATTTTTTTTTGTTTGTTTTAAATAAAAGTTTATACTTTGGGCTTTCTATTTATGAAATAAAAATGATGCCTTTCTCATGGCTTATGCAAAATTTTTGACTTATTTTGGGATGCATTACCTATCAAGAGATAAATATCTTTAACTTTGCTTATGGTACCTAAATAACTGTTGCACATTTTAAATATAAATTTATTAATCATTTTGATTTATTTCCTAAAATGAACCCTTAAAATCAGACTGATTTATTTATTTTTACAACAGTAGAAAATTTGTATGTTATTGGTACATATCACACATTATCTGAAATTGTGTTGTTCTCAATCTTATCGCATATGTTTGTCACATAAATGTACATCTATCATTGGATTCAGTGGTATAGCATTTCTATAAATACTTTCACAAAGGTAATATGTAAAGAATATGTACAATATTTAATGGAGGGGGTGTAGATATTAAAATCATAGATTTTTTTTATCATTTTACTCAGAAAAAACAAAGCAAAACTTTACTTTGTAAATTAAAAAAAGAAGCACTTATATTAAATAAATTCAACAAGTCATAGGAACCACAGTAATTAATTATTTAGGTACCACAGTTTAAATTAGACATATTAGAGATTTTTTTTTTCTTGAATGGTGCAATTTCCAAAAACAGGGCAAAATTTTTACATAAGCTAGGAGAAAAACTTCATTTTTATTAAAATTGAAATAATCGTTAATTAAATCTAATACATTAAATAAAATTGCTTATAATTAATTTAAAGATTTAGATTGTTCTATTTTTTTATGTAACAAATAAAGAATTTGATAAATTATATGCAAATTTTTAAAGCTAAAAAATCAGAAAAAACATTATATTTAAAAGATTGAAATTCAAAAATGTAACTGAGCTAAATATAAATATAGAAATAAATGACGTACTTTTGCAGTATCACTTAGACTTATTTTGCAACATTCTTTTTTTGTGCAATTTAAAATTTATATTTATTATGAATAAGCAACATTGAGAACCTTCTAATATATATGTCAATTTTCCTATCTTACTGTAACTCCAAACATAATAACACAACAAAACATCGGTATATTAGAAAATCTTCGTGATTTAGTATCTAAAACATTAAATCGGTGGCTATCTCCCCTCCCCCCCCCCCCAAAAAAAAAGTAAATATCTTGAGGGGAATTTAAATGTTAAACACACAAGAGTGACATCATGTTGCATATCATAAGATAAAATGTGTATATTGCTTGCTGGTAATCTAATACTGAGAGATAGAGTGTATATAACAGTTGGATCAACAGTGCAGCTTCTTTGGTCCAATGGTAACTTTAAGCCTCACCTTGAATAAGAAAAGTAAAATTCTTGCTGAAATCCTACAAAACGATAGCTTTTTGAGGGCCAAAGTTTGCTTTAGTTTCTTTTAGGAAATTAGATTTAGCTTTCATTATAAAAGAGTGGAATAACATTTTCTAAACATTTTACTTAGCTTGTCACAAATTCAATTAAATGAATAGTGCTGTTAATACTAAATTGAATACCTAGAGTTATAAATCTCAAGTTTTTTGGAAATTCCTGTTTAAAAAGCGAATACAACTCGTGTAGATACACATAATATCAATCGCTTTTGTGCATAGTACATTCTTAGATATGCTAACTACATTTTTTTCCAGCCATGATTCTTCAATATTCATTACAATTATAAAACTTTTCAATTAGTTCAATTGTTTCTGGACCTGTAGCTGTGGCTTTAATTTTTCTTATTTCTGGCATAGACAAGATTCTCTTTTCCCTCAGAAGTTGTCATGACGGTCTTGCAGCATAATTCAAATTCGTCTATTATTTTCATTTGCAGCACAAGGAATAATAGATCCCCCTTTTATTATGAGAAATAGCAGACTAATAATAATTTGATTAACAGATTCGAAAACACCTGCCTTAACTAAATAATTTTATCCTGCCTTTGTCAGAATTTGTTTATACAAGGCAGGTGTAAAAAATATGTTTCATACTGTAGAAATGAACTAGGCTTTGTTAAATATAATGTATTTAAACTATAAAAAACATATTTAAAATCATTAAAATTATCCAAGATAATAAGACAGAAAGTTTTAAAAGAATGTTAAATATAAATAAAATATTTTAATTCAAACACACATACACACACAGAAAAAAAAACATATTGAAAATTTGATGGGTAAAAAGTCATTATTGCATTTTCTTATTCTATATCAACAAAAGGTTTTTTGTTTACAGTTATATTGTAAACACAAAATTAAGGGATTGTTTAAATTTAAAAAAAATGCTAATAATAAAAGAAAATATATGAATGAATAAATAATGGAAACATAAGGATTATGCAGAAAATTTAATGAAGGGAGGATAGACTGTAGTCATAGACTTTTTTCCCCCTTTTACTCGGAAGAAAGAAAAAAAAAGCAAAAACTTTTATTTTGTAAAAGAAAGGAAGAAAGAAACATTGAATAATATATCCAACAAGTCATAGGAACCACAGTAGTTAGTTGGGTACCTCAGCTAAAATTAGGCAGAGATTTGTTTTTTCTTGATTGGTGCAGTTTCCCAAAATAGGGCAAAATTTTGCATAAGTCATGAGAAAGACATCATTTTTATTTCATAACTAGAAAGCCCAAAATGTAAACTTTTATTTACAACAAAAAGAAATTGGAAATTTCATTTGCCTTTTTGTGTAGAGCATTTTTCGTAAAGTCACAAAAATTTGGAAAAATAACCATAACTTTCAAATTTGGTTTAATTTTTTGGCCCTAAATATTTAAAATTAATTTTTTTAATATTTTTTTATTAAAATCTGCATCTTTTGATGTACATTCGGTGATATTTTTAAGATGATTCGTGTTGGAATACAACGTCCATTTATCTTACCCTTTTATTTCAGCGCATGCGCGTACAGTGACGTTTCTACAAATCCGCTCTGCGAGCGAGATTATTTAGTTCTGTTAAAAACATGTCAGTGCTTAGTCGCACTTAAGCTATGTATATATTTTTGTCTTCGTGTTAGTGTTAATAAATGTTTATGTCGAGCTATTCTGCTAACTCTGTGTGCCCCCAAAACCAACAAAGGTTATGGGTACCAGAGACGCTACTCACTGCGCTATAAATAGCAGAAATATTTTTTAATTCGAACTTTCAAATCATAAAGTCTTAAGCCTAAACCGAAACTAAGAACTCTTCTACGTTCTGTCATTAACTGTTTTGATTTGTGGCTGCGAGATATTTTATTTAATCATGTCACATGTTACGACAATTGAAAAGCTCGGCAAAGACAACTTTGATAGCTGGAAACTTCAAATTGAAGCAGTATTAATAAAAAATGATCATTGGGATTATGTAACCGGCAAAGAAGAGAAACCGGCCGAAGGTAGCGCTGATGAAAAGAAATGGCTCCAGGCTGATCAAAAAGCTCGTGCTGATATAATTCTGACCATAAATCCTAGTGAATTGTGCCACATCAAGCACTGTGCAACTTCAAATTCTGTATGGAATAAATTGAAAGACGTTTATGAATCAAGAGGCCCCGCAAAGAAAGCAACGCTGTTAAAACAGCTTCTGTTTCGAAAGATGAGTTTCAGTGAAACGATGTCTGAACATTTAAATATCTTTTTTGAGATTGTTGATAAATTAAAAGAAATGGAAATAGAAATTGCGGATGATTTGCTATCAATTCTTCTACTCTACAGTGTTCCTGAGAATTTCGAAAATTTTAGATGCGCTATAGAATCGAGAGATGAATTACCTAAACCCGATTCTTTGAAAATTAAGATGCTAGAAGAATGGGAAGCTAGAAAAGGAAAAACGACTCATGATTCTCAAAATGCCTATTATATAGAAAACAAGAGAAATAATCAAGAACAGAAGAAAAATGAAAAATGGAAGACTAATACAAATAAAAATTTTCCTGCAGAGAGAAATTATCGTAATTTCAAGTGCAATTATTGCTCCAAAATCGGGCATAAAGCTAACGAATGTAGAAAGAAAATAGCTGACAGAAAGCTTGCATCTTTAAATAAAGGAAATCAAGGTTCAATGATTAGTTATGAAGAACCGGTTAGTATGGCATTTAACGACGTATACCATCAATCTACTGCATGGTGTTTAGACAGTGGTTGTACATCTCATATGTGCAAAGATAAAAATTTATTTACAGAATTTCATCCTCGTGATAATTCTACAATACAGCTTGCCGTTGATAAAACAGCAAAAATCACAGGAATAGGAACAGTTCTTATTACAGTGCCTAACGGTAGTGGGACTACTAATCTCACACTGAAGAACGTTCTGTGTGTACCCGAGTTAAAATGTAATTTGATTTCAACGTCAAAAGCAACGGCTAATAATCGTTCTGTGCTTTTTAAAGAACGATATGCTAAAATAATTGAGCCTAATGGTTCTATACTAGTACAAGCTGTTCGTCAAGGTGATTTATATTATGTACATCCAATCCCCGAAAGAGCTGCAATAGCACAGGTAAGTGATTTTGTAAAATGGCATTTAAAGTTAGGACATTTAAATGAGTCTGATTTAAAGAAACTTAAATCTAATAATATGGTTAGAAATTTAAATTTCAATGATGATGAGTCTCTTAAAGATTGTAAAGTTTGTATTCAAGGTAAACAAACTGTCCGCCCTTTTCCTAAACAATCAAATTTTGAAAGTAATGATTTATTATTTCGGATCCATTCAGATTTATGTGGGCCCATGAGAGTCCCTTCCCATGGAGGATCGCGATATTTTGTTACTTTTATTGATGATAAATCACGTTATATTGAAGTTAGTTTTCTTAAAACCAAGGATGAGGTTAAGAATGCATTTGTTAAATACAAAGCAGCAGTCGAAAACCGATTAGGAAAGAAAATAAAATTTCTTCGTACAGATAATGGCTTAGAATATTGCGGCGAAGAATTTGATAAATATATCGAAGAATGCGGTATAAAACGAGAATTTTCTTCCCCTTTAACCCCTCAGCAAAATGGCACCCCTGAGAGATCGAATAGAACGTTAACTGAAATGGCAAGGTGTTTACTATTACAAAGTAATCTTCCACAATCTTTTTGGGCCGAAGCTATAAATTGTGCTGCTTACATACGCAATCGCTGCCCGACACGACGTTTAAGCGAAAATAAAACTCCATATGAAGTATTCTTTGGCATCAAGCCAACTTTATCATACTTCAAAATATTTGGGCAAAAATGTTTCGTACTTAATAAAAGGCAAAATAAGGGAAAATTTGATCCTAGATCACAAGAACATATTTTTGTAGGTTATTCTAATGAATCAAAAGCATATAGGCTTTGGAACAAGAAATCTAGAAAAATTGTTATAAGCCGTGATGTTCGATTTATCAACGAATTTGAAAATGATCCCTCCTGTAACACCGAAATAAAATTAATTTTTCCTTTCTCTCAAAATAATGAAAATACGAACGCAAATACAATTACGCAACAATCAGAAATATTTTCAGTCATGAAAACGGAACCAGACAATTCTAGTGGCGACAGTGAAAGAGAAATTGATTCGCAATCTGATGAAATTTCCGACCCCCCTTCTTTCAGAACGCGCGGGAGGCCAAGAAAAATAAAAACAGGTAGAAAAGGGAGACCTCGAAAGGAATATCAAACAATTATTATTCCGAAAGAAGAAAAATCTCAAACTGCAGTAAATAATTCTTTTGACTCTCGTCCTGAATTATTTGAAGCTCTAAATAGTCCGTATAAAAACGAATGGATAAATGCGATAAATATAGAATTTAATTCATTAATGCAAGAAAATGCATGGCAAATAGTAGATAGGCCAAAACATAAGAAAATTATAGGATCTAAGTGGGTTTTAAAAACAAAATATAAGCCAGATGGGTCAATCGAGAAATTTAAAGCGAGATTGGTAGCAAAAGGTTGTACACAAAAACCTGGTATCGATTTTGACGAAAATTTTTCTCCTGTAGCTAGATTAAGTTCAATAAGAACTGCGATCGCATATGGCATCCAAAATGGGTTTACTGCATATCAATTAGATTTTATTATGGCTTATGTAAATGGTGATTTAACTGAAGAAATATACATGGAATTATCTGAAGGTTTTAAAAATGAATCTAATGATGACAAAGTTTGTTTATTAAAAAAATCCCTTTATGGATTAAAACAATCGGGTCGCCAATGGTTCAAAAAATTAGATGAAAAATTGAAACAAATGAAGTTTAAATCACTAAATGCTGATAAATGTGTGTATTTTTCTAAATCTCCCATTGAAGCTATTATCATTGTTTATGTTGATGATCTCATAATTCTTACTAAATGTAAAGAAGATTATCAATATATTCGAGATGAATTAGCAAAATCATTTAAAATGAAAGATTTAGGTCTCTTACACTATTGTTTGGGCATAGAATTCATGCAAAACGGGGACAATATTAAAATTACACAAAAGAAATACATTGAAGATATTCTGAGCAAATTTAATATGCAAGAATCCAAACCAATATCTACACCTTTTGATAATAACGTGAAGCTTACTAAAGATATGTGTCCCAAAACTGAAGAAGAAAAGTCTGAAATGAATAATATTCCCTACCGTCAATTAATAGGATCCCTTATGTATTTATCAGTTGCTACTAGACCTGATATAACTCACGCTGTGAACTTCCTAAGTCAATTTAACAACAATCCAGGTAAACCTCATTGGATAGCTGCAAAAAGAATTTTGCGATACCTAAAAGGAACCCAAGATCAAGGACTGATCTTTAAGCGTGATTCTGAATCCTTGATTGCATTTGTCGATGCCGATTGGGCGTCGGATGTGAATGACAGAAAATCGTACACTGGCTACATTTTTAAATACGTCAGTGGAGCCATATCGTGGGAATCGAGAAAACAACGAACTGTCGCCTTATCCACAGCAGAGGCGGAGTACATGGCATTGTCAGAAGCCGCCAAAGAGATTTTGCATCTTAGACGGTTTTTAAGTGAACTTTCTCCTGAAACAGTGACTGAGCCTACTATAATATTTTGTGATAACCAGTCTGCTCAAAAATTAGTACGAAATCCGGTTTACCATTCGCGCACAAAACACATCGATATTCGACATCATTTTGTGCGTGAAATTTACGACAATGGCGAAATAGAGGTTAAATACCTAGAGACAGAAAATATGCCTGCAGACATTTTAACCAAAGCTTTAAACGCTTATAAACATAAAAAATGTTGTGAAATGATAGGACAAAATGTTTAATATTTTTCAGCATTATTCTGTATCCTTTTTTTATATAAGTATATAATTTGTATTTGTAATTTTTATATTAATATTATTTCTCTGTAATTTGCTTAATAGGAGAACATTGTTTTGTTAAGAAAATGCACGTTGTAAAGGGGGAATTGTTGGAATACAACGTCCATTTATCTTACCCTTTTATTTCAGCGCATGCGCGTACAGTGACGTTTCTACAAATCCGCTCTGCGAGCGAGATTATTTAGTTCTGTTAAAAACATGTCAGTGCTTAGTCGCACTTAAGCTATGTATATATTTTTGTCTTCGTGTTAGTGTTAATAAATGTTTATGTCGAGCTATTCTGCTAACTCTGTGTGCCCCCAAAACCAACAATTCGCATTTTAGATCCAGAGAAACAATTTTTTGAAAATGGAACTGCAGTCTAAAAATATAGACTCAGAAATGTGCGATTTGAGAAAAATCCAAAAATTGGACCCCCCATATCTCACAAACTATGAGGTCTAGGAAGGAAAATTTTCTGATGTATTCATATCATAATACAATTAGTATATACACCGAGTTTCATCCAAATACCTGGGGGTCGGGTTACAAACCATAAAAAATTTGGTTGAATTGACATGGAATGACCCTTCAGGGAAATTATTACAATCTGAAGTATAAGTAAGCACCAAAATTTTCATTCTAGTTGCAATATTTATTTTGTAATCCTGCGCGACAACTGTTATGGCATTTTTTGTTCGACAAATGTCTAACAGTTTCGAGTCCCCTATAAATACTAATTCTGTATCTTGCAATTAATTAAATACATGAAACGAAAGAACACACTTATATCTTTCATCCCAATTAAAATTGTGTTTTAAAATCATATACATTTTAAGACATTAAATGTTGAAAATGGTCTTTTTTTCATTTTTTCCACTTTTTAGAGTCCCGAGACCCCTTAAATTAGTATGTTCTTAACAATTTGATGTTTATTGCTTTTATACTGTTACTGGACATTACATTACACATATATATCATTAAAAGTTGTTAACTAGGCATAGAGTACGCCGCCCCTGTCCCTGTGTATGTCCAAACTGACCGTACATTTAAGGGTTAATATCTCGGCTAATTACCGATGATTTTTTTCGAAAATCATTACTAACAATGCCTTTATTCTTCTGCAACGATAGGTATGTTCAGCGATGCTCAACAATTTTTCTGAATGCCCGTAAATCGAAATTTGTGTATAACAGAAAAATGTTAATTACTCAAAAACTATGTGACCTAGGTTAATCGCTATAATTTTCCGGCAAGGTTTACATTAACGTCTACTACCTCTAATTTTTTCATAATTTTAGTTTCAGTAGATTCGGAATTAAAAAAGGGAGGAACATATTTTTGCGCTACATTTTCAACAATATCTTTGAAAATATAATACCTAAAATTAAAAGGAATGCATTTTTGAGTTCAGCGCTACAAAAGCTTTCACAGGATACCCCACATGATATACAAAGAAAATATTTTTTTTTAAGTAGCATAATTAGCCCTCTACTTTTTTACTAAATATATTTATGAATGTTTATTAATCTGAAAATATGTGGGTCAATGGTCTTTATTACTTCCCCGAATTTGAACTTTCCACGTTCCACAGTTTACGAGTAAAATAGCTGTGACAGACAAACAGACACGGGAGTGATCTTATAATGGTCCCGTTATTACTTTTTAAGTACGTAACCCTAAAAATAAATATAAACCGGGAAATTAATGACCGGATGATCAAGAAATCTTAACTCTTAAATAAAAAGACTTCAAGATTCAATTGCGGAGCATAAATTGAATGCTATAAAGCAAACCACTATCATTGCAATGTTTAATAGGTTTAAAACATAAGTAGATATTTTCTGTTAATTTTGTATCATTATATCATTTAAATGTATTTCTAATATTGATTATAGTTTTTTATATTAAAAAAAGCATTTTCTTTCATTTCTGTTTATTTACAATGTCATTAATATATTTGTTGAAAAATACCAAATATGAGAATGTAAATAAAGAAATTATCTATAATCTGCAAAATCTTGGTCCTTACCTGTGCGGATTAGGGAGCGTACTTATTCATAATTTACACATGTTGCGTATTTTACACTTACATATCCTTACGCTCAACTTGTTTTAAGCTGAATTTGCAATTTTATTTATACGAGTATTAAGAATTTTCATTGTGATACATTTTTATAATAGTTTGACAAGTTTTAGATATTTGATTAGAAGTTTTGTAACTATTATTTCATACACTAAAAATACCTAACATGTAATCACACAGGAGCAGTATTGAACATTCGTCTTAAAAGGTTTCTGCATTAGCATATACAACATCTATAATAACAGTTTTATAATTATAAATGTTCTGTCTGATGGTATCATATAAATTTTTTAGGTGATTTTACTGTTGAAATTTTCAAAATTTTGTATTAGCTAAATGCAACATTGCATTAAAAATATAAAAATGCTTTAAATACAAATTTATTTAAGTTCAGGGAAATTATTACAATCTGAAGTATAAGTAAGCACCAAAATTTTCATTCTAGTTGCAATATTTATTTTGTAATCCTGCGCGTAAACTGTTATGGCATTTTTTTGTTCGACAAATGTCTAACAGTTTCGAGTCCCCTATAAATACTAATTCTGTATCTTGCAATTTTTTAAATACATGAAACGAAAGAACATACTTATATCTTTCATCCCAATTAAAATTGTGTTTTAAAATCATATACATTTTAAGACATTAACTGTTGAAAATGGTCTTTTTTTTCATTTTTTCCACTTTTTAGAGTCCCGAGACCCCTTAAATTAGTATGTTTTTAACAATTTGATGTTTATTGCTTTTATACTGTTACTGGACATTACATTACACATATATATGATTAAATGTTGTTAACTAGGCATAGAGTACGCCGCCCCTGTCCTTGTGTATGTTCAAACTGACCGTACCTTTAAGGGTTAATATCTCGGCTAATTACTGATGATTTTTTTCGAAAATCATTATCAACAATGCTTTTATTCTTCTGCAATGATAATATTCAGCGATGCTCAACAATTTTTCTGAATGCCCGTAAATCGAAATCTGTGTATAACAGAAAAATGTTAATTACTCAAAAACTATGTGACCTAGGGTAATAGCTATAATTTTCCGGCAAGGTTTACATTAACGTCTACTACCTCTAATTTTTTCATAATTTTAGTTTCAGTAGATTCGGAATTAAAAAAGGGAGGAACATATTTTTGCACTACTTTTTCAGCAATATCTTTGAAAATATAATACCTAAAATTAAAAGGAATGTATTTTTGAGTTCAGCGCTACAAAAGCTTTCACAGGATACCCCACATGATATACAAAGAAAATATTTTTTTTTTCAAGTTGCATAATTAGCCCCTCTACTTTTTTACTAAATATATTTATGAATGTTTATTAATCTGAAAATATGTGGGTCAATGGTCTTTATTACTTCCCCGAATTTGAACTTTCCACGTTCCATAGTTTACGAGTAAAATAGCTGTGACAGACAAACAGACACGGGAGTGATCTTATAATGGTCCCGTTTTTACTTTTTAAGTACGGAACCCTAAAAATAAATATAAACCGGGAAATTAATGACCGAATGATCAAGAAATCTTAACTCTTAAATAAAAAGACTTCAATTAAATTGCAGAGCATAAATTGAATGCTATTAAGCAAACCACTATCATTGCAATGTTTAATAGGTTAAAAACATAAGTAGATATTTTCTGTTAATTTTGTATCATTATATCATTTAAATGTATTTCTAATATTGATTATAGTTTTTTATATTAAAAAAAGCATTTTCTTTCATTTCTGTTTATTTACAATGCCATTACTATATTTGTTGAAAAATACCAAATATGAGAATGTAAATAAAGAAATTAGCTATAATCTGCAAAATCTTGGTCCTTACCTGTGCGGATTAGGGAGTGTACGTATTCATAATTTACACATGTTGCGTATTTTACACTTACATATCCTTACGCTCAACTTGTTTTAAGCTGAATTTGCAATTTTATTTATACGAGTATAAGAATTTTCATTGTGATACATTTTTATAGTAGTTTGACAAGTTTTAGATATTTGATTAGAAGTTTTGTAACTATTATTTCATACACTAAAAATACCTAACATATAATCACACAGGAGCAGTATTGAACATTCGTCTTAAAAAGGTTTCTGTATTAGCATATACAACATCTATAATAACAGTTTTATAATTATAAATGTTCTGTCTGATGGTATCATATAAATTTTTTAGGTGATTTTACTGTTGAAATTTTCAAAATTTTGTATTAGCTAAATGCAACATTGCATTAAAAATATAAAAATGCTTTAAATACAAATTTATTTAAGTTCAGGGAAATTATTACAATCTGAAGTATAAGTAAGCACCAGAATTTTCATTCTAGTTGCAATATTTATTTTGTAATCCTGCGCGTAAACTGTTATGGCATTTTTTTGTTCGACAAATGTCTAACAGTTTCGAGTCCCCTATAAATACTAATTCTGTATCTTGCAATTTTTTAAATACATGAAACCAAAGAACATACTTATATCTTTCATCCCAATTAAAATTGTGTTTTAAAATCATATACATTTTAAGACATTAAATGTTGAAAATTTTCTTTTTTATCATTTTTTCCACTTTTTAGAGTCCCGAGACCCCTTAAATTAGTATGTTTTTAACAATTTGATGTTTATTGCTTTTATACTGTTACTGGACATTACATTACACATATATATCATTAAATGTTGTTAACTAGGCATAGAGTACGCCGCCCTGTCCTTGTGTATGTTCAAACTGACCGTACCTTTAAGGGTTAATATCTCGGCTAATTACTGATGATTTTTTTCGAAAATTATTATCAACAATGCTTTTATTCTTCTGCAATGATAATATTCAGCGATGCTCAACAATTTTTCTGAATGCCCGTAAATCGAAATCTGTGTATAACAGAAAAATGTTAATTACTCAAAAACTATGTGACCTAGGGTAATAGCTATAATTTTCCGGCAAGGTTTACATTAACGTCTACTACCTCTAATTTTTTCATAATTTTAGTTTCAGTAGATTCGGAATTAAAAAAGGGAGGAACATATTTTTGCAGTACTTTTTCAGCAATATCTTTGAAAATATAATACCTAAATTTAAAAGGAATGTATTTTTGAGTTCAGCGCTACAAAAGCTTTCACAGGATACCCCACATGATATACAAAGAAAATATTTTTTTTTTCAAGTTACATAATAAGCCCCTCTACTTTTTTACTAAATATATTTATGAATGTTTATTAATCTGAAAATATGTGGGTCAATGGTCTTTATTACTTCCCCGAATTTGAACTTTCCACGTTCCATAGTTTACGAGTAAAATAGCTGTGACAGACAAACAGACACGGGAGTGATCTTATAATGGTCCCGTTTTTACTTTTTAAGTACGGAACCCTAAAAATAAATATAAACCGGGAAATTAATGACCGAATGATCAAGAAATCTTAACTCTTAAATAAAAAGACTTCAATTAAATTGCAGAGCAGAAATTGAATGCTATAAAGCAAACCACTATCATTGCAACGTTTAATAGGTTTAAAACATAAGTAGATATTTTCTGTTATTTTTGTATCATTATATCATTTAAATGTATTTCTAATATTGATTATAGTTTTTTATATTAAAAAAAGCATTTTCTTTCATTTCTGTTTATTTACAATGCCATTACTATATTTGTTGAAAAATACCAAATATGAGAATGTAAACAAAGAAATTAGCTATAATCTGCAAAATCTTGGTCCTTACGTGTGCGGATTAGGGAGTGTACTTATTCATAATTTACACATGTTGCGTATTTTACACTTACATATCCTTACGCTCAACTTGTTTTAAGCTGAATTTGCAATTTTATTTATACGAGTATTAAGAATTTTCATTGTGATACATTTTTATAGTAGTTTGACAAGTTTTAGATATTTGATTAGAAGTTTTGTAACTATTATTTCATACACTAAAAATACCTAACATGTAATCACACAGGAGCAGTATTGAACATTCGTCTTAAAAAGGTTTCTGTATTAGCATATATACAACATCTATAATAACAGTTTTATAATTATAAATGTTCTGTCTGATGGTATCATATAAATTTTCTGTTATGGAAAGGTTCTGTTTTAACACTTCTTACTGTATTATCTACATGTTTATTACGAATTTACATTCTGATACATTTTTATAGTAGTTTGACAAGTGTTGTTTCTGCATTAGCATATACACTATCTATAATAACTGTATTGCAATTCTGTCTGATGGTATCACAAAAGTTTTCTGTTATGCAAAGATTCTGTTTTAACACGCTTTATTGCATTATCTATAAACTGTTTATTCCTAATTTTGTTTTTATAGACAGTAAAAATTGGTTTAATTACAGATGGGTGACAAAATAATACGAACACCTAAGAAATAAAAGAAAAGCTTTATTAATAGGAGGTTGGGCCACCCTTTTAATTAATTACAGATTGTATGCGACGTGGGATGGATTAACAGAGGTCATGAACAACATTTAAAGGAATATAAAGCCATTCTTCCTGGAGAGCAATCAGTAATTCCAAAAGCGTAGATGGTGGAGGAAATCGAGCACGGAGTTTTGACTCCAAATATCCCCACAAATGTTCAATAATGTTCACGTCAGGAGACTGAGGGGGCGAAGCAAGATGTCCTACTTGCTTTTCATGCTCTTCAAACCATTTTTGGACGATTTTAGCAATGTGGATAGGAGCCCTGCCGTCTTGATAAAATGGGCATTCTCCTGGAAATAAAGTCTGGAGAAAAGGATGCCCCTGATCCCCCAGAATATCGACATAGTGAGCAGCTGTAACCTTCCCATGCAGAGTAACAAACGGTCCAAAGCCACGCACCCTATACGATAAGGGAACCACCTCCATGCTTCAAAGTCGGCAAGAGGCAGTCAGAAGAAACTGCTTCTGAGGGCTTAGTCCACGCATAAACGCGTCCAGTTGTCTAAAATATGGTGAAGATTGATTCATCAGACCAAATGATTTGTTGCCACTGTTGAGGAGTCGAGTTTTTGTGTGTTTTACTCCACTGAAGTCGCTGAAAAGCATGACGTGATGTCATCAATGTCTTACGAATTGCAAATCTTCCTTAAATGTTCGAAGCATGAAGTTCCCTTTGGACAGTTCTTGCTGAAACGGAATTCTGGAGATGACTATTTATCTCTGACGTTATCTGGGATAAAGATTGCTTGCGCTTTCGGACCGCTATGCGAGTCAACTCTCTTTCATCCCTCTCAGAAAGCTTTCTTTTCCGCCCACTGTTGTACTACGCAGACGACACTTTACCGCATTTCGTGTACGCTGTCATAACGGCTGACACAATACTCCATGCACAAACCAAATATTTGACTGTTTCATTCACGGAGCAACCGGCGCACCGCATTCCAACAATCATTCCTTTTTCGAACCCTGATAGGTCAGTCACTATTGAGTTTTCCAGAGCGAATGGTAAGCGCATGCAACACCTATGACTGATGTTGAGCGACTGATACCTTACCTTTCATACCCATTAGGTGGCAGAATTGAGTGTAAAGTTACATGCGCGTTCTGCTTCTTTGAAACGGACCGTGCCTTTTACATGGGTGTTCGTATTATTTTGTCACCCATCTGTAGTTATACTTCTCTTTTAAAATGAAAATGAAAAAATAAATATTCTCTCTTTCATTTAGGAAACTTTCATGTTTATGATAAGTAGAAGGAGATACTTATATCAAAATCTAGAATTTTATCTCGGAAAGTGTTTAAGATGTTAAAAGGAGCGCCAATAGGTAAAGAAGTTCAACTTGCTAAAGGTAAGAAGCGTACAATCGACGTGGAAGTGAATCATGGGTAAGAATTTTTTCTTTGTCTTTTAAATATTTCTTATCTCTGGTGACTGGTGAGCCATATAAACAACAAATAACCTAGTGATGTTTCAAATTTTTTTTAACGAACTTTATTTTACTATTTTTTAATTTATTGCAGGAAAGAACTCGTGTCTTTGAAAAATATTGAAAAGAGCCACAAAAAACCTAAAATTGACAAAGCAACCAGACTTGAAAATGTGATGGTATGTTGAAACTTTTTTTCATATAGTGCAAATTTATTTACATTTATCTAGATTAAAGTTGTCTATTGTGAAAGGTTTTACGACGATATAAGCCAAAATTTTTGAAAAAGTCAGTGATTTTTTTTTACCCAGAATTGTGTAGCAACCTTGTAATTTTTTCTTGTGTATGTAAGATATTTTGTACTGAAAATTTTGATTTAAGAAAGAGTAACATATTATTGGGGACTTATGATAAACAGTTGAAACAGGGGAAGTGAAGTACTAAACTCTGATTTTGCTACCGAAAACGGATCGAATTTATGTCAGAAGTTAACTGATGTTTATAAAATACCTTTACTTGATTGAAGTAAATCATTGTTATGGGGCGCTTCGAAATTTGATGAATTTAAATTAGCCTGCGAACTGGTTATCTAACGAGAAATATTAATCAAAATAAGTTACACAAAGGAATTACAAATCATTCAAGTGAAAACAGCATCAGATGATATGAAAAAGCAATACAATTTCTTATAAAACCGTTTAGCGCTCAGCGTCCTCATTTGAGTACAGTTATAATATCCTATTTTTAGCGCGGTATTCTCCTTTACAACTAATTCTTTTTGGGCTGTAATTTTAAAACAATGCTGCATTTCTTAAATTTCTCGTTTAACTTACTCATGATCATTTATATACTGTCATGTATGATAAATAATAATGTAGTTGAATTATTATTAATTTGGGAGACAGTTATAAAATCGTATTTTTAGCACTTTTTTTCCTTTACAATAAACTGATTCTTTTTGACTGTAATTTTAAAACTAAATGGTGCATGTCTTAAATTTCTCGTTTAACTTACTCATGATCATTTATATACTGCCATGTATGATAAATAATAATGTAATTGAATAGTTATAAAATCCTATTTTTAGCACTTTTTTTCCTTTACAATAAACTGATTCTTTTTAGACTGTAATTTTAAAACCAAATGGTGCATGTCTTAAATTTCTCGTTTAACTTACTCATGATCATTTATATCCTGCAATGTATGACAAATAATAGTGTAGTTCAATTATTATTAATTTGGGTGTTAACTGGTTTAAAGTATCATTCTTTCACGAATATTACTTCTTGCAGTTATTAAGGATTTGGCATATTATTTTATTTCAGACGGTGAAAGTGAAGTCCCAAAGAAGCAAATACATTTTCGAGATTGAATAAAATGTTTTTCATATACCTGTTTGAAATAAAAGTGTCCACAAAATTTTTTTATTAGTTCAGTTAATTAATACAGTTCATTTAACAAAAATTGTCAAAATTAAGTGAGGTATTCCAACTTATTTATATCGCAAATGACAACCAAATGTTCACAAAATGCGAGTTATTGTCAGAATTCTTGCCTTTGTTATTAATAATTAAGTAAATTACTGTTATTAAATTGATTATAATTGGAATTGCTTATATATATATATATATATATATATATATATATATATATATATAATAGGTGACAGGAGTAAACTGAAGTAAGTATATGAAAATATCTAAAATCAGAGCTTAATTTGAACTTATTGTGAATCTTGTGGTTTTACTTTTTGTGCTGTTAAATGTATCACACAAAAGCAAAATTTACTAAATAATGTTTATATGCAAATAAAACGTTTTTTCAGATATTTGTACCACATTTGAGTAAATTTTTATTCAAGTACAGTAGAGCCCCTTTTAACCGAAACTCTCGGTTAACCGAAATCCACTTTTAAAGGTTCTTTTTTCTTTCTATCACATTTTTTGTGTTCAAAATCCATTTTGAAAGGTTTTTTCTTTCTTTTTTTAAACTATCATATTCCTTGTGTGCAATCGATCCTTTCCGAACTACTAGTCCATATAAATACTTTCGATCCCCTTTCTTAGAGTTCTTTCGAATTAAACTTGAGCTCCCGTAAGCTACGGAGTGGAACGAAGAAAACGAACAAATTAGCAATTCCGAAGCTTTTGAATGTTTTGCAAAAATATTGGCATGGCTGGAGTAGTAGAAAGGCTGTGATACTGGTGAACTAATAATATTAAAAAGCTTTGTGATAGAGCTTCAAAGCAAAGGCAATCGAAACTGCGGCAAACAAAACATTGTTTCAAACCATTGTGAAATATGTAAAAGGTACTTTGTCTCAAAATTAAAATTCAAGTAATTTATTTCTGCTTCTATTTTGCTATTACTTTATTTTTATTAAGCAATTGTTACCATAATAAGAAATAGCGCATGTATTTCTCCTTAATCTTAAAATTGAAGTATTCTGTATTATCCGAAAATTTCGATTTTCCGAAAAAGGGTTGGTCCCAATTGCTTCGGATAATCGAGGTTCTACTCTGTATGTAAAATTTTTTATTAAAAAAAGATATTTTCTTATGCGGATCTTTTAACAAAAATTTAAAATATGCTTTTTTCAATAATATCTCATTAAATATTAAATTTTAGTACATTTAAATAGTTCCCTACTTATGAATAAGAACAGTTTGAAGTTTTAATTTAAAAAAAATATTAAAATATTACATACCTTCCAAGTATTTTTTAAAAAAATCATGAAAAATACCAAACAACCTCAGTCCAGAGGGTATTTGGTTGGTATGCGGTTGAAATAGCTCAGACCTCAAAGAATTAAAGGATATCTTTAATCCTATTCTATGATGTTTTCTTAATTGAAGAGCTGAGTGGATGAACATGTTATGCTACATTTTCTAAAATTTTTTTCTTAAATCTTTTGGATGAAAGCGTTATGAGGTATCCTATCACATGGTGAAGCTAAAATACTAAGATTCTGTGTAGTCTTGAAGATTTAAGAGATTATTCATTAATATTTAATAATGTCAATAATATTAATAATTTTTAATATTTGAAAATCAAATATGAATAAGTTTTTCTGAGAGAGTTTAGTACCCTACCTGCAGGGTTGGGTTTCTTCCAGGACAGTGGAAGAAACTGAAAAAATCCCCGGAAGAAATGGAAGAAACCAACAGAAAAAAAAAACAGATGCTCAAAATTAAAGTATATTAACTATTTAAAAGAAAAAATTCAAAGTATAATTATATGAAATGTACATTGGAAAATTTAATTAATATTAAAAATATTATTTTTAGAAAAATAAGTTATTTCTAATACCAAACTTCAGTTTCAGCAGACATTTACAGGAGATGCATTTTGCAACTTTAAATGTAGAGTTTAAATGTATGACTTTAAATGTAGAGTTTATTATTATTATTAATTATGCCATTTATGTAAAAAGTTAAAAAAGACTACCTACAAAATGCTTATTTTTCATATAAAAATACATTATTTTCTTATAAAAATGCATTATTTTAAACTGTGCAACGCAGTAAATAAACAAATTTGTAATTATTTATACTAAAATCTAGCATGCATATCTCAATGCTGATTTTAAAAGATTAATGTTCTAAAAATATTTATGGGTATGTCGAATTTCTTTTAAACTCTCCTGAAGTTCTGTAGGACTTGAAAGAATTTTTTCCAACTTTTGCATTCCTCCATTCTGAGTTGAGAAACTGATTGCAGCATCCTACAGCTAAAAAAACTTTTTTGTTATACTATGCTACATTGTAGTAAGCAAAATGAGGATTTTAATGTTTTTTTTTTTTTAATATAGTAATTATTGTATGTTACTTACCATAATAAAATTGATGTAAATTAAAAGTGCTTTCTTTTATTTAAATGAGTTTCATTCTACCATTGGTAAATAATTCGTACTATATACTACTAGTTTCAAAAGTTTAAATAATTAAAAAATATGCTGGTTAAATTGAAATGGATAGCATTTAATTAATTTTGTGTATTTTGGATAAAATTTCTTTTCTTCATTTAGCCAATGGTTGAAGATCTTTAGACAGGTGTCATGTGTGATCTTAGCTAAAAAAAACTAATGCAATTATTAATTTACCATATATATAATTAATTAAATTTGCAAGGGTCTAATGGAATTAATTTACTTAAGGTTATGAGAAGAAGACATTTATTGTATCTTACAAAGTTGTAAGTTTTATGGTAAATTTTTAAACAATAACAGTTTCTTCCATTTCTTCCTGTCGGTTTTTCCGCGGTTTTTTCCACTGTGGAAGAAACTTGCAACCCTGCATACCTGTTAATATTTTAAACAGCAAACAGAAAATAAATCATTAAAATTTACAGCAAAAACTTTCACCTCAAATTTCTTGAAATGTAATTTTTGTTGCTTAACATGTTCTTCCACTTAGCTCTTCAATTATAAATGCTTTATAAGTTTATTTCAGGTCACTTTATCTTTTAAATGTTGCATCTTGATTTTGCAGTTACTAACAATGAATACGTATGGGACATTCTCACAATCTTTTGACTTTCGGGAATAAAAATCTGATTAAATTAAAATTGCTAAAATAACATTTTAATCTGATAGACGAATGCCTTAGTGATTCAAAATAAATTGAAAATGGTCAGCAGCGAAATTTTATTTAACTGAGGTTTAAGTTAAACTTGTGAGTTTAATTTTACTTACCATTTTACTACTATAACTTTCTATTTTCTTCTAAATTTTTACTTATAATGAATTTGCATAGTACCCGCAGGATTTTCAATTAAAAAATAATAACAATGTAACATTTTTAGTACAAAATTTTGGTATAACAATGTATTAAAGATTGTTAAAGAAGGGACGGTAAGGAAAGAAAAGGGGCGGTATAGGAAAAATAAAATGCAATTTAACAAATTACAACGACCATTTGGAAAATGATTTTTTCGGAGACTAAAATTTAAGACATAAAAAATCGCACGGAGTTGATCATACTTTACGTACACCATGAATTAAACATTAATAGTGTTATTACACGTAAAAATTGCAAGCGACAAAAATCGCCTGCGACTCCTACGTATTATCCACCTGAAACTTACGTATTATCCAAGCATTTCATTGGCTGTTCGGGAAAAGGCTTTTCCATCGTCAGATTTCAAAGAAATCTGATGACCCATTTTAAATGAAATTTATTTCTTAAACTTTAAAACATCCCACAATGTTACTTTTTACACCGTCCTATAGAGAAAAAAATGTACTTTTAAATGCAATTTGTTTGAAAGCTGTATCTTAATTTGTTTTTGAGTTACTATTTTTTTTTTTGTAGTTTTTATTACTTTTTTGTCATAGTGGCAACAGAAGTATATATCTCTGTTGAAAGTAAAGGTTAGTGTATAGACCAATCAGAAAACGAAAAAAATGCTGATTAAACCAATAAAATACTTCAGATATGCTTTTGATTTCCTACCCTGACGAGGACAATAACCATTTTTCCAAATGGTTAAAAATGGACGGTAAGGAAAAAAAAGGGATACTAATACTATGTTCGCACTGAGATAGTTGAGTCACTTAACTTTTAGTCACTTAACGGGGCACAGGACCTTTGAGTTTGTCGAAACAATCAAAACCTTTACAAAGTACCTTTTTCAAAGTACCAAAACACAAACAACATGCAATTAAGATCTTTTTTCTCCTTTCTGCTTAAAGTTTATAACATTAGCTACATTATCCAGAAAAATAAATTTTGTATTTACAAAATTAATATTTAAATTTTAAATTTAAAAATTCAACTGACTAATACGTGATTAAGTGTTGAGCGCATGATAAAATCCTAAATTATGCATATAGAGAACAATATTTGAACAAAATAGAATCATAACACACGTACGTCTAAGCTTGAAACCAAAATATACACAAAAAGTTTTGTTTAAAATTTAATTTTAGCACAAAATAAAAAAAAAATCCAGAAATTTTGAAATTTTTTTCAAGTTTTTCAAGCGTAAAAAAATAAATAACGAAAATAGGTTAATGTTTTTGGTTTTAGCATGAAGATTATAAAGAAACACAAATTTTGTTAATTTCTTTTAAGCTCTAGCTTATATAGTTTAGATGTAACAGTGCGCGCAATCTCCAAATTTACAACTACAACTTTTAACTATACATAGTTTATAATTGTTTTTAATGATTGCGACGCGTTAATTAAATAAACGATTCAAAAGATAATTTGAAAAAGCTGAATTATTAATTGTAGAACTAATTATTCTAATTTTAATAACAGTTTCACAAAAGAAAAAATCCCTGCCGGCCCGGCTTACAGGCGGAGATAGATTTCGAAGTTAAGTATACTAATTTCACCAACAAAAAATAAATCCTGATTAGATATAAATCCACTTTAACAGTTTTATCTGGCCGCTTTTGACGAGTTCTTATTTCATTTTTATATAATAGCTGGTTTTATCAGAATCATGTTAAGGAGGTATTAAAAAAAAAATACTTTTCCATGTTCAACAACTCGAAATCTTCTGGCACATTTTCAGATTCATTTTTAATAGAAAAAATATGAAACTTGCGAACGTGAATTTTGAAAAGATTTATAAGCGACATGTGTTTTTATTTTTCTTTCAATTAATTAAAACTTGATCAATAAACAATTATTTTCTCAGTAGGGCAATATTTTTCGTTTCTAACACAATCGCTTCGGGAAATTCTGTTCAAAATGTCCACTTTGACATCATTTTTTGAAATATATTCTGCCTCTATCAATTTTTGAAATATATTCTGCCTCTATCAAAAAATCGATCATTACGGTACATTATATAGTTTCTTAATAAGAGAATCTACCAATTGGATGCGTTTGAGAGCAAATGAATTTAAAAATGAGCAAGAAAATAAGCAGTTTGGATTTGAATACACCCTTAATAAGATGATTTTTTCTTCAACCGCTATGTATTTTTAATTTGTTTTTGCTGTAAAAATTGGTCCTGTCAAAAACTTGTCCATGTAAATGTTGAAGACAATATTATGAAGATACATGATAAATTCGTGTGGATTTTATATCTTGTGAATTGACGGAGTTATGGAAATTTTTCTTCTTCAACACCCCTCCCCCTTTTTTTTTTCGTTTTTAATTTTTTTTTTTTTTTTTTTTTTTTTTTTTTTTGGCGGTACGAATTGGTCCTAGCAAAAACTTGTGAATATAAAAGTTGTAGATAATATTGTATGTATTAGATGTATAATAAAATTAATTGGATTTGATATCTTGAGAATTTGACGAAGAGAGGAATTTTTTTCTCCCAAAAACCCTATTTTTTGCGCCCCTTGAGCACATTTTTAATTTTATCAAAAATTTGTGATACATAAATTTTTGGCCCTATTTTTAGAAGCAATAAAAACTTTAAACTGATTTGATGTGTACAAAAATTAAGAAGTTATGGGTTTTTTTCTGTTTTCACAAAACCCCTCCCTATTTTCATCTCTTTTGTCCGATTTTGCCCATTAACGAACTTGACCGAGATTTTATGCCCCTTGATTTCATGTATCAGTTTGGAAGAGATTTGTGCAGAATTGTGCAAGTTATCGTGTCCAGAAGAAAGTTATATATATATATATATATATATATATATATATATATAGATAGATAGATAGATAGATAGATAAAGTTTTTTACTGAGAGTGGTTTTGGGTTCTAGGGGGTCATGATCGGTGTTGATCTGCAAAACATTTTCTGAAATTCCAACATAGGAACGATCCCAATAGGTAGTATTTCATACGAAATCTACCTAAAAAGAGTTCAGCAGGTAGATTTCCACTCAACTAACACTTAAGAAAGTATCAAAATTTAAGTGAGTTTCAGAAACTTTCTTAAGTCATAATCTTGATTCCGGGTGTGTCCGCTTCAAAAAACTTCAAGTTAACCCATTAACCGCTGGTGTTGCGTTGACGCAAGAGTAAAAAGAATGCTCACGCTTAAATTTACTAACAAGCTACCACTATTTGTGATTTCAAAAAATTCCCTTATTTAATAACAAAAACTTTGAACATTAAGTAAATCTAAGATTTTCTATCAAAATCTGCGGTGGCAATGTTTTTCTTCAGAAAAGTTGGAGATTCCTGTGTTACAGTTTCGACGGTTAATGGGTTAAGTGACTCAACTATCTCAGTGCGAACATAGTATAAGGGTGGGACGGTAAGGAAAATTACCACATATTTTTAGGCAAATCATGTTAAGACTAAATCATAACCACAATGTGCATTGAGTTTTAGAAACAGTTATTTACATTGGATTAAAAATAATAATAATTTACCTCAAAAAGTGCAGGAATAAACCTTGAGGACGGTAAGACTACCAATAAAGCCACGATGCTTGAAATTGATATTTAAATGCTGATTTAAATTCTGCAGTCAATTTCCTGTCAAAATATTTTAGCCATTCTTTCTTTAGCGTAATTCTACACGAGAAAAAAGTTGAAAAAAATTCTGTGACTGCATCTGAAGTGGTTTTCTGTATAAGTTTAGCAAGAGACACGGTAAGGAATTTAAAATCCAGGACAGAGTTTTAAAAAAAATAACCCTAAAAATGTGTGCAGGTTAATTTTTTGCTACATATTTATTAAAAACAGTAGTCCCAGTTTAGGAAAAAAATTACATCGAATTACTTTTATTGAAACAATTTAATACAGACAACTCCAAACTTAAAAATCAGCTTCAGGGACACGGGACGATATAGGTGTTATCCTGGTATTTGGACTCCCAACATCGTCCAAAACTTATTTATCTCGTTAATATTGTTGTGCAATCATGCAATGGGATGTTCCCCAGTATATGAAATTAAAAAAAAACCCCACAAGAATATGTATTAAAATAAAAATTATTATTCAGGGACTTAAAAGTCAAAAGATGCCCCCAAAACATGCATCTATATTTCACTCACAATCTTATGCTTTTATTTCTAGGTTAATGAAGCAAATGATGATACATTGAACATTAATTCCCTGCCTAATGAAGTTATTTTGGAAATTTTTAGTTATTTGAAGCAGAATCAACTGGGTCAAATTGCACGGTATGTAATGTTTCTTTACATCTTTCATATTTAAATATTAGACATAGAATTGTGGTTAACACATTGTACAGTAAATGAACGGACAAAAAACGTAAACAATTTCATATTTCAGTTGATGTTCATAAAACTGTCTTTGTTTGTGCTTTAAAAATACCTGAATTTCTGATTTTTATTAAATATTTACATTCTATTATTGAAAAAATGCAAGATGTCTTCAATTTTTGTTTATTTATATTAGACGCTATTTGTTTATGTATATTTTAAAAAATCGCTTATATGGTTAATTTATGTGAGTGTTATTCCTATAGTGTAAAGTTATGTATTTATAAATCTAGTTTTGACTTAAAAATACAAAAATAAAATATATTTAATATTCTAAAATGCTAATTCAAAAAGAGCGAGATTGTTTAAATAGTCCTTTAACCCTTTCTTGGGTGGTGTGAAGTATACATCCCACTTAATTTAATAAATTTTGATTTGTATAAGTTCCCAAAGTGATCAGAAATTAAAAATAATAAAGCTCAATTTATCTGTATTTTTTATCATGTTTTGATCGTTGTCTAAAACAAAAAAAAAATGGCATTTTGTTGGTGAAAATTTTGACTTTTTAAAAAATTTTTGTCTAAACAAATCTTTAATCTTTTTATCAGATGTCCCCTTTTATCCACTAGAACTCGCACTTTTTAAATTTATAATACAAAATCACTTTCATTCTTATATGCACATTGTTGTTAGGTAATATAATTCCAAATACTGAAGAATTAAGCAGCTTTTTAGCTTTTATTTAAAACTTGTACAGTTTTGATTGAAGTTTCTTACCAGAGGCTAACTTAGTTTTTATAATTTACATGTCCAGAAAATTGGTTTAAAATATCTGTAAATGCGACAAAATTTTCTCATTCTAGTATTTCAAGTTTCAAGCAATTAAACAGAGTTTCTTTGTGTTCTTCTAACAACACATCATAACGCAATTCTGGTAAATGAGAATAATGAAAAAAAAGATTGTCGCAAGTAAGCGCTTTAAGGGGTCTCAGGACTCTTAAAATTGGGGAAAGTGAAGAAAGGACCATGTTCAACATTTAATATCTTAAAATGTATTTGATATTAAGACACAACTTTAAATGGGAATGAAAGATACAAGTATGTTCTTTCATTTCAAATATTTGAAAAAGTGCAAGATGCAGAATTAGCATTTACAGGGGGCTCAAAACTGTTAGACACTTGACGAGCAGAAAATCGGCATAACAGCTTATGCCCACGATTACAAAATAAATTTTGCGTCTAGAATAAAAATTTTGGTGCCTACTTATACCTCAGATTATAATAATTACACTGAACCTAAATAAATTTGTATTTAAATCATTTTTATATTTTCAATACAAAGTTGTATTTAGCTAATGCAAAATTTTGAAAATTTCAACAATATAAACCCCTAAAATAATATTTTCTTTTTACAATAAAAAGGAAATTTTAGGTTCAGTTTATACAGACTAACATAAAACATGTGTTTTGAAAATTTCATGAAAAAATATTCAGAAGCTTTTGAGATATCGTGCGCGTTATGCCCAAAAACGTCATTTGGAGAAAAATGACTTCAAAGTTTTGGAAACAACGCTTCAGCTATTGAGCGAGTATAATTCTAAATGCCATAACTTCTGTTCTAATGGGAATTTCAAGATAACAATTATATCAAAATGTTCAGAAAACATAGAAGTTTAACATCTAAAAAAATTAAAATTTCGAAAATTTTAGAGCTTTAAGAGTCCTGAGACCCCTTAATTATAACACTAGACTGCAAAATTTGTGTTGTGTCATGTTTTTTAGCTATTTACAATTCATAGTTTGTTGTGCTGAATCCGAAAATAACCTTCATTTTTCACCATCCCGTAAGGATTTTTTGCAAATCTTAAATTTCAAAGTTAAAAAGTCAAAAATAGTGAAAAACTGATACTATAAAATAGGTATGATTGCTAAGTTAAAATTGAACCCCCTCCCCCATCTTATCGGATCCCTGAGCTGTTTAGATCTAAGAATCCCCAGAATAATAAAAAAATGAATAAATTATTGAATAAAATAAAATAAAATTGAATGAAAAATAGTTTTACATCTATTTTATAGTGTCAGATTTTCGCTATTTTTTGACTTTTGAAATTTACGATTTTCGAAAAACTTTGACGAGACAATTAAAAATAAAGGTCATTGTCAAATTTAGTGTTTAAAAGCATATAACAATCAATTATCAAAAATTAAAATGCACAACCATCTCCTCTATTTTATAATATAAGATTTTTGCTATTTTTTAACTTCGAAATTTAAGATTTGCGAAAACTCCTGCACTGTAAAAAAAATTCCGCAACGTTCCTGGGAAAAAATGGGCAGCTGAGTTGCCCATTATTTCCCAGAAACATTTCTTGAAAATGACTGGAACTTTACTGTATATGTTAAAAACATTCTACAGAAATGCCAGTAAGTTTCCTGCGAAATACCAGGAATATTTCTGTTGACAGCAAAACATTACTGACATTTCACAGCATGCGGGATCCGAAGACGATTTTTACATTTCCTGTTGACAATTTTCGCTTTATTATCATTATTTGTTGGAATGAAAAAATATTTTGAAATTGACATCAAAATTATTATTTATATTCAAGGCTGGAGTAGCACAGTTGAAGTTTATTCCAACAGAGCGAAAAATGTTCAGACCAGGGATCGAACCTGGATACTTGGCGTGCCGTGCCAATGTCTTACCTGTTAGGCTATTTGGACCGATACCTGGCTGACATAATTCACTCTTATTAGTTGGACTTGGCTGCGAACTGCAGCGCTAGTTATTATTTATAATTTACACGAAAAAATAAATTTTCAGTTAAAATTCAATAAAGTAAATATATATATGATATATTGTTTCTGAACTTTGCTTAAAATATAAAAATATATAAATGTAAATAATAATTAGAAAAAAAATCTAGACATAAAATATTTTGGATTTTCGTCAGTAATTATGTTAGTTTACAAGTTAGATAAAATACATAGAAATTTTCATGAAAAAAAAAAAAAAAAAAACCTAAACGTAATTGTATATTTTTTCCGAAAAAAAAAAAAAAATCAAATTTGCAGCAATCCAACGTGTCAAATATATATCTAACTTAAATCAAATTGTAAAGTGTTAAAATATAAAATTAATAAAAAAGAAAGTCGAGAGGTAGCATCGAACTCGGGCCGTACGGGTGGCGTGCGAACCTTCTGTGCCCACACCACGAAAGACACATTGAGAGCTGCAAACTAATGGGTATTTGAAACGTATGCTAAACCTCGGCATCTAATTTCTGAAAATCTAAGGCCCATTTGAAGAAATTCTTTCACAAGAATAATTAGAGATAAGAACTCTAAAACATACTTTAAATTAATCAAAATCGGTGAGAATCATATTTGATGGTCCCCTGGTTAATGGAGATCAAATAATAGGTGTATTTTTTTACACAGTCTGCTCCTTAAACATTCTACAGATAAGTACGAGAGATAATCTCTTAGCGATGTCACAGAGGTATTGTATTTTCATCTGAATGGTCTTGGCAATAGAGACGTAAAGGATTATGTCGTCTATTGATTTATTTGCATTCCATATTATTTTTTTTACATTCATTTAAGGAATTCGTTTTCGACACTCGCGCGCGAGCAACGGATTATAGCAAAAAAATAATAAATGGCGGCCGCAGCGTTTTGCTTTTTCCAAATTTTGTTCAGGAACGTTTCAGATAAGAAAACCAGAATTTCACAGGAAAGAGCTAAATTATTCTGAAAACCTGAGAAAAGGCGAAACGCTCCTGGATTTTACATGTAACGTTACCATTTTTTTTTACAGTGTGACGTGATGGCTAGAAATAAATGTCATTTTCGAATTCAGCGTTAAAAGATACATAAAAATCAATTATTAAAAGTTAAAACACACAAACATCGCAATCTTGTACAATGAAAGAGAAAAATTCAAACAGAGCTTCAAACAGAAAAAAGTACTTAAAAAAATATTATTATTAAATTAGTCTAAAAATTTCATATTTGTAGACATGATTTCTTTTTTATTATCTTAAAATGATTTGTATTCTAAAATTATGAATTAAGAATGGTGACTAGTATAAGTAAAAATATGATATCTTAACATTTATAAATTTTTTTATTACACGTTCAGCATTTCATAAAAATATTTTAAAAGAAAAACAAGATAATTTACATTCTCACATCGAAAAGAATTTCTTTAAAGGTTTTAAATTCTTCTACTTAGCGTCTTCAACAATAAAAATATTTCTGATACAAATTTTTTTATTCTTAAATGCATGCAGTTTAAGGGTATTCATATTCAGGTATCCAAGAATCTAATATACAGGGTGTCCACAATTAAACGACCCTACTTCAAAGTTGTCTACAGACAAAACTATTGTTCATAAAGTTGTGAAATACTTAATAAAGGGATGGGAATTTGTTTAAGATAAAAAATATATAAATAAAAATAGTTACAAATTTTGCCACAGGAGGGCAATTTTTAATACAGTAAACTCTGTCTAAGGCGGAATCGGTCGGGACTGAGAAAAATTTCCGTGGTAGACAATATTTCGGCTTATGCAAAAAAGCTCCCCCCCCCTCCCCCCCCCCCAAAAAAAAAAATCCCTGGAAGATGACGATCTTTTATTGGTTCTCCTGACTAGAAAATCGGTTGAAAACTGAAATTCTGAAAGATCCTTTGTCTTTTTAAAGATAAATGAGAAACTTTATCCAATTTCTTAGTACTGCTGTAATACATTCATTCATATTGGAAGTTTATACACACCAAAAAAAAAACTTCGAGAATGAGAAAGAACGCTATAATTTTGAATTTGAGTACAATCTTAAAGTATAATATATTGTACTTTCGAAAATACGTAATCATTTTCATAAATGTTCATTTTACTAGAAATATTAACATTTAGATGCAATTTTGCATATGAAAAAAATGGCATAAGCATAAATTCCTTAAAATTTAAAGTTTCTGTTCTTTTGAATTAACTTTTTTAAAAGCTTACGGAAGTTTAGCTAACATGCTCGACATTGAGTTATTTGACTTATCAGTTTTAAAGATTAATAAACAAAACGCTTTTCATTTTTAAATTATCCTTTTTTCGCCTTATGCAAAATTTTGGTTTCGGTGGGACCTTAAAATCCTCTCCGTTTCCGCGTCAGACAGATTCCGCCTTATGCAGCATGAATTAATGTAATTTTCTATGGGTTTGCCGGGACTTGAAAAGATTTCCGCGGTAGACAGATTTCCGGTTTATACAGAGTCCGCCTTAGACAGAATTTACTGTAAATTCCACAATTAGCATTACGATAGTTTATAAATTTTATTTTCAGGATGTTCGAAATTAATCGACCCTATCTTAAAGTTGTCTACAGACGAAACTGAAACTGTTGTTCAGATTGTTGCGAAATTTTTTTGGAGGACATAATAAAGGTATGGGAATTTGTTTCAGCGAAAAAAAAAAATTAGGAGGCCGTTTTTTAACTAATTACCCATTTAGAATACATTTACGATAGTTAAACAAATTTTGTTATAACCAAACATGTTCTGCATGACTTTCATCATTTTCAGATACCATCTGGAATTCTAAGATATCATGTTTCACAGTGGATCGCAGTGTGTTCTGGGAAATGCTAGGAACATGTCGTGAAAAGCTGTTTTTTGAACAAGGTTATGTTAATAAATAAAATTACTAAACTATCGTAATACTAAATGTGTAATTTATTAAAAATCGCCCTCTGGTGGCGAAATTTTAAATTATTTTTTTTTCGGTAAAACAAATTCCCATCCCTTTATTATGTCTTTCACAAAATTTCAGATTTTTACGAACAATAGTTTTGTCTGTAGACAACTTTAAAGTAGGATCGTTTAATTATGGACACCCTGTATATTATTTTATTTTAGAAAATGCCAAACATTTTGTTTCCAATTGAGTTTTCAACTATCTCAATAATTGGAATGTTGTCATCAGTTAGCAGTCGACTTCAGTAAAAGACGAATATCATTAATTAGAAAATAAGAGAATCAGGGCCTGATGATCCAAAATGCGCAAGAAGCACGAGTTTCCCCACAAAAACTTAAGAGGAGCCCAAAATGTCTGTAAAGAGGGGACTGTAATTCCCAGTTTTGTTATTTACATTGTATTTTTAGGTGCGTTCGTAATTAGATAAATGCATAGCACCTATAGTCGTTGTCTGATCCGTCCGTCTGTCAGCCCATATATAACAGCTCAAAAATTACTAAAACGAATGGTTTGAAATTTAATATACGTAATCGTTGCAGAATTTTGTCGAGTCATTTCAAATTTTATGAAAATCGAATCAAAACATAAAAAGATATTAATAAAAGATTTCTTCATTCTATTAAATCTTATCATACGTAATTATGTTATTGATATCCCATGATAGCTAATGATTCTTAGTTGCCATGGTGATGATGTCCTGTTTAAGATGAAGTCCTATTATTTCCGTATTACTGAATTTAATATAACGAATCGTAATAAATTTTGTATTCATGCATTTTTGCATAAGAGTGTAACAGCTATTGCATCAAGATCTGAATATTTATAAAACTAGTTATGGTACGAACACCGCTTTTGACGCACAATTTTCGACTTGTTTACCTTTGAAGGAATTAAAAAAAAAAATCAAACATGTATACTACCGTTACCGTTATTCGCACTCCCCTCCACACACACACACGTACACTTTTAGAACCTGAAACTGTTGGGAAGGAGATACACCCAATCACAGACGATCCCAGCAGAAAAAGCCGAAAGCTAAATCCAATAAGTTTAAAGCATCGACCAGCGGTTAATACAACTCTTACAAAAGACCCTGTCGCCAACTACATGTGAAAATAGCAATAAACTACGTAACTAAATTAAATGTTTCTTAGGATATTTAATCAAAGTTTCAGAATATTGTATGACATATTATAATGGCATTCTTCATCTTTTCTTAATAAAATTTCTATTGATTCTCTAATTTAATTATTATGTGTGTCATTACCTGGAAAAATAATGCTAGCACTCTCAAAATCAACATAGCAATTATAATTATTGAGATAAAATCTTGACAGGGCTGTAGATGGTTTTTGATGTTTTGTATTATTACGATGCTCTTTTAATCTTTCCACTACCTTCCTCTTAGTCATACCTATACAGGTATTCCCTGCCACTGTCCTCACTTGTAGTGGGAATTTCACATACAGTAGTGGCCAAAATTGTGGGCACTTTTAGGTAGCTTTTATTACAAAAAATAAAAAGCTATCTATTGGAGTCGTCCAAAGGAAAACACTTCGGAAACTTTTGCTATATTTTCGGCGATCATGACCCCCAGATATCAAAACCCCTCTCCGTTGAAACACTAACTTATAAATATATACTTATACACTACATATATATATTTATTTATTTATATCTGTATTTTGTCATGCTGTAACTTTCGAATTTTTAATGATGAAATTTGGATGAAATTTTTCATCATAGCACATACTAATGTCTCGACCGAGTTTGTTGGCCAGCTTCATCCGCCATCTTATTTCAAAATGGCGGCCATTTGAATTTTAAGGACACTTTTGGAAATTTTTAGGTTTCCTAACTTTCTCTTTAAAATGACCTATGTTGTTAACTTACACTGTGTGACTCTTTAAAATATCTTTTTAAATTTCTAATATTCTGTTTAAAATTATACATAAGAGTTTGCATATTGTAAAGCGTAACATTTTCTATAAGTATACAATGTTAGAAAACATAAAAAATAAAATAAAAAATTCAAATGGCCGCCATTGTGGAACAAGATGGCGGATGAAGCTGGACAACAAACTCGGTCGAGACATTAGTATGTACTATGCACATGAAAAATTTCATCCAAATCGGCTTAAAAATTTGAGTGACAGCATGACAAAATTCAGATATATATATATATATATATATATATAAGTCAGCATTTCAACGGAGGGTGGTTTTGGTATCTGGGGGTCATGATCGGCGAAAATATAGCAAAATTTCCCGAAGTGTTTTTCTTCGGACGGCCGCAATAGGTAGCTTTTTATTTTTTATTATGAAAGCTACCTAAAAGTGTCCACAATTTTGGCCACCACTGTATGTCGGCTCGAAATCTAACTGCAGTGGGGTCCAAATGTTTGACGGGTAAATCCATTAAACTGGAAGGGGCGTAGCTGTGAGAGTTATATTAAAAATATTCTGAGCCTTTCAAACTATAGGTACAGACGTTGAAAAAAAAAAGTAAACACCCCTACTTGCAACAAATTATTGTAGAAAAAAGTTACTAGTACAAAATGATTAGAAATAAAGTTTACTTTTAAATGATGTATGAACAATTTACTTAAGGGGCCACCTACATATCAAAACGAACTCAAACTTTGTTTTTTTTTTTCAATAGCAATACAAAAGTTTGACACCATAAATAAATTTTACACCTTAAATTAGCCTAAAAACAAATTTTCACGAAATTCGTATGATTAATTTCAGATAAATTAATTATTTTAAAATGAGCCTATTTTAGAGGCTGTATCCAAATTGAATTTCGGTACTCGGTTATTGAATTGCTACAGAATGGCTAAGTCACTTCTATTACTGCATTATTTCTTTCCAATAGTACCATTTCACTAGCTTAATATATTTCGAGTATTGAAAGTCCCACTGTTTCAATAAAATGAGTAAAATGTATTTTTTTTTTCAAATTATGCTTTTCTGCTTATCATAGAATGCCCATATTGCCCATCATTTTGATGTTTTTCAATCATAATTCGAAAACTACTTGGAAGAAAAATTTGAAATTGAGAATTCGCATAAAGCGGGGCATAATAAATATATATCTATAAAAAATACATATAGTTTGCAATTCAAAATTTTTTCGAATATTAATTTCATAATTCATATTATAAAATTTTTAAAATTACAAATTCAATGTATTTATGTTTGGGTCTTTTAGTATCATAACCACAGGCAAAATTATCGCATTAGGATTACAAATTCAGGAGATATTAATAAAAATATGAAAATGGAATTTAACATTAGAATTTCTAAATTTTGAATATTTATAAATCAAAAACTTATCATCCAAATGATTTAAGATTTCGTTTCTAGGCATAGTTTGAACCGAAGTTTTAAAATATATTGACAAAATTGGGTGTTGCCATTGAAGAAAAAGTTTGGTCTGGTTTTGACTTTTAGATGTCCCCTAAGCAAATTTTATATACATCATTTAAAAGTAGACTTTATTTCCAGTCGTTTCGTACTATTCCTTCGTACTAACTTTCTCCTATTATAATTAGTTGCAGAGTTAGTAGAGGGTATTTACTTTTTTTCCCACGACTGTACATACTGAAACTTCCTAAAAACTCTCCTGGGAAAATCCACATCTCTATGTTGAACTATATAAATATTCTATTTTTCTCTTGTTTCTAATATAGGGTGATCTAATAGTTCAAATTACAGTGTCAAATGTGCGTACAAACAAACATTTTCATGTTTACATTTTCTTTTCTTATTACAGTGTTTGCAGAAGATGGAATATGCTGATAAAAAGTCCAGTTCTTTGGAAAGAGGTGAACGTGCAATTTTCGCCATATCATAAATCCCCGACTACTGTAATTAAATCTTTCATTAGCAGACTACCAACGTGTGTAACTTCCATCAGATTAAATTTTGCTCATAGTCGCGGAAGACTGAACTTTGCGGAACTTTGTATGAGACTGCAAGAACGCTGTCCTCATCTTGCAGTATTAATTCTTACTAGATCTGATTTCTCACGCAGCTTTTCCTCAGTTATAGATTTATGTATTCATCTTCTACAGGATGTAAAGAAACTAATATTTCGTTATTGTATGTTTGGCGATTGTGGTTCAGCAAGTGAATGTGGTGGTATTTCTAAAATGGAGATTTTGGGTGCCTTTAATTGCGATGCTGGTTATTATGGCTGCCTGAATAAGCCCCCATTCTCAAAGATGCCCCACTTGAAAGAATTACACTTATACGGTTCTTACACATGCAATTGTTGGTTTGAAGAGGACACTTCTTTTCTTAATGAGTTAAGTGTGTTGAATTTGGGAAGTACGTGTGTTACTTCCGGAATTTTTTCAGAAATACAGAATCATGGACGTAACATAAAAGAACTATGCTTGTCTTTGTCTGAACTTCAAGACCCTGATTTAAATTTTAATAATTCAGTATTTCCTCAGTTAAGGACAATCTGCCTCAAAGATAGTGAGGATGTAACTTGTGAGGGTGTTGTTTCCCTCCTCCAGTCATCCGAATCTTTGCAGAATGTCTTTGTTGATGAAGATGTTGCGAAATCTTTTGAAGCGCATCATTTTAACGTTGCCAGTAAATGCAAGTCAGGAATTGTAAAAGATATTGATTGTAATCATAACGAAGAAGTGTAGAGAATTTTTGAAAGTTCTACTTTTAAATAAATTTTTAATTTATGTGCATTGATGTGTTTTATTTGCGTAAAAAATATATTTACATGGTTCTTACAATTACATTTATATGGTTCTTACATTTACGATTCTTGGTTTGAAGATTACACTTTAATTCTGACTCAGTTACGTGTGTTGAATTCGGGAAGCACATGAGTTACTCCCATGACTTCTGCAGCAATACGGAATCATGGACGTAACACAAAAGAACTATGCTTGTCTTTGTCTGAACTTCAAGACCCTGATTTAAATTTTAATAATTCAGTATTTCCTCAGATAAGGGCAATCTGCCTCAAAGATAATAAGGATGTAATTTGTGAGGGTGTTGTTTCCCTCCTCCAGTCATGCGAGTCTTTGCAGAATGTCTTTGTTGATGAAGATGTTGCGAAATCTTTTGGAGCGCATCATTTCGACATTGTCAGTAAATGCAAGTCAGGAATTGTAAAAGATATTGATTGTAATAATAGGGAAGAAGTATAGAGAGTTTTTGAAGTTCTACTTTTAAATAATTTTTTAATTTATGTGCATTGGTGTGTTTTATCTCTCTGTTCTAAAACTAGTCGGATATGCCAATCCCAAAACTTTCTTCTATCTCATACATGTTAATACTTCAAAATTCTCTAGTACAGAGCCAAAATTAAATGGCAATCTATGCCCATCATGAGGATTCTAAAGACATGAAATTCTGTGCATTAGTTCTTGAGATTGGACTATCGCTAAAATCGTGTAAATCATGCGAAATGCAGCATATCAGTGCCACTGGATAGGTGGATTTACACCAAAATCTAATAATCAACAACTTATGTTAACGTGTAACTGAATCTGAAGTTTGGTGAAAATCCGTTTATTAGTTTTAAGATAGAACTATTGCGGAAATCGTAAAAAATTCCACACAGCAGCGCTACCAGTTGAGCAATTTAGACCAAAAACTAATTAGCACCAGTTTATATTAGGGACTAACTGAAGCTTGATGAAAAATCCATGCATTTGTTTTTGAGATACGGCTATTGCGGAAATTGTGAAAAAATCAACACAGCAGCGCCACCTATTGGGCGATTCACACCAAAAATTAAACAGCATTAATTTATATCAGGGACTATTCAAATCTAAAGTTTGATGAAAATTCGTGCATTTTTTCTTGAGTTAGAACTACTGCGATAATCATGAATAATGTAGCATAGCAGTGCCACCTGTTGGGCGATTATCACCAAAACCTAGTCAGCAGCTAACTAAATCCTGGAGTAACTGTATCTGAAGTTTTATGAAAATCCGTGCAGTAGTTCTCGAGATATAGCTATTGCTGAAATCGGGAAAAATGCCACATAGCAGCGCCATCTGTTGGGCGATTTTCACCAAAATCTAAAGTTTTGTGAAATTCCGTGCATTAGTTCTTGAGATAGAGCGCCCACGAAATTTTTGTCACATACAGACTCACAGAGTGAGAGACAGACATTTTCTAAAAACCATCAAATCGTTTTCAGGACATTCTAAAACGTATAAATCCGTCGAAAACCGGGATGTCGAAAATTTTCACGAATCCAATACTTTCTTCTTGTAAGGCTAAAAGAAAGTAAAAATGGTTACTAACGCTGCCACCGCCACCTCCGGTTTTGAATTTTTTTGTGACCTGTGGTCTTTCTTCGTTAATATTAAGAAAACTACTGCATAAAAAATGCGAAAATCGGTGGTATTATAGAGAAATGTTTGATAAGCACGCTGACGAAGCCAGTTTTTAAATCGAACAATTATTTTAAGAGATATTTAATAGGGTGGAGCGCTCGCCTATGGGGAAAAAAAATTTCTTCAAATCAAAATTGGCCGTGGTGGGAAAGTTGCTCTATCAGATCCTCATTCTGAATATAAAATATTTTTGAAAAATATTAATATTAAATACTGCCCCAAGGTCATTGAATATTGAGAAAAAACGTAAAAGCGCTCTGCTATGGAAAATATATATATATATTTTTTTTTCAAATTAAAATGAGGCGATGTGGGAAAGTTGCTCTATCATATCCTCATTCTGAATAAAAAATATCTTTGAAAAATATTAATATTAAATACTGCCCCAAGGTCATTGAATATTGAGAAAAACGTAAAAGTTGTGCATTTTCCCATTTTTTTTCTCAAATATACAAACTATTTTATTAATTTAATTTAAAAGGATGATCATCGAATTATTATTATTGTTATTATAAATTTATAGTAAAATTATGTAATATTTATATCATATTCGCTTTTATTATGCTTACTCAACGACTATGTATTTTTTTAATATATGAAATTTGGGTAATTGATTGTTTTATATTTTTTACTTAACCTGTGTAAAAAAATATAATTTGAAATTATTCTTAAACTATAGTAATAAGATAAAAATAATTTACTATTGCAATTTACAAGTAATGAAGTTACCATTTTATAGTAGTCCATACTGTTTTTTGGTTTCAAAAACTGCCTTTTTTTTCCGAGACTCCAGACAAGTTTTAATGAACTCAAGCGGTAAAGCAAGCTGGTGTGGAGTCCCCCTCGCTAGTTTCCGAGCACGGGCTCTTCCTATGAAGTGTCCCGCGATTAGGAATCGATGATGCAACGGTGGCTTTGCATCAGGTCGAACCTGTTCCGACCCCTCTTTCGAGTTATATTGAGCCGGGTTGCTTGGTCAGCGTTCGGACGTTGGTGTATGGGATTTTCGGGGGACCGTCATTGGCCAACACGAGTGTTGGTCCGTGGTTCCCTGAAGTGTGCAATGCTCCAGAGGAGACCAAAGCGGGACAATCCTGCTTGGGACCCTATTGAGGAATTCTGGTGCCGGTCTGAATGGCTGGTCCGTCCTCGTAGGTCATTCCCTTGCAGTGGGTACCGTGGCGGTCCTTTTGGAGGGCACCGTGTGATAATCAGTAGTGATTAAGTACACGTACACAGTTTAATGAACTCAATGCGTCTCAAAGGACCACAAACAGCAGAAGAAGCCTCACAAGTTTCACACATCTTTCAGTGGCTTGATTGTGACAAGGGAATAGTTTAATCTTAGGTAAGATGTCTTCATCTATTGCCTTTGGATTTAGGATACACTTTGTAAGAATGTTATGATCAAAGAACTTAGTTAATGGTGGTTGTATCACGGTCACTTCAACCCAATTTATAGAATCTATATACACTTTGGCTTCAAAATTTATCCGTATGTAAAGAATTTCTTGACTTTCGAGATTTTATTGTTCTGCGAAGTCCCAAAGCTCTTACACAGTATGTAAGAGTGTTGGCAGTACGCATAATAATAAAATCTTGAAAGTGAAGACATTCTTTACGTACTTTCAAGTTTCCTGAGATCACGTACGTAAAGAATTTTTTGACTTTCGAGATTTTATTATTCTGCGCAGTGCCACTCTTATACAGTATGTATGAGTGTTGTCACTATGCAGAATAATAAAAGTTTCACGAAAATAAACGATCAAGTTACCTGAGAGACCAAAGACTATATCAATTTCATAAATTAGGCTGAAGTGAACGTGACAGAACCATCATTAACTAAGTTCTTAGATCATAACATTCTTGCAAAGTGTATCCTAAATTCAAAGGCAATAGATGAAGACATCTTACCTAAGATTAAGCTATTCTCTTGACACAATCAAGCCACTGAAAGATGTGTCAGACTTGTTATAGAGGCTTCTTCTGCTGTTTGTGGTCCTTTAAGACTCCATGGATACATTAAAACGTTTGGAGTCGGAAAAAAAATGCCAGTTTTTGAAACCAAAAAACAGTATGGACTACCATAAAATGGTAACTTCACTGCTTGTAAATTAAATAGTAAATTATTTTTACCTTATTACTATAGTTCTTTAAGGATAATTTCAAATTATATTTTCTTACACAGGTTAAGTAAAATATGTAAAACAATTACAAGTACCCAAATTTCATATATTTAAAAAAAGTATAGTCGTTGAGTTAGCATAATAAAAGCAAATTTGATATAAATATTACATATTTTTACTATAAATAGATAATAATAATAATAATAATAATTCGATGATCATCCTTTTAAACTAAATTAATAAAATAGTTTGTATATTTGAGGGGAAAAAATGGGAAAATGCACAACTTTTACGTTTTTTCTCAATATTCAATGACCTTCTGGCAGTATTTAATATTAATATTTTTCAAAGATATTTTTTATTCAGAATGAGGATATGATAGAGCAACTTTCCCACACCTCCCCATTTTGATTAGGAAAAGAATTTTTTTTTCCACAGGCGAGCGCTTTTACGTTTTTTCTCAATATTCAATGACCGTGGGGCAGTATTTAATATTAATATTTTTCAAAAATATTTTATATTCAGAATGAGAATCTGATAGAGCAACTTTCACACCCTGGCCAATTTTGGTTTGAAGAAAAAAAAAATTTCGCTCCACCCTAATATTTAATGTTAAAATTGGTCAAAATCGTACCATTAAAAAGGTTTTATAGGAGCAAAAGCTATACATAGGAAATTATTTATTTTTATATAATTTTATACATTAGAAATTCTCGGTGTGGAAACTGCATTTATTTTTTTAATTTGACTCATTTTTTGAGGGTTTATTTCCATTTTAAATTAAAATTTTCAGCATTTCCAGAGATATTTTTTGCATATTTTAGAAAAGGTTATTATTTTAAATTGTTACCAAAATTATAAAAATATCTCAAATAATAATATTTCCTTTAAATTGAAAATTCATTTACGTGTGACTATTATAAACAGAAAAAACCCCATGAAATTAGAATTAAATGATTACATGTTAAAAGCAGGAAAATATTAAAAATTACGTCATAAAAATTGTTTATACACTTAAATATTTAAAAAAGAAAAAAAAGTATAAAACAATTAATTATTTAATATGTGTTAAGAGCACTAAATGCGGGTGGAATTATGTCCTATTTCAAATAGTCAAATAATATTGCAAAACAGTTTAAATTAAAATATATATTTATACGTACACGTGAGATTTATTTCATATTTCGAGATAATCTTTTTAAGTACTGTTGCCAAAGACAACGCAAATAATAATATTTCCTTTCCAACAATTGAAATATTCCCTGGTGAATTATACTAAAGGAAAGTTTGGTTGAAATTACGTCAGATTTAAAACGTGTTATTTAAAATCATTTTCTTACAGCTGTATTAACAAATACCTGGAAGAAAAGACTCTGCTGACTTAGTTCATTTTACATTAGCTAATTTTCTGACGTTTAACTAATCTTATTTAATCAAACATGAAAAAAGCAATTCACAGCAGCTTTTTTGGCCTTCAAATCCTATCATTAAAAGAGAAATAAATGGAAACCCGTTTACAGAGATATCGCCACTGGTTTTTTAATTATAATTCAATCTTCCGTAATATTTTTTTAATCGGATCAAATTAACGGATTTTTAGAGTCTGAACGGGGGTTGGCGAGCGAAGCTCGTAGGGGGCAGAACACCCTAGTTTCTTTAAAGAATGTATGTTCTAAAATTGTTTTAAATTATGGTCGTTAGCAATTTTTTTTCTAGCAAAACAAATCTATTTTCAATTATCCTCTGCTTCATTTTGAATCTTATGTATAATTTAAAAAAAATTCTTTTTGATATAGTTATGCACCAAATTTTAGGTTATGCGTACAGTCCAAAGAATTAATATATTATATTTTCTTTTAATTCAATAATTACACGTTTCTGTTTTATATGTTTAATAACTAATTATCATTTATGTGGCTATCAGGAATTGTAAAAGCAATTTATTGTAATCATGGCGAAGAAGTAGAAACTTTTTTCTTTTTCTAGCGAAATAAATACATTTTTTATTATCTGCCCTCTTCGTTTTGAATCTAATACCAGGTGTTTCAAAAGTTTGGTGCAAAAGTAAAACGTAATAATAATAAAAAAAATTATGGCCGGATAGACATGCGGATTGTAGATAAATATTCAATGTGGTACGGGATCTTTTATGACACCAACAAAAAAAGTTCAAAATCTCGACAGTACAGGACGCTACTGCAGATAATTCCATGTTGCTCAGATAACGCAAGATTTGGATACAAAAAAGTGTGCATGCAGCACTCTGTAATGTTTTGTATCCAAATCTTGCTTTGTGTGAGCAATATGAAATTATTTGCAGTAACGCTCTCTATCATCGAGATTTTGAACTAATTTTTTGTTGGTATCATACAAAATCCCGTACCACATTGAATATTTATCTGAAGACCGCACGTCTCTTCGACCCATAAATCTTTTTTTTTTTTTTTTTTTTTTTTAGCGTTTTACATTCGCACCGAACTTTTCAAACACCCGGTAAACCTGTACACCCAGTATATAATTAAAAAAAAAATCTTTTTAATATATTTACGCACCAAATTTTATGTTCTGCTCACAGTCCAAGCAACTAAACAACATATTTTCTTTTAAGGGGTCCCAGTACTCTTAAAGCTTTAAAATTTTGGAAATTTTAATTTTTTTAGATGTAAAACTTCTATTTTTCCTGAACATTTTGGTATAATTGTTTCCTTGAAATTCCCATTAGAACCAAAATTATGGTTTTTAGAACTATACCCGCTCAATAGCTGAAGCGGCGTTTCCGAAAGTCATTTTTCTCCAAATGACGTTTTTGGCCATAACGCGAACGATACCTCAAAAACTGTTGAGTATTTTTTCATGAAATTCTCAAAACATATGTTTCATGTTCGTCTGTATAAAGTGAACCTAAACTTTCCACTTTATTGTAAAAAAAAAAAAAAAAAAAAAAAGAAAAGAAAAAGAAAAAAAAGAAAGAAAGAAAAAAAAAAAGGTTATTTTATTGTTAAAATTTTCTCAATTTTGCCTTAGCTAAATACAAATTTGCATTAAAAGTATATAAATGCTTTAAATACAGATTTATCTAGGTTAAGGGTAATTATTAAAATTTGAAGTATAAGTAGGCACAAAAACTTTCATTCCAGTTGCAAAATTTATTTTGTAATCGTGCGCGTAATCTGTTATGCCGATTATCTGCTCGTTAAATGTCTGACAGTTTGGAGCCTCCTGTAAATGCAAATTCTGAATCTCGCAATTTTTTAAATATTTGAAATGAAAGAACATACTTATATCTTTCATTCCCAATTAAAATTGTGTTTTAAAATCGAATACATTTTAAGATATTACATGCTGAAAATGATTTTTTTTTTCATTTTTTTCCAATTTTAAGAGTCCCGAGACCCCTTAATACAGACATTAGATGCTTCTGTGTTAAATGCTTGATAACTAGTTATCATTTATGCAGCAATGACTTGGGGTCAGCTTAAAATACCAACTTTGCACAATTTTTGAAAAATGGTGTATTTTTATTAGAAGGATAAAAGTGTTTCGAAATAAATTTCTTTTCAATGTGCATTGGTATGTTTTATTTTGCTAACGGTTATATATTCTGAAAATTTTTAAGTTATGATTGCTGACAAGAAAAAATAAATCCTACGAAACAAGTCTATTTTTAATTATCTCCCTCTGCATTTTGAATACTAAATAGTAACAACAGTCTACAAATTAGTTGGGAAAAAATAATGATTTGTTGAATAGAACTGACAGGAAAAAAATTAAAGTACATATTGTTGCACGACAGAAAAATTGTTCAAGGTTTGCCATTATCACAAATGTTCGACTTGACTTCCTTTCGTGACTCTGAAAATGTCCCATCGGTAAATCATTTCTTGCCACAGATTTGTCAGCATGTTTACGTCGATCAAATTAATTGCAGTGCAGATTCTTGATTTTAGTTCAGGAATGGATGCAGGAAGTGGCGGCTTGTACAGTAGTGGAAAAAAAAAGTAAACACCCCCTACTAACTCCTCAACAAATTATCGTAGACGAAAGTTACTGGTACCGGACGATTGGAAATAAAGTCTACTTTTAAATGGTGTGTATAAAATTTGCTTAGGGGGGCATCTACATATTAAAATGAATCCAAACTTCATTTTTTTCAATGGCAGTACCCAAATTTAACTAGATATTTCAAATCTTCGGTTCAAACTATGCCTAGAAACCAAATTTCAAGTCATTCGAATGATAAGTTTTTGAATTATAGACATTCAAAATTTAGTACTTGTAATGTTAAATTACATTTTGATATTTTTATTTAAATCTCCTGAAATTATGCTCCTAATGAGCTAATTTTTTGTGTAGCAATAATACTAATATGCCCAAGCATAAATACGCTGAATTTGCAATATTTATAATTTTATGGTATGAATTATGAAATTAATATTCGAAAAAATTATAAATTGCAACCTACAATTTTTTTGATGGATTTAGATTCATTAAGTCCTGCTTTATGGAAATCCAAAATTTCACATTTTTCCTCCAAGTAGTTTTCAAATTATGCTTAAAAAGCGGCAAAATGATGGTTTAAGGGCCTGTCTATGACAGAAGTGAGTAAATTTTTGAAATTTATTCTGCTATCCTGTAATCAAACAGGTTTCATTGACGCTTAAACGTGCCTTGATCAAGAAGGCGGCTCTCTCGGTTAACAATCGAGTTCGGAACTTCAATTTGGATACAGCCCTTAAAATGCGCTCGTTTTAAAATAATTAATTTCTCGGAAACTTATGGCACGAATTGCATAAAAATTTGTTTCTAGGCTAATTGAAAGGTGTGGAGTTCATTTATGCTGTCAGAATTGTGTAGTGCTATTGAAAAAAACAAAGTTATGGTTCGTTTTAATATGTAGATGGCTCCTTAAACAAATTTTATATACGTCATTTAAAACTAGACTTTATTTCCAATCGTTCGGTACCAGTAACTTTTTCTTCTACGATAATTTGTTGAGAAGTTAGTAGGGGGTGTTTACTTTTTTTTTCCACGACTGTACATTTGATCCTTTACAAAACACCGAAATAAAGCGGTGAAAGATTTTGTGATCGTGGTGAATAACACTTTCGCGATAGCGTCAGTTATGACACCTAACGCCATCTATGAATAAACTTCCAGCAATATTACTACTAGTCGGACTTTCAACTAGTTAATTTCATTTAATATTTCGGAAATTCTTAACTTACGAAATTGCCCAACTAATTTGTAGACACCCTGTATAAATAATAATAATAATAAAATCATTTATTCATGCACCAAATTTCAATTTATTTGCACTTATGTTCCAAATACTTATTTTAACATACTTATTTTAATACAGACATTACATGGCTGTATTTTAAAGGTTCCAAATAATTAACAGGTTTTCTTTTAATATCTTACGGAAAATAATTACTATTGAGTGTGGTTTCTCTCCTCCAGCCAAGCCGCTCTTTGCGGGATGTCTATGTCAATAAAGATTTGGCAGAAACATTTCAAGCACGTCTTTTCTTGTTGCCAGTCGATGCAAGTCAGGAATTGTAAAAGCGATTTATTGTAATAATGACGAAGATGTAGAGAGATATTTTGAAAGCTGTAATTAAAAAAAAATTCAAATTAATGCTCATTGTTGTGTTTTATTATTATTTTTTAATATATATTCAGAAATTGTTTTAAATTACACTTATGTAACAAATTTTCAAGCAAGTTCCGATTCTCGTGTGACAGTATTAGTTTCCGTTTAACTGAGCAGCAAGTATGTGGAAAAGAGTAATTAAGGTTAGTTGGGTCAAATAGGCCATGATTTTACAACGTGACTCTGGAGCTACTGACAATTCAGCTTCAAAAAGCTAATGGTCATTTGAATTAAAGTCTGAACTTCTGTAAATGTGTTCAGTTAGGTTCTATCTATCAGACAGAAATGGTCAAAATTACATTTTAATATTTAAAAGTATAAAAATATGCATATTTCATTTTTCTTTCCTCATGGGTCCAGTTGCCCCATAAAAATGGGATAAGTGGACCAGGAGGGTCTTTTTTTTTTTTTTTTTTTTTTTTTTTTTTCATATGAGATATCAGGTCCTGTTTGAAAAAGTGTAATCAACATAAAAAAAATTTAAACCAGGCAGATCATGTAAATTATATATCAACTAAAGAGCGTTGTAAGGGAAACCTTCGCTGTCAATGTGTCTAAACAAACACTAAAAGTGAAAATATTAGATTTATTTATACCAAAAACATAAAAATTAAGTAAGTACTTATGTACTTTAGTATAGCTAATAAGTATAAAAGTCACATGGGTATTTGAAGGAAAAAATAGCAATGTAAATCTATGAACAAACGGCTACGTAAGTACTTTATCTTTATCCAGGGCTCACATTATATAGGGAAAATTTTATTGTTCCTACCAGAACCCTTAATGAGTTACCTTCATGATCACTTTATTTAACATATTCTAAAGAAAGGTGCGATGAAGATATTATTTTCAAAATAGTGGTAGGAACAATAAAAATTTCCCTATAAAATATGACCTTTGTATATCGTAGAATTTCAAAGTTTGCCTATCTCGCTTTCAGGGGCAAGGTACTTGCATTCGTAAAATGTTGAAATAATTTAATGACACCAGTATTTACAAGAGAATCTATTTGAAAAGAAGTAAAAGTATATTTTCGCGTACTTAATAAAGATGAAATTTTCATTATAAAATTCCGATACCAATGTGGCAATTAGGAATTAAAATTATGTGATATCATAACGGCATCACCACACTTCAAGGGGTTAAGAAATTTGGTTTGATACTACCCAATATGCTTTTATAAATTTTTATTACTTAATTTTAATATGGTATTCTATAATTTTCTTTATTATGAGCAAAAAACAATGGAGAAATTTACTTTCCGTAGTAAGAGAAACTAAAATATATATATATATATTTATAACTATTGGGGTAACTGGATCCAGCATGGTCCAGTTATCCCGGATACATGTCGCAGTTACCCCATTCTTGAAATATTTATGGGATAACTGGGACATCGGGCTTACATTTGAAACTTGAAGTAAATGTGTATAGATACCTAATAATATTAATGTAGTTATATGCCTAATCTTAAAAAAAAAAAAGATTGTTTAATAAAAGTACTTACCGTATTTTAATAAAAAGCCGTGGAAGTTCAACCAAATGGATGTTGTTTTTAAAAAAGAAACGTAAATTTTTGACAACCTATCACAGCAAATTCAGAGTTATGATTGAGTTGACGCACGTTGTTTTAGGAAGTAGAGATTAAGGTGCATTGTTCACAAAAGCTAAAACTTAAAAAACATCAACAGCTTTTTATAAAATAGCGTTATGGCCCAGTTACCTCGTGGGTCCAGTTACCCCCAACTAACCTTATACCCTTGAAACTTCGCTTTCGTGCCTGCCACAGTGGTATTTACATAGTTGCCAACTGTTACATTTTTTATTTGATGGTACCACTTTTTTTTACAAGAGTTTTTTCTAATATAATGTAATCGTTGAAAACTCGTATCTGAATACTAATTACTGTTTTTTCTCATAGGTCTGGTACTAATAAACATTTCTTTTTTTTAATTTTAAGGTGCCAACAGTCAGTGAGATTATTCCTATAACAGTTCATAACCCATAACATATTCCTAATGAAAATATGCAACTTCAACTTTTGTTGTCCTGACCACAAAAGCAAAGTTTTGCAGGGAAGTAAAGTATTTTCATGTTTTTATCAAAGAATCAATAAGAAAATGATATTGATTACCCAGAAACAAAAATTCCGTTACTTAAGTGTTATGCTTGTTTAAGAACTTTTTCTTTCCTACGAAGCAATTCTATTTTTAATTATCTCCCTTTTTTATTTTGAATTTTAAAGCTGTTCTCAAATCCAAAGGGGCAAATTTATGACATGTGTTTTAATTCATTTTTGTTCGGAAATATGTGAAATTGGTAGGTGTATTCGAAAACTATGTAATCGAAAAACGTTTTCCCTTTTTGGTGAACGTAAAAGATATTTCAGAAAATGCTATCGAAATTGGCGTTTTGAACCGAATTTCTGGACGACAGGAGAAAAAGTAGCTAAAGAAAGGAGAAAAACCAGTGGATACGTAACTCAAGATCAATTATAACTCGATAAATAATTTATTTATTAAAAAACCGAAGAATCATTTCGATTACAAATCGCTTTAATGGTCAGTCCAGCCAATTTTGTGCCTTTGCGTTTAACCCTTAAATGCTCGATTTTTTATTTTCTTTCAAAAAAATTATATATGATTCTCTGAAAGGTTTATTACACAGGAAAAATAATGAAAAAAATCAGAGATACATTTTTCATATAATACGTCAATCTTTTCTTCTGTTGCATATCTGCAATACAAGTAAAAAGTACTGTCGTGTAGCATTTTTACTCTAAAATATTGCAAATTAGTAAATATTTTAATTATGTCTCCAGATACCTTATTTTATATAATTATTTATTTTATAAAACTTAATATTTAACCCTTTAATTCCCATGATATAATGCGTTCTAGAAATTAAGTAGTTCAGAGAATCCGACTTTACACCAAGAAAGTTTCAATTATTAATTTCCCTTTACTTAAATTCGTAATGTCTGTTATTAATTAAAGCAAATATTGCTATTTTAATTTTCTGGTGTGAATTAGGTATATACGAATAAAAAAATCCATTAAATTCAAAATACTGTTGTTTGCATACATGCAAAGCTCCGCACTAAATGGTTAAATGTAGGTATCCCTTCCATAAATTTGATAAAGCACACTAAAGCAAATTGTCTGATATTACTCTCAAAATTATATGAACTATATATGAACTATATATAACAAATATATGAACTCTCAAAATTAACTAGCCCAAGTAGCGCAAAACTATAGTAGTAGCTTTTTTTCCCCAGTAGTTTGCAGTGCTGCACGCTACGTTTCGAAAAATATATATAATGTAGCACTAAATATGCACTGTTCTTTGCATATGTGCAAAGCTGCTCACTAAAATGTTAAATATAATGATAAAAAAAACCTTTTTAATTCATTCATGCACCAAATTGTGTTATGTTTAATTATGTTTCAAGTAATTCCACAACATATTTTCTTTTAGGGGTTCTCAGGACTCTTAAAATTGGAAAAAGTGAAAAGAGAGACCATTTTCTACATTTAATATCTTAAAATGTATATGATTTTAAAACACAATTTTTATTGGAATGAAAGATATAAGTATGTTCTTTAATTTCATGTATTTAAAAAAATTACAAGACATAGAATTAGTATTTATAGAGAGCTCCAAACTTTCAGACATTTGTCGGGCAGAAAATTGGTATAACAGCTAAAGCCGCTATCAGATTCACCAACTTTTCGAGCAATTTTTGAGCCAACTCTTGATTTCCTCCAACTTTTCGCGAAATGTTGTCTCGACACCCAGTGTGATAGCAAACAGCAATATCCCCAACTTTTTATCCGCATCTCAAAAAAGTCTGTCCTAGCCGCAACTTTTCCTCCCACCTTTCAACATTTCAGCGAATCAGAGATAAGCGATTGATACGAAAATGCGATAAATATTGACGGCTGGTACTAGTAGTACTGGTTTTCCCGGGTTTTCCTCCAACTTTAGCAAAGACAATTGTAACCTTTTTCTCCCTTTCAACTGGAAAAAGTTGGGGTTGAAATCGGCTGTAAAGTTGGTTGCTCGAAAAGTCGGTGAATCTGATAGCGGCTTTACGCGCAGGATTACAAAATAAATTTTGCAACTAGAAGAATTTTTTGGTTCCTAATTGTACTTCAGAATATAATAATTACCCTGAATTTAAATAAATTTGTACTTAAGGCATTTTTATATTTTTAATACAAAGTTGTATTTAGCTAATACAAAATTTTGAAATATTCAACAGTACAATCGTCTAAAAAAATTTTTTTAACAATGAAAATGAAATTTTAGGTTCAGTTTATACAGACGAAACATATATTTTGAAAATTTCATGAAAAAATATTCAGAAGTTTTTGAGATATCCTACTCGTTATGCCCAAAAACGTCATTTGTAGAAAAATGATTTCAAATTTTCGAAAACGCCGCTTCAGCTATTGGGCAGGTATCATTCTAAATGCCATAACTATATATTAAAACGTTCAGAAACGACAGGAGTTTAACATCTAAAAAAAAAAGAAAAATTTCGAAAATTTTGAAGCTTTAAGAGTCTTGGGATACCTTAATATAGGCATTACAAGTCTGTATTCTAAATGGGTAATAAATAACTGGTGGTCATTTATGCGGCTATCAATGACTCGAAGTCAGATTAAAATAGTAACTTTTTGAATATTTTTACTTTCTTCTATCTTGACAAGAAGAAAGTATTGGTTTCATGAAAATTTTCGAATTCCAGTTTTCGACGGATTTATACGTTTTAGGGGTCAGAGATTCCAAAAAACATGTTTTTACAAAATGTCTGTCTGTGAGTCTGTCTGTGTGTCTGTCTGTCCGTCCGTCTGTCTGTATGTGACACAAATTTTGTGAGCGCTCTATCTCAAGAACTAATGCACGGAATTTAATAAAAAATTATATTCAGGTAGTCCCTGATATAGATTGGTGCTGATTAGTTTTTGGTGTAAATCGCACTGCAGGTGGCGCTGCTATGTAGCATTTTTCAGGATTTCCGCAAAAGCTCTATCTTAAGAACTAATGCACGGATTTTTATAAAACTTCAGATTCCGTTAATCCTTGATATGAATTGGTGCTGGTAACGTTTTGGTGCAAATCGCCCAACAGATGGCGCTGCTATGCTGCATTTTGAAGCATTTACACGATTTTCGTAATAGCTCAATCTCAAGAAATAATGCACGGATTTTCATCAAACTTCAGATTCAGTTAGTGCTTGACAGGAATTGACGTTTTGCCTCTTGTGGTGTAAATCGCTGTACAGGTGGCGGTGCTATGCAGCATTTTTCACAATTTCCACAATAGCTCAATGTCCAGAACTAATGCACGGATTTTCATCAAACTTTAGATTCAGTTAGTCCTTGACATGAAATGATGTTTGTACCTTTTCGTTTAAATCGCTCAACTGGTGGCGCTGCTGTGCTGCCTGTTTTGTGATTTCCACAATAGCTCTAGCTCCAGAACTAATGCACCGATTTTCATCAAACTTCAGATTCCGGTATACCTTAATATGAATTAGTGCTGTTTGTGTTTTGGTGCAAATCGCCCAACAGGTGATGCTGCTATGCTGAATTTTTCAGAATTTCCCCTACAGCTCTATCTCAATAACTAATGCACGAATTTTCATCAAACTTCGAATCCAGGTATACTTTGATATGAATTGGTTTTAAATTGATGTAATTTCTTATACTATTTAAATGATTTAATTGACGTGATTTATATAGAAGAAAGTTTTGTGATGGCCACAACATACTAGTTTGAAATAGGTAATGTTTTTATTGTACGGATAAAAATATTTCCTTTTTGGAATTATGAAGAAGAATATCTGAAAATGTTACGCAAAGGGGTTGTAATAGATTTTGCAGATATGTTAATAAGTATGAAATTTACATTCCCATAATTTGCTTCAATGAGTAGAATCTTACTCCATAAGAGTTACACAAATGTGCTTTACTCTCTGCTTATCATTAAAATCTTGACTCACAATATGGCATATTTAAGGGATCTCAGAACTCTTAAAATTGGAAGGGAAAAAAAGCACCATTTTCAACATTTAATATCTTCAAATACACTGTTAAAAATTTGCCGCAATCTGGCTGGTCATTTGACCGTTTTTTCCGAAAACGGTTACACGACCGTGAATTTAACACTATTCTGACCATATTATTGGCCATTTTATGGTCAAAATATAGTTAAATTATGGTTATGAAACCGTTTTTTCACAAAACGGTTGAATGACCTGCCAGAATGCTGCAAAATTTTTAACAGTGTACATGTGATTTTAAAACACAATTTTTACTTGGAATGAAAGATACAAGTATGTTCTTTCATTTCATGTATTTAAAAAATAGCAAGATGTAGTATTAGCATTTATAAGGTTCTTCAAAGTATCAGATATTTGGCACGCAGATAATTGGCATAAGAGTTTACGCGCAAGATTACAAAGTAAATTTTGAAAGTAGAATAGAAATTTTGTTGCCTATTTATACTTCAGACTATAATAATTACCTTGAACCTAAATAAATTTGCATTTAAAGCATTTTTATATTTTTAATACAAAGTTGTATTTACATAATACAACATCTTGAAAATTTTAACAGTATAATCACTTAAAACAAATATTAATTTAAGCAATAAAATGGAAATTTTAGGTTTGGTTTACACAGAAATATTGGTTTGGTTTACACAGACAGTATGAAACATTTGTTTTGAAAATTTCATGAAAAAATATTCGGAAGTTTTTAAGATGTCGTGTGCGTTATGCCCAATAACGTCATTTGTTGAAAAAGGACTTCAAAGTTTTGGAAACACCGCTTCACCTATTGGGCGTGTATAATTCTAAAAGCCGTAACTTCTGTTCTAATGGGAATTTCAAGGAAACAATCATATCAAAATGTTCAGAATGGATATGAATTTAACACCTACAAAAACTAAAATTTCGAAAATTTTGAAGCTTTAAGAATCCTGGAACCCCTTAAAAGATATAAACAGATGAGAAAGGTTTATCAGTCATATGCACATAAGATATAAGTAGTGTTGCCAGTTGTTACACGTAAATCAAGGCTCAAATGCTCAGAAAACCAGTATTTTAAGGGGACGTGGACGTTAATTTTTTTCGTTTTAAATTTTCATAACAGAGATATAAAATCTTGTGAAAATATGCATTCCACAATAAGTAGATAGAACACCTTAAAAGAAACTTCCATTCTTATTACAATTTTAAGATTAAAGAAAACGTAAAAATTTTAAAACGAAATTTTAAAATGCTCCATGCGTCTTAATTTTCGAGATATTTCCTCGATTTTACATATTAATCACTCAAAACTCTATTGCAAACAAATATGTGTATTGATTTTTTAATCCTTTGAATAGCTAATATTTTAAAGATTTTTTTCTGAATTCCACATCGATTTTAATCAAAATTATGCCTTTTAATAAGTTAAAAATCAAATTTAATTATCTTAATGAAGTCAAATTTCAAAATGCATACACAGTTTCTTTGTAAGCAATATCAGGATTCTTCCTTATCAATTTCATGAATTTTGATCAAAAATTAAGACGCAAGAAGCATTTCAAAAATCTAAGAACGTTGAAAAATCAGTTTTGAGGAAAACAAATTGAAAGTATATTAAAGGGCCAAAACATTGTTTGTGTACAAAATTAAAAAGGCTAAATAACTTCATGAAAAATCATCCCATCTGCATGTGGTTTTTCACAAATAACTCACTACAAATTGGAGAATAATAATACACACAAAAAGAAATTTCGATTTTAGGGTCATTTTTATCAAATAAAGGCCCACGGTCCCCTTAAGGCTGTTCTTAACTACTCTGCTCAAAAAGCGCAAAACGTTTTGACACGTTTACAGATTTATTTTTTAACGGAAAGATATCAAATTGGAAAGCCAGGCCATGGAAGCGATTTGGAATAGAACCGTTTTTTCCATTTTTTGATCGATCAATTACCTATTGAGTTAGAAGCGAATGTGAGCACGTGACAAACCCGTTTTTCGCCCTTTCTTGAGTGCTCTTTCATCCTTCGCGCGGAAATTCGATTCAAAACACCCACTTTGACAAAATTTTCTGAAAGATTTATTACGTTTGCAAAAAAAAAAAAAATGGAAAAAACAGCTCAATGACATAGTTTCTGAACAACAACACCAGTTAGTTTCATGCATATTCAAACAAAAATAAATTAAAACTTATGTCAGAAAGTTCCCCTTTTGGATTTGAGAACACCCTTAAAGTAATTTTCTTCGTCTTATCTAATGGCAGAGTTATCTACGATTAAATATGACGAAAGAAAATGTAAGAAATTAGTCAGAGCATTTGGAGACCCGATTTACGCCAAAACACATACCCGCCTCCTATGGTCAATCATGAAAAGAAATAAGGTAAAGCAAGGAGAGATCGCGCACAAAGAGATTCGACGGAAAAAACAGTGTGCACGCGCAGTGACTCCTGGTAGTTGTACAGTGTCTACATGAATGTGCACATTGATTGTTACAATCGTCTTGGATAAAGCCTTGCTATTTTGTTTTGTTTTTCCAAAGTAAGTGCTTGAATTTTCATAGCTGTTTTGTCAAAATTTTTATAGAATGCCAGTAGTACCAAATATTTTGAACTTAAACGATTTCTTATAAACTACTAACCTAGACTAAGGATGCAAACACCAACAATCCATTTTAGAAGTGGCCATGTTCAAATAAAATGCCGCGCAATCTCTCCTATCAAAATAGGAGAGTTTGCGCATCTGCTACTTAGGAGAGATGGCGCATTTCCCCATAAGTTTCAGCGCTAGGAGAGATTACGCAGCTTATTGATAAATTTGCATGAATTGCAAATTACGTGTAAAACATATGAATGAATCCATTTTGAAATAATTTCGGAAAAAACACATAATTATCAAAACTAAATTTGACAACAAATTAATTTGCAAAAAAATATTTTTGCAGATAAAAATTTTATTAATAAAGTAATAATACAGCTGTTGTTAAATTAATTTTATGTAATTATTTTTGTTAATAAATTAATAATATATTTGTTAATCGATTAATTAAATATTTATATATTTTTTTAATTTATGAACAATTAATTTGCTAATAAATTCATTTTGTTAACTAAAATAAATTTTCTAATAACACCTACAATGTTTTGGAAAAACTGTCACCCATTCCAAGTAGTTTAATGTCATCGAAATCAAAAGGAAACAGAGTGCAACTAATGTTACTGATCCACAAAAAATACATGAAAAAAGACTTAAGAAGGATGCCACTACAAAATAAAAGGTCAAGTGCGAGTATTATTCGCGCACAGAGGCTTCCGTAGAATAAATATATGAATTTGTAATTGTATTATTAAAAAAAAAAAACCTTTGCCAAAAGAATACTAAGACTTAGTAAAAAACTATATATATTAGACTGTAATATATATACTGTCTATATAACTGTATATATTAGAAAATTGTAAATGCTATACCATGAAAGTTCAAAGAGATATGGAACCTAAATAATATCAAATATAGCTATTCGTATAACTCTTTTTTTTAATATTATCCTAATCTGCTTGTGATGAACTTAATTCGGTATTGATAATAAAAGCAGTGCATAGTTAAACTTCATTTGGCATTTCATAATACTAAATACAGCGTAGTAATATCCTTTATTTCTTAAGTGTTGCTAAAACAAAACCTTTGTTCAAAGTTTAAATTTGGCATTGTGCTAAGCGCAATCGAAAGCGCGCTTCGAAAGGAGGTCTCAAAGTTGCTAAGCCGCCTTGGTAAGTACCGCGTTTTTCCAAATAGGTTTTTAATTTAACTTTTAAAGTCACTGGAGGCGTATTGAGAGATACACTCAATGCAAACTATCGCGAATCCCACAGTATTTATGCGATTCATTGTAATTAAACATTCCGAGGGCAGTGCCCTTAAAAAAAGGACACCTAATTTTAATTCCAAAACAGACAAACGGCACCAAGAATATTTAATTAAAATTTTCCTTTTATCTTGTACATGAAAATAAGCAAGTTCGCATTGTCTGATAAATTCGTTCATAAATTCTGGTGTCAGTTCATAATTTCATAAGTTTATAAATAGAATTACTCCGCGCTAAAAAGGGGTAAGTAGTCGGAGGACTCTTAAAGCTTCAAAATTTAAGAAATTTAAATGTTTTTAGATGTTAAACTCCTATCTTTTATGAATATTTTGTTATAATTGTTTCCTTGAAACTCCCATTAGAACAAAAGTTATGGCTTTTAGAATTATACCCGCTCAATAACTGAAGGGGCGTTTCCGAAACTTTGAAGTCATTTTTTTCCAAATGGCGTTTTTGAGCGGGATGCCTCAAAAACTTCTGAATATTTTTTCATGAAATTATCAAAACATATATTTTATATTAGTCTGTATAAACTGAACCTAAAATTTTCTTTTTATTGTTCAAAAAAAATTTTTTTTAGATGATTTTACTGTTGGAATTTTCAAATTTTTGTATTAGCTAAATGCAACATTGCATAAAAATATAAAAATACTTTAAATAAAAATTTATTTAAATTCAGAGAAATTGTAATAATCTGATGTATAAGTAAGCACCAACATTTTCATTCTAGTTGCAATATTTATTTTGTAATCCTGCGCGTAAACTGTTATGCCAATTTTTTATTCGACAAATGTCTAACAGTTTCGAGCCCCCTATAAATACTAATTCTGTATCTTGCAATTTTTTAAATACATGAAACGAAAGAACATACTTATATCTTTCATCCCAATTAAAATTGTGTTTTAAAATCATATACATTTTAAGACATTAAATGTTGAAAATGGTCTTTTTTTTCATTTTTTCCATTTTTTAGGTTCCCGAGACCCCTTAAATTAGTACGTTTTTAGCTATTTATTGCTTTTATACTGTTACTGGACATTACATTACACATATATATCATTAAAAGTTGTTAACTAGGCATAGAGTACGCCGCCCCTGGCCTTTCGTATGTCCAAACTGGCCGTATCTTTAAAGGTTAATATCTCGGCCAATTACCCATGATTTTTTTCAAAAATTATTATCAACAATGCTTTTATACCTCTGCAACGATAAGTATATCCACCGATGTTCAACAATTTTTCTGAATGCCCGTAAATCGAAATTTGTGTGTAACAGAAAAATGCTAATTTCTCAGAAACTATGTGACCTAGGTTAATCGCTATAATTTTCCGGCAAGATTTATATTAACGTCTACTACCTGTAATTTTTTCATAATTTTAGTTTCAGTAGATTCGGAATTATGTGGGGGGGACATATTTTTGCGCTACATTTTCGACAATATCTTTGAAAATATAATACCTAAAATTAAAAGGAATGTATTTTTGAGTTCAGCGTTACGAATGCTTTCACAGGATACTCAACATGATATACAAAGAAAATATTTTCTTTTCAAGTAGCATAGTTAGCCCCTCTACATTTTTACTAAATATATTTATGAATGTTTATTAATCTGAAAATATGTGGGTCAATGGTCTTTATTACTTCCCCGAATTTGAACTTTCCACGTTCCATAGTTTACGAGTAAAATGGCTGTGACAGACAGACAGACACAGGAGTGATCTTATAATGGTTCCGTTTTTATTTTTTAAGTACGCCACTGATTCAAACATCCTGCATTATTTATATTCACATTCAAAAAAAAATCCTTGATATGTGATATTTAGAGGATGAATGCTACAAGAGTGTTAATACACATTATTAAAGTCAGAACTATGTTTTGGTTACAGGAAATACTGAACAATGTGATCAGCTTTATGGATTACCTAGTTGAGTGGCAACTTCACATCCAGTATACAGGTGGTTCGGATTGCAAGGGTTTAAGGGCGCATTAAAAAAAGACGTTTAAACGTGACGGGTGACCACATGAAAAAGAACTAAATACAGCAGAAAATAGAAATGGAAGTATATTAAATTAATACAGAGTTTAACGAAATAAAAATAAAAAATTAAAGAAGAGGAAAAAATCCATTATTTCAAAATGAACGGGTGAAAAAGCTACCGGGGGAAAGGCCCATCTAAAAAGAAAAACTCTTTACAGAGACCAATAGAAAAGTGTAACAATAAAATAATGCAAAAAAAATTAGACGAAAAAGTTTATTTATTTATTTATTTATTTTTACAGAAAAATACGGACATAAAAAGGAAAAGAGAATTTAAAAATAACGCGAAATAGGAAAATCCAGACAAAAATAACAAAAAAAAATTTAAAACAAGGGAGAAAAGAAAAAGGGGGTCGGAGACCACCAAGTCTGGTAATTCGTAAAAAAAGAAGAAAAGTTTAACCGTTATTGGTGAGATTCAGCTCATTGGCTAAATTATCGAATTCTTTTAAGATGACTGTCAATTTGCCCTTTTAACAACGTAACTATTGTGCGATAAAAATTCCATACGCAAAAATTTAGAGGGGTTGAAAATTTAAATTTAAATCTAAGAAACAATTTTTACATTAAATGTTTAACATTGTTAAATATTGTCCCTTTCAAACATGCTAATATAACATTTAGAAAATAGTTCTTTAGCTTGAAAATTAATCAACACATTGCATTCCGGAAATGAAATTTTAAAACTTTTTTGTTTTAATATCAACGATTGAAATTTAAATTTCATTTATGACTTTATTTTTTGATGCCTATGAAGCAATGTTTTTCAGAAGAGGTTTCGAAAGCTTAAACTAAATTAAAATAAAGTGATAATAGAAAACTCAATAAACAGAGATATAAAATATTTACTGAAATACAAAACGCCACAAGTCGTCAGAAGTTAAGACACACTCAAATTTTAACCGCACAAATAAAGATTTTTCTTTAAAATTTTTACGCATCTCACAAGAAAATTTGAGAGAATTAGAAAGCTTACGAAATATGACAGAATTCTAATTTTATTCTAATTTTATTTATTCTTAATTCTTATTCTTTATTCTTATCTAAATTCGTATTCCTTCCTGATGTATATCTCTTCCTATACAACATCAAATATTTCGCATACATCTTCACCATTGCTTTCGAGGGTGCCTTCATTATTCGATTAGTTGAAAATAAAGACATTTTTAGGTCCAATCACAGAGTTCCGTAATAGAATAGAGAGCTAACTTACCGTTCCATTTTCTATCGGGACCGCATCATACTTTTAATGCGCGCAAGTAATGAATCCTGCGCTTGTCTTAATATTAGATGCATTTTTTTAAAAACTTTTCCGTATTATTTTTAACACTTTTGGTTATTTCTACACCTTTTTCATATTTTTATAAATAATGCTTTATATATATATATATACATATATATATATATATATATATATATATATATATATATATTAGCTTACATAAATTTATATTTTTAACTAATATGGAATTAAATATTTGTGATCAAATTAAATTAAATCTGTAGTTTTTCAATAAAAAAATATATATGAGTGAAAATTGTAACTATACTCCGTCATATTTTTAAAAGAAAATCCAATTTGAAAATATCAACCTTATAGTACTCTAAGGAGGAAATCTGTGTGTTGCCGTAAAATTTCCTCCGAAATTATATGACATTATATTCATGGGCGTTTCGCTGGATTCAGTGTAACAGAATAGGAAGTTAGCCCACTGTACTATTGTGGAGCTGAGTGGTCTTACGTAACGGGTTTTTGAATATGCAGGAGTTAACTTTCTATTTTAGGTAGTATGGAAGTATGACGGCAATTTAAGATAAATCCCAATTATTGAAGATTCTTTTATAGTGGCAGTTCCCACCTTTTTTGGCCACGCCTCACCTCAGAATATATAAAATCATGACCCCTCCCCAAACAACGTTACTTATAATTCTAAGGGGGTAGGATACCTTTGAACAAGTCGAAAAAGTAAAAAAAATCACTATGTTCCAAGCTTCAAAACTTGTATAATAAGTCAAAAATAAAAATCAAATTTCATTTAAATATAAAGCTCATACTTGAATTTATATTTAAAAAATATATATATACTGGTAAATTCATAAATAAATATTGAAATAATAAGTTTAAAAATATACGGTAATAAGAGAAAAAAATCTTGCGCGCATGATAAAATCTGAAAATAGGCATATAAAGAGGAAATTTTGGTGAAAATAAATACATAATAGAGTTACTTTTCTACTAAAACCAGAATATTTGTAAAAAAAAAATATTAAACTAAATTAAAAAATTAACAAAAATTAAAGAAATTCACTTTTTGGTAAATATTTTCAAAGTACAAAAACAGAAAAAAAAAATAAAATTTTACATTTTTCTGGTTTTAAGTTGTAGATAATACAGATATGAATATGTGGTAAAAATTTTTTTTGTTTACCATGCATAGTTTTTAAGTAACACTGCGCACAGTATCAAAATTCATCGTTTTGAATAAACGCAACGCAAAGTTCAATTATGCTATGTAGTCTTAATGTGTAGTCATAATAAAACTGCCATAATTAGTAAACTAATGGGAATTTTTTAATGCGGTTTTTTGCATATTGTTCAGAAATGGTTACGGAATCAAAATATCTATTAAAACAAAATTCGAAAATTTTCATGGTTTAAAGGTATCCTACCCCCTTAAGGAATTCTTATAAAAAGTGACTTCTAATTCACATGGAAGCAGCTTAAAAGAGCATTTAACAATGACAAATTATTTTACAATTTGTTAGCTTATACTTATCAGGTACAATTTTGTCACAAATATATTTTTAACATAACTAGAAAAATGCAACAAAACTACACATCTTCACCTTTATATCTAGAACAGTTTTGCTTTTTTTTTTGCCAACTTACCTAAGTGTGGAACAAAAGAGTTATAAGGTCTGTATCTGTATCTTCATAAAACTTATCGCAAACATGAAGACATTCTCACATTTGACATTAAATTTGAAAGCATTCGCACATTTTATAATTGAGTTGAGTACTTCGTTAAAAACAAATAAGATGCTTTGGACACTAAAAAGAAATGCCTTTAGTTGCATTCCATCCATCACATGACGTATGTCCTTTCAAGAACACGGATATTGAAGAATTAAGGGAGAAGTAAACTAGCATATAAAGCAAACGTTTGTTTTTGGAATATGAGTTTTATTATGAGTATTACGGTATTACGAGATGTACCCGATTTTTAAACGCACCCAATAAACAGAAGTCAGTTTTGTATGTTTAGATAGATTCGTTAAAACATCAAAATTTTTATATGACAATATTCGTGCGGTTAGACGAAAGCGCAAACAATTCAAATAGCATCTTTTTCTATGTGCATCATTTAAACAAAATAGATATTATCGAAAATACCCTAAAAATTAAGCCGTTTCGGGAGGACATCTTAATTTAAAAAATGTATTTGCAAAGCAATTTTAAGTTTTACGTACCATAGGGTTTCAACTTCAAAGAGAAAACTAGTTCGTTGCAATTTAACATTTCGCGGAGATCTGCTACTAGAGCGTTCATACGCAATGTTGAAATACTGTTTTGATCTAACTTGACAAAAGACTTCGACTTCGAAAGCGGATTTACCAAGGCCCTGTGGATATCAGCACACGCATCCGGTTAGCGACAGTTGGTGCTGGTGAGAAACAAGAGAGTAATTTAAAACCTGGCTGGTAGGAAAAGCAAGGTAGGGTGGAATGAGAGACTTCTGACTGTTTATCGAGGAGCCTGGGGCCAAATGCCCAACATCCCCGACACTAATACTATGGAAATACTAACAGAAATATGATAATTGATGGTTCGAAGATATTTTGCCGAGGAGCCCGGGACCTATGTCTCACATCCCCGGAGACAGAACAGCTTCGTAGATGACAAGGTGGGATTCCTTAAACAGCAGTGCAAAAAAAAATTGAGGAAAAGGGGGGGGGGGGGGACTTAAGTTCATGTAAAAAAAAAAGAAAAGATAGTAATTAATTGGCAGTTTAAAAATAATTTACTTAAAAAGAAAAAATGAACAGTGAGCAGTAACTCCCGCGCCTAGTCTCACGCGTCAACATGAGCTACTACGGCTTCACAGGTATTCGCAGATCGTGGCTTTGAAAAAAGTCCTTTGAGATACCCACGATCCACCGCAGATTAGGAGAACTACTAACAGGAGCTATTATCAATAATTTATTGTATTTCAAAAGTCTAATGTAAATTTGTGGTGTGAAAGAGTTATTTTAATAGCATTTGTAAACTTTACGGTTTATTACCCTTTTTTTATTGCTTTACTTAACCATGCTTAAAATTATACGTGATTTTAAACCACGTATAATTTTAAGCATGGTTAAGTAAAGCAATAACAAAGGTTATCTTTTCTCTTATTTCTGCTAAGAAATACCGAAGTCACAGTGCCCTATATCTTCACTACCACTATTTCGTAACAATAATATTCGTGCTAGTTTTTTTTTTTTTTTTTTTAACTTTTGTAATAGAGATCTACCACAGATTTTAATGTTTTAGAAATAGTACTAGTAAAGATACATTAGGCTGCGACATCCGGGATATATTTTGCATTTGCTATAGCGCAACTGTTGTGCATTAAAAATTCACTACTATTAAATAACCTAATTTTTTAGTTTACATAACACCGATGAACGCTGTTGTAGCAAAACTCCGTGAACTAATAAATGTCAAGGAAACAACTTCTTACACTTCCTTTAAAAACCAACTTCAGGTGCTTAAACCACAGCATATATACAACACAGTAGAAAAGAAGTCCGGCTTTTACAGAATATATACAAAAATAATGAACCTAAGAAAGATTGATTCAGATTTAATAAAATAAAAATTAATTTAATTATGATTAAAATAAAATATTTGGTTTGCGAACAGTTTTGTTTAATACCACAAGAACTTAAATACTGTCCGTGTCCCTGTTGTTTATGTAATATAACATTGGTCATCAAACTATTATAGTCTGCCGCCTATGTTCCTGAGTTTTCAGAATTTAAAGAATTGCACTCCGCAAAACCTTTGCTTAAAACATATTGAATATAATATTTCAATATTAGTGGTATGAAAGTTACTTTTAAAATGTAACATATTTTGTGTAGTCAATTTCATCCATTTATGTCCCAAATTATGAATTCTTCAATATTTCATCTTCTAACGCATTTTTCGTAAATTTTTTAAACTACTTTACAAGATTTAGAATGATTTAATAAATTTTAGAAGGATTTTGCCAATTAAAATTATTAAATTTTTGAATTTATAGAGATTTTGTGCAATATTTATAACTCCATTCAAATCTTTTATTAAAAATATTATTTTTTTAGTAATTTATAGTATTAGGAAGCGTACAAATATAACGTTCTTTCAATAGAAATATAGAAATATTTCCGAAATGAAACTTTTCTCCCATAATCTTTCAACGTCTAGAAAGCTGAAAAGATGCAAAGGGAAAATAAATCATCCTTTTAAAAACATTTTAGTTTTGTGCAACCCATAATGCTTTTGAAACAAGATAAAGTAAAATATCTATCACTCATTCTAAACTGTATTACTACTAATCGATGTATTAAATGAATTTTATAGCAAGTTATTTCATTGGCACTTTAAATACCACCGGGGCAAAGAGGGTTAATAAATTTCTGTGATCAAAACCCCTTTAAGCGCATCGGTCTATTAATTAGAAAGTTACAAATAGAACTGAAGGAAACCGTACAAAAATTTAAACAATACAAAAGCTAAAAATGTTAAATTATACTTTTATTTTTATACATTATTTGAATTTCAATTTTTTCCCTGACCTTCTAGTAAATGAAAAGTCGCATTTTATTTGTTTTTCATTTTATATCGAGGATAAGTTTGAAATAGAGATTGTGAACAAATACTCAAAGCAGCTTAATTTGCATCTGCATCTGACTGTATTCACCTTATTTATTACTATGGACGACATTAGAGTGTTTAATATGTTTGTTTCAAACATAGAGTGGTAGCAATCTGTTGTGCCGAAGAATGTGCGGAAAGAGCTAACAAAAGAAATTCTGAAATTTCGAAGGCATGCACAGTCGTGGAAAAAAATGTAAACACCCCCTACTAACTCCTCAACAAATTATCGTAGAAGAAAGTTAATTGTACCGAACGATTGGAAATAAAGTCTACTTTTATATGATGTATATAAAATTTCCTTAGGGGGTCATTTACATATTAAAACGAAATATAACTTTGTTTTTTTCAATAGCAGTACACAATTCTGACAGCATAAATGAACTCTACACCCTTCAATTAGTCTAAAAACAAATTTTTATACAATTCGTATCATAAGTTTCCGAGAAATTGTTTTAAAACGAGCGTATTTTAAAGACTGTATCCAAATTGAAGTTAGGTACTCGATTGTTAACCGAGAGATCTCCCTTCTTGATCAAGGCACCTTAAGCAGTCAAGCTGTTAGATTACAGGAAGAAATTTCAAAATATTTAGTCATTTCTATCATAGACGGCCTCTCAAATCATCATTTTGTCGTTTTTTAAGCATAATTTGAAAACTACTTGGAAGAAAAATGTGAAATTTTGGATTTCCATAAGGCAGGACTTAGTAAATCAGAATCCATCAAAAAAATTGTAGGTTGCAATTCATATTTTTTTTTAATATTAATTTCATAATTCATATCATAAAATTATAAAAACTGCAAATTCAACGTATTTATGTTTGGGTATATTAGTATTGTTGCTACACAAAAAATGAAAACATTAGGATCATAATTTCAGAAGTTATAAATAAAAATATGAAAATGTAATTTAACATTAGAAGCACAAAATTTTGAATGTTTATAATTCGAAAACTTATCATTCAAATGACTTGAAATTTGGTGTCTAGGCATAGTTTGAACCAAAGATTTGACGTATCTCGTTAAAATTGGGTATTGCTATTGAAAAAAATGAAATTTGGGTTCGATTTAATATGTGGATGGCCCCCTAAGCAAATTTTATATACGTCATTTAAAAGTAGATTTTATTTCCAATCGTTCGGTAACAGTAACTTTTGTCTACTATAATTTGCTGAGGAGTTAGTAGGAGGTGTTTACTTTTTTTTTCCACGACTGTACTTATTTCTTTCTTTCTTTTCTTTTCTTTTCTTTTTTTTTTTTTTTTTTTTTTTTTTTTTTTTTTGATGATATTAAGAGTTAAGCATTACAACTATGATAACGTTTGTTCACGGTATCATTATGAAAATAAAATATTTTTCGTTCAATATCATAAATGTCTCTAATAGTAGGTCTTACTATTTATTATATGATGTTATTAATTTAAATAATAAATGTCTAATTATTAGTAAAAGTCGATTAATTTGCATTTTAGGAACATCTCGAATGTTTGGCGATGCATTAAAAGTCATTTATTTTTGTTGCTATTGATGATGTTCCGCGATACATTTTTTTGCCAATAGAATGATTTTTTTTTCTCGTTCTTTTAAAATGTAAAAAATTATGTTTGAATTTTTTCCCCCTTTATTTGGATATATTGATGTTTTAAATAAGTTTAATCAGGTGTATATATATATAGCAGATGTAAAATCTTTAAATATTACCAATGATATTACCAATATCATTACCAATATCTACAAATGATGTATTACCAACATACAAATGATATTTTTTGAAGAGGTTCCATTATTTTTTACTGTCATTTTAAAAGTTTCAGTTAAAGGTTTAAAAAATATACATACGAATTTCCTTTCCTTTTGTCGGACTGTGTTTTCAGAATAGTTTTCAGATGAAAATTATTTTGTTGCAAAGTTTTATAAAACGTATTAAATAAATAAAATTACATAAAATAATTTACTTAATGGTTGGAGAGTTATATTAAAAATATGTTTTTTATCTAGTTACAATTTAATAATACAGTGCCTAATTTAAATATTAATGAACTATGCCATTATTTTTTCATGTTTCTAGAATGAGGCGTCGCGATCGGGGTTTATAGGGAGGAAGAGTCTCCCCCTCCAATATATGTGAGCTTGGGATATTTGAGCTTAGAGTTGGGAAATTATGTATTTTTAAAAGACTTTTCGTTTTGAAAAAAAAAAAAAAAATGAATTTTTTTTTTTTTTTTTTTTTTTTCTAATTGCCTTTCTGAGTTCTGTAATAGTAAACCAGTTAAATTACCAAAACATGTAAAAAAAAGCAGCCAGACTCAGTTTGTCATTGTGTTTTTTGTGCTACAAAAATATCAATATCATGATTATCATATCCAGACCTGAATTTCCCTACTGTTGTCCATCTACAGTGTCTCTAATCTATTCCTTTTATTTCTACCAAATCATGGTTCCTTTTTCAAAATAACATGGCGGCATTTTCATATGAAGTACAATTATGGCTCGTACGTAATAGAAGGCGCAAACATATACAACAAGAATTGAAAGTCGCATTTTCTTTGCTTTTTATTTTATATCGAGGATAAGTTTGAAACAGTGATTGTGAAGAAATACTCACAGCAGCTTAATCTGCATCTGCATCTGACTGTATTCACCTTATTTATTACTATGGACGACATTAGAGTGTTTAATATGCTTGTTTCAAACATATAGTGGTAGCAATCTGTTGTGCCGAAGAATGTGCAGAAAAAGCTAACAAAAGAAATTCTGAAATTTCGAAGGCATGTACTTATTTCTTTTTTTTTTTAATTATTATTATTATAATGATATTAAGAGTTTAGAATTACAACTATGGTAGCGTATCATAAATGTCTCTAATACTAGGTCTTGCTGTTTATTATATGGTGTTATTAATTTAAATAATAAATGTCTAATTATTAGTAAAAGTCGATTAATTTGCAGTTTATGAACATCTCGAATGTTTGGCGATGCATTAAAAGTCATTTATTTTTGTTGCTATTGATGATGTTCCGCGATACATTTTTTTGCCAATAGAATGATTTTTTTTTCTCGTTCTTTTAAAATGTAAAAAATTATGTTTGAATTTTTTCCCCCTTTATTTGGATATATTGATGTTTTAAATAAGTTTAATCAGGTGTATATATATATAGCAGATGTAAAATCTTTAAATATTACCAATGATATTACCAATATCATTACCAATATCTACAAATGATGTATTACCAACATACAAATGATATTTTTTGAAGAGGTTCCATTATTTTTTACTGTCATTTTAAAAGTTTCAGTTAAAGGTTTAAAAAATATACATACGAATTTCCTTTCCTTTTGTCGGACTGTGTTTTCAGAATAGTTTTCAGATGAAAATTATTTTGTTGCAAAGTTTTATAAAACGTATTAAATAAATAAAATTACATAAAATAATTTACTTAATGGTTGGAGAGTTATATTAAAAATATGTTTTTTATCTAGTTACAATTTAATAATACAGTGCCTAATTTAAATATTAATGAACTATGCCATTATTTTTTCATGTTTCTAGAATGAGGCGTCGCGATCGGGGTTTATAGGGAGGAAGAGTCTCCCCCTCCAATATATGTGAGCTTGGGATATTTGAGCTTAGAGTTGGGAAATTATGTATTTTTAAAAGACTTTTCGTTTTGAAAAAAAAAAAAAAAATGAATTTTTTTTTTTTTTTTTTTTTTTTCTAATTGCCTTTCTGAGTTCTGTAATAGTAAACCAGTTAAATTACCAAAACATGTAAAAAAAAGCAGCCAGACTCAGTTTGTCATTGTGTTTTTTGTGCTACAAAAATATCAATATCATGATTATCATATCCAGACCTGAATTTCCCTACTGTTGTCCATCTACAGTGTCTCTAATCTATTCCTTTTATTTCTACCAAATCATGGTTCCTTTTTCAAAATAACATGGCGGCATTTTCATATGAAGTACAATTATGGCTCGTACGTAATAGAAGGCGCAAACATATACAACAAGAATTGAAAGTCGCATTTTCTTTGCTTTTTATTTTATATCGAGGATAAGTTTGAAACAGTGATTGTGAAGAAATACTCACAGCAGCTTAATCTGCATCTGCATCTGACTGTATTCACCTTATTTATTACTATGGACGACATTAGAGTGTTTAATATGCTTGTTTCAAACATATAGTGGTAGCAATCTGTTGTGCCGAAGAATGTGCAGAAAAAGCTAACAAAAGAAATTCTGAAATTTCGAAGGCATGTACTTATTTCTTTTTTTTTTTAATTATTATTATTATAATGATATTAAGAGTTTAGAATTACAACTATGGTAGCGTATCATAAATGTCTCTAATACTAGGTCTTGCTGTTTATTATATGGTGTTATTAATTTAAATAATAAATGTCTAATTATTAGTAAAAGTCGATTAATTTGCAGTTTATGAACATCTCGAAGGTTTGGCGATGCATTAAAAGTCATTTATTTTTCTTGCTATTGATGATGTTCCGTGATACATTTTTTTGCCAATAGAATGATTTTTTTTCTCGTTCTTTTAAAATGTAAAAAATTATGTTTGAATTTTTTCCCCTTTATTTGGCTATATTGACGTTTTAAATAAGTTTAATCAGGTGTATATATATATAGCAGATAGAAAACCTTTAAATATTACCAATGATATTACTAATATCATTACCAATATATACAAATGATGTATTACCAACATACAAATGATATTTTTTGAAGAGGTTCCATTATTTTTTACTGTCATTTTAAAAGTTTCAGTTAAAGGTTTAAAAAATATACATACGAATTTCCTTTCCTTTTGTCGGACTGTGTTTTCAGAATAGTTTTCAGATGAAAATTATTTTGTTGCAAAGTTTTATAAAACGTATTAAATAAATAAAATTATATAAAATAATTTACTTAATGGTTGGAAAGATGTATTAAAAAAATATTTTTTATCTAGTTACAATTTAATAATACAGTACCTAATTTAAATATTAATGAACTATGCCATTATTTTTTCTTGTTTCTAGACAGAGGCGTCGCGATGGTTGGGGGCGGTTATGGGGGGGGGGGGGGGGGGATCTCCCTTCCAATATATGTGAACTTGGGAAATTTGAACTTAGAGTTGGGAAATTACATATTTTTGAAAGACTTTTTCTTTTGAAAAAAAATATGAAATTTTTATTATTTTTCTAACTGCCTTTCTGAGTTTTGTAATAGTAAACCAGTTAAATTATCAAAGCATGTACAAGAAACATCCAGACTCAGTTTGTCATTGTGTTTTTCTGTGCTACAAAAATATCAATATCATGATTATCATATCATGACCTGAATTTCCCTACTGTTGTCCATCAACAGTTTCCTTATCTATTCCTTTTATTTCTACCAAATCATTGTTCCTTTTTCAAAATAACATCACGGTATTTTCATATGAAGTACAATTATGGCTCGTACGTGTAATAGAAGGCTCAAACATTAAACTAATGCTAGTTTTCTCTAAATATATGCAAATTTTCTAGGTTTAAATCTTACATTCACTGTATTGTTTGAAATTGCTTCCTTAATTATTCATTTAGCAATTGGGTATCTTATTATTTTCATGCTCAATGATTCCAAGATAAGAAAATAGAAATTAATCTAGTTTTGATTTTAATTATTTAAATGAAAGTGGTGTACTTAAACTTTCATTAAACAAACCAATAATATACTTTTATGTTTTTAATTTCAGTATTTTTCTTTGGAAGAGATTTTTTGACCATATCATTTCAGTTAAAAAATTTTTGAATTATAAGTTTAAATTTTTTTTTATTCTCCCCCCCCCCCCCCCCCCCAAAAAAAAAAAAAAAAAGTATCTGCTCCCCTGTTTCTAGTTCAATATATTTTATGCTATAACTGCGAACATAATTATTATTTTTTAATCCACTCATACAAGAACATTTATGATTTTCGAAAATCATAGATTAAACTTTAGAAAAATAGGAAATTATTTGGCAACGGTAGGGATGGGGAGACGCGGGGTGAATATTTTTATTGTCGACTAAAAAAAAGAATAAATAAATTTTTTTCTACACAAATGTTAACAACTGTGTTAATTATGAAGCAAGCCACGCCTGTTAAGGCATATCAGTACCGCCAGGGAAAAGGGAAAACTAACGAATAAATGGCACTGAGCATTTAGAGATCTGCCCAGCAATAAATTTTAAGCTCAGCTTAAATTAAATAGTAAGGGAAAGGTTTTTGGAGGGTGGTCTGTACTAAGTAAAAATGAATGCTTTACACAATATATTTATTTAAACTTCTGAAAAAGGTTAGCATAATTGCATTATAAATTTAAAACTTACAATTCTTTTATTTCACTGAGTAGGTTAGAGTAATAGCACCATCTGTCACCAACTCTTTTGCGGACGGCGGGTAAAAAAAGTGACCACCTAATTTTAAGTTTATTGTCACCCAGCTTATTGAATTAAAATTTTCCATTTACAATGAATCTGAAAATATGCAAGTATTTTAATTTCTAATAAATTCGTTTGTAAATTCTCGTGTCAGTCAATCATTTTCCATTTTACGAACACAATTACTCCGCACCGGAAAGGGTTAAATCTATAGAAATCTCTTATAAATTATAGCAATTCGTCAAGATTTCAATACTTAACTAAATTACAAGCAATTAATTAATAAACCAAGAATTTTTCTAATGAAACATGCAAATTGTTTTTCATCCTGTTTTGACGGGTACTATCTAGTATTCTCAAAATCCACTACGATTGTATGTAAAAATAAAGAGAAATCTAGTGCACAATTTAAATAAGGCACGTTTTCAGTATTTATAGATAAATCCCATTGATAGCCATAACTACAGTGCCTAGAAGTATATAGTGCGTTTATCGCCAATAGAAGGGTAATGAAAAAATGATATCTGTAAGGAGGAAAACCAGCTTCTCCGCGAGAGGGCGTCGTGTTCCCACCGTCGTCGTTGGTTAACGTTTGAATTCGCATTTAAACAGCTTGATCTTAATGTTAATCGAAGTGTAATTAACGCTACATTTTGAAACAAATTATACAAATGTCTCTATTTCTTTAACATTTTAAAGTAAAGACATATTATGCTTGTTTAATGATAAATCATTATTGATATATACCTAGAAAAGGAAACCTGGTCGAACATGCTTCGTTCCTGGACGTACTAGTAAATATAAATGCAACAAAACAAAAATGACTCTATATTTAAATGAAGAATAAATGCTCAAAATGAGTTTTATTTATCTAGGTATATACCCTTAAAAATAAATATCTGTGTATGTTGCATCAGTGGTCACTTCCAATATACATGTATATTAAATTAACTTTAGAAAGACCTCTAATTAGGATGAATTAAATTTAATATAACAAAATTACGCCTTTAGTCAGCAGTACTTTAAGATATATAAATAAAGAAATAATTATTTATTCTGATTTTATCTAATTTTAACTTAAAAAAAAAGGAAATTTTAAAAGAAAATGCATCCTATTAGATTTCGAAAAATCATTAATTTCTCATTTGATTTTTTGGCCAATATACCTTAAATTATTTTACCAAAAATTATTGCTCTGAAATTCAGAAATTTTTAAAAACTGAATTTACGCTTAAATTTTTAACTGGCTGTAAAGAAGTAACAATTAATACTGATTAAAAAGTTGTCAAAATGGGGGTGGGGGTATATTTTAGCTGTACAAAAAAAAAAAAAAAAAAAAAAAAAAAAAAAAACAGAGAGAGAGAGAAAGGAAAGGAAAAGAAAAGAAAAAACCCTGTTTTTAGGACAATTCATCATAGTATGATATATATTCAATATATTGTTTTAGAAATAACGAAATATTAAACCAAGAGAAACCTTGTCCTATTATTAAATTAACTTTAGAAAGACTTCTACTTAGGATGAATGAAACTTAATATAACAAAATTATGCCTTTAGTCAGCAGTATTTTAAGATATATGAATAAAGTTTATAATTATTTATTCTGATTTTAATTTTTAAAAAGAATATTTTTAAGAAAATGCATCCAACTTTCAAGAAAGTTTTTTTTTTCTAGATTTCAAAATTCATTAATTTCTCATTTGATTTTTTGCTAATATACATTAAATTATTTTATCAAAAACTAAAGCTCTGAAACATCAGAATTTTTTAAAAACTCAATTTAATCTTAGTTTATTAACTGGATGTAAAGAAGTAATAATGTATACTGATAAAAAAGTTGTCAAATGGGAGTAAATATTTCAGCAACACACACACACACACACACAAAAAAAAAAAAAAAAAAAAAAACACCTTTGTTTTTACAACATTTATCATAGAATGGTGAATTTCAATATATTGTTTTAGAAATAAAGAAATATTGTACAAAGAAAAAACTTGTTCTATTATTAAATTAATTTTAGAAAGATCTCTACTTAGGATGAAGGACACTTAATATAGCAAAATTATGTTTTTAGTCTGCAGTACTTTAAGATATATAAATAAAGTTCATAATTATTTATTCTGATTTTATCTAATTTTAACTAGAAACAATTTTATTTTAAAGAAAATCCATCCTACTCGATTTCAAAAATGCATTAATTTCTCATTTCATTTTTTGCTAATATACCTTAAATTATTTTACCAAAAACTAAAGCTCTGAAACATCAGAAATTTTTACAAACTCAATTTACTCTTAGTTTATTAATTGACTGTAAAGAAGCAATAATGAACATTGATTAAAAATTTATCAAAATTAGGGGAGGGGGGTTATTTTAGCTGGAAAAAAACTATGATTTTACAACAATTTATCATAGTATGATGTAGATTCAATATATTATTTTAGATATAACGAAATATTGTACAAAGAAAAACCTTGTTCTATTATTTAACTTTAGAAAGACCTCTACTTAGAATGAAGGGCACTTAATATAATAAAATTATGCCTTTAGTCAGAAGTACTTAAGGACGTAAAAATACAGTTAATAATTATTTATTCTGATTTTATCTAATTTTAACTAAAAAAAGAATATTAATTAAATAGAAAATTAATTAAAGAACAATTTTAACTAAATAGGACAGTTTGAAACTGTTTAAATTCCTTACAAACTAGATGTCATGAAATCATTTAAATTCCTCTCTCAACTGTATTTTCATTATTAGAGGAAAAAAAAGAAAAAAAAACGTCTTGTGTATTTTTAATCTAGAAACTTTTAAAGTACTGATTTATTAGAGAAGAAAATAGATTTAAAAGGGTGTACATTGGAAAATGACGCATACTGTAGCAGCGGCGGGAGCGCCAGCGCCATCTATCGGCTTACTCCGTTTCTGAAACATCATTTTGAAGCTGATAATAACACTATTCACTTTTAGGCACTATACCATAACTAAGGATCCACCAAAACATGTTTTTAGGCCGAAACCAAACCAAAACCTAATTTCTGTAATTTTTGCAATTTTAGCCGAAAACGAAAACGTCCAAATTTTTTTTGAAGTAATTAATACATAATTAAGTATACATAATTAAAAATTAATCATACGTGTGGTCTAAGTTAGCTCTCTGTGGCTCTGACCAAAACTTTTAGGTAAATTTCGTATGAAATACTACCTATTGGGATCGTTCCTATCTTGGAATTTCTGAAAAAATTTTGCAGATCTACACCGATCATGACTCCTAGAACCCAAAACCACCCTCAGTAAAAAACTTTATATCTATCTATCTATCTATGTATCTATCTATATATATCACTTTCTTCTGGGCACGATAACTTTCGTAATTCTGCACCAATCTCTTCCAAACTGATACATAAAATCAAAGGGCATAAAATCTCGGTCAAGTTCGTTAATGGGCAAAATTGGACCAAGGGGATGGAAATAGGGGGGGGTTTTGTGAAAACCGAAAACCCCCCATAACTTCTTAATTTTTGTACATATCAAATCAGTTTAAAGTTTTTATTACTTCTAAAAATAGGGCCAAAATTTTATGTATCACAGATTTTTGATAAAGTTAAAAATGGGCTCAAGGGGCGCAAAAAATAGGGTTTTTGGGAGAAAAAAATTCATAACTTCATCAATTCTCAAGATATCAATTCCAATTAATTTTATTATAAATCTCCTTAATCTTATCTGCAACTTTTATATTCACAAGTTTTTGATAGGACCAATTCGTACCGGGAAAAAAAAATTAAAACGAAAACAAAAAGGGGGTTTGAAGAAGTAAAAAATCCATAAATCCGTCAATTCAAAAGATATAAAATCCCCATGAATTTATCATATATCTTCTTAATATTGTCTTCAACATCTATATAGACAAGTTTTTGATAGGGCCAATTCTTAAAGCAAAAACAAATTAAAAATACATAGCGGTTGAAGAAAAAAATCATCTTATTAAGGGTGCATTCAAATCCAAACTGTCTATTTTCTTACTCATTTTAAAATTCATTTTTTCTCTCAAACGCATCCAATTGCTAGATTCTCTTATTCAGAAACTATATAATGTACAGTAATGATCGATGTTTTGATAGAGGCAGAATATATTTCAAAAAATGATGTCAAAGTGGGCATTTTGAACGGAATTTCCCGAAGCGATTGTGTTAGAAACGAAAAATATTGCCCTACTGAGAAAATAATTGTTTATTAATCAAGTTTTAATTAATTGAAAGAAAAATAAAAACACAGGTCGCTTATAAATCTTTTCAAAAATCACGTCAGCATGTTTCATATATATATATATTTTTTTAATTAAAAATTAATCTGAAAATGTGCCAGAAAATTTCGAGTTGTTGAGTATGAAAAAATATTTTTTTAATATCGCCTTAACATGATTCTGATAAAACCAGCTATTTTATAAAAAGGAAATAAAAACTCGTCAAAAGCAGACAGATAAAACTGTTAAAGTGGATTTATATCTAATAATGATTTAGTTTTCGTTGGTGAAATTAGTATACTTAACTTCGAAATCTACCTCTGCCTGTAGGCCGGGCCGGCAGGGATTTTTTACTTTCACATTTAATGAACGGTAATTAATTCACCAACGACAGAAAATAATGTTCTAATTATACGAATTTCATCTAATTAAAAAATGTTTTAAGTATACATACCTCGATTAATCTTTTATAATGATTATTGTAAATGGTCATCTTTCAAACTAGAAAATTTCTCAAAGAGAATTCGAAACAATTCTGCGGTTACAAACTAAACCTATTCTATTATTTTTAAGTCTGCAGCTTTTAATGAGCACTTTAAAAGCGTCTTCAAAGTTTATTCATATATGCATTCCCTGTTTTATAGTTTTCACTCGCGTCTGGACTCAGACGTGACTAATAATTATAAACAGTGAAGTTCATAGCAATAAATAAAGAGCGTCTAATTTGAGACATACAGCTCAAATCAATGGGTAATATTGAAAATTCCCGAAGGCAGAAACGAGATTTTCAAAATACAGATAGTTTCCGTCTGGCCGAGTTTTCGGGAGCATTTTCGCCTCAAACGAATTTTCGATCGATCTCTAGCCATAACTATGGAAAATTTTGCATAGTTTGATTTAAAATGCTGAGAAAAAAATTATTCCCCCTCACATACTTTCATTTTCGAAAAATCGAATTTAAGTGCTCTATTATCTTTAATATAGGATGGTCCATCTGTTTTTTTTTTTTTTTTTTTTTTTTTTTTTTTTAACTATGAATATTACACAGGTTACTTGTGTCAGCTATCTTGCATGTACCAACTGTCAAATGTATGCTTACCGTTTGTACCGTACCTACCATTTGTAATTATGCATACCATTTGTATCTCAAGACGGTGCACAACGGTAAGCATGCTACCCAAAACATAAAATTATTCAATAAGAAATTTAAGCTTTTGATTTTTAACTTAATTTATTACACTAATATAAAATTGGTCTTCAAGGTTTGAAATGCATGTTACGTATCATTTCAGACGTTAAAGATGATAACACATATAATTTATATAACATAAAATCTTGAACTTTTTGTGGTGTAAATGTTTATTTTATCATTGTTAATTTTTAAATGATTTATGCTTGGTATTATTCTTAATTTACCTGTAACATGCAAAGTGGTCCGAAATTATTGACACATTTCATGTTCGATGGGAAAAGAAAAGGAAGACAATAAGGTACACACATGTTCATTGTTTTCTTGAAAAGTCAGTTTAAAACAGTTTTACACAACAAATTTTAAATATTAAAAAAGTTTCACATAAGACAGTAGATGGCGTGACAACATTCCGAAAATTTACTGATTGCGTGAATTTACAAATACCCTTGACCTTTTTCTTTTCTTCGAACGTTAAATACTGAGTGCACGCAACTCGAGTTCTGGATAGGATATCGATGACCAAAAACGACAAATAACTGAAGTCACTGGATGAATACCTGCTGAAACGAGCTCAAGAGGAACTAATGTAATGTTTAAAGTGTTGTTCTGTTAAACTGTTTGAAATAGTCTTTCCAAGAAACAGTAAAAATGTACGTACAGTCGTGGGGGGGGGGGGGGAGAGTAAGCACCCCCTAGTAACTCTGCAACTAATTATAATAGAAGAAAGTTGCTGGTACCAAATGATTGGAATTAAGTCTACTTTTAAATTATGCATATAAAATTTGTTTAAGGGTTCATCTACAAATGAAAAGAAGACCAAACATTGTATTTTTCAATTGCAACAACTAATTTTGACAATATATTTTAAATCTTAGGTTCAAACTATTCCTAGAAACGAAATTTCAAGTCATTTGGATGATATGTTTTTATATTATAAACATTCAAAATGTAGAGCTTCTAATGTTAAATTCCATTTTCATATTTTTATTTATATCTCCTGAAATTATAAACTTAATGTCATAATTATTTGTGTGGCTATAATACTAAAAATATCAAGCATAAATACATTGAATTTGTAATTAAAAAAAATTATAATATGAATTATGAATTATCAAATTAATATTCGAAAAAATTCTGAATTGCAACATACAGTTTTTTAGATAGATTTACATTTATTATGTCCTGCTTTGTGTGAATTCAATTTCAAAATTTTCTTCCATGTAGTTTTCGAGCTATGATTAAAAAACGTCAAAATGATGCTTTAAGATCATGTCTATGATGTGCAGAAAAGCATAATATGAAAAATACACTTTACTCATTTTATTAAAACATTTGGGGTGGCTATAGGCGAAGCATATTAAGCGAGTGAAATGCTCTTATTGGCAAGAAATAATACTCTAATAGAAACGACATAGTCATTCTGTAGTAATTCAACAATCCAGTACCGAACTTCAAATTTGGATACAGCCATAAATTAGGCTTATTTTATAATAATTGATTTTTCTGAAACTAATCGTACGAATTTCATGAAAATTTGTATTTAGACTAATTGAAGGGTGTCGAATTTATTTATGGTGTCAAACTTGAGTATTGCTATTGAAAAAACAAAGTTTGTGTTCGTTTTTATTTGTAGATGGCCCCTAAGCAAATTTTGTATACATCATTTAAAAGTAGACTTTGGTTTGGTACCAGTAACTTTCTTCTGCAATACTTTATTGTAGATTTAGCATGGGGTATTTATTTTTTTTCCACGACTGTACCTCATTTTGTTGTTGTTAAGGAGGGCATTTGATTATCAACTTAAATGAAAACAGATTAGAGTGAGAATAGAAAATTCATTAATTCGAAATATAATGTATTTCCTGAAATCCAAAATGATTCCAAAGCTAAGAAGCGCTCCAGTTTTAACCCGCAAAACAAGGATTTTACGTTCACACAAGTAATTTTGAAAGAAAAAAAAATAAAAGATTAGGAGGCTAACGAAATATGGCTAATTCAAATTTTATTTATTCTCGACATAATTCTAAATTAGCATTCCTTCCTCACAAACATAATTTATTTATCAAAAAATGGAAAACGCTGTTTTTGTCTAAATCGTTTGAATAGTCAGAGTTACTCCTGCTTATTTTTATTTTTTATTTTTAAGTATGAGTCTGAAAATGTGTCAGAAAGTTTCGCGTTGTGGAGGAAAATATTTAAAAACACCTGAAATTAACGCAGATTAGGGTGAAAATAGAAAACTCAATAATCCGATATATAATGTATTTACTGAATCTAATACGCCTCCAAAGCTAAGAAACACTTTAGTTTTTACCCGCAAAAATAAGAATTTTACATTAAAAAGGGTATAAGTAGTGGGAAAAGGGCAGTTCGATTCAGGAGGGGGAGGTGGAGGCGGAAGCGGAATTGGAATCATACGGTACGAGAGAGAATTTTTTGATGTTTTTGATCGGAAAGGATATTTTATATCTGATCATGCTGTAGTAGAAGGGCGGTAGGAGGGGCCAAATTTTTAGAGGGCTTAATTTCTTGAACCGTTTTTGAATTAGAATGAACGACCATTTAAGGTGGTATCATACTATAACATGAGGGGTTAGGTCTTATCGAGAGGAAGTATTAAGAGGCTAAATTTTAGAGGTGTTTATTTTTAGGTTTTTTTTTTTTTTTTTTTTTTTTTTTTTTTTTTTTTTTTTTTTTTTTTTTTTTTAAATCTTTCCAATCGACTTAGAGTTTGAATGAAAATGAAAATTTCTTAAATTCTGAAGAAAATTTTTGATACTGCCATCTGTAGGGAGTAGTGAGAATTTATTTTTTTTTTTGAAAATAGTATTTTATTTTTTCCCACAAACTTTGAGTGAGGTTTGAACCTACAAAATCGTTAGGAGTTTTCATGGTTTCTTTTAACCTTGGATTTCCATGCGTAAATACGGATTAGGTTCCCTTAGTAAGACCCCTCAAGGAGGGCACTCCCTCTCGGGCCTATATCCCTCGTGCAGATTAATCGGCCATCATAAATAACACCAACACCGACTTGAAATTTCATTTCTAGGCATAGTTTGAACCAAAGATTTAAAATTTATTGTCAAAATTGGATGTTGTCATTGACATAAACAAAGTTTGGCCTGGTTTTCATTTGTAGATGACTCCCTAAGCAAATTTTATGCACATCATTTAAAAGTAGAATTTATTCCCAATCGTTTGATACCTGTAAATTTTTTCTGTTATAATTAGTTGTAGAGCTAGTAGGGGGTGTTTACTTTTTTCTATGCCGCGACTGTACAATTGAGTCAGAAATATATTTTTAACGTAACAAAAAACGTGCAACAGAACCATGCAACTTCGCCTTTATGTCTAGAATAGTTTTATTTATTTATTTGCTAACTTACCTAAGCGTGAAACAAAAGTGTTATAAGGTATCTGTCTCTATCTTCATAAAACTTATTGAAGACACTCCCACATTTGACATTAAATTTGAAAGCATTCGCACATTCAGAGGCGTAGCTACAAATATTTTTTCGGGGGAGGGGGGGGGGGAGTTCAAAAATTTCCTATTATAATTCAAAAATTTCCCAACTTGAAGCAAATTGCTCTATTTTCCTACTAAAATGATACGTGCAATGTGTGTTTAATGTTAATGCTACTTATACATAAAAAAAAAAAATATTTTTAAAGAAAAATACTCAAACTAAAAACATAAAAATTATAATTTTTGTTTCATTTAATGAAAGTTTTGTCTTCTATTGTGTACGAGTCATAATCGTACTTCATATCAAAATAGCCTCATGCATATTTGTAAATTTTGAGAAAGGAACGAATTTTTGGAGGAAATAGATTAGACACTGTTGATGTACAAAAGTAGGGAAATTCAGATCTGGTAGTTGTACGATATTTTCGTAGCACAGAAAAACACAATGACAAATTGAGTCTGGCTGCTTTTGTATTTCTTTTGAAAATGTAGCTAGTTTACTATTACGGAACTCAGAAAGGTATTCAGCAAAACAATAAAAAATTCCTTTTTTTTGCTACTTATTTAAAAAAAAAAAGAAAAAGTGTTTCAAAAATCTAGAATTTCCCAACTCTAAGCTCAAATTTCCCAAGTTCACATATATTGGAGTGGGAGGCTGCCCCCCCCCCCCCCATTTAAAAATTGAATTGGGTACTTCGTTAAAAAAAGATAAGGTTGTTTGGACACTGAAAAGAAAGGTCTTTCGTCGGATTCCATCCATCACGTATGTCCTTTCAAGAATGCGGATATTGAGGAATTAAGGGATAAATGAAGTAGTATATGTAACACTTACGTTTGTTTTTAGAATATGAGTTTTATTATTAGTTGTATGCTATTATGAGTTGTACCCGATTGCTAAACGCACCCTATAAGCAAAAGGCAGTTTTGTATGTTTAGATTTCGTTAAAATATCAAAATTTTTATATCACAATATTCGTGCGGTTAGACGAAAGTACAAACAATTCAAATAGTTTGTTAAGTTTCAATAACATTCGTCTTTTTCTATGTGCATTATTTAAACAAAATAGATATTCTCGAAAATATCCTAAAAATCAAGCCGTTTCGAGAGGACATCTTAATTTTAAAAACTCATTGATGAGGTACCTCATACAAACGTCTGAAATTTCTCGTGTCCTACCCAACACTAGAGGAAATGATTTTATTCAAGGAGAAAAGCCACGTGATAATCAGAGCCAAAGAACAACGCATAGTCATTTTGACACGAGCGTCTGGGGAGAGAACGACTGCTAACAGTAGAACTTAGAAAAAATTCTCCTTCCTTTTCAGCTGTGGAAAAAAGGGAAAATCTACTGCGTTCTTCCCTCAGCCTCATGTTGCTTTCCCTTTTTGCTTGCATTTGTTATTCGATTATGGAAATTGTTAAAATTATAAACAGCGAAGAATAATTTGAACAACACAGAGAAAAAAAAAACATCGAATTTGAAAAAAATGAAACGTTTTCTAAAGGAAATAATTTTTTAAAAAATAGAATTCTAGTAATGGCTGTTATTTATCTGAAAACCTTTTGTTAGATAAATCTGATATAATATTTTTATAGCTTCATATTTTATTATTATTATATTTTAATATATTTTTGTAACAGACTTAAAAAATAAGTAGTTTTGTCAATTCTGCAGTATTCTTTATAGATAATATATTTATTCGAAATAAGCACTCATCATATCCTACTTTTTTCTTTTGTGTGTGTGTGAGGGGGCGGGGGGTAAGCTTGTGTAAAATTTTACAGCTAAAGGATTTTTGTAACTTTTGTACTTTTTTTAAAAAAATATTTTATAATATCTTACTGACATATTATTAAATGGTTCTATGAAGGAAAATGACTTAATAAAGGATAATTGTAATTATTGCAATAAGATTTGAAAAGTTAATTTAAAAATTATTAAGAAGATTTTAAAACCACACTTCCTTTTAATTTCTTACAACATTCTCTTTCATATTTTTAATTCTGTGTGCGCTCTATAACCGTAAGGACCAAATTTCCGAATAGTTAATTATTTAACCCTTTATGCCCCGACGCTACTTTAACGTACCATTAAAATAACTTAATATAAAATATGCATCGATTAGTAGTAGTACATTTTAGAATGAGTTATAGGTACTTTACGTTATCTTATTCCAAAAGCATTATTGGTTGAACAAAACAAAACTATTCTTAAAAGGATGATTTTTTTTTTTTCTCTCTCCTCTCTTTAGCTTTTTTGACTTTGGAAGTTTGAGGGTGAAAAGTTTCAGTTCGGAATTATTCCTATATTTCTATTGTAAGAGTATTGTATTTGTACATTTTCTAATTCTATAAAATGGTAAAAAAAAATATTTAAAATAAAAGATTTGAATGAAGTTATGAATATTGCACAAAATTCCTATAAATACAAATTTAATTAATTGACTTTAAATTGCAAAATCCTTCTAAAATTTATTAAATGTGTGTGTAAATCTTCTAATGTAGTTTCAAAAATTCACAGAAAAATGTTTTAGAAGATGAAATTTTCATGAATTCATAATTTGGGACATAAAGGGTTAAAAAAAAAATAAATGAAATGTCATGACATGTTGTAAAAATAATGTACAAACGACTATTTGCTCAATATTTTTATTAAAAAAAAAATACTAAGCAAATACCCATCAACAGTCAATTTATATTAAGGAAAATCCTGTCCTTAATTTTATGAACCATGAGGATTATCCATTTAAAAACCGAGTTAATTGAAAAACAGGTCGAAGTTTTAACATTTTAATGTTTAATCACACTGATATATATAGATATATATATATACAAAAGAAAGAAAAAAGAACTTTGCAACTTGGGAAGGGAAATTCCGTTTAATGTCAAATAGATGCGGTAAATTAAACAGGAAAATTGACATTTTCGTCATTTATGTAAGTTAAAGAATTTAAAACGAACTCTCTCCCCCCACCCCCCTCCTTTCTACTTAATCTAATAAACATAATCCTTAAAATATTATCTCATATCTCCTTCAGAAAATCATTTAATGATATATTGAAAAAGCATTGTAAAATATTCAAATCGAATTCCACAAACTGGAAATATTGACATAAGTTTGAAAAAAAAAAAAAAAAAAAAAAAAAAAAAAAAAAAAAAAAAGGATACGATGAGGTTGGTGCTATTCTTAACAAAATATCAAACATTTACGACAATTGGCCTTATTTAAAAAAACAATAGGTAAACAGTAAACACAGAGAAAGGTAAATGGTTAATATATAAAACTTAATAAAAAATGAAAACGGTAAAAATGAATTTTCCGATGTGAAAAAGTTGAAAAAAAAAAATCAGTATTTCGTGGACACAGATTTTTTAATATAGTTATATATATAATATTAATTGCCAAATAACTATATTATATATAAATATATGCAGAATTGACAAATCTACTTATTTTTTTATTTTAAATATGTTAATATTTATATAATGAAATATTATAATATTAAAATATGAAGCTATAATTATAAAAATAATTTTTACAGATTTATATATAAAAGGTTTTTATATAAATAACAGCCATTCTTCTTTTTTATTTATTTCCTTTTAAAAATATGTTATTTATTTTTGAAAAAAATCATTTTTTTCTGAGAATCAAATTATAAAATTCAACATTCGACATTTTTTATTTATAATTTTAATGTTCCCATAACTGGATAATTATTGCAAGCGAAAAGGGAAAGTTACACAAGGTTGAGGGAAGAACGCAGACTGTTTCCACCCTTTCTTCCCTGTTGAAACGGAAGCCGAATTTTTTCTAAGTGCTACTATTAGAAGTCGTTCTCTCCCCAGACGATCGTCATTTTGACTTCCATGTCCAGTTGCGGGTTAAATACTGTCCCTGTTGTCTCAAATGAAAGTTACACATCATATACAACATTAAAATATTGTAACATATATTAATTATATAAAATAAAATGCTTAATTATTTGCGGTGTAAAACTTTTAATTTTATTATTGTTAATTTTTAAATGACTCATGCTTGATATCATTCTTAATTTATCTGTAACATACAAAGTGGTCCAAAACTATTGAGACATTTCATGTTTAATGCAGTGATGGAACAGCGTAGCTGCAAAGAATCAATTGACACCGCAAAATTATTAGTATTCTTCAATCTAACTTCAGGACAGAATTTCTGCGATTTTTTGAAGGCGAAGAATAATATAAAAATTTAGTGGTGACAGCTGCTCAGCCACTTTTCCAACACTGTTAATGGGAAAAGAAAAGGAAGAAAATGAGGTACACACATCTTCATTTTTTTTCTTGGAAAGTCAGTTTAAAACAGTTTTACACAACAAATTTTAAACATTAACAAGTAATATAAAAATTTTGTTTTTAAAGTCAATTCCTACTTAGGCCATCAAAGAAAAAGTTAATATAATCCCTTAAGCTAATATTAGTTTTTGTTGCATTAAAATATCTCAATTTGTAGATTTTCTATAAGCAAGTAGGTTTACAATGGAACTCTATGGGAATTCGGCGAAATATTAGAGATATCGCCAAGTTGGCGTCACTTTTGGCGGCTCATTTTGGCCGCAAAATTGGGCAATATATCTCCAAGTTGGCGACAGAACAGGGTCCCCCCTATGGTAACCCCTTATTGAAAATACATTCATTGATCTTCAATAACCAATGGCCGCCATTTTGTTTCCCATGCAAAACTAAAATTAATCAATTAAAATTTAATTAATGAATTAATATTTGAAAAACTGTATTAACATCAATTGTCATCCAGTACAAGTTCTAAAAAATTTATTTCAACTTGATAGGATGAATAATGAGTATTTTATTAACGATTGAAAATTTGAACAAGATATATAAATATATTAATAAATAAATATATAAATAAATAAATATAGGGAGAGTGTCAACCAATAGTAGGAATTGAAAAAAGTTTCGCATAAGCCAGCAGTTGGCGCGACAACATTGCGAAAATTTACTGATTGCGTGAATTTACAAATACCCTTGACCTTTTTCTTTTCGTCGAATGTTAAAGACTGAGTGCACGCAACTCGAGTTCTGGATATCGATGACAAAAAAACGACAAATAACTGAAGTCACTGGAGGAATACCTGCTGAAATGCTGCAACAAACTTGGCGTGAAATTGAATATCTGCTGGATATTTTGCGTACCACACAACGAGCTCAAGTGGAACTTATGTAATGTTTAAAATGTTGTTCTGTTAAACTGTTTGAAATCGTCTTTCCAAGAAAACAATAAAAATGTACGTACAGTCGTGGGGGGGAAAAAGTAAACACCCCCTAGTAACTCTGCAACTAATTATAATAGAAGAAAGTTACTGGTACCAAATGATTGGAAATAAAGTCTACTTTTAAATGATGTATATAAAATTGGTTTAAGGGATCATCTACAAATTGAAAAAAAAGACCAAATTTTGTATTTTTCGATTGCAACATTTAAATTTGACAATATATTTTTAATCTTGGGTTCAAACTGTTCCTAGAAACGAAGTTTCAAGCCATTCGGATGATATGTTTTTATATTATAAACATTCAAAATGTAGAGCTTGTAATGTTAAATTCCATTTTCATATTTTTATTAATATCTCCTGAAATTATAAACTTAATGTGATAATTATTTCTGTAGTTATAATACTAAAAATCTCAAACATAAATACATTGAATTTGTAATTTAGAAAAATTTATATATGAATTATGAATTATCAAATTAATATTCGAAAAGAATTTGAACTGCAACCTACAATTTTTTAGGTAGATTTACATTTATTATGTCCTGCTTTATGTAAATTAAATTTGAAAATTTTCTTCCATGGAGCTTTCGAGCTATGATTAAAAAACGTCAAAATGATGCTTTAAGATCATGTCTATGATGTGCTGAAAAGCATAATATAAAAAATACACTTTACTCATAGCCCAGTATTAGGGGAGCAAAAAAAGGCCGAATTCGGAATTAATTAGGGCAAAGCTGGAAATTGTTTTAAACCCTTCTATTTAGGTCTAGAATGAATATGCTATGTTTTCCCCCTCGTACTAGGTGAGCGTTAGGAAATATGTATATAATTATAGTAAAAAAACACGTTCTTTTGCATACCATAACAATATCTCAAAACAACTAACTCTGTCAAAACATTATTAATACAAATGTTGTAGAGCTTAAAATTCTGAGTAAAATGAGTACCTACACTCAATTTTTATGTTGAATATTAAGGTCACAATTCTACGTCAACGTTTTAGGCCCATCATCTGGGGGATGACCTCAGAATTATTTAGGAGAAAACTGGAAATTGTTTTAATCCCTTCAGTTCAGGTCTAAAATGAACGTACTATGTTTTCCTCCTCGTACTTGAGTGAATGTTAGAAAATATGTACATATTTATTTTCGAAAAACACGTTTTTTTTAGTTTCCTTAACAATATCTCAAAACAGCTAACTCTATAAAAAACATTGTCAAAACAAATATTGTAGAGCTTAACATTTTGAATAAAATGAGTACCATCATTAATAGTTTCGTTCAACATTAAGGTCGCAATTCTATTTCAAAACTTTGCCTTAATCGCTAATCAATCGCTTGAAGCCAGGAGAGACCAAGTTAACTTATCAATATCTCAAAATAGCTAACTCTATCAAAAACATTGTTAATACAAAAGTTATAGAGCCTAAAATTCTGAGTAAAATGGAGTACCTACACTTAATATTTTTGTTCAATATTAAGGCCACAATTTGAGATATTGTTAAGTTAACTTGGTCTCTCCTGGCTTCAAACTCTTGATTTGAAAAAAATTGAAATATAATTGCGACCTTAATGTTGAACAAAAATATTAATGATGGTACTCATTTTATTCAGAATATTAACCTCTTCAACATTTGTATTGACAATGTTTTTTATAGAGTTAGCTGTTTGAGATATTGTTAAGGAAACTAAAAGAAACGTGTTTTTCGAAAATAAATTTGTACATATTTTCTAACATTCATCCAAGTACAAGGAAGAAAACATAGTACGTTCATTTTAGACCTAAACTGAAGGGATTAAAACAATTTCCAGCTTTCTCCTAATTAATTCTGAGGTCATCCCCCTGATGATGGGTCTAAAATTTTTGAAGTAGAATTGTGACCTTAATATTCAACATAAGTATTGAGTGTAGGTACTCATTTTACTCAGAATTTTAAGCTCTACAACATTTGCATTGACAATGTTTTTGACAGAGTTAGCTGTTTTGAGATATTGTTATGGTATGCAAAAAAAAAAAAAAAAAAAAAAAAAAAAAAAAAAAAAAAAAAAACCGAGTTTTTTGACTATAAATCTATACATATTTCCTAACTCTCACCTAGTACGAGGGGGAAAACATACCATATTCATCCTAGACCTAAACAGAAGGGATTAAAAGAATTTCCAGCTTTTCACTAATTAATTCCGAATTCAACCCCCTAACCACTGGGCTATCATTTTATTAATATATTTGGGGTGGCTATAGGCGAAACATATTAAACGAGTGAAATGGTCCTATTGGCAAGATATAATATACTAATAGAAGCGACATGGTCATTCTGTAGTAATTCAACAATCGAGTACCGAACATCAGATTTGGATGCAGCACATAAATTAGGCTTATTTTAAAATAATTGGTTTCTCTGAAACTAATCGTACGAATTTAATGAAAATTTGTATTTACGTTAATTGAAGGGTGACGAATTTATTTATGGTGTCAAACTTGGGTATTGCTATTGAAAAAACAAAGTTTGTGTTCGTTTTTATTTGTAGATGGCCCATAAGCAAATTTTGTATACTTCATTTAAAAGTAGACTTTGGTTTGGTACCAGTAACTTACTTCTGCAATACTTTATTGCAGACTTAGCATGGGGTATTTATTTTTTTTCCACGACTGAGCTCATTTTGTTGTTGTTAAGGAGGGCATTTGATTATCAACTTAAATGAAAACAGATTAGAGTGACAATAGAAAACTCATTAATTCGAAATATAATGTATTTACTGCTAAGAAGCGCTCAAGTTTTAACCCGCAAAACGAGGATTTTACGTTCACGCAAGTAATTTTGAAAGAAAAAAAAAAAAAATAAAAGATTAGGAGGCTAAGGAAATGTGGCTAATTCAAATTTTATTTATTCTCAACATAATTCTAAATTAGCATTCGTTCCTCACAAACGTAATTTATTTATCAAAAAATGGAAAACGCTGTTTCTTTCTAAATCGTTTGAATAGTCAGAGTTTACTCCTGCTTATTTTTATTTTTTATTTTTAAGTATGAGTCTGAAAATGTGTCAGAAAGTTTCGCGTTGTGGAGGAAGACATTTAAAAACACCTGAAAGTAACGCAGATTAGGGTGAAAATAGAAAACTCAATAATCCGATATATAATGTATTTAGTGAAAGCTAAGAAACGCTTTAGTTTTAGTTAGAATTTTACATTAAAAAGGGTATAAGTAGTGGGAAAAGGGGTTCGATTCAAGAGGGGCAGGTGGAGGTGGAGGCGGAAGTGGAATCATACGGTACGATCAGGTTCGAGAGAGAATTTTTTGATGTTTTTGATCGGAAAGGATATTTTTTATCTGATCATACTGTAGTAGAAGGGCGGTAGGAGGGGCCAAAATTTTTAGAGAGCTTAATTTCTTGAACTGTTTTTGAGTTAGAATGAACGACCATTTAACGTGGTATCATACTATAACATGAGGGGTTAGGTCTTATCGACAGGAAGTATTAAGCGGCTAAATTTTAGAGGTGTTTATTTTTACGTTTTTTTTTTTTTTTTTTTTTTTTTTTTTTTTTTTTTTTTAATCTTTCGAATCGACGTAGAGTCTGAATGAAAATGAAAATTTCTTAAATTCTGAAGAAAATTTTTGATACTGCCATCTGTAGGGAGTAGTGAGAATTTATTTTTGAAAATAGTATTTTATTTTTTCCCACAAACTTTGAGTGAGGGTTGAACCTACAAAATCGTTAGGAGTTTTCATGGTTTTTTTTAACCTTGGATTTCCATGCGTAAATACGGATTAGGTTCCCTTAGTAAGACCCCTCAAGGAGGGCACTCCCTCTCGGGCCTATATCCCTCGTGCAGATTAATCGGCCGTCATAAATAACACCAACACCGACTTGAAATTTCATTTCTAGGCATAGTTTGAATGAAAGATTTAAAATATATTGTCAAAATTGGATGTTGCCATTGACATAAAGAACGTTTGGTCTGGTTTTCATTTGTAGATGACCCCTAAGCAAATTTTATGTACATCATTTAAAAGTAGACGTTATTCCCAATCTTTTGGTACCAGTAAATTTTTTGTTATAATCAGTTGTAGAGCTAGTAGGGGGTGTTTACTCTTTCTATGCCACGACTGTACAATTGTGTCACAAATATATTTTTAACGTAACAAAAAAGTGCAACAGAACCATGCAACTTCGCCTTAATGTCTAGAATAGTTTTATTTATTTATTTATTTATTTGCCAACTTACCTAAATGTGAAACAAAAGTGTTATAAGGACTCTGTCTCTATCTTCATAAAACTTATTGAAGACACTCCCACATTTGACATTAAATTTGAAAGCATTCGCACATCCAGGGGCGTAGCTACAAATATTTTTTCGGGGGGGAGGGGGAGAGTTCAAAAATTTCCTAACTTATAATTCAAAAATTTTCCTACTTATAATTCAAAAATTTCCCAACTTGAAGCGCAAACTGCTCTATTTTCCTACTAAAATGATATGTGCAATATGTGTTTAACGTTAATGCTACTTATACAGGAATAAAAAATACTGAAACTAAAAACATAAAAATTATAATTATTGTTTCATTTAATGAAAGTTTTGTCTTCTATTATGTACGAGTCATAATCGTACTTCATATCAAAATAGCCTCATGCATATTTGAAAATTTTGAGAAAGAAACGAATTTTTGGAGGAAATAGATTAGACTCTGTTGATGTACAAAAGTATGGAAATTCAGATCTGGTAGATGTACGATATTTTCGTAGCACAGAAAAACACAATGACAAATTGAGTCTGGCTCCTTTTGTATTTCTTTTGAAAATGTAGCTAGTTTACTATTATGGAACTCAGAAAGGTATTCAGCAAAACAATAAAAAATTCTTTTTTTTTTGCTACTTAATTTTAAAAAAAAAGAAAGAAAAAGTGTTTCAAAAATCTAGAATTTCCCAACTCTAAGCTCAAATCTCCCAATTTCACACATATTGGAGGGGGAGGCTCCCTTCCCCCATTTAAAAATTGAATTGAGTACTTCGTTAAAAAAAGGTAAGGTGGTTTGGACACTGAAAAGAAAAGTCTTTCGTCGCATTCCATCCATCACGTATGTCCTTTCAAGAATGCGGATATTGAGGAATTAAAGGATAAATGAAGTAGTATATGTAACACTTACGTTTGTTTTTGGAATATGAGTTTTATTATTAGTTGTACGGTATTATGTGTTGTACCCGATTGCTAAACGCACCCTATAAGCAAAAGTCAGTTTTGTATGTTTAGATTTCGTTAAAATATCAAAATTTTTATATCACAATATTCGTGCGGTTAGACGAAAGTACAAACAATTCAAATAGTTTGTTAACTTTCAATAACATTCGTCTTTTTCTATGCGCATTATTTAAACAAGATAGATATTCTCGAAAATATCCTAGAAATCAAGCCGTTTCGAGAGGACATCTTAATTTTAAAAACTCATTGATGCAAAGAAATTTTATGTTTTGTTTTATGCACCATAGTTTCAAACTCAAGGAGAAAAACAGTACGTTTCAACTTAACATTTTGCGGAGATCTGCTACAAGAGCGTTCATCCGCAGTATTGAAATGCTGTTTTGATCTAATTTGACGCAAGAAACATCAGCAATTTTTTCTATTTTAAAAGTCTAATATAAATTTGTGGTGTAGAAGAATTATTCCAACAGCATTTGAAAAACATTGGTTTTTATTATCTGTTTTTTATCATTAAGTATGTTAAAATAAAGCAGTAACAAGTTCTATGACAATATACATATAACTAAACGAAAGTACAATAAATTCAATTGAAATAGCATCTTTTTCTGTGTGCATTATTTAAACAAAGTAGATATTCTCCGAAATGCTCCCAAAAAATTAGGCAGTTTCGGAAATATTTCCTCAGTTATGTAAAGCTACTTCAAAATTTAAGAACCGCGGGTTTAAATTCAAAATTAAATAATGTGTTGTATTTTTAAGGAACGCATGACTGAGAAAACTACTTTTCTGAAAAGAACTGAGAAAAAAAAAAAAAGCAATTTAACAAATTACAACGACCATTTGGAAAATGATTTTTTCAAAGACTAAAATTTAAGACATAAAAAATCGCACGGAGTTGATCCTACATTACGTACGCCATGAATTAAACATTAATAGTGTTATTACACGTAAAAATTCCAAGCGACAAAAATCGCCTGCGACTCCTACGTATTATCCACCTGAAATTTATGTATTATCAAAGCATTTCATTGGCTGTTCGGGAAAAGGCTTTTCCATCGTCAGATTTCCAAGAAATCTGACAGCCAATTTTAAATGAAATTTCATTCTGAAACTTCTAAACATCCCACAATATTACTTTTTACACCGTCGTATAGAGAAAAAAATGTACTTTTAAATGCAATTTGTTTGAAAGCTGTATTTCAATTTGTTTCTGAGTTAATATTTTTTTTTTTGTAGTTTTTATTACTTTTTTGTCATAGTGGCAACAGAAGGTATCCATCTCTGTTGAAAGTAAAGGGAAATACAGATTACTGTATAGACCAATCAGAAACGAATAAAATGCGGATTAAACCAATGAAAACCTTCAGATATGCTTTCGATTTCCTACCCTGACGAGAACAATAACCATTTTGCCAAATAGTTAAAAAACAAATTTTTACTTCGTATTTAATATGTCGCGGAGATCTGCTACAAGTTCGTTCATCCGCATTATTGAAGTAGAACTCTCTAAATATAACTTTCTCAGATATCAGTAATTATTCTATTTTAAAATCTTAAGTTAAATTTGTGGTGTGAAAGAATTATTTTAATAGCATTTGTAAACATTGGCTATTATTATTATTATTTTTTTTTTTATAATATGCATTTTTAAGCTTGCTTAAATAAAGCAAGGATAAGGGCCATCTTTCCTCTTATTTGTTCTGTTCTATCTATCTATCTATATTATAAGGGACAAACGTATCTATGCATAACGCTTACGTCATTTTGCGAATGGCAACAAGAGATGATCAACTTTCGCTTTTACTGCAATTTTTTTTCTTCTTTTAAACATCTAAGCATCGCAAATTTTCAATTTTTACACCGTTGAATTAGAGAAAAAATGTAATTTCAAATGCAGTTTGTTTGAAAACTATATCGCAATTGTATCGCAATTTACACATTTTTTATTGTTTTAAGAATAATTTTCCAGCATGTTTTTTTTTTTTTTTTTTTTTTTTTTTTTTTTTTTTAAATTTATCTCCATCGTGTGCAGACGATTGGAAAATATAAATCCGTTTGCACTTAAATTAAATTAAGACAAGCATATCTATGCGTTACGCTGACGTCATTTTGCGAATGACAACAGCAGACGATCAAATTTCGCTTTTATTGCAGTTTTTTTTTATTTTTTAAACTTCTAAACATTGCACATTTTCAATTTTTACCCGTCGAATAGGGACAAAAATGCACTTCCAAATGAAATTTGTTTAAAAATTATATCGCAATTCGTTTGAAAAAGTATTTGTGCAATTTTATTGTCTAAAAAGTAATTTTCAAGCATGATTTTTTTTCCAAATCTATCTCTATCGTGTGCAGATGATTGTGAAAAATAAATCTATTTGTATTTAGGTTAACACATTCACGACGGGAAACAAGAATTCTCGTTTTCATTCAAAAAAATTATTGACTAAGGGCGTGGCTTCTACCTTACAGAAAATGCATTTAAACCATGTTGTCCATATTTTTTTTTAGATTGTGAGACATTTTATATTAAATTCGTACATTGAAAGATATTTACCGATGCATAAACTTGGGAAACCTCTCTAGAACACCAATTTACAAAAGACTTTCAGAAAAGGGACGAGCTTCTACTGTTTTAAAATTTAGATTTGATTAAAATTGCACGTCAGCAATGTGTTAATAAAAATAGCTCATAATTTGCGTCCAGCTTATAACGGAATCAAAACATCCTTTAATGAATAAGTAAAACAATAAAATATAAATAAAACACAAATTTAAGACATCTTGTCGAATTTCGAGCTTAAACCACTGGAATGAAACGAATCAAAAAGGCTGATTGAAATTAAGATCTTTGTCAACTTCTTCGGTGGTTAAATCCTGACGCGAGACCAATAGGAAAGCATTGTTTTTAATACATTTGAAAACTTTATGCGCACGCATTATTGCTGCTTTTCATTCCCCCAAATTTTATTAAAAATTCCCCAATCAAAGAGAAATGAATAGAAACCCGTGTATACTGAGATCGCCACTGTTTTTTAAATTATAATTCAATCTTCCGAAATCTTTTTAAAGCCGATCAGATTAGCGTGTTTTTAGAGTCTGCGGTGTCTGAAGGGGGGTTGGTGAGCGTATCTCGTAGGGGGCAGAGCCTCCTAGTAATAATAAAAAGAAAAATAGCTGAAGATTCATGCGAGGCTTTCTCGTCGAAAAATACCTCATTCATAGCTGTGTTTTTAGTATGCGCAGAGAAAAAAAGATATTAATATCAGAAATAATATATATGATGGTTTTCTGTTACATGCTTTGGATCCCCTAGTACTTTTAACAGCGTAACTATTATGCGATAAAAATTCAAAGCGCAAAAATCCAGGGTGCGCTCAAAATTTAACTTAAAATTTAATAAAGATTTTTTTTATATATATTGCTTTTTCATCCAAAGCGATATAAGTAAGCGTCCTATCTTAAATGGGAGAAGTAACCGCAAGATTAAAAGCGAGGTCACATCAATCAAAGTCATGCGCCACGTAGCGGATGGAGTGTGAACTACAGGTAGATACCTAACTGTTTTCTTACTGACACCACTAAAATTATAAAGTTTTTTTCACCTTGATTAATAACTGAAGTGCTTCTGATAAGGCGAAAAACCTCGTGGTGTCAAGTGTGTCTGGATGCTCCTCTCGCTGCGCCATTATTTTGCAGTAAATTAGGCAAACAAAATTTTTTTCCATGAGTGACTAAAGATTTAGAAAATACGCGCCACACTAAAAGCCCGCGTATGTGAATTATCACTCCGTCCACAAGGTGGCGCAACTGTGTTAATTTACGCCTGATTCCAGCATTAAGTTTGTTCGCTTACTTATAGCGCTTTGTTTTCATCCCTTTTGAACATGCTAATTTATCCAGAGGCGTCGCGATGGGGGGGGGGGGTTACTGGGTGGTGGGGTGGAGTCTCCCCTCTAATATATGTGAACTGTTCTGTCCAGAAAAGAATGAGACTGAATTTTTCGCGCAAGCAGAATGCCAAAGGGGCGGAGTTTGCGAGCGGTACGTGAAGGGGGGGGCGTCGCTGTCAGCTACAAAATCTAGAGGAAACCAGTTATCAGTTGGCCTACACTGTCAGAAAAACTCGTCTGTATATACTAAATTATTCCTCATTTTTTAACAAATAATTTCCAGACTCCTATAGAAAACATATTTTATCCGTGAATTCTCCCCCCCCCCCCCCAACAGAATGTTTAAAAAAGAGGGAGAAATTCCGTTCATTCCTAGCACGCATGCGTATTAGGGTGGAATGAAAATGACACCAAAATATATTTTTTAATTTTTTCTTCAGATAGGTCTAAAAAGTTGCCTTTTGGCACGCTGAATATAAGGTTAAATTTTCATTTCATTTGGAATTCTTCTTTAGGGCTCTACCAGCTCTTAAAGAATATGCTCTTTATACGTGAAAATACAGATGTTCCACTATGTAGTACAAATTACTAAAAACAATCCTTTTTTACTAAATTTCTGATTTTAGTAAAATAACACATAAAAAATTATGATTAAAGTATTACTTGCGAACAATCGAAGTGCTTTTTAATCGAAGTGTTGTTGTGTTTTAACACCTTAAAATATGAATTGCATTGTCGCAAAGAAGATAAAGAAAAAGCACAATAATTAGACATGCAGTTTATTTTTATTTTTCGAATATACATAAAAGATAGTTCTCTAAATACATAGGAAAGACATTTTTCTGAACATAATAGTAATATAATAAAAAGAATATATGCGATGTACTGTAAAATGATCTTTCTTTTCACTCTAATTTATATTGGCCTTTGGTATCAAAACTAGGCATTACCTTTCGTGATTTGATTTTTGCTCGCATATATCTGTTCCTTGTTTCTACTCCTACAGCCGCTAATGATGCTTTAGTAACTAATTTCACGCATCTTTCAACTGTTTGAATATGAGACGGAAACTTGGGGTATTGAAAAGATGGGGCTGCCGATCTTTTTATGAGAACTTTCCACTCCTCTCTTGATACTCTATTAAGAATTTGGGGTGATGTGGTTTCACATTCTCGCCAGTCAATAATGTTAATATAATCTATAGCACTGAAGTTCAATATTGGAATATGAAACTGTCTTATTGTTGAACACTCCATTTCCCTAGTCTTCAATATTCTTCGGAATCCAAGTTCTCGAACATGGTTTCTTTCATCAGTTATCATCACAATTAATTTTTTTTTCTCAATGATAGAAGAAGTATGAGTTTCGTTGAATAACGAGATAGACAATCTTCTTTAAATGTTCCCTGAAATAACGAGGCAACTTAATTGATTTAAAAAAAAACATTTTGAGCTCCATTTTTGCAGGCAGAATCTTCTACTTATATATTAAAATCCAAACGGAAATTTCGTTCCGAACGTCTATATTTCGAGTTCTACTGCATGGATTTTGACGAAACTTATACCGTTAGATAGGTATCGTTTCAGGGAAGGTTTTAAGTTATAACACACCCTTCTACCTAGATTAGTTATAGAATTATGGCGGAAAGTTCTGTTATTTTGGACGATAAGGTTACCATTTTATTTCTTGGCGAAATTTATCGTTGATAAAACAAGTTGGAAATTGCTCGTCAAACGTGGCAAATGAGGTGCGTTCGTACTATAACTAGTTTTATAATTATTTTTTGCACCCCATATTGTACTGAATGTATAATTTTTTGCACTTCATAAAGTGTATAGTCTGATACATCATTAAAATGCACTTCCAATATTTTTTCCCATTTCCCGTAATGTAACGGAACACTTTTGACTGTCCCTGTAATTAAACTATACATCCGATTTTTCTAAAATTTGAAAGGGCTCGACAAAATTTTGCAACAGTTATATCTTTAAAATTTCAGATCATTCGGAAGGCTCTCATATCATTAAAATGCACTTGCAATAATTTTTCCCATTGGCCGTAATGTAAAGAAAAACTTTTGACTGTCCCTGTAATTAAACTATACATCCGATTTTCCTAAAATTTGAAAGGGCTCGACAAAATTTTGCAACAGTTATATCTTTAAAATTTCAGATCATTCGGAAGGCTGTAATATCATTAAAATGCACTTGCAATAATGTTTCCCATTGGCCGTAATGTAAAGAAAAACTTTTGACTGTCCCTGTAATTAAACTATACATCCGATTTTCATAAAATTTGAAATGGCTCGACAAAATTTTGCAACAATCATATATTTGAAATTTCAGACCATTCGGTTGGGTAGTTTTTGCTCTGTTACATGCGGACAGACGGACGGACAGACGGACAGACGGACGGACTGAACGACGACTATAGGTGCTACGTATTTATATAATTACGAACGCACCTAAAAATTGAAAAGGCTATTTAACCTCGAAAAATAAAAGAGAAAACTGTTAATAATTTCATTTAAAAGAAGAAAAAAATCCATTTTAATGAGTGATAATATAAAAAAACGAAAATATTTAATTTAAACATGAAAGGGAATGTTAGTAGTGCTTAAGAAATTACTCAGTTAAAATATTTCCATTGAAATAAGATTTGGCTACTTATCTTTTGCGTCGGGTTAAGAAAAATGCATCTGAAAAATTGATAGGATGATAATCAAGGAAGTTTCCATAAGCGCATGCTCAGAAATATTTGTAAAAATTATATAATAGTCTTCTCATGAGGAATATATAGAATATTCTTCTCATGATACATAATATGTTTGTAAAAAAATTGGCAGAACCTCGATTTAGCGTTTGTAAAAAGATAATGAAAATTTAATTTTTTGGCGATTTAATGCTGGTTGGCGACACAATAAAATTTTGATACTTTTTTTATGATAAATAATTTTTAAGTAAAACCTTTTTCTAATCTTCATACGAAGTAAATTAGACTAAATTTAACTTAAATACATTTTTATTACCACAGTTTTGCCATATACCTTTATATGTGTATATATTAAAATTTTACTGCCGTAATTATACGGTTTAAAACAAAATTTAAGTTTATTAAATTTGTTTCAAACTCAAAATTAATGTCGGATTCTGAACATTGGCAATTTTACTTCGATGTCAGAAACAAGTAGTGAAGGTTATTGTTGCCATGGAAACAACTTATTTAAACACTTATTATAAGCGATTTCCAAATGCATTTAATTATCTTGCATTTGGAAAGGAAAAGTGTTGGCTAGCCAAATAGCGTGGAACGTTCGTCTTTTTTTGCGCCAAATACTCGAATATATTTCTTTTTTTTCTTTTTCAGATTTTTACTGAGATTCCGCCGCCAAATTTGACTCATGTTTTACTACATACATGAGTAGTTTTATAAACATTTTTTTTTTTTTCAAAATCATTTGAGTATGCTCGGGAAGAGTTCCATATCATGTACTGTTTTTTTTTTTTTTTTTTTTTTTTTGCATTAAATGAGTCGATGTGGTTCCGATCTTCAGCCTTTGCGGTTGCTTTTTTCTGGAATGGACTTTATTCATATGATTTTTTGTGTAATTATTTGCATTTAGCATACATTTTTCGGAAAAATTTATAACTTTTGTTTTAATTTGACATACATAATAAATATATAAAATTATATATAAGTACATAGTATTTATTTATAGGTGTATATATTGTGTATGTATAAGGTATATCTCTATATGTAATATGTATGCATAAAAATAAAACTATCTGTATAAACATCGTACATTTTTTAACATGTGACATATATAACATTTATTAAATATATATATATATATGTTTATAAATATTTAAAGACCATGTTTTTGGCCCAAATGTCATATACGCCCCATACTGGTGCGATTTTTTTCTGGCGTCAATGTCATATACACAACGGGTACTTAACTGGCGCCAAAGTGTCGTTATTTTGCTTGATATGGTAACCCGGATGTTGTTGTTTATGCTGTTGATGTTTTTGCCAAATTGGCGTCGGGAAAAAAATCGCACCAATATGGGGATTATATGACATCTGTGTTATGGTTTTTTGACGCCATTTTGATTCCTTCGCCAATCGCGCCAAACAGCACAGGATATGGAACTCTTCACGTAGCTCTTTAAGGAGACCTTCCTTGTGAGTAACAATTTTGTTTTTGATTTGTTCTTTTTTATTTCTAACACTTCCATCATGTGACTTACAGACGAAACTAGCAGATGTAATTGTAAAAATGATGGTACTTATGATTTATAAGTTATATGTTTATTTATGATATTAAGTTCACTTTTGTCGCCAAACAATTTGATTTTAAGCCAAAAAGCCAAAAAAAAAAAAAAAACGTAAGCGTGACATAGGTTCAAGCGATGTTTACAATAAAGGTGATTTTGCAAGTGTAACAAAACATTTTAGAGTATTTTTTTAAAATTCAAATGCACAATATATAAATAGCAATTAATATTTTAAAAATGGAGTCAAATATTTTAATTTTAGTATAAATGTCTCCCACACACGCACATACATATTGTAAAATAATTTAATTTCATACATTAAAAAAATTTCTCACCATACTTTACTGCGAAAACATGTTGATTTGTTTTCCCAAAATTTGTGACTTTTATAAGCTCGAAGCCAGATTAGCTAATATTGTCCACTCATTTTTTAATAAAAAAACATATCTCCAATTTCCCTTATAGAAACGTTCAATGCTTGAAATGTTAAGTAGTAAAGATTATTCTTAAGAAAATGTAAGCAATTATGCGTTATTACTATCACGAAAGAAAACATTTCGCAATAAAAATTGTTATCTGAAATCACTTTTCGATATTACATTTCATTGGTGATTTTTTTTCACCATATCCTCCCTTCTTTTAGAAATGTTATTAAAAGATATTGGATGAATCTTCCATAATCAACCATCCTACAATTGGCGAATTTACTATATAATGTTGGAAGATTCATTTATATTTGAAAGGAACCGTCTACGGTAAATCCGATTTCAGAAGATTATGCGAAATTTCTACTTAGCGATTAGTATTTTTTTTTCTTTAATGAATAAAACGGACAAAAGAATATTTACTATCATATATTTTTCATCTGCAGTTATTTTACTATCACTGAAAAAGCATCACTTTGAATGTACAAAAACTTTTAAATGCCAAAGGTGGCGATTGGAACAATATCTGTTCATTTAGCCTAGGTTTTAAAAAAAAGTACCTCGGATTCAAATAAAATTTCAATCATTATAAAGCAATTTTGGCTCATGCACAGCCCGAGCAGCTGATCGTAGTCACAAATTAACGTTTTTAGTTGTATTTAGGCAACAGACTGATGAATAATGACGTCTTGAAAATAACAAGCATGTTTATTTCTCCGTCTTATTACGCTCATTAGAGAAATGCGAAAAAAATCTCCAGTTTTCCAAAAAGATCATTACTAAAAATGTTGCATAACTATCTTTATCATTCGCAAAGAGTTTTGATAGTGAAAGATCTAAAATTCAATCAATAGCAATTTGACATTATTTAATGAAATGTAGTTTAGCGCGTAATTAACTCTGTTTTGTAGCTAACTCTGATATATTTGAAGCCATACCGTTACGTACATTTCTAACGTTTCACAACAAACTTGGTTGTGGATCCGATTATGGATGATTGGGAAGATTTTATTGAATGAAAACTAGAGGTTTAGTTTTCTATTTGAATCAGTATCGAGGTTATTTGCCTAGGTTAATAGTTGCATGGTTAAAACTGGTATATAAAAAGAAACGACAGTTAAAATGACATTGTTTTAATTTTATTCACAGAATTCAGCTTTAAATATCCACTTTTACATGATTCACATTTTTTTAAAATATAAAAGTTTATACTGTTTTGACTGTATTTACTCTACTAGAATTCGAAGATAAGAAACTGTAGAAAATCTGCCAAAAGAAGACGTATATTACCAAATATAATGTAACGTAGAGAGAGATTGTATTTATGTTATCAGATCCACACACAGCACCAAGCTGAGAAGCCCGGAGTAAAAGAACTAACAAACGAAAGTGAATAACCCGAAAATAATTTAAGTTAATTGGTCAATCTCTGCAATCATTATAATTTTTTTTTTTCTTGGTAGTGTGGTGATTAGAGAACATTTTAATTTCTGATGATCGTAATGGCCGCATTTCCCTTCCAAACTCTACATAATGTACTAAAGAGTTGCTTCTGAATTGCCCGAATTTCGTCTAACGCATCAGATAATATAATAGCGCAATGGCGTCCAATGCGAATTCAGAGAATGCGGAAGGACTTTCCAGGTGAAGGTCCATATTAATTAAAAATACAGGGTCGAATTCTTCATTTCGTTTGATTGAAGATTTATTTAAAAATGGACAAGCGCAGCGGTCTCAGCCTGCTAGTTCTTAATATGAAACAACATAGGTGAATATACTTTCCTTACAAATTCAGCCATAATCTTGAGATTTTGGGGGGATTCTGGCTTCCAATGTACAATCTAAGTAGCCGATTGGCAGCTGTCAACCATCTTGAGTGAAATATTTTACATGGATTGTGATTTACGAGATTTAAAGAGCATTGGCCAGATGAAAATGTTTGACACATGTCATAAAAATTATTTTGATCTGTACTTAACTCTCCACAGTTCATTTCTGGGAGACAAGAGCAGATTTTTTTTAATTCCACAACTGTCTCTATTGTTCTCATTGATCCAACGATTTTCCAATAGGAACAGAAAAGGATCATGGGCCTGTAGTTTGCCTATCAAGTTCAGAAAATTAATGACGCAATGGCAATTCGTTTGCATGAAACTGGCATATTAACCACTACAATGGACGACTAATCTTTGTTCCAAAAAATCTAATAGCACCATTCTTTCTCATAGTGTTTTCAGTTATTCTGTCACAACTTATAGCTATAAGTTTATCAAGGTTTAAGTTGTTTTCAGTGCAATATTTTAAAATACTTTCTGCAATATTCTTTCCTGATCCAGAAAATTGTGTAATGTGTCCCAGATACAGTTAATTTGACTCTTCAATCAGAGATACGTGTTCTTCACTTATAGTACTTCGATGTAATCTGTCTCAAATTTTCCATCATTTCTTTTAGATTTGAGGAATCGAATAAGCTTCTGGTACTCAGAAAAATTGTTATCTATCATTTGATCAATACGCCTCTGAGAAACTACAATAATTGATGCTTTCTTCCAAATTTCTTCGTGGATCTTTACCATTCCTGTTACGTTTTAGTTATTGTCTTGTATAAAAATAATATTTTTCCATCTGCCATTGTTGGCAAAACAGCTTTAGTTTTGAAAGGGCACCAAATAGGGCAGTGGCGTAGCCAGGATTTCGTTTCGGGGGGGGGGGGAGGGAGGTCCAGAATTTTTCCTTCAGGTTATATATATAGTAAAACCTGTCAAGATGAAATCGTAAATATTGGTGGTAAATTCCGTTTTACACAGGTTTTCGTGTTATCAGGTGTATTTGTATAGTATTTTTTTCCCTAGCACTATGGAACCTTTCTGTTTAAGACAGAATTCTGTTATAGGCAGGTTCTATTTTTACAAGTTTTGTGCATTTATATAAATATACTCATTTATGTCAAATGAATAGAATAAAACTTGTCAAAATAGTAATTGTCTATAACAGAATCCTGTCTTTAACAGAAGCGTTACATGGTCTTAATATGAATTGCGATACAATTAAATTTGCTGAAAATCTGTCTGAAAGGGGATTTTCATCGTTCTAATGAAACTAATGCACTAATGAAACATAGTGAAACCTGTCAAAGCGGAATGCTGTTTCAAACGGAAGAGTGTCAGAATTCCTGCGGAACGAACAATATTTTTTTGAGGTAGTGTATCTTAGAAGCATATTTAATTACACTTCTTTCTATGGAAGCCTGTCTAAAATGGAACTTTTTACCAGTCCCTTGCAATCTTGTCTTGACTGTGTATGTAATGTATAATAGAAGTATTTCGAGTAACTTTAAGAATTTAGCTATATCCTTATTTAATTTCTTAATTTTAAAAAAAGCAATGATAAAAAACGTAATGCTAATCTCTATAACTGCAACTAATAATACATTGAAGTTAAATAAAGTTTCATATTACGTAACATTTGCCTACAATAAAGTTAGGATAAAGTGGTTAAGTTTAAAACAGCAATTTCCATGCTTAGTTTCTTGCCACTGAATTAAGAACTTGTGCTGTAATAGATATTGAATAATGATTTCACATAAGTGTCAATCGCATGAGCCGTTCATGCGATCCACCGCTTATCGATACTATCTTGACGATATACCACCGATACTATCTTGCCGTGACAATTTTGAATTGAGAAATTCGCAGCAAATCTCCCGCAAGACATACAATCACACACTTGCATGAGTAGTTTGTTGTGAAACTGATGTAAGATTGTCTTTAATTCACGAAAGTGACGAAAGCTAAAAATTCCTCTGTTGAGAGAATAGACAATCAGCACATACGCAGAAATTTGAGAAATTTTATTCGGTATGCACCACTTTTTCTAAACGCTATACTTATTAAATACCAAAAAATGCTCGAAATGAAAAGTACAAATATTACCTAAACTTGTTTATGGTTATAAAACCGATGCATGCACCTTCTGACGGCGCTTTCGAATCAATAGACTTGATCAGATCTATTGACCCCTTCGAAGGGGTTAAACTTATAGTGTGACATGGAAAGATTCCTACTTTGCAGTAAGTTTGCAGTATTTTTGATTACTTGTTTACCGTTAGTGTGCAATAAATTTGATGTAGTATGAATTTAACTTGCACGACAAGTTAGCTGCAAGTTCAAAGTGTGGTGACTTCGGCGTTTGTGTTATCTTGCTGCAGTCTTCTTATGAACTTTCAGTCTTGTCATGCTGAGCTTACTGCAACTTTGCAGGTTTTCAGAGCAAGACTGTTGAAAATTTTCTGCAAACTAAAAATGCTATGTGGGAAGGTTTTAACTTTAAGAAAAATATCTTGCATTTTCAGCTACAGAAACTAGTAATGTAGGAAGTACAATCAAATATAGTTCATGCTGGAAGTTAAATTTTTGTAATAAGTTTATTTGTCATGGATTAGAACTTTTTTGGAAGTATTAGAATGTGTAAAAAATGGTTCATGGTGGTTTCTGTTTTTGTACTTCTCAGCCAATTTATTTTAGATGGTTCGAAACAGTTTTAGAACATTCTCCAAGTTCAGCAGTAAGCTTCGGACGAATCGGATTTATGCAGCTTTGGAAGGGACACTTAGGAGTTCCGTGGAAGGGGGTAGCGCACATTAATAATCATAAAATTCCGAATCTTTCGATTGTACCCTTAAACAACTTGACAGAAGGATCAAGAACCTCATCTCTGTATATTTCAGCATTCACAGTTGCGCAGGTACAAATGTGTCGGTCACTGCGGCCATTCAAAATGATGTCCGTCCATACCACGATTCCACGACCTTTGTATCGATGCCTCTCCCTGATGTTTTCTGCCTTATTGCGTGTGATTTTCTCCCTCCTTATGGTAAGACGTCTGTAGTAACTCTCTCAACAAAATTGGGATTCATCAGTAAAAAGAACTCGGCTCCAGTCCGTGGTACTCCAATGACGATGATCTCTGCATCACTTTAACCGGGCGCATTACGCTACCGGAGTTAGTGGAACACAAATCATTGGTTTCCTTGTATGCAGACTGTCACTCACAGTAAACCAGGATAGTCGAGTTCTTGTTGCTGCAGCAAACTCCCTGTAATCTGAACTGATGTCAATGGCCTATTTCTTTTAGTAATCGTTGGCAAATTACAGTCCTGAGAGCCTATTGTGGCGCGTTTTCTACCTTGACCTGTTTGTCCATGGACATTATAACAGTGTCTTTAAATCGTTTCCAGATTCTTGACATGACGCTTTTGGCTATTTTTAAGTCTTTACAGACCCCTAAGAATGTCTGTCCTGCTTCCAAACCTTTATCGCACGCAATTTCAAAAAATCGGTCAAATGTCTTCTGGACGACATATTCCACCTACTAGAAGCGAAAATTTTACATAATTACACGTACAATCCTTAAAATTAGACTTCAAATTACCCACGTGCACTCCTTTTCACACATGAACCGAAAGAAACGGGCTGAGTCTGAAAAATTTGCATATTTTTCTGTAGCGAATGTTAATCCCATTGGACTACGTGATAACTCTGACATTGAATTACCCTTCTGGAAGTTCCCTTAATACAGTGGTTCCCAACGTGGTGCGAACGCCCCACTGGGGGGCAATTTGACTTTCTAGCGGGGCAATTCGAAATTTGTTACTCACTCATTCGCTATCAATTTCTTTTTTTTTTTTTTTTTAATGCAATGTTGCAGACGAAAAATAAATGGAATACAAGCAAAATTTTAAAAAACAGTTTTTTTTATAGAATTTTAAAATTTTTCTAAGGTTAAGTTTAAAATAGATTTAATACCAGAATAATTATAGGAATATATTTTTTATATTTCGATATCGTTTTTCAGTATTAAATCTCACTGTAATTTTCCTGGGGCGATTTAGAATTTTTCGTAATGCTTTCGATTATTTACTGAATGAGCTTTCTATTTCTATTCGCTCTGTTATACGTATCATGAAGATTCTTTTACACTGGAAACTACTTAAAAGTATATGTAACTTTGTCTGTCTTGAACATATTTAACCTGAAAAATATATGAAGTAACTGATCGAGGTATTACCAACTTTATAAAACTTATAAATCTTAAATAGCATTAAAAAAGGAAATCAGTACCTATGGCTGTAATGCACGTATTCTGCACAGTAAATAAATTTACATAATGGCATATAGATTTGAAATTTTAAAATCGGATAATAAATGGAATACAACTAACGATATCGGGAAAGAAAAATCAGGAAAAATGTGTTGTGATGGGGATTAATGGATACTTAAATTTAATAAAGATGAAAATCTAGAAATGCTTCTCATGTATTGTGTTATCCATAGAAAGAAAATTTAGTGTCCAAAGCTTTTCCGCCAACTTTTAATCCGCTGCAAAAAGGAATTATAACATTTTTCTTTAACATTGAAGTAAGTTGGAAAAGTACAACAAAACTCTTTTTGGCACAAAGGCGTAGATGCGTAATCTCATTGCATTTATAAAATTCTGTTAAGAACACATTTCTGACAGAAAGTTGACTTCTTTGATAAGTTAAAAAATGTGAAATGAATAGTTATTAAGGCTCTATTACTCTTCCACCGTGTGAATAGATTTCTCTTTTTTAAATAATAAGAGACATAATTTACAGAGTAACGGGGGGGGGGGGAAGGGGGTGGGCATTGTGACTTTACAGAGGCTTTGGTGGGGCGTGACCAATAAAAGGTTGGGAACCACTGCATAGAATTAACATAAAGCACCTTTTTATGGTTGTTCCTTTAATTTTTCTCGCCAGTGTATTTTGAAAGTGGTAACAAATAACCAGTTCAAAAATAAAATTACTTTTATTAATTGCAGGCAGCAGATTTAAAATAATTGCTAATATTGTCCGTTATAAAGTGAACAAAGATAAGAGTCACGAAACTCAAACAATGAACCGTTATTGCGTTCGTATAAATTCGTTCTTTACCATAAGTGTCGACAACAGAACTCCATCGAAGTCCAAGATAAAGAAGTTTTACGTTTAACCTAGTTACAGTAAATTTGTGTAAACAGAATAGCAGGTATACTTGCATATTTATCCTTCCGTCTCGGAACATTAAAATGTTCTTGTTTATGAAAGGATTCTGTGTTTTCAGAAAACCTGCCAAGAAGGATTCACAATTGGAACAAGTTTCATTTCAGATTGGTTTCAAACGTTAGCAAGCACAGATATATAGTGTTGTTTTCGTCGAACCTTGAATTGTTTTCCTTTGAGATAGGTCATCTTCCCAAATTTTCCTGTAATAGATATGTGCTCTTCAGAGGTGGAGTTATAGTGGCTTACAACCTGGGGTAGCGTACCCCTGGGGGTACGAGGCGGGTCTGCTGGGGGTATGTGAAAATAATATCGGTAATGGCGGAAGTCACAAAAATGTTAGGAATATCAATGTAATTTGCATCGATTTATTATATAGTTGTGATAAGAAGATTACTAATAAAAAAAAGCATGTTTACGTTATCTCCTTGAGTGGAGGGGGGAGGGGGGCGTGTGTATGAGAAATTGGGGTACTCCGAAATGAAAAACCTAAGAAAGGGGTACGTGAAAGAAAAAAGTTTCGGAAGTGAGTACGTTTTAGCATTTCTAAGGGATACTGTGAAAACGGAAAGTGTTTATAACGGAAACCTGCCTAAAACGGAAAAGTTCATAATCCCTAAGAAAGAAATAACTTTGAATTATACCTTTTAAGACGAACATCTCTCTAAAGCGGAATTTTTTATAGATCCTTTGTGATTCTGTCTTAGCAGTTTTTACTGTTGTATCCATGATTCAGTAAATCAGACCAATTTTCGGGAGGGGGGACCCCCTGGACCCCCCCCCCCCCCATTGGCTACGTCACACTCATTGCGTTTCTCTGTTCAATGAAAATATCATACATCCATCAAGCCTTAATTTCTCTACTCCTGTGCATCAGTAGCTAATCCATGTCGTTTATTTCCCCTAGAACTTTGTTCCTTAATCAACAATTTCAAAATAACATAAATGATTCTTAATTCACTAGCCTTAAACTAATGCTAGTTGACTAAATATAAAAAGAAAAGAGCCATTTCACGTTAGATCTCTAAAAATAAAATAAAACGTTCCAATAAAAAATATCCTACTCTCACAAACGAAAATCAGACAACAAATCATTCATATATCTTCCGATTGGCGCTATAGTGACAGGTCGTTGACAGAACGATTATATAAGGTCCTTAGTCGTTGCCATCAATGCCAGGCATCATGCAAATATCACAAATTTTCTTTTAAAATACAATTCTATGCTAATACGAGAAAAGAAAATCACGATAGCTCATTCCAATTTCATTTTGATATCAAATAGCATTAAAATAAGTTGAAATCATATTATCATACATACATTGCATACATCATTTGAGTTGGAAATTAATTTGTTTCAAGTTGGAAAATTTTTTAATCCCCCCCCCCCCCCCCAATTAATATCTGTCACTACGCCCCTGCACGTATGTCTTTCGAGAACGCGGATATTGAAGAATTAAGGGATAAGTAAACTAGTATATAACACAAACGTTTATTTTTGGAATATGAGTTTTATCATGAGTATTACGGTGTTAGGAGGCGTACCCGATTACTAAACGTACCCAATAAACAGAAGTCAGTTTTGTATGTTTAGATAGATTCGTTAAAATATCAAAATTTTTATATGACAATATTCGTCCGGTTAGACGAAAGTACAAACAATTCAAATAGCATCTTTTTCTATGTGCATTATTTAAACAAAATAGATATTATCGAAAATACCCTAAAAATCAAGTAGTTTCAAGAGGACATCTTAATTTAAAAAATTTATTGATGCAAAGCAAGTTTAAATTTTATGCACCGTATGGTTTCAAAATCAAAGAGAAAAATAGATCATTGCATTTTAACATTTCGCGGAGATCTGCTACAAGAGCGTTCATACGCAATATTGAAATACTGTTTTGATCTAATTTGACAAAATACTTCGACTTCGAACACGGTTTTACCAAGGCGCTTGTGGACATCTCCACACACATCCGGTTTTTGACAGCTGGTGAGAAACAGGGGAGTAACTTAAAACCTGGCTAGCAGCAGTAGCAGGTTGGGGCGAAAAAATTATCAATAATTTATTGTATTTCAAAAGTCTAAAGGAAATTTGTGGTGTAAGGAGTTATTTTAATAGCATTTGCAAACCTGAATTTCTATTGCTTTACTTAAGTATGATTAAAATTATACGTGATGTAAAATCACGTATAATTTTAAGCATGGTTAAGTGAAGCAATAACAAGGGCTATCTTATCTCTTATTTCTGCTGAAAAATACTAAGGTCACAATGTCCTGTAGCTTCACTACCACAATTTCGGAACAATAATAATCGTGCTAGTTGTTTTTTAAGCTTTTGTAACTACAGTTTTAATGTTTTAGAAATAGTACTAGTAAGAATATATTAGGCTGCGCGATCCAGGAAATATTTTGCATTTGCTATAGCGTAACTACTATGCATTAAATATTCACTACTATTAAATAACCTAATATTTTGGTTTATATGAGGCCGATGAACGATGTTGTAGCAAAATTCCTGGAACTAATAAATATCAAGAAAGCAACTTTTTACACTTCCTTTAAAACCCAACTTGAAGTGCTTAAAACAAAGAATATATACAATACAGTAGAAAAGAAGTGCGGTTTTTTACAGAATCTATACAAAAATAATAAACCTAATAAAGATTGATATAGATTTAATATAATAAAAATATATAATTATAATAAAAATTAATTTGATTGAAATAAGATATTTGTAATTAAGTGTGAGTAGTAAATAGTATTTAAGAGGTTCAGAAGTTTGTAACGATACATGATCTTTTCGTATCCCGAATATATGGGTTGAATGGTTGGACAACTTACGGCGTCGCGACATAGAAGGAACACGAGCTATCGCGAAAATGTAGGGCACGTCATATGATTACTTGTTATTTTTCATATGCATTTGTAATTTTATGTTATTCATTCTGAAGACGACTCAGAAAATGAGTTCAAACATGTAAATATAGATTTTTAATTTACTTTTAATGTGTTTTTATTACGTCTCTTACGGCAATAAATATTTGGATATTGTGGTAAGATTTTTGGTTTTTCGAACAGTTTTGCGTAATATCATCACAAGGACTTTAAATCCTTATTGTTTGAAATGAGAATGGCATTTCGGGCATTAAATAATTAACAGACATACATATAATATATATAGAATAAAATCTTTGCGGTGTGAAACATTTGAATTAATTATTTTTAATTTTTAAATGACTTATGCTTGATATCATCGTTAATTTATCTGTAAAATACAAAGTGGTCCAAAATTATTGAGACATTTCATGTTTGATGGAAAAAAAGGAACAAAATAAGGTACACACATGTTCATTGTTTTCTTGGAAAGTCAGTTTGAAACAGTTTTACACAACAAATTTTAAACATTAAAAAAGCTTCACGTAAGCCGGTAGATACACTGGGTTTCATAATGATATGAACACCTGGTAATTTTGTGATATCCTTGCAAAAAGTAATAAACCATTATCAAAAAACTCCATTCTCGAGACAAATACATTAATTTTACATAATACATTGCTGTAAAAGAAATAACAAACTTGAAATTCACTGAAAATATGAATTATCTAAAAAAATGGTGTTGCAAAATCATATGAACATGATCGGAATTATCACTAAACGAGCATGGAAAATGTACAGGAATATTGAGTGCCACTCCGAAGAGAAGAAACCGAAATATGCAAATTAGTTTAGCAAATAAAGATACTTCATAGACTAGGAAATTTCCAAACATGATCGCAAAGTGAGTTCTTGAAGTATGGGTCGTAAAATTGCTTTAAGTGGTTTTGAGAAAGGGAAAATTATGGCTTTTAAGGATCAAGGACTTTCGGCCAGGTTATCGCAAAAAAAAAATTGAAAAGATCTCCAGGTGCAATATTAAATTTTCTTCAATTAAAAGAGGATTATGGAGCAAAAAAATGTCCGGGACGTCTGCCAAAGTTGTCCAAAATTGAAAAAAGAGCCATTATAAAAAGAATGATCATTGGGAAAAATACTTTAGGCGAACTTTCAAGATATTCACTGATAGCAATGTCAAAAAGTACCTTGTCCAGAGTAGTCAAGAGTTTTATGATGATGAGGTACAAGAATAGAAAGGCTCAACTACATATGATTAAAATGCATTAGCAGAATCGCCTGAATTGGGCCAAAGAACACATACCCTGGAAGTTAGAATATGAAAGAGTAATATTCTCCGATGAAAAAAAATTCAATTTGGATTGTCCGGACGGTTTTTCTTATTATTGGTGCGCTCTGCGCAAGAAAGCAGAAACGTTTTCAAAACGACAGCCGGGAGGAAGTTCACTCATAGTTTGGGCAGCGTTTGGATGGCATGGTAAGATCAACATTTTGTTTCCCTCTGGCAGAATGAGTGCATTAACCTACCAAGACCTACTTGAAGAAAACTTGCTGTAATTGGGGATGAAATTGGAGCACCTTTCTAGATGGTCCAACAAGACAGTGCTTCCATACAAACGGTAAACAGTGCATGGGAATGGTTTCTTAATAATGGTGTACATGTAATTCCATGGCTATCTGTTTCTCCTCATTTAAATCAAATGGAAAAAGTATGGAGCCTTCTGGTTAAAGCTGTTTACGCAAATGGAAAACAATATGCCACAATTTCCGAATTAAAAGCTGCTATCATTTTCCACTGGAATGAAATCGATCAAAATATATTAAAAAGCTTGGTCCACTGCATGCCTGATCGCATTTTTACATTAATTAAAAGATCTGATGTATACACTGGCTATTAATCTATATTTTTGGCCTATGTTCATATCATTGTGAAACACCTAAAAATGGAAAAATGCAGTTTATTTTATGTATAAACCGCCGTTTCAATTATATTTTGTTATAAAATAAAACAATTTGTTCTATTTCTAACATTGATTAGACTTCAGTTTGTTTTGTAACATTTTCTTCTTTTTTATGTTTGAAAAACTGGGTGTTCTGTTCATATCATTATGAAACCCATTGTAGCACGACAACAACACTAAGAAAATTTACTGATTGTATCAGTTTGGAAATGGGACCCCTTGACCTTTTTCTTTTCATTGAATTTTAAAGACTGAGAGCGCGCAACTCGAGTACTGGATATCGATGACCAAAAACGACAAATGTCTAAAGTCACTGGAGGAATACCTGCTAAAATGCTGCAACAAACTTGGCGTGAAATTGATTATCTGCTGGATATTTTGCGTACCACACAACGAGCTCATGTGGAACTAATTTAATGTTTAACATGTTGTTCTGTTAAACTGTATGAAATTGTCTTTCCAAGAAAACAATAAAAATGTACGTACAGTCGTGGAAAAAAAAGTAAACATCCCCTAGTAACTCTGCAACTGATTATAATAGAAGTAAGTTACTGGTACCAAACAATTTGAAATAAAGTGTACTTTTAAATGATGCATATAAAATTTGTTTAAGGGGTCATCTACAAATGAAAAGAAGATCAAGCTTTGTTTTTTTCAATTGCAACACTTAATCTTGACAATATATTTTAAATCTTGGGTTCAAAAATGTACGTACAGTCGTGGAAAAAAAAGTAAACATCCCCTAGTAACTCTGCAACTGATTATAATAGAAGTAAGTTACTGGTACCAAACAATTTGAAATAAAGTGTACTTTTAAATGATGCATATAAAATTTGTTTAAGGGGTCATCTACAAATGAAAAGAAGATCAAGCTTTGTTTTTTTCAATTGCAACACTTAATCTTGACAATATATTTTAAATCTTGGGTTCAAACTATTCCTAGAAACGAAATTTCAAGTCATTTGGATAATAAGTTTTTGTATTAAAAACATTCAAAATGTAGAATTTCTAATGTTAAATTCCATTTTAATATTTTTATTAATATCTCCTGAAATTAAAAACTTAATAGTATGATAATTATTTCTGTGGTTATAATACTAAAAAAACTAAAACATAAATACATTGAATTTGTAATTTAAAAAAATGTATAATATGAATTATGAATTATCAAACTAATTATTGAAAAAAATCTGAATTGCAAGCTAAAATTTTTTAGATAGATTTACATTTATTATGTCCGGCTTTATGCAAAATCAATTTCAATTTTTTTTCTTACATGTAGTTTTCGAACTAAGAAGTGACATAGTCATTCTGTAGTAATTCAACAATCGAGTACCGAACTTCAAATTTGGATACAACCCATAAATTAGGCTCATTTTAAAATAATTAATTTCTCTGAAACTAACCGTACGAATTTCATGAAAATTTGTATTTTGGCTAATTTGGGGGCGTAGAACTTATTTATGGTGTCAAACTTGGGTATTGCTATTGAAAAAAAAAGTCTGTGTTCGTTTTGATTTGTAGATGGACTCCTAAGCAAATTTTGTATACATCATTTAAAAGCAGACTTTATTTCCAATCGTACCAGTGACATTCTTCTGCAATAATTTGTTGCAGAGTTAGAATGGAGTGTTTACTTTTTTTTTCCACGACTGTACCTCATTTTGTTCTTTTTCCTTCAAACATGAAATACGCTCAATAACTTTGGGCTATCCTGTATAAATGTAAGTAAAAGTTGATAGTAGTCCACTCTAAAACTGTTATACTTTAGTACTAAAGATTTTGTGCAAGTAAAAGTTGATAGTAGTCCACTCATAAACTGTTCTACTTCAGTACTAAAAATTTTGTGCAAGTAAAAGTTGATAGTAGTCCACTCAAAAACTGTTCTACTTCAGTACTAAAGATTTTGTGCAAGTAAAAATTGATGGTAGTCCACTCTAAAACTGTTTTACTTTAGTACTAAAGATTTTGTGCAAGTAGTAGAGATGATAAAAACAGTAACAAACTATTTACATTTGGAGAAGGAATTTTTTAGTAACGAAATGGACATTATTGAGAACTGTAAGGAGCAGTATTAACACTAGAACCGCCGGAAATTTTACTCAAGTCTTATGAAACTATTTCACACCAGAATTTTTATTTAAAACTATTTAACTTATCTCTCCGTGCTACATATTTAACTTATTTTAGAAAAAAATTCCTGGTGCGAATCGAAATATTTTCCTTTTGTACCGGTCAAAATGACCGCTACTGCGGTACTAGTGTTAAGGGGATAGCGATTTAAGAAGCATAGAGTAAAGGAAGTGCAGGCACTGCTTCATTCCTCACTCAGTTGCGGATGTTGAGTGCTAACCTCTCATTTCAGTGGAACCATGACATTGACAGAACAAAATGTTTTGCAGGTACATTGGAGTCCCGATTATCCGAGTTAATATGGTACAAGCTCACATCGGATAAGCAAAAAATTTGGATAAACTAGATTTACACAAACTGTAATCAACCAACGAGATAAAATATAAATTTCCACTTAATTTATTAATTTTTATGGTGCCAGTACCTAATTGTTATGGTACTTTGATGTACATTACCGTTACTTTTAAGAAACTGTTTATTTGAAAAAGGACTTTGATAGTTTTTTGTTTGTTAAAAATTTTGCTGTTTTTTTTCTTCTTTTGCTGCAGTATTACGTTTCTGCATAGCTACTAATTTCTACGATTTTTTCTTACTGCTAAAACAACTTACCAGTAAATTTTGCCTAATTCAATCACCGAAATCTAACAATTGTCAACGATTAAATAGGGCGAAAATTTGTATTCAATTTTAGAGGTAACAAAACCGTACAATATGACAGCTATGTGATTCTGTTAGTGTCATGAAAATTGCAGGTGTAGCCTCTTCTTTCTGCTCAAATTATTAAATCGTTTTTTGAAATCAAACTTATAACTTTGGAATGCATCATTTTCTTCTGGTGAGCACACCAAAAAAAATGACCATGATTTTTTTTTTTTTTTTTTTTTTTTTTTTTTTTTAAATTATGACCATTTTTCCCCATTCTGACCAGCAAATCTGAGTTCTAACTTTTTATGACTGCTCTTTCATATTTACCTAACTCTTCATTTATAATGGCTGTTTCATAATAATGGAAGGCATCAGTCCATCAGAAGAAAGTAACTCGGTTAAAGAGGAAAATCGGTTAACCGAGACTCAAATAATCAGGACTCTACTGTATGGAAATAATAGGACACCATCTTTAATAAGACTTAATCACCATGGCAACCTATAATAATAACCTATCATGGGATATCATTGAATTATCACGTATGATAGGATTTAATAGATTGAGGAAAACTTTCATTAATATCTTTTTACGTTTTGATTCTATTTTCATAAAATTTGAATTAACTCGACAAAATTCTGCCACAATTATATATGAATGGATAAAAACCCCTTAAAATTCCAAATTAAATTTCAAAAATTTAGTCTCTTTCTTCTAACTTTAAATCTATTTCTAAAACCAGTTTCTCCCCTTGTAACTTTGTTTCCCAGCAATACATCTTATTAATTTCAGAGATCATTTTAGGACGATTCTTAAGAGTGAAACTGCTAATCTAAGCGCTTTTTGCAGGCATCTGTGGGTAGGGCTGATACGTCACAGTCCCTGGGAATGGTGCGGGCCTTGACCACGGATCAATCAAAATTTAATGAAACAATTAAATGTTCCTCCCAAATTAACAATTCTGCCCCCTGCTGGAAAATATTAGAATCTTCACCATATTACCCCGAACACGCGCGAAAAAAGGGGGATTTTGGCAATTTGAAATGTTTGCCCTAAATTTTATGCCAATGTAACTTCTCGAAATCTACGCTGTTGGTTCCGGGACCGGCGATCGGCTCGCGAATCCGATGTATGATGAGCAGCCTAATAAATGAGTTCGATTCGCATAAAGGTTCCCGAGTCACTTTCTCTTCCCATCACAGCCATCATCTAGGACCATACCACTGGAATCATTACGTTATTATTACATATATATTTTGAAACTTCTTTTTTCCCCATTGGCCATAATGTAAAGGAATACTCTTGGCTTTTCCTGTAATTGAACTATACATGTGATTTTCATAAATTTTGTAATGACCCGACAAAATTTTATCACTATAAACGCCAGTATTACGGGGATGGCGGTAGAAGAAGCATACGGTAAAGGAGATGCAGACACTACTCCTTTCCTCACTCAGTTGCGGATGTTGTGTGCTAACCTCACATTTCAGTGGAAGCATGCAGGGCCGAAACTAGGCTTTTTTGCGCCCGGGGCAAAAATGAATTTTGTCGCCCCCCCCCCCTTTCTTCCTCAAAGTATATTTACAAAGAGAACTTTACTAATATTCTAATGGCCGATTTATTTTAAAATTTAAAATATGTAATCATAAAATATGTAGTACTGAACTACGTAAACTGAATGTATCGTTTGTTGCAATTATAGTTCGTTCACATAAAAGAATTCGCATGTATTACCGGCTACTTACAGTGTTTGCTTATACAGTAGAGTTCAGATTATCCGAGTCCCGCTTAACTGAGTTTCCGCTTTAACCGAGTTATTTTCTTCTGATGTACTGATGGCTTTTATTATTATGAAACAGCCATTATAAATGAAGTGTTAGGTGAAGATGAAAAAGCAGCCGTAAAAAGTTTGAATAATAATGAAAGCCATCAGTACGTCAGAAGAAAATGATCGATTATAAAGGTATAATCTTTCATTTGGCGCCTCTTGACTCTGGCGCCCGGGGCACATGCCCCCTCTGCCCCCCCCCCTTACTTTCGGCCCTGGAAGCATGACATTGTATTGTTACAACAAAAAAGTTTTGGATGAACCTCATACAAACTTGTAAATGTTCCGTGTTCTACCGAACGCTACTTCACATGTATGTAAACTATTTTAAGATAAGAACCTGGATTTAAACTCACATTAAAAAAAAATTTCTGGATATGTAATATATAGAGGATGTATGCTACAAGAGTGTTAATACATATTATTGAGGTCAGAATTCTGTATTGGTGACAGGAACAATGGAATAGTGAGATCAGCCTTATGGATTACCTAGTTGACTGGGAACTTCACATCCAGGTTACAGGTGGTTTGTATTGCAAGGGTTTAAAAGAGCAGTAAAAAAAAAAAAAAAAAAAAGATGTTTAAACGTGGCTTGCGACCACATGAAAAAAATGAACTAAATGCAGCAAAAAATAGAAATGAAAGCATATTAAGTTAATAAATAGTTTAACGAAATAAAAATAAAAAGTTAAAGAAGAGAAAAACTCCATTATTTCAAAAATGAACAGGTGAAAAAGCTACCGGGAGAGAAGTCCCATCTAAAAAGAAACACTCTTTACAGAGACCAATAGATAAGTTTAACAATAAAAAAAAAAAATGCTAAAAAAGCGGAAAAACAAGTTTTTTTTTTTTTTTTTTTTTTTTTTTTTTTGTAATAGGAAAATATGGACATAAAAAGAAAAAGAGTATTTAAAAATAATGCGAAAGAGGAATATCCGTTTATATATTCGATAATATAACGCTTAGAAAATAGTTCTTTAGCTTAAAATTATTCAACACACTGCATGCCTCAAACGAAATTTTAAGAATTTTTTGTTTTAATATCGAAGCTTGAAATTTAAATTTCATTTGGGACTTCCTTTTTTAAATGCCTGTAAAACAATGTTTTTCAAAAGAGGCTTCGAAAGCTTAAACTAAAGCAAAATAGAATGGTAATGGAAAACTCATTAAAGAGAGATAGTTATTTTATGTAACCTAAGACGCCTCCATTTGTTAGAAGTTAAGACGCGCGTCAAATTTTAATGGCATAAATAAAGATTTTTCTTTTAAAATCTGATACATCGCACAAGAAAATTTGAAAGAATTAACCCAGTTTAGGCCAAGCATAGAAATTTTACAAAATATGGTATTATTTTCATTGAAATATGCTTAAATTACATTCATTAACACACAAAAAAAGATTCGTGCATGAAAAATAATATTTTATTTCAGAAATAAAATGCATTCAGTCAATGGTGCGCAAACGCACCATTAAATTTAAAATAAATAATTTCTTTTAAATTTTTATGAAATTTGTTTCATTATTATTTCATTTACAGAACTTGCAACTTTAATCCATTATAAAAACATACGATTAATCTCAAGTGGGATAATTATACAGTGGCGTAGCCAAGGGGAGGGGGTCCAGGGGGTCCGGACCGCCCCCCCCCCTATCGAAAGTAGACCTTGTTTACTGAATCATGGATACAAATACAACAGTAAAAACTGCTAAGACAGAATCACAAAGGATCTATAAAAAATTCCGCTTTAGAGAAGTGTTCGTCTTAGAAGGTTTAATTCAAAGGCATGTCTTTTTTCGGGACGATGAAATTTCCGTTTTAACAGGTTTCCGTGATAAACACTTTCCGTTTTCACAGTATCCCTTAAAACTGCTAAAACGATCTCACATCCCAAACTTTTTCTTTCACGTACTCCTTTCTTAGGTTTTTCATTTCGGAGTACCCCCATTTCTCATAAACACGTCCCCCTCCCCCCCCCCTCCACTCAAGGAGATAACGTAAACATGCTTTTTTCCATTAGTAATCTTCTTATCACAACCATATAATAAATCGATGCAAATTACATTGATATTCCTAACATTTTTGTGACTTCCATTACCGATATTATTTTTACATATCCCAGCAGACCCGCCACGTACCCCCAGGGGTACGCTACCGCAGGTTGGAAACCGCTGCTATAACACCACCTCTGAAGAGCATAAATCTATTACAGGAAAATGTATGAAGATGACCTATCTCAAATGAAAACAATTCAAGATTCGACGAAAACAACACTATATATTTGTGCTTGCTAACGTTTGAAACCTATCTGAAATGAAATTTGTTCCAATTGTGAATCCTTCTTGGCAGGTTTTCTGAAAACACGGAATCCTCTCATAAAAAACATTTTAATGTCCCGAGACGGAAGGATAACTAAACAAGTATAGCTGCTATTCCGTTTACACAAATTTACTGAAACTAGATTAAACGTAAAACTTCTTTATCTTGGACTTCGATGGGGTTCTGTTGTCGACCCTTATGGGAAAGAACGAGTTTATACGAACGCAATAACTGTACATTGGTTGAGTTTCGTGACCCTTATCTTTGTTCACATTATAACGGACAATATTAACAATTACTTTAAATCTACTGCCTGCAATTAATAAAAGTAACTATATTTTTGGGCCGCTTTTTTGTTACCACTTTCAAAATACACTGGCGAGAAAAAATAAAGGAACAACCATAAAAAGGTGCTTCATGTTAATTCTATTAAGGGAACTTCCAGAAAGGTAACTCAATGTCAACGTTATCACATAGTCCAATGGGATTAACATTCGCTACAGAAATATATGCAAATTTTTCAGCCTCTGCCCGTTCTTTCGGTTCACTTGTGAAAAGGAGCGCACGTGGGTAATTTGAAGTCTAATTTTAAGGAATATACGGGAAATTAGGTAAAACTTTGCTTCTAATAGGTAGAATATGTCTTCCAGAAGACATTTGACCGATTTTGAGAAATTGCGTACGATAGGGAGTATGGAAGCAGGACAGACACTCATAGGGGTCTGTAAAGACTTATAAATAGCCAAAAACGCCATGTCAAGAATCTGTAAACGGTTTAAAGACACTGGTATAATGTCCACAGACAACCAGGTCAAGGTAGAAAACGCACCACAATAGGCTCTCAGGACTGTAATTTGCTAACGATTGCTAAAAGAAATAGGCAATTGACGTCAGTTCAGATTGCAGGGAGTTTGCTGCAGCAACAAGAACTCGACTATCCTGGTTTACTGTGAGTGACAGGCTGGATGCAAGGAAACCTATAATTTGTGTTCCGCTAACTCCAGTAGCGAAATGCGCCCGGTTAAAGTGGTGCAGAGATCATCGTCATTGGAGTACCACGGACTGGAGCCGAATTCTCTTTACCGATGAATCCCGACTTTGTTGAGAGAGTTACCACAGATGTGTTACCATATGGAGGGAGAAAATCACATGCAATAAGGCTGCAAACATCCGTGAAAGGCATCGATACAAGGTCATGGAATTGTGGTATAGACGGACATCATTTTGAATGGCCGCAGTGACCGACACATTTTTACCAGTGCAACTGTGAATGCAGAAATATACAGAGTTGATATTCTTGACTCTCCTGTCAAGTTATTTAATGGTGCAATCGGGAGATTCGGAATTTTATGATTATTAATGGTCTAGAAGGGCGCTACCCTCTTCCACGGAACTCCTAAGTATTCCTTTCAGAGCTGCATAAATCCGAAGCTTACTGCTGAACTTGGAGAATGTTCTAAAACTGTTTTGAACCATCTAAAATAAATTGGCTGGGAAGTACAAAAACAGAAACCACCATGAACCATTTTTTACACATTCTAATACTTCCAAAATGGTGCTAATCCATCAAAAATAAACTTCTTACAAAAATTTAACTTCCTTAAAGACGACCAGATATCGGAAGCAACTATTAGATCGAATATGGTATCAAAAGTGGCGAGACATGAAACATGGAAACCCCAAAAGAATTATGGCTGAATAAGACAATTGTAACAAAACTGCTTTTTCCAGCATGAACTATATTTGATGTGTGTGCTTCTTACATTACTAGTTTCTGTAGCTGAAAATACAAGATATTTTTCTTAAAGTTAAAACCTTCCCCCATAGCATTTTCAGTTTGCAGAAAATTTGCAACAGTTTTGATTTGAAAACCTGCAAAGTTGCAGTAAGCGTAGCATGACAAGACTGAAAGGTCATAACAAGATTACCCAAACTCCGAAGTCACCACAATTTGAACTTGCAGCTAATTTGTCGTGCAAGTTAAATTCATACTGTATCAAATTCATTGGCAACTAACAGCAAACAAGTAATCAAAAATGCTGCAGACTTACTGCAAAGTAGTAATCTTTCCATGTCACACTATAAGTGTGACATGGAACCACTATATGGACCCCTTCGAAGGGGTCCATAGACCTGATCAAATCTAGTGATGCGAAAGCGCCGTCAGAAGGTGCATGCATCGGTTTTATCACCACAAACAAGTTTAGGTACTATTTGTACTTTTCACTTCGAGCAATTTTTGGTATTTAATAAGTATAGCGCTTAGAAAAAGCGGTGCCTACCGAATAAAATTTCTGCAATTTCTGTGTATGTGCTGATTGTCTATTCTCTCAACAGAGGGATTTTTTGCTTTCGTCACTTTCGTGAATGAAAGACAGTCTTGCATCAGTTTCACAACAAACTACTCATGCAAGTGGGTGATGGTATACCTTGCGGGAGATTTGCTGCGAATTTCTCAATTCGAATTTGTCACGGCAAGATAATATCAGAAAAAATAAACTTGCTGCTAATGTTCATGCTATCTGTGTTATCTCAAAAGCTCACATGAGGAGCGCGGCGGATCGCATGAATGTCTCATGCGATTGACACTTATGTGAAATCATTATCCAATATCTATTACAGCACAAGTTCTTAATTCAATGGCAAGAAATTAAACATGGAAATTGCTGTTTTAATCTTAACCACTTGATCCCTACTTTATTGTAGGCAAATGTTATGTAATATGAAACTTGATTTAACCCATTCGCTGCCAAAACTATAAAGTAATAATTTTCAATTTTTTTGTTAAAAGTCGTTTGCTACCACAAATTCAGAAAGGTAAATTTCGCTTTACCAATACAGCGAAGTTTCTGCCAGTAAATGAGGCATTTTTTTAAATTCTAAAATAGTAATGACAAAGTAATTAATAAATTAAAGCCACGAGTATACTCGTGGATGACAGCGAATGGGTTAATTAAGTTTAACTCTTCAGTATGCTCTCAGCATTTTTCATCATAGTGTATCTTTTTCATTGGTAAATATTAATGTAACTTCAATGTATTATTAGTTGCAGTTATAGAGATTAACCTTACATTTTTTATCCATACTTTTTTTTTAAATTAAGAAATTAAATAAGGTTATACCTAAATTCTTAAAGTTACTCGAAATACTTCTATTATTTATACACAGTCAAGACAAGATTCAAATGGACTGGTAAAAAGTTTCATTTTAGACAGGTTTCCATAGAAAGAAGTGTAATTAATTATGCATCTACGATACACACCCTCAATAAGATCTATTGTTCGTTTCGCAGGGATTCTGAAACTCTTCCGTTTGAGACAGGATTGCGTTATAGAAAGATTCCACTTTCACAGGTTTCACTATGTTTCACTAAAGAACAATGAAAATCCCCTTTCAGACAGGTTTTCAGCAAATTTAATTGTATCGATATTCATATTAATACCATGTAACGCTTCCGTTAAAGACAGGATCCTGTTATAGACAATTACTGTTTTAACAAGTTTTATTCTATTCATATGACATAAATAAGTATATTTATATAAATACACAAAACTTGTAAAAATGGAACCTGCCTATAACGGAATCCTGCCTTAAACAGAAATCTTCCGTGCTACGGAAAAGTATACTATACAAATACACCTAAAAATACGAAAACCTGCGTAAAACGGAATTTTACATCAATATATACGATTTAATCTTGACAGGTTTTACTATATATATAACCTGAAGGGAAAATTCTGGACACCCCCCACCACCCCCGAAACGACATCCTGGCTACGCCACTGTTATGAAATATGCCTAAATGAAATTTTATCTATTCCCAAGATTATTCTAAATTGGTATTCCTACCTCATAGATATCTCGAATGCATCATCAAATAATTCGCATACATCTTCATTATTGTTTTCGAGAGTGGCTTTATTATTCTATTGGTTGAAAATAAAGGCAATTTAAAGGTTCAATCGAATTTTACAGCAATATTTACGATTTTATCTTGACAGGTTTTACTATATATATATATATAACCTGAAGGAAAAATTCTGGACCCCCGCCCGAAACGAAATCCTGGCTACGCCACTGTAATTATACATTTTCTAAAAGTCGAATTTGTCAATAACCGTTTCAATTTTAAAAGATTAGCGTATTTTGAAAATTTCTTCACAGAAAGTGTTTACTCCAATTGAATTACTGATATTTTATAGATGCCTCCAGAACACTTAACCCCTTCACGGTAGCTTGATAGTTGGAAAAAGCATCAAAAAAGTACCCATTTATTTTATTACAGAAATTGAATAATTATAATGTTTCTAAATAAAATATGCAATTATTATTATTATTATTATTTTTTTTTTTTTTTTTTTTTTTTTTTTTTTTTTTTTTAAGGCGAAAACAAAAGATGTTATAGTACAAATTCACATTTGTAGAGAAGCCATCATGTGAGACTTCTGTGTCTTAATGTTTGTTTTACCCCATACAAATTAATGCGAATAAGACCTTTAATTTTCACATCTTAGATCTTTATTTATCCTCATCACACAGATTTTTACAAATAATATTTGAAATAATATATATAAATTAAATTTTGATTATTAATAACTTTTTTGAGTGTTAAATATTTCGAAACATGCAATTCAAATCCCAGCATTACAATCAGCGCCAAAATCCAAACCCAAGCGGTAATATTCAAAGACTTCGCGCGGAAATGCCAGTTCAATTTTTCTGGTTTCAGAAGTTTTTACAGCAATTAAACCTCCAGCCCTGAAATAGGACGGGCACGAGAAATAACGAACGACACCTCAGCGCGTGATATTGACGGTAGCGAGAATTGAGGGGTTAAAAATAGCAGAAAAATAAAATTAGTGAAAAATATTCGTGACAGTGTTAATAAAAAAAAATAGATATTGAAATGGTGCGTTTACGCACCTTTGGCCAAAAATGGGTTCAGAAGCTTATGAAACAGTGGCGTAGCCAAGGGGGGGGGGGGGGGGGGGGGCAGAGGTCCGGACCCCCAAATAATCCAAATGTATGTCTTTTTTCGGGACTATGAACTTTTCCGTTTTATGCAGATTTCCGTTATAAACACTTTCCGTTTTCACAGTATCCCTTAAAACTGCTAAAACGTGCTCACTTCCGAAACTTTTTTCTGTCACGTGCCCCTTTCTTAGGTTTTTCATTTCGGAGCACCCCCATGCCTCATAAACACGACCCCTTTCCCCCCTCCACTCAAAGAGATAACGTAAACATGCTTTTTTTCATTAGTAATCTTCTTATCACAACTATATAATAAATCGATGCAAATTACATTGATATTCCTAACATTTTTGTGACTACCGCCATTACCGATATTATTTTCACATACCCTCCAGCAGACCCGCCAAGTACTCCCAGAGGTACGCTACCCCAGGTGGGAAACCGCGGCTATAACACCACCTCTGAAGAGCATAAATCTATTACAAGAAAATCTCTAAAGATGACCTATCTCAAACGAAAACAATTCAAGGTTCGACGAACATAACACTATATATTTGTGCTTGCTAACGTTTGAAACGTATTTGCAATGAAACTTGTTCCAATTGTGAATCTTTCTTGGCAGGTTTCGTATAAACACGGAATCCTCTCATAAACAAAAACATTTTTATGTCCCGAGACGGAAGGATAACTATGCAAGTATACCTGCTATTCCGTTTACACAAATTTACTCTAACTAGATTAAACGTAAAACTTCTTTATCTTGGACTTCGATGGGGTTCTGCTGTCGGCACTTATGGGAAAGAACGAGTTTATACGAACCCTTATCATTGTTCACTTTATAACGGACAATAACAATTACTTGAAATCTGCTGCCTGCAATTAATAAAAGTAACATTATTTTTGGACTGGTTATTTGTTACCACTTTCAAAATACACTGGCGAGAAGAATTAAAGGGACAACCAGAAAAAGGTGCTTTATGTTAATTCTATTAAGGGAACTTCGAGAAAGGTTATTCAATGTCAACGTTATCACGTAGTCCAATGGGATTAACATTCGCTACAGATAAAATATGCAAATTTTTCAGCCACAGCCCGTTCTTTCGGCTCGTTCTTTCTTGTATGCGTAATTAGGTAAAACTTTCGCTTCTAGTAGGTGGAATATGTCGTCCAGAAGACATTTGACTGATTTTGAGAAATTGCGTTCGATAGGGACAATGAAAGCAGGACAGACACTCTTAGGGGTCTCTAAAAACTTAAAAATAGCCAAAAGCATCATGTCAAGAATTTAGAAACGGTTTAAAGACACTGGTATAATGTCCACAGAGAACCAGGTCAAGGTAGAAAACACGCCACAATGGGCTCTCAGGACCGTAATTTGCCAACGATTGCTAAAAAAATTGGCAATTGACGTCAGTTCAGATTGCAGGGAGTTTGCAGCAGCAACAAGAGTTCAACTATCCTGGTTTACTCTGAGTGAAAGGCTGCATGCAAGGAAACCCATGATTTGTGTTCCACTAACTCCAGTAGCGAAAGGCGCCCTGTTAAAATGGTGCAGAAATCATCGTCATTGGAGTACCACGGACTGGAGCCGAGTTCTCTTTACCGATGAATCCCCATTTTGTTGAGAGAGTTACTACAGATGTGTTACCATATGGAGGGAGAAAATCACTCGCAATAAGGCTACAAACTTCCGTGAAAGGCATCGATACAAAAGTCGTGGAATCATGGTATGGACGGACATCATTTTGAATGGTCGCAGTGACTGTTTTTACCAGTGCAACAGTGAATACTGAAATATACATAAATAAGGTTCTTGATCCTCATGTCAAGTTGTTTAAGTGTGCAATCGAAAGATTCGGGATTTTATGCTGATTAATGGTCTAGAAAAGGTGTACCCCCTTCCACGGAACTCCCAGAGCTGCATAAATCCCACCCGGAAAAAATGCCTGGATTCAACATTACCTTTGTTCCCAATTACTATTTGCGAAAGCTGAGTTTAACATTGTTTTAAGAAATTTCATGGTGGTTTCTGCGTATGGAATAGTCCTTGGGTGACAATTTGTCTTTAATAAGTAGAAATCGAAAGTATAAATTGAAGCTAATCAAAGTACTAAAGTCCGAAGCTTACTGCTGAAGTTGGAAAATGCTCTAAAACTGTTTCGAACCATCTAAAATAAATTGGTTGGGAAGTACAAAAACAGAAACCACCATGAACCATTTTTTACGCATTCTAATACTTCCAGAAAAGTGCTAATCCATCACAAATAAACTTATTACAAAAATTTAACTTCCTTAAAGACGACCAGATATCGAAGCAATTAGTAGATCGAATATGGTATCAAAAGTAGCGATACATGAAACATGGAAACCCAAAAGAATTATGGCTGAATAAATCAATTGTAACAAAACTGCTTTTTTTCAGCATGAACTATATTTGATGTGTGTGCTTCTTACACTACTAGTTTCTGTAGCTGAAAATGCAAGATCTTTTCTTAAAGTTAAAACCTTATCTCAAAAACTCCCATGGGGAGATGGATCACGTGAACGGCTCATGCGATTGAGACTTATGTGAAATCATTATCCAATATCTATTACAGCACAAGTTTTTAATTCAATGGCAAGGAATTAAACATGAAAATTGCTGCTTTAAACTTAATCACTTGATCCTAACTTTATTGTAGGCTAATGTTATGTAATATGAAACTTCATTTAACCCATTCGCTGCCAAAATTATACAGTAAGAATTTTCATTTTTTTTGTTAAAAGTCGCTTGCTACCACAAATTCAGAAAGGTAAATTTCGCTTTACTAATACAGCGAAATTTCTGCCACTAAATGAGGCAATTTTTTTAATTCTAAAATAGTGGTGACAAAGTAGTTAATAAATTAAAGCCACGAACACTCGTGGATGACAGCGAATGGGTTAATTAGATTTAACTCTTCAGTATGCGCTCAGCTTTTTACGTCATAGTGAATACTTTTCACTGGTAAATATTAACGTAACTTCAATGTATTATTAGTTGCAGTTATAGAGATTGGCCTTTTATATTTGTTATCCATGCTTTTTTTTAAATTAAGAAATTAAATAAGGATATACCTAAATTCTTAAAGTTACTCGAAATACTTCTATTATACATACACAGTCAAGACAAGATTGCAAAGGACTGGTAAAAAGCTCCATTTTAGACAGGCTTCGTGTAAAGAAGTTTAATTAATTATGTTTCAAAGATACACTACCTCAATAAGATCTATAGTTCGTTTGTTTCATAGGGATTCTGAAACTCTTCCGTTTGAGACAGGATTCCGTTATAGAAAGTTTCCGCTTTCACAGGTTTCGCTATGTTTCACTAAAGACGATGAAAATCCCCTTTCAGACAGGTTTTCAGCAAATTTAATTGTATCGCAATTCATATTAAGACCATGTAACGCTTCCGTTAAAGACACGATTCTGTTATAGACAATTACTGTTTTGACAAGTTTTATTTTATTCATATGACATAAATAAATATATTTATATAAATACACAAAATTTGTAAAAATGGAACCTGCCTATAATGGAATTCTGTCTTAAACAGAAATGTTCCATAGTGCTACGGAAAAGAATACTATACAAATACACCTGATAACACGAAATCTGTGTAAAACGGAACTTTCCACCAATATTTACGATTTAATCTTGACAGGTTTTACTATATATATAACCTGAAGGGAAAATTCTGGGCACCCCTCACCACCCCCGAAACGACAGCCTGGCTACGCCACTGTTATGAAATATGCCTAAATAAAATTTTATGTATTCCCAAGATTATTCTAAATTGGTATTCCTACCTCATAGATATCTCGAATGCATCATCAAATAATTCGCATACATCTTCATTATTGTTTTCGAGAGTGGCTTTATTATTCTATTGGTTGAAAATAAAGGCAATTTAAAGGTCCAATCGCTGAGTTCCACAATAGAGTAGAGAGCTAACTTACCAGCCCATTTTCTACCGCGACAGCATCACAATTTTAATGCCCGCAAGTAATGAATCCTGCGCTTTCCTTAGTATTAGATGTATTTTTAAAAACTTTTCCGTACATTTTTTAGCACTTTTGGTTATTTCTACACATTTTTCATATATTTTTTAAACAATATTTATTTTTTATATTTTTGTTTCAGCTTAGATAAAATTATATTTTTAAATAATATAAAATTAAATTTTTGTGATCAAATTAAATAAAACCTGTTGTTTTTCAATAAAAAATATATATATGGGTGAAAATTGTAACTATACTCAGTCATATTTTTAAAAGAAAATCCAATTTGAAAATATCTACCTCATAGTACACTAAGAAGGAAATCTGTGGTCTGCCGTAAAATTTCTTCCGAAATTATATCGACGGGCGTTCCGCTGGATTCAGTGTAACAGAATAGTAAGTTAGCCCACTGTACTATTGTGGAGCTGAGTGGTCTTACGTAACGAGTTTTTGAACATACAGGAGTTAATTCTGTATTTTAGGTAGTATGGAAATATGACGGCAGTTTGAGATAAATCCCAATTATTGAAGATTCTTTTATAGCGGTTGTTCCCACGCTTTTTTGGCCACGCCTCACCTCAGAATATATATAATCATGACCCCTCCCCAAACACCATAACATATATTTCTTAACACATTGACGGCAGGCAATTTTTATCAAAACTAAATTTTAAAACTGTAGAAGCTCCTCCCTGTTCTGAAAGTCTTTTGTAAATAGAACAGATGTCATAAATTCTCGGCGCCGCCATCTTGGAAATTTTCTTGGCGTGAAAACACCTTTTCCGCCAAGTAGTAAATGTCGCCAAGCATCGATTTATACGCATGTTAGGCTTAACGAAAATAAAATGTAAATAATAAACAAAACTCGCTAAACTGGCAATCAGTAATCGTTATATGAGCGCTCCGCGCTCATTAACAGAAAAAAAATCACTGGATTCAGCAGTTCTCGCTGTGTAGCAATCTCAAAATTCAGCAGTTCTTGCTTTGTAGTAATCTCAAAATGTACAAAACTCGTAAGGCAAAGTATTCATAAAAAACAAAACTCGCAAAACTGGCAATCAGTAATCGTTGCATGAGCGCTCCTAGCTCATTAACCGAAAAAAACATCACTGGATTCAGCAGTTCTCGCTGTATAGCAATCTCTAAATGCAGCAGTTCTCGCTCTGTAGCAATCTCAAAATGTACAAAACTCATAAGGCAACAAAATATATATAAAATTATCCACTTACCTCAACAGACACCTCGTTCCATGAAGCAGAACTTTACAAATACCCTCCTCTTTCCCTTAAAATGTACTGAAATTTCTTGACAATATCACTAACACTAGACAAACACGCTACACAAGCCATATTCACTCAACTGAATGCGCATCAAAACACGATCTCCCCCCAAAACGGGGTTACCACAACATGGTTGCCATATCCACAAACACTGTCAACATCGCCAACAAAAAATCGCCAAGAAAACCAAAATAGCGGCCAGGTAACATATAGCATCTTAGCCAAAATGTCTTACAATCTAAAAAAAATATGGACAACATGATATAAATGCATTTTCTGTAAAGTAGAAGCCTCGCCCTTAGTCAGTGATGTTTTTTGAATGAAAACGAAAATTCTCGTTTCCCGTCGTGAATGTATTAATGTAATTCTTATAAAAAGGAACTTCTAATTCACATGGAAGCAGCTTAAAAGAACATTTAACAATGGCAAATTATTTCGCAATTTGTTAGCTTATACTTATCAGGTGCAATTTTGTCACAAATATATTTTTAACACAACTAGAAAAATGTAACAAAACCATGCATCTTCAGCTTTATATCTAGAACAGTTTTGCGATTCTTTGCCAACTTAACTAAGTGTGAAACAAAAGTGTTATAAGGTCTCTATCTGTATCTTCATAAAACTTATTGCAAACATGAAGACACTTTCACAATTGACATCAAATTTAAAAGCATTCGCACATTTTATAATTGAATTGAGTACTTCGTTAAAAACAAATAAGATGCTTTGGACACTAAAAAGAAATGTCTTTAGTCGCATTCCACCCATCACGCATGTCCTTTAAAGAACGTGAATATTGAAGAATTAAGGGATAAGTAAACTAGTATATAACACAAACGTTTGTTTTCGGAATATGAGTTTTATTATGAGTATTACGGTGTTACGAGGTGTACCCGATTACTAAACGCACCCAATAAACAGAAGTCAGTTTTTTATGTTTAGATAGATTCGTTAAAATATCAAAATTTTTATATGACAATATTCGTGCGGTTAGACGAAAGTGCAAACAATTCAAATAGCATCTTTTTCTATGTGCATCATTTAAACAAAATAGATATTATAAAAGGTACACATATAATAAGACAGACTATAAATACAATTAAATACAAGAAACCCAACTGGAGTGAAAAATTAGCCGGGGCCAGGACTCGAACCTGGGTCGACAGCGTAACGTGCTGTTGCTCTACCGTTAAGCTACCCTGGCCGATGTCCTAGCCCGGAAACTTCTCACTAATAAACCACATCGGCCAGGGTAGCTTAACGGTAGAGCAACAGCACGTTACGCTGTCGATCCAGGTTCGAGTCTTGGCCCCGGCTCTAATTTTTCACTCCAGTTGGGTTTATTGTATTTAATTGTATTTATAGTCTGTCTTATTATATGTGTACCTTTAATAATTAAAAATGGAATTAAGACGTTAATTTATGTGCTTTAATATATATTGCGGATCGATGGAAAAAGAAATTTACTCATCGTTGTCACGTCATCCAGTGCTATCTGATAGATGGACGGTGTTCCCCAACTTGGTTTATTAGTGAGAAGTTTCCAGGCTAGGACATCGGCCAGGGTAGCTTAATGGTAGAGCAACGGCACGTTACGCTGTCGACCCAGGTTCGAGTCCTGGCCCCGGCTAATTTTTCACTCCAGTTAGGTTTATTTTATTTAATTGTATTTATAGTCAGTCTTATTATATGTGTGCCATTAATAATTAAAAATGGAATTCAGACGTTAATTTATGTGCTTTAAAAATAGATATTTTCGAAAATACCCTAAAAATCAAGCCGTTTCAGGAGGACATCTTAATTAAAAAAATTTATTGATGCAAAGCAATTCTAAGTTTTACGCACCATAGGGTTTCAACTTCAAAGAGAAAACTAGTTCGTTGCAATTTAACATTTCGCGGAGATCTGCTACAAGAGCTTTCATACGCAATGTTGAAATACTGTTTTGATCTAATTTGACAACAGACTTCGACTTCGAACACGGTTTTACCAAGGCCCCTGTAGACATCTTCACACATATCCTGTTAGTGACAGCTGGTGAGAAAGAGGAGAGTAATTTAAAACCTGGCTGGTACGAATAGCAAGGTGGGCCGGAATGAGAGACATCTGACTGTTTATCGAGGAGCCTGGGGCCAACTGCCCAACATCCCCGACGAAAGCGATATATGTAAGCGTCCTATCTTAAATGGGAGAGGTAACCGCTAGATTAAAGGCGAGGTCACATCAATCAAGGTCGCACGCCACGTAGCGGACGGAGTTAAAGTACAGGAAGATGCCTAACTGTTTTCTGACCTCACAGCACTAAAATTGTGAAGTTTTTTTCACCTTGATTAATAGCTGAAGTGTCTTTGACAAGACGAAGAAAACTTCGTGCTGGCAAGTGCATCTGGACGCCCCTCTCGCTACGCCTTTATTTTGCAATATGTGTGGTAAACAAAGTTCAGTTCTATGAGTGACTAAAGATTTAGAAAATATGTGAAATGGTAGATATCCTGTCATATATGACGTCACACTAAAAGCCCGCGTATGTGGATTATCACCCCGTCCACAAGATGGCGCAACTGTGTTAATTTACGCCCGAATGCAGTATTAAGTTTGTACGCTTACGTTATCCCTTTGTCCCCGACATTAATACTATGGAAATAATCACAGGAATAAATATCAATAATTTATTCTATTTCAAATGTGTAATATAAATTTGTGGTATGAAACAGTTATTTTAATAGCATTTGCAAACCCTAAGGTTTATTACCCTTTTTAGGTGCGTTCCTAATTATATAAATACGTAGCACCTATAGTCGTCGTTCAGTCCGCTTGTCCGTCCGCATATAACAGAGCAAAAACTACCCAACCGAATGGTCTGAAATTTTAAATATATGATTGTTGCAAAATTTTTCGAGCCATTTCAAATTTTATGAAAATCGGATGTATAGTTTAATTACAGGGACATTCAAAAGTTTTTCTTTACATTGCGGCCTATGGGAAAAAATTAATATTACAAGCGCATTTTAATGATCTTACAGCCTTCCGAATGGTCTGAAATTTTAAATATATAACTGTTTCAAAATTTTGTCGAGCCATTTCAGATTTTATGAAAATTGGATGTATAGTTTAATTACAGGGACAGTCAAAATTTTTCCGGTACATTACGGGCAATGGGGAAAAAAATTATTGCAAGTGCATTTTAATGATGTTACAGACTATGCACTTATGAAGTGCAACAAAATATACATTCAGTACAATATGGGGTGCAAAAAATATTTATAAAACTAGTTATAGTACGAACGCACCTCATTTGCCACGTTTGACGAGCAATTTCCTACTTGTTTTTATTGCTTTACTTAACCATGCTTAAAATTATACGTGATTTTACATCACGTATAATTTTAAGTATGGTTAAGTAAAGCAATAACTAGGGCTATCTTATCTCTTATTTCTGCTAAGAAATACCGAAGTCTCAGTGTCCTATATCTTCACTACCACTATATCGTAACAATAATATTCGTGCTAGTTTTTTTTTAACTTCTGTAATAGAGATCTACCACAGATTTTAATGTTTTAGAAATAGCACTAGTAAAGATACATTAGACTGCGACATCTAGGACATATTTTGCATTTGCTATAGCGTAACTGTTATGCATTAAAAATTCACTACTATTAAATAACCTAATATTTTAGTTTATATAACGCCGATGAACGTTGTTGTAGCAAAACTCCGCGAACTAATAAATATCAAGGAAACAACTTCTTACACTTCCTTTAAAACCCAACTTTAGGTGCTTAAACCACAGAATGGTAGCAGAAATACAGCAGAAAAGAAGTCCAGCTTTTGCAGAATATATACAAATTTAATGAACCTAAGAAAGATTGATTCAGATTTAATAAAATTAAAATAAATTTAATTGAAATAAAATATTTGATTTTCCAACAATTTTGCTTAATACAAGAAGGACTTAACCCGTAACTGGAGACATGAATTTCCTTACGCGATCAGAGACATACAGTCAAAAATACTACAATGTTATTTTTCTTTTTTGTTTTTTGTAAACAGCATTGGAATTTATTTTGGAAACGCAATATATTCTGGAGAACATGAAATGACAGAAAAACTACTTGGCGCTACTGAGGAAATGATTTTATTCAAGGAGAAAAGCCACGTGATAATCAGAGACAAAGAACAACGCATAGTCATTTTGACTCCCGTGTCCAGTTACGGGTTAAATACTGTCCCTGTCGTCTGAAATGAAAGTTAGGCATTGTATAAAACATTTCGTTGTTGAAACATATATTATTTATATAAAATAAAATCTTTAATTTTTTGCGGTGTAAAACTTTAATTTTATTATTGTTAATTTTTAAATGACTCATGCTTGATATCCTTAATTTATCTGTAACATAACAAGTGGTCTAAAACTGTTGAGACATTTCCTGTTTAATGCAGTGATGGAACAGCGTAGCAGCAAAGAATCAATTGACACCGCAAAATTATTAGTATTCTTCAGTCTAACTTCAGGACAGAATTTCTGCGATTTTTTGAAGGCGAAGAATACAATAAAAATTTAGTGGTGACAGCTGCTCAGCCACTTTTCCAACACTGTTAATGGGAAAAGAAAAGGAAGACAATAAGGTGCACACATCTTCATTGTTTTCTTGGAAAGTCAGTTTAAAACAGTTTTACACAACAAATTTTAAACATTAACAAGTAATATAAAAATTTTGTTTTTAAAGTCAATTCCTACTTAGGTCATCAAAGAAAAAGTTAATATAATCCCTTAAGCTAATATTAGTTTTTGTTGCATTAAAATATCTCAATTTGTTGCTTTTCTATAAGCAAGTAGGTTTACAATGGAACTATATGGGAATTCGGCGAAATATTAAAGATATCGCCAAGTTGGCGTCACTTTTGGCGACTCGTTTTGGCCGCCAATTTGGGCGATATATCGCCAAGTTTGCGACAAACTTGGCGGTATTTGGCGACAGAACAGGGCCCCCCCTATAGTAACCCCTTATTGAAAATACTTTCATTGATCTTCAATAACCAAATGCCGCCATTTTGTTTCCCATGCAAAACTAAAATTAATTATTTAAAATTTAATTAATGAATTAATGTTTGAAAAAACTGTATTAACATCAATTGTCATCCAGTACAAGTTTAAAAAAATTTATTTCAACTTGATAGGATGAATAATGAGTATTTTATTAACGATTGAAAATTTGAACAAGATATATAAATACACTATGACGCAAAAGTTTAGACAATGAAGAAATTCTTACATACTTTGAAAAATATTTATTCAATTTTCAAATCACTGCTTGAAATTAATGTGCTGTACATATAAACAATATTTATAACAAAGAAAAGTGGAATTGTGCATATTGCAATAAATTAAATGGTAACAAAAATAAACTGCTGTCTCAAAAGTTTAGACACAAATTAAATAAAATCGAAATAAACAATTTTTAAAACATGGTTGCGCATCCATGCTTATGTATTACGTCATATACACGAGATTGCATGGAAGAAACTAAATCTTGCATAGTTTGTGGATCGATATCGTACCATGCATTCTCAATAGATGTCTTAAGTTCCTTTTCAGAAGAGTATTGTCTAGCGTTGCTATAAACTTTGCGACACATGATGCTCCAAAGGTTTTCTATAGGGTTAAGATCTGGGCTACATGCTGGCCAGTCGAGAACTCTTATATTATGGGAATTAAACCAAGATTTTGAATGTTTTGCAGTGTGAATTGAAGCATTGTCTTGCTGAAATTCCCACTGAGGACCCCCTAGAAGCTCAGCAAATGGCAGTAGGTTTTCTTCTAATGTCTGTGTATAATGCTGTGAAGTTTGACAACCACTGGTGAAGGTCAGAGATACTTGTCCATTATAGCAAAAGGCTGCCCAAACCATCACCGAGCCCCCTCCTTGTCTGCGACTAAAAAAACGTCGAGGTTCCTTCCGCAAGTCATGCCAATACGATAAACAACCATCTGGACCATCCAGATTCCACTTTTTTTCATCGCTAAATATGACTGACTGCCATTTCTCTCCATATGACATATGCTTTCGAGCCCACATAAGTCTTTGTAACTTATGATGTGGTTTCAGAGCTGGTTTCTTCTGCATTTTTCTATAAACGATTGTTCCTTTTTCCAAAATTCGTCTACGAATCGTATCCTTTGATACAGAGAGTCCCGATGAGCTTTGAACTCCACGTACGCTCATTTGTTGAGTACTCGCTAGTCTTTGTATCAGGCGATCCTCTCGTACATTTGTCACACGTGGCCTCCCAGACCGACATTTTGCTTTATATTCGGAACCACTCGATAAAACTCGATAAATAGATTTTTTTGACCTATTAATAATAGCAGAAATTTCAGAAACGCTCTTCCCTTCACCTTTCAACTGCCAAATCCTTGAAACCTCATTCACTTGAATTTCTTTAGCTCTCGGCATGTCGACTATGAAGCGCAATCGTTTGCAGAACTTAAGTACTCCAAATTTGTGACATCATCGATTCTAAATTTGCATATGCCAGCGAATATTCAAAGAAATTTAGAATAGTGTCTAAACTTTTGCGACAAGCACATTTGAATTTTTATGAAAAAAATTAATATTATAGCAAATAAAACGACTGTCTTTTGTACATAGCATTTTAAATCAGTTTTTGAATATATTTACAGGTTTTTGTAATTCTGACGTCATAATTCTACATTTTAAAGCTGAATGACGTCATTGTCTAAACTTTTGCGTCATAGTGTATATTAATAAATAAATATATAAATAAATAAATATAGGGAGAGTGTGAACTAATAGTAGGAATTGAAAAAAGTTTCCCATAAGCCAGAAGTTGGTGCGACAACATTGCGAAAGTTTACTGATTGCGTGAATTTACAAATACCCTTGACCGTTTCCTTTTCGTCGAATGTTAGACTGAATGCACGCAACTCGAGTTCTGGATATCGATGACCAAAAACGACAAATAACTGAAGTCACTGGAGGAATACCTGCTGAAATGCTGCAACAAACTTGGCGTGAAATTGAATATCTGTTGGATATTTTGCGTACCACACAACGAGCTCAAGTGGAACTTATGTAATGTTTAAAATGTTGTCCTGTTAAACTGTTTGAAATCGTCTTTCCAAGAAAACAATAAAAATGTACGTACAGTCGTGGGGGAAAAAAGTAAACACCCCTAGTAACTCTGCAACTAATTATAATAGAAGAAAGTTAATGGTACCAAATGATTGGAAATAAAGTCTACTTTTAAATGATGTATATAAAAATTTGGTTTAAGGGGTCATCTAAAAATAAAAAAAAAAAGACCAAACTTAGTACTTTTCGATTGCAACATTTAAATTTGACAATATATTTTTAATCTTGGGTTCAAACTGTTCCTAGAAACGAAATTTCAAGCCATTCGGATGATATGTTTTTATATTATAAACATTCAAAATGTAGAGCTTGTAATGTTAAATTCCATTTTCATATTTTTATTAATATCTCCTGAAATTATAAACTTAATGTGATAATTATTTCTGTAGTTATAATACTAAAAATCTCAAACAAAAATACATTGAATTTGTAATTTAGAAAAATTTATATATGAATTATGAATTATCAAATTAATATTCGAAAAGAATTTGAACTGCAACCTACAATTTTTAGGTAGATTTACATTTATTATGTCCTGCTTTATGTAAATTAAATTTCAAAATTTTCTTCCATGCAGCTTTCGAGCTATGATTAAAAAACGTCAAAATGATGCTTTAACATCATGTCTATCATGTGCAGAAAACCATAATATAAAAAATACGCTTTACTCATAGCCCAGTGGTAGGGGAGCAAAAAAAGGCCGAATTCGGAATTAATTAGGGGAAAGCTGGAAATTGTTTTAATCCCTTCTATTTAGGTCTAGAATGAATATGCTATGTTTTCCCCCTCGTTCTAGGTGAGCGTTAGGAAATATGTATATAATTATAGTAAAAAAACACGTTTTTTTGCATACCATAACAATATCTCAAAACAGCTAACTCTATAAAAAACATTGTCAGTACAAATGTTGAAGAGCTTAAAATTCTGAATAAAATGAGTACCATCATTAATATTTTTGTTCAACATTAAGGTCGCAATTATATTTCAAAATTTTTCAAATCAAGAGCTTCAAGCCAGGAGAGACCAAGTTAACTTAACAATATCTCAAATTGCGGCCTTAATATTGAACAAAAATATTAAGTGTAGGTACTCATTTTACTCAGAAATTTATGCTCTATAACTTTTGTATTAACAATGTTTTTGATAGAGTTAGCTATTTTGAGATATTGATAAGTTAACTTGGTCTCTCCTGGCTTCAAGCGATTGATTAGCGATTAAGGCAAAGTTTTGAAATAGAATTGCGACCTTAATGTTGAACGAAACTATTAATGATGGTACTCATTTTATTCAAAATGTTAAGCTCTACAATATTTGTTTTGACAATGTTTTTTATAGAGTTAGCTGTTTTGAGATATTGTTAAGGAAACTAAAAAAAACGTGTTTTTCGAAAATAAATATGTACATATTTTCTAACATTCACCCAAGTACAAGGAAGAAAACATAGTACGTTCATTTTAGACCTAAACTGAAGGGATTAAAACAATTTCCAGTTTTCTCCTAATTAATTCTGAGGTCATCCCCCTGATGATGGGTCTAAAATTTTGAAGTAGAATTGTGACCTTAACCTTTTGAATCCTATAATAGCCGAAATCATCCGAGAGTTCTGAATCCCATAGTAGCCGTCTCTAGCTGAAAGGATTTTCTTTCCCCTCAAGTGGTTTGGTGGGCTGTCAAAGGGGTGGTCCCTCTCAGTGACGGATGGTGTATAGTCAATTTGGTATAGTGTCGGCATTTCCGTGCAGTACACAGAGAAAGAGAGGGAAAAAAATCAGTTTTACTTGAAAACTATCATTTGTATGTCTGCATATTTCGGATTAGAAATAATTTTAATTCGCAAATTTAAAAGCCTTTTATAGAATTCAGATATTTCATTTATTCATAAAATGAGCCTCTTCTGCAATCATTAGATGGCAATAAAAGAAAAGGGTAAAAAAGACGAAATAATAAGTCAGAAAACATATATTGTTTTTCAATATTACTATAATTCATTTTATACTGAAAAAGGGTCTTCTATTATGGACTCTTGAAACAGTTACATGCTAAAATAATATTAGAAATTTATTGTTTTCTTTTTCACTTAATTTTACTTATCATGTTTTCATCTCAATACCGTGGATTTTATATGCATACCAGTGTTCTGCGATGGAATATACTCTCTAACCTGCCCCCCCCCCACCCCCCACCCCTCTATGTGCCAGTGTTTTTTAATAACATTTTTACACAAAATTTTTTAAATACTGTTTTTACACACAAATTTCTAATTATTATTTTTATACTACGAAGTATCTGATTTTGTTATTCTGCAAACCTCATCATTTTTATATGATAATAAACTGACAGAACTATATCGAAATTGAAATACTTTTCTATGAGTTTCTAAAAGTTTGATTAAAAAATCGAATAAACCAACAATAATAAAATAATAATTCAATTAATTTCCTGCCTGCAACGGCTTAGAAAAAAAAGGACACACCCAAGGTCCTGATTTTCATTAAAAAAAATAAATACGACTCTAATCCGTAACGAAGGAAAGAGCTAATAGAAAAAAATAAAATAAATTTAATGAAAGAAATTTGGCCCGGACGTCTGCAGACTTCTAATTTAATGTTCTACCTATTTTGTTGTTATTAAAAAAGACAAATTTTTCTTAACCTAAAAAAATATAATATAAACACAAAAGCAAATATACAATAACTTCTTCTTATTTACCCCCGATTCCAAAAACCGTTCTTTATTTTTAGAAACCTCAAAACACAATGTATTTTCAAGATTTGTGAAGACTCAATTTATTATTATTATTATTATTATTATTATTATTATTATTTTGCTACTAATTTTCGAAAAGTTTAGGAATAGTTTTACAGTGTATTATTATTATTTTTTTTTTATTTTTTTTTTGAAAGCAAAATTTCGGTTTTTAGAATGCTATCCATTCTAAGTTAACATTTTTAGCTGCGTAACTGAATTTATACATCATTTTTAATTTTATTTTTAATTTTAGGTTATGTGAACGCTTTAGTTAACATACGTATAAGTTATGATAATTTTCATATATAGTAGTATATTTTCAAAATATAATTATTTTAAAGATATTTTTCTGGGTGATTAGGATTTAAAATTCAAAATACAGTACTAATATACTGTTTTTTAGCATTACTAAGTAAATGAAAATTTACATAGAAATGGCATAATTCTATAAACATAAAATGTATATTTGTCTGGAATTTCTAGGCATGGCCCGGCTAGCAAGTTTCTGTGCCCGGGGCACTTTCAATTTTTCGTGCCCCCTTAGATTGAATGATTTACTGATACTAGCTTTTTTCACATATTACATACTTATTCGAAAAGTGTCAACTCAAAAAATTAAGTTTCCCGGAAAATTGAAAAACAGTTCCAGAAATAAAATATTTTTTCCATTATTTATTGAAATGTGCTTTTAAGCATATATTGAGAAATATTTGTGTCATTTCATCGGATTAATATCTCAAACATCACATTTTTTTTCACAGTTATGATTTTTTAATGGAAATTTAGATGAAAGTATGAAAAAATTTTGTGCCCCTCAGAAATTTCATGCCCAGGCCACAGGTCCCGGGTGCCCGTGCGATAGTCAGGGCCTGTTTCTAGGGGAAGAACAAAGCACGCAATAAACAAAAAGTAATCTTTGAAAAATTTCTGTCTTTGTGTTTCTTTTCTTAACAGGCGTATCTGTATATGAAGCTGGGTGATAAACGGAGGGATGTACCACCTGTCGAAATTTGACGAGAGGGAGAAAGCAGTGGGTTGTCTATTCCACTACTGACCTCGTAAAGAAGGGGAAAAAAAGGGGGGAATTTTCGGCTATTTCTTTGGGATTCTAAGGTCATTCTGTATTTTGGAGCTTGGGATCTAAAGAGTTAATATTCAACATAAGTATTGAGTGTAGGTACTCATTCTACTCAGAATTTTAAGCTCTACAACATTTGTAGTGACAATGTTTTTGACAGAGTTAGCTGTTTTGAGATATTGTTATGGTATGCAAAAAAAAAAAAAAAAAAAAAAAAAAAAAACGTGTTTTTTGACTATAAATCTATACATATTTCCTAACTCTCACCTAGTACGAGGGGGAAACATACCATATTCATCCTAGACCTATACAGAAGGGATTAAAAGAATTTCCAGCTTTCCCCTAATTAATTCCAAATTCAACACCCTAACCACTGGGCTATCATTTTATTAAAATATTTGGGGGTGGCTATAGGCGAAACATATTAAGCGAGTGAAATGGTCCTATTGGCAAGATATAATACACTAATAGAAGCGACATAGTCATTCTGTAGTAATTCAATAATCGAGTACCGAACATCAAATTTGGATGCAGCACATAAATTAGGCTTATTTTAAAATAATTGGTTTCTCTGAAACTAATCGTACGAATTTCATGAAAATTTGTATTTACGCTAATTGAAGGGTGACGAATTTATTTATGGTGTCAAACTTGGGTATTGCTATTGAAAAAACAAAGTTTGTGTTCGTTTTTATTTGTAGATGGCCCATAAGCAAATTTTGTATACATCATTTAAAAGTAGACTTTGGTTTGGTACCAGTAACTTTCTTCTGCAATACTTTATTGCAGATTCAGCATGGGGTATTTATTTTTTTTCCACGACTGTACCTCATTTTGTTGTTGTTAAGGAGGGCATTTGATTATCAACTTAAATGAAAAGAGATTAGAGTGACACTGGGAAACTCATTAATTCGAAATATAATGAATTTACTGAAATCCAAAGTGATTCCAAAGCTGAGAAGCGCTCAAGTTTTAAACCGCAAAACAAGGATTTTACGTTCACGCAAGCAATTTTGAAAGAAAAAAAAAATAAAAGATTAGGAGGCTAAGGAAATGTGGCTAATTCAAATTTTATTTATTCTCAACATAATTCTAAATTAGCATTCCTTCCTCACAAACGTAATTTATTTATCAAAAAATGGAAAACGCTGTTTCTTTCTAAATCGTTTGAATAGTCAGAATTTACTCCTGCTTATTTTTATTTTTTATCTTTAAGTATGAGTCTGAAAATGTGTCAGAAAGTTTCGCGTTGTGGAGAAAGACATTTAAAAACACCTGAAATTAACGCAGATTAGGGTGAAAATAGAAAACTGAATAATCCGATATATAATGTATTTACTGAAAGCTAAGAAACGCTTTAGTTTTTACCCGCAAAAATAAGAATTTTGCATTAAAAAGGGTATAAGTAGTGGGAAAAGGGCAGTTCGATTCAGGAGGGGCAGGTGGAGGTGGAGGCGGAAGTAGAATCATACGGTACGATCAGGTTTGAGAGAGAAATTTTTGATGTTTTTGATCGGAAAGGATATTTTTTATCTGATCATACTGTAGTAGAAGGGCGGTAGGAGGGGCCAAAATGTTTAGAGAGCTTAATTTCTTGAACTGTTTTTGAGTTAGAATGAACGACCATTTAAGGTGGTATCATACTATAACATGAGGGGTTAGGTCTTATCGAGAGGAAGTATTAAGCGGCTAAATTTTAGAGGTGTTTATTTTTACGTTTTTTTTTTTTTTTTTTTTTTTTTTTTTTAATCTTTTGAATCGACGTAGAGTCTGAATGAAAATGAAAATTTCTTAAATTCTGAAGAAAATTTTTGATACTGCCATCTCTAGGGAGTAGTGAGAATTTATTTTTGAAAATAATATTTTATTTTTTCCCACAAACTTTGAGTGAGGTTTGAACCTACAAAATCATTAGGAGTTTTCATGGTTTTTTTTAACCTTGGATTTCCATGCGTAAATACGGATTAGGTTCCCTTAGTAAGACCCCTCACGGAGGGCACTTCCTCTCGGGCCTATATCCCTCGTGCAGATTAATCGGCCGTCATAAATAACACCAACACCGACTTGAAATTTCATTTCTAGGCATAGTTTGAATGAAAGATTTAAAATATATTGTCAAAATTGGATGTTGCCATTGACATAAACAACGTTTGGCCATTTTTGGTTTTTTCATTTGTAGATGACCCCCTAAGCAAATTTTATGTACATCATTTAAAAGTAGACTTTATTCCCAATCGTTTGGTACCTGTAAATTTTTTCTGTTATAATCAGTTGTAGAGCTAGTAGGGGGTGATTACTCTTTCTATGCCACGACTGTACAATTGTGTCACAAATATATTTTTAACGTAACAAAAAAAGTGCAACAGAACCATGCAACTTCTCCTTTATGTCTAGAATAGTTTTATTTATTTATTTATTTATTTGCCAACTTACCTAAATGTGAAACAAAAGTGTTATAAGGACTCTGTCTCTATCTTCATAAAACTTATTGAAGACACTCCCACATTTGACATTAAATTTGAAAGCATTCGCACATCCAGGGGCGTAGCTACAAATATTTTTTCGGTGGGGGGGGGGGGGGAGTTCAAAAATTTCCTAACTTATAATTCAAAAATTTTCCAACTTATAATTCAAAAATTTCCCAACTTGAAGCGCAAATTGCTCTATTTTCCTACTAAAATGATATGTGCAATATGTGTTTAATGTTAATGCTACTTATACAGGAAAAAAAAAAAAAAAAATGTTGCCAAAGAAAAATACTGAAACTTAAAACATAAAAATTATAATTATTGTTTCATTTAATGAAAGTTTTGTCTTCTATTGTGTACGAGTCATAATCGAACTTCATATCAAAATAGCCTCATGCATATTTGGAAATTTTGAGAAAGAAACGAATTTTTGGAGGAAATAGAGACAATGTTGATGTACAAAAGTATGGAAATTCAGATCTGGTAGATGTACGATATTTTCGTAGCACAGAAAAACACAATGACAAATTGAGTCTGGCTCCTTTTGTATTTCTTTTGAAAATGTAGCTAGTTTACTATTATGGAACTCAGAAAGGTATTCAGCAAAACAATAAAAAATTCTTTTTTTTTTTTTTTTTTGCTACTTATTAAAAAAAAAAAAAAAAGAAAGAAAAAGTGTTTCAAAAATCTAGAATTTCCCAACTCTAAGCTCAAATCTCCCAAGTTCACATATATTGGAGGGGGAGGCTCCCTTCCCCCATTTAAAAATTGAATTGAGTACTTCGTTAAGAAAAGGTAAGGTGGTTTGGACACTGAAAAGAAAAGTCTTTCGTCGCATTCCATCCATCACGTATGTCCTTTCAAGAATGCGGATATTTTGGAATTAAGGGATAAGGGATAAAATAAGTAGTATATAACACAAACGTTTGTTTTTGGAATATGAGTTTTATTATTAGAAGTACGGTATTATGAGTTGTACACGATTGCTAAACACACCCTATAAGCAAAAGTCAGTTTTGTATGTTTAGATTTCGTTAAAAAATCAAAATTTTCATATCACAATATTCGTGCGGTTAGACGAAAGTACAAACAATTCAAATAGTTTGTTAACTTTCAATAACATTAGTCTTTTTCTATGCGCATTATTTAAACAAGCTAGATATTCTCGAAAATGTCCTAGAAATCAAGCCGTTTCGAAAGGACATCTTAATTTTAAAAACTCATTGATGCAAAGAAATTTTATGTTTTGTTTTATGCACCATGGTTTCAAGCTCAAGGAGAAAAATAGTACGTTTCAACTTACCATTTTGCGGAGATCTGCTACAAGAGCGTTCATCCGCAGTATTGAAATACTGTTTTGATCTAATTTGACGCAAGAATCATCAGCAATTTTTTCTATTTTAAAAGTCTAATATAAATTTGTGGTGTAGAAGAATTATTCCAACAGCATTTGAAAAACATTGGTTTTTAATTATCTGTTTTTTATCATTAAGTATGTTAAAATAAAGCAGTAACAAGTTCTATGACAATATACATATAACTAAACGAAAGTACAATAAATTCAATTGAAATAGCATCTTTTTCTGTGTGCATTATTTAAACAAAGTAGATATTCTCCGAAATGCTCCCAAAAAAATAAGCAGTTTCGGAAATATTTTCTCAGTTATGTAAAGCTACTTTAAAATTTAAGAACCGCGGGTTTAAATTCAAAATTAAATAATGTGTAGTATTTTTAAGGAACGCATGACTGAGAAAACTACTTTTCTGAAAAGAACTGAGGAAAAAAAAAAGCAATTTAACAAATTACAACGACCATTTGGAAAATGATTTTTTCAAAGACTGAAATTTAAGACATAAAAAATCGCACGGAGTTGATTCTACATTACATACGCCATGAATTAAACATTAATAGTGTTATTACACGTAAAAATTCCAAGCGACAAAAATCGCCTGCGACTCATACGTATTATCCACCTGAAATTTATGTATTATCAAAGCATTTCATTGGCTGTTCGGAAAAAGTCTTTTCCATCCTCAGATTTCCAAGAAATCTGACAGCCAATTTTAAATGAAATTTCATTCTGAAACTTCTAAACATCCCACAATATTACTTTTTACACCGTCGTATAGAGAAAAAATGTACTTTTAAATGCAATTTGTTTGAAAGATGTATTTCAATTTGTTTCTGAGTTATTATTTTTTTTGTAGTTTTTATTGCTTTTTTGTCATAGTGGCAACAGAAGGTATCCATCTCTGTTGAAAGTAAACGGAAATACAGATTACTGTATAGACCAATCAGAAACGAATAAAATGCGGATTAAACCAATGAAAACTTTTAGATACGCTTTTGATTTCCTACCCTGACGAGAACAATAACAATTTTTCCAAATAGTTAAAAAACAAATTTTTACTTCTTATTTAATATGTCGCGGAGATCTGGTACAAGTACGTTCATCCGCATTATTGAAGTAGAACTTAGCAAATATAACTTTCGCACATATCAGTAATTATTCTATTTTAAAATCTTAAGTTAAATTTGTGGTGTGAAAGAATTATTTTAATAGCATTTGTAAACATTGGCTATTATTTTTTATTTTTTTGATAATATGCATTTTTAAGCTTGCTTAAATAGAGCAAGGATAAGGGCCATCTTTCCTCTTATTTGTTCTGTCCTATCCATCTATCTATATTATAAGGGACAAACGTATCTATGCATAACGCTTACGTCATTTTGCGAATGGCAACAGGAGATGATCAACTTTCGCTTTTACTGCAATTTTTTTTCATCTTTTAAACATCTAAGCATCGCAAATTTTCAATTTTTACACCGTTGAATTAGAGAAAAAATGTAATTTCAAATGCAGTTTGTTTGAAAACTATATCGCAATTGTATCGCAATTTACACATTTTTTATTGTTTTAAGAATAATTTTCCAGCATGTTTTTTTTTTTTTTTTTTTTTTTAATTTATCTCCATCGTGTGCAAACGATTGGAAAGTATAAATCCGTTTGCACTTAAATTAAATTAAGACAAGGAAATCTATGCGTAACGCTGACGTCATTTTGCGAATGACAACAGCAGACGATCAAATTTCGCTTTTGCTGCAGTTTTTTTTTATTTTTTAAACTTCTAAACATTGCACATTTTCTATTTTTACCCATCGAATAGGGACAAAAATGCACTTCCAAATGAAATTTGTTTAAAAATTATATCGCAATTCGTTTGACAAAAGTATTTGTGCAATTTTATTGTCTAAAAAGTAATTTTCAAGCATGATTTTTTTTTTTTCAAATCTATCTCTATCGTGTGCAGACGATTGTGAAATATAAACCCATTTGTACTTAGGTTAACACATTCACGACGGGAAACAAGAATTCTCGTTTTCATTCAAAAAAATTATTGGCTAAGGGCGTGGCTTCTACCTTACAGAAAGTGCATTTAAACCATGCTGTCCATATTTTTTTTAGATTGTGAGACATTTTATATTAAATTCGTACATTGAAAGATATTTACCGATGCATAAACTTGGGAAACCTGTCTAGAACACCAATTTACAAAAGACTTTCAGAAAAGAGAGGAGCTTGTACTGTTTTAAAATTTAGATTTGATTAAAATTGCACGTCAGCAATGTGTTAATAAAAATAGCTCATAATTTGCGTCTAGCTTATAACGGAATTAAAACATCCTTTAATGAATAAGTAAAACAATAAAATATAAATAAAACACAAATTTAAGACATCTTGTCGAATTTCGAGCTTAAACCTCTGGAATGAAACGAATCAAAAAGGCTGATTGAAATTGAGATCTTTGTCAACTTCTTCGGTGGTTAAATCCTGACGGCAAGCAATAGGAAAGCATTGTTTTTAATACATTTGAAAACTTTATGCGCACGCATTATTGCTGCTTTTCATTCCCCCAAATTTCATTCAAAATTCCCCAATCAAAGAGAAATGAATAGAAACCCGTGTATACTGAGATCGCCACTGTTTTTTAAATTATAATTCAATCTTCCGAAATCTTTTTAAAGCCGATCAAATTAGCGTGTTTTTAGAGTCTGCGGTGTCTGAAGGGGGGTTGGTGAGCGTATCTCGTAGGGGGCAGAGCCTCCTAGTAATAATAAAAAGAAAAATAGCTGAAGATTCATGCGAGGCTTTCTCGTCGAAAAATACCTCATTCATAGCTGTGTTTTTAGTATGCGCAGAGAAAAAAAGATATCAATATCAGAAATAATATATATGATGGTTTTCTGTTACATGCTTTGGATCCCCTAGTACTTTTAACAGCGTAACTATTATGCGATAAAAATTCAAAGCGCAAAAATCCAGGGTGCGCTTAAAATTTAACTTAAAATTTAATAAAGATTTTTTTTATATATATTGCTTTTTCATCCCTTTTGAACATGCTAATTTATCCAGAGGCTTCACGATGGGGGGGGGGGGGGAGTCTCCCCTCTAATATATGTGAACTGTTCTGTCCAGGAAGGAATGGGACTGAATTTTTCGGGCAAGCAGAATGCCAAAGGGGCGGAGTTTGCGAGCGGTACGTGAAGGGGGGGGCGTGCTGTCAGCTACAAAATCTAGAGGAAACCAGTTGTCAGTTGGCCTACACTGTCAGAAAAACTCGTCTTTATATACTAAATTATTGCTCATTTTTTAACAAATAATTTCCAGACTCCTATAGAAAACATATTTTATCCGTGAATTCTCCCCCCCCCCCCCCCCCACTGAATGTTTAAAAAAGAGGGAGAAATTCCGTTCATTCCTAACACGCATGCGTTGCGTATTAGGGTGGAATGAAAATGACACCAAAATATTTTTTTTAATTTTTTCTTCAGATAGGTCTAAAAAGTTGCCTTTTGGCACACTGAATATAAGGTTAAATTTTCATTTTAGTGTTGGGTAACTCATACATGAAGCACCTCATTTGTCCCATACAATATGACAATTTGTCCCAATACCTCAAATTTCAGATTTGAGGTACCTCCGAAATTTCTCATGTTTGCGTCTTTTTGAAGCGGCGAGACGCGAGAGCTGTTTCGTTTCAGGAATATGAATGACTGTGTGTGTGCTGTGTCGTCATTTGTTTGCTGGGGAAAGAGTCGGAGTCCAACAGGATTGCGGCCTACGTTTGAAAAAGCTTAAGCTATGGGAAAAGGTGAAAATGAAAGGAAAGAATGTAGCAAGATACAAACTGAGACGAATTTGGGGAGGGATAAAGAGGTTTGGTTCTGATGGGAAGAAAAGAAAAGAGCTATTTTTCTTCTCTTTCATTTAATATTATTGAATTCATACTTCCCAACTTGTGCTTGTGCTGTGCTTGTCATTATGTATATGTCATTTAAAATAGGAAAGGATTTGACACTGAGTCACTTAAAGAGTAGAAACGAAAACTGTTCCAACCAGCCATGAGCCATCCTTTTAAAAAATGTCACGTCTTTTTTATGAGGAAAGAGACTCATTTAGAGGTCTGCACGGGTCGGGATTTCGAGGTCCAGGCCCGACCCCAACGAAAACTATCTTGGCCCGGCCGGGCGGTGTAAAACGTAAAGGTTCGGCCCAAGTTCCGCCCTGCACGTTTATATTTTCGCAGTTCACGGCTCAGACCGTGCAGAAATAAGTAAAAACAGACCAGGCACATACTTATGGGATAATTTTACAGTATATTTTAAAATTACGATGTGTTTGCAAGGCACAAAACACATAATAGCAAAATTAATGATTACTCAGATTCTTAGATGTTCTAGCATTAAAAGAAAAATTCATTAAAAAATTAATGTAGTTTTGAATAAAAGAAAAAAAAAGACGGTTAAAAAGATAACTTTTGAAGCTGTATAATAAAAAGTAGATTTATAAAAGTATTTCAAAGGGGCATTTGCCCCGGGCACCAGAACGAAAGGCGAAGGGGGGGGGGGGGGTATGAATATTTTATTTGTCGTTTCACCCAAAAATGTTTACATGCATACATGAAATACAGAGGAACTTGTAAGCTAATGTTAAACCTATGGGAGTGTTAAATCTTTTCAAATTTGTAAGAGTAAAGTTTTTAAGTTTTTAAGTTTTAAGGTTTTTTTTTTTTTTTTTTTTTTGCATAGGGTACCTGCGGTTGAAAACTTTTATTGCGCGTGAGGACGGGGGGGGGGGTTAGAGGTCTGCACGAGCCGACATTTCCAGACCCGGGCTCGGCCCGACTCTTAGAAAAAAAATCGGCCCGGTCCGTAGAAAAAATAATATTGGCCCGGCCCGATAAAAAAATTAAAAGTTCGGCCCGAGCCCGGCCCGTCCCGGAAAAAAAGTTAAAATCTCGGGCCGGGCCCGGCCCGGCCCGAGTGAACTTCTGCAAAACATTGATTTTTACGTCGAATTGGTTAAAAATTTGTCTCATACGAGGAGTTCTGACCAAAAATATTTATCTTAACTTTTTTTTCATGTTTATAATCTTTATTTTTATAGACGTGCAGCAGGCTGCGATATTTATTTTTTTAATGAATCTCTGTTTCTTGTATGTAAATGTTTCAGTTATCATTAATATTGTTAATCCATATTCCATGTATAGAAGTGTTAAAAATCGGAAAAATGCTATACAGTAAAATCTTCTAAGATGGAATTGCATAGAAAAGAAAAAAAAAAATGCGTTATAGACGAGTTCTCTTCTTAGCAAGTGTAAATGTATTATATATTCTTTTCTTACTTATTAGTATATTAATTTTGAATGGATCAACACGCTTTTCAGTTTAAAACTAGGTTCCGTCATAGGCAGGTTCCTTTTCGCACATTTTACTGTATTTTAATTTACTTATATTTTAATATGCGTAGAAATCTACTATTCTTTAAAAATAATAAATTTTAATGCTAGTTTAATGCTATAAATATATGTTATATTATAATGTAATAAAGTTTAATGCAGAATAATGGCGATTCAAAAATGTATGCATTTTTTGCAAAAACTTTTGGGCCACGCTTAATTTAACTGACCTTTAAATGGACCAGGCCACGGTGAGACAATGATTTTCATACGGGCTGGCTCAAAACTAGGACTGAAAATTTTGGGCCATGAAGACTAGGAATGAAACCAGGCCCGGCTCTGTACAGAAAAATTAAATTAGGCCCGCCCCGAGTGCCGTGAATGAAAATCGGCCCGAGCCCGGCCCCTACTGATCTCTACGGGGGGTGGCGCAAAAACTCATGTTTGCCCGGTGTAAAAAAAGGCTAGTTTTGGCCCTGGGTACACATTTCATTTTCAGTTCTGAATATGCTACAGTAAACTTTAATAGCGTTTGTAAGTTGCATGACAATCTGACTATATTTACGCAAGTTAGATAACGCAAAGACGAGCAGAAAGACAGACAAAGCGAGTTCATAAACACTTTTAAATTATATTGGAAAGTGTTAAAAAAGCTCTATTTTTTTAATATGAGAAATATTACAAAAAAGGCCAAAAGTATGCAGAAAGTATAATATCTAAAAACTATATTATTTAGTGTTCATATTTAGCATAGTATTTTTTTAATTTAATTTAATTTATTTTTTTAAGTGTACGCCGTAGTGTTCAAAACGTTAAGCAACCAGAACCAGTGACTCTTTCTACTCTTGAAATCCAAATCTCCCAATGAGAGAAGAAAGGTTTTGGAATTATATTATTTAAATTTCATGTTATTTTCAATGAGATCTTGAATGGATCTAAGCACATGCTTTTACATGTAAATAACAATTTCCCCGTTATAGCTTCTTAAAATTTTATTTATTTTCCGTGTATAAGCTTTCATATATTTTTTATGCGAAATCCGTCAATACGCTTGAGCACTTGATCAATTATTTCTATATAAATTTATTCTTAAATAAAATGGAAGAAAGGCAGTCAATTTAACCTCACACACACACACACACACACCAAAAGAAAACTTTAAAATGTGAACTTAAATGATCAAAATGAAAGCAAAATAATTATTATTTTGCAACGAGAAAAATAATTTTGAATTGTGCGGAAAATGCGGGGCTGAACCTTAACAGAACGCGCGCCCTGAGCAATCGCCCCGTACCCGCCTGCTCGATAGCTGCGCCAGTCCTGTGGTTGCAAGCCCCTCACAACCATCCAAACACGTACTATGCTATACCTCCCTAGCATACAAAATTTTAAAATTCTTATTAAGAAAAAAAAAAAGAAAAAAAAAATCTGCATTTTTTATTTCGCAATAAAAAATAAATAACTAAACATTCCTTTTAAACCCGCTACGTCACAGCACACAGGGAATCTTAAAAATGCTTTTATTTTTTTAAACTATTATTTTTATTATTTATTTATTTATTATTAGCATTTCTTTTTTTTTTTTGGGGGGGGGGGTAAATTTTCCTATTTATTACTCTATCGGAATAATAAATAAACGATCAAATCACAACTTCGTGTGAAACCAAAGGTTGTCGAAAAAGATAAAAGTTTTCTTTTTCATTAGATATATTAATAATAATAAGCATTTTGTTTTTTGTAAATGTGATTTTTCAGAAGAATAATAGCAAGCAAAAATATGCATTATAATTTGCAGCTTTTGTACATAACTTTTTAAAAAAATTACTATAATTTCTCACTGAGGTTTTCCATTTCTAAAGTCCTGCTTCTTGTTCAGTATATGCTGAACAATTCAAT